>OY540817.1:0-1200000 GCA_961205875.1 Sialis fuliginosa
CCTAACCTAACCTAACCTAACCTAACCTAACCTAACCTAACCTAACCTAACCTAACCTAACCTAACCTAACCTAACCTAACCTAACCTAACCTAACCTAACCTAACCTAACCTAACCTAACCTAACCTAACCTAACCTAACCTAACCTAACCTAACCTAACCTAACCTAACCTAACCTAACCTAACCTAACCTAACCTAACCTAACCTAACCTAACCTAACCTAACCTAACCTAACCTAACCTAACCTAACCTAACCTAACCTAACCTAACCTAACCTAACCTAACCTAACCTAACCTAACCTAACCTAACCTAACCTAACCTAACCTAACCTAACCTAACCTAACCTAACCTAACCTAACCTAACCTAACCTAACCTAACCTAACCTAACCTAACCTAACCTAACCTAACCTAACCTAACCTAACCTAACCTAACCTAACCTAACCTAACCTAACCTAACCTAACCTAACCTAACCTAACCTAACCTAACCTAACCTAACCTAACCTAACCTAACCTAACCTAACCTAACCTAACCTAACCTAACCTAACCTAACCTAACCTAACCTAACCTAACCTAACCTAACCTAACCTAACCTAACCTAACCTAACCTAACCTAACCTAACCTAACCTAACCTAACCTAACCTAACCTAACCTAACCTAACCTAACCTAACCTAACCTAACCTAACCTAACCTAACCTAACCTAACCTAACCTAACCTAACCTAACCTAACCTAACCTAACCTAACCTAACCTAACCTAACCTAACCTAACCTAACCTAACCTAACCTAACCTAACCTAACCTAACCTAACCTAACCTAACCTAACCTAACCTAACCTAACCTAACCTAACCTAACCTAACCTAACCTAACCTAACCTAACCTAACCTAACCTAACCTAACCTAACCTAACCTAACCTAACCTAACCTAACCTAACCTAACCTAACCTAACCTAACCTAACCTAACCTAACCTAACCTAACCTAACCTAACCTAACCTAACCTAACCTAACCTAACCTAACCTAACCTAACCTAACCTAACCTAACCTAACCTAACCTAACCTAACCTAACCTAACCTAACCTAACCTAACCTAACCTAACCTAACCTAACCTAACCTAACCTAACCTAACCTAACCTAACCTAACCTAACCTAACCTAACCTAACCTAACCTAACCTAACCTAACCTAACCTAACCTAACCTAACCTAACCTAACCTAACCTAACCTAACCTAACCTAACCTAACCTAACCTAACCTAACCCAACCTAACCTAACCTAACCTAACCTAACCCAACCCAACCCAACCCAACCCAACCCAACCTAACCTAACCTAACCTAACCTAACCTAACCTAACCTAACCTAACCTAACCTAACCTAACCTAACCTAACCTAACCTAACCTAACCTAACCTAACCTTTTTTTTTTTTTTGGGAGAGGGGGAAATCCTATTTACGGACACCCGCGATGTGAGCCGCGGGTAGTGTGGGGCTCGGGTCACGAGAGCCCCCTACCCACTAAAACCCCCTCTCTTTCACTCCTGCTTCCCCCCGCGGTACCGACATCAGTCATTGCTTCACGGGAGGAGGAGTTTTCGGCATTGCCGGTTTCAATCTGGTGTTACTGCAGTGGGGGGGAACTGATTGGAGTTCCCCCGACGAGTGCTCTGCTGCTACGTTTGTCGGCCTCTTCCTGTGCTCCTAATGCTCGCATGATGTTTGCCGCGAGTTCACAGCCGGCTTCCCAGGACTCGCTGGAGCTCAGCATCGTCTCGACATATGTGTCGGCAGTCACGGTTGTACCGGTCACAGTTTCCAGCTGTCGCCTGTCCCTGTTGAATCTGTCACATTCAACAAGGACGTGCTCCGCCGTCTCTGCAGTTCCGGGGCACGAGGGGCAGTCGGGTGTTGTTGCTGCTCCTATCCGATGTAGGTACTCGCGGAAGCCTCCATGATTCGTCAATATCTGGGTTAGGTGGTAATTCACCTCCCCGTGCTTCCTGTTGACCCATCTCTCCACTTTTGGGATCAGACGGTGGGTCCAGCGGCCCTTTGTGGACCCATCCCATCTTTTCTGCCACTCCCTGATAGTGTTCTGTCTTTCATCTTCCGCGCGCGACCCGTCGTTGAGTCTCTGCTTCTTCCTCCTGTATTGTCGCATGCGCTCCTTGGCCAGGAGGTCTATGGGTGGCAGCCCAGCTATAACCTGAGCTGCGTCCCCAGACACTGACCGGTAGCCGCATGCGATCCTGAGAGCACTCGTTCTATGCACGGGGGCTATCAGTCCGAGGTACCCAGTGACAGTGGTAGCCTCCGCCCATACCGGGGCCGCGTACAGAAGGATCGAGGTACTCACGCAGGCAAGCACCCTCCTCCTGGCCTGTCGCGGACCGCCGATATTTGGGAGTATCCTAGATATTGACGCCGCTGTCCTTGACGCCTTTTCCCCCACATACCGGAGGTGTTCCTTAAATGTGAGCCTTTGATCCATCATTACCCCCAGGTACCTGATGGCCGGTTGGCTTCTGATTGTGTGACCTCGAAAGGTTAATTCAATCTGCGTTCTCGTTTTCCTGCCGGTAAAGAGCACCGCCTCAGTCTTATTTATGGCCAATGTAAGTCCCACTGACTCCATCCAGTGCCATACTGTCACTATGACCGTCTGAAAGAGGTCAGTGACCTCATCCTCGTCCGTGCCGATCATGAGTGCCGCTACATCGTCCGCGTATGCAATTAAGCTGCAACCCGTTGGTAGGGGGAGCTTTAGTAGTCCGTTATAAAGGGCATTCCACAGGTCGGGACCCAGGACCGATCCCTGCGGGACACCAGCGGTTATTGCATACTCCCTGACCGTATCGACCGTTTCGGCAAGCAGTACTCTCCCGTTCAGGTAGCTGCTGATGATCTTCATCAGGTACCCGGGGATCCTGAAGTCTCGATGGAGGGAGCTCCAAATTTCCGTCCATCGGGCCGTGTTGAACGCGTTTTTTATGTCTAATGTGACCATTAGGCAAAGCTGTCGTTTCCTCAAGGGCCCTGAGATCGTGTCCTTGATGATTCTCGTTGCTTCTTCCACGGCGTCCGTCGATGATCTTCCGGGGCGGAAGCCATATTGGTTGTGGGTCAGTCCGACTTCAAGGTGGCTGCGGAGGCGCCCCTGTATTATTTTTTCTAGCGTTTTTCCCGCTGTATCGAGCATGCACAGCGGGCGGTACGAGGAGGGATCGCCGTGGGGTTTCCCAGGTTTGGGGATTAATACCAGCCGTTGCCTCTTCCATCGATCCGGGAACACACCCTCCAGCAGACATCTGTGGTAGGTCTCGGCAAATACCATGGGCGCGGTTTTGACCGCTGCCTTGAAGGCCCGGTTTGGGACACGGTCCAGTCCGGACGCCTTGGAGGTCCCGATGTTCCGACAGGCCCTTAGCATTTCCTCTCGCGTGATCGGGGGGATGTCCGATTCGTCGTCATACGAGCCTAGGTGCAGGGGTGCCTGGTCGTCACTGGGGAAGAGATACTTGACAGTTTCATGTATCAGGGCATCCTCCATTTTGGGTGTGTTCCCCCTGAGCCTCTTCGTCACAATCTTGTAGGCTCTGCCCCATGGGTCTGTGTCCAGTTGTGTACATAATTCTTCCCAGCATTCCTGTTTCCTTCGTGTGATTCCCAGACGCAGGGCGCGCCTGGCCTCCGCGTACTCTAGGCGGAGTTCTTCAACCAGCTCAGGTCTTCTCCTTCTCGCCCTAGTGAGGTGTCGCCGAGTCGAGAGGCATCGCCTACGAAGGTCGGCGATGGCCTCGCTCCACCAGTATACCGGTGGGCCCCTCGTACTTCCCCTTCCGACGCGCATGGTGGCGTCGCACGCCCGGGAGACCCACTTCATCATCCGCTCAACGCTCTCCGTGGCACTCGTGTCTGTGGCGTCAGGGGTCGCGGCGCGGGGCTGCCCCAGCTCTAGTGCCGCTGCAAAGTTGGCATCATTGAAATCCCGGACGTTCCAGCGAGGGGAGCTAAGCCTTGGTTCCCCCCTGCGGGCAAGTTTTCTAGTAGGGCACACCTCAAAAAGAACCGCCTGGTGATCACTACCAGTGTATCCACGTCCCACCTTCCAGCTCTCATCCCCCCTGTACAGGGACGGTGAGACGAAGGTAAGGTCAACAATGGACCCCTCATCCGTCCCTGTGAACGTTGGGGTGGTGCCTTCATTGAGGAGTACAACGTCGACAGCTGTAAGTGCGTCGATGAGGGCTCTCCCCCGTTTATTGGTAGTTCGTGAGCCCCACTGTGTCGCCCATGCGTTGAAGTCACCGGCAATCACCAGGGGGCTCAGCGTTCGTGCCGCCCTTACCATGTCGAGGATCCCATCCTCGAATTTGTTGAGGGGCTCGTTGGGCGAGAAGTAGCAGCTGAAGATGTGAACTCCGCCTATCTCCCCATGGACGTAGCCTGCTCCTTTTCTACAGGGTGTGGTCCCGAAAGGCGTTGTCCCACAGGCCCAGAGCGTGGCGAGGCCTGTGGTGTCTGAGCGCCATCTGTCGCCACGCTGGGTCTTGCCACGATAGCTCTCACTAATTATGACTGCGTCGGTAGTTGTCGTTCGTGCGTCCTGCGTCATGAGGTCATGCGCGACCCTGCACCTATTGAGGTTGATTTGGAGGAATCTCATTGCTGGGCTATTGTGATCCCTCCGTTATCAGCCCCCGTGTTAGTCGCGTGTCCGGCTTGATCTGTACATGATCCAGTCTTCTCCGGCAGCCGTTCCGTTGGGGCCTCCTGTGGCGCTCCCCGGGCCGCTCTCCGCGTAGAAGTCGGGCACACAGCCGCGAAGTGACCGGTCTTACCACACCTGTGGCAGTCCTTCGACCGATCGACCTTCTCTCTGCACTTGGCGGCAATGTGTCCGGTGCTCCAGCATCTGTAGCAGCGTGTCGCCGCTTCTACTAGGCGAAGTCTGCTGCTTACCCAACCGACCCGTATTGACCCGGTTACGAGTGCTACTTTGCAGGTAATTTGGGGCAGTCTAATACGCGCCACCTGTGTTCCTCCGTAGGCAGGCCTCAGGCGGATATCTTCGCAGGGGATCTCCGCCCCAGTTAGGGAGGCCAGGGATTTCTGGACTTCCTCAACCGTAGTTGTCTCGTCCAGGTCCCTGGCCTCGATGGTAGCCATGGGCGTCCTGCCCTTGACCTCCGCCACATCTTTCAGGCTGGCCTGGAGGGCTTCCGCGCATTCCTGTCGTGAGGGCCCTTCCTTTCCTCCTAGTGTGAGAAGGAGGTCGCCTACCCCCGTCCTACGGATCTTGGTGATTGCCTGGCCAACAATTGCCAGGTTCGGATCGCTTTTCATTTTTTTGAGTATTTCCCCGATTTGATCACCATTTGTTTTAATGATGATCGCGTCGGGGCGTACTTTCTTGGGTAGTCCTGCGGTGCGGTTGTACCCAGGGGCCAGACCGCCCCTTTTTCCTCCCCTTTCTTTGCCGGTAGTGTTTGTGGTTTCCGGCTGATGCTGCGGCCTCCCAGCACCCGGTCCCCCTGGGTGGGTCCACCCGGGGCGTAGCGGCTGTGTCCTTCTCTTCCCTTTCCTTTTCACGACCTCTGACCAGGGCATTGGGGCTGCCCCCGTCTTTTGTATTAGGGCTGCTCCCGTCTCTCGTGTTGGGGCTCCTGAGCCCGGTGTTAAGGCTATGCCCGTCGGCGTTGGAGCTACGTCCGTCCCTCTTGGGGCTGTGCTCGTCAATCGTGCACATGCTTCCCTCTGGGGCTCTCGCTGCTTCCCAGTATGTCCGAGTGCAGGTGAGGTCTGGGTACTTCCCTCTTTTTTATGTTTTCCCTGTATGTTCTTGGAGGGGGGTGCCTCCCAAGTCACCAGTCTCCAGATCCGGTCCATCCTTTTTGCTACTTCCTTAACTGTTTTGTGGACGTTCTTATTAGCTGCGGCAAAATCCAGCAATACTTTCACCGCCTCCTCCATTCGCCGTGCATCGGTAGTACACAGTGTAGCTCGCCCTCCTTCGGCCGATCCTCCAGCTGTCGGCTGGGTGGGGCGGGCAGGTGTCCTAACTTCATCTCTTCCCTCTGTCTCAGGGGTTTCCTCTGTCCTTTTTCTTTTCAAAAGTTGCTCCGGTTGGGACCCTTCTTGTTCACTTCCCCTGTCGGGGAGTGACAGCGTCCTCATTCTAGGAGGTGTCCTTTTAAGGGCACTGCTCCTAGCAAAGGGGTTCATACTTCCTGAATTCTCTTTTGTAGGTTCCATACAGCGGTTTTTTGCCAACCATCGTGGACAAAGGAGCGGGCCGTAAAGGCTGGGAACGGGCACGCCCACAAGGTGCGTTTCCTCGCGGAAATCACACCTTGTCCCCCTGTACTCAGGGGCCCAGCTTACGCTTTGCCGGTCCCGGGAACACGGACGGACCGGCGCTCGCTCGGAGCAATGCGGCCTCCGACAGCCGCATTCAGTGTCCACTTCCCGATCAGGGTCCCGAAGGGGTTGGCAGGACTCCACCCCGTGACCACGTTTCGGCAGGACAGGTCCACATCAGTCGTTCCCCGCACCAGTTGAGAAGACTGGTGCGGGTGCAGACACTCCCCACGCGGCCACGGAGCAGTGCCGATCAATCATTCATCTCTCCTTCTTGGTTGGTTTTGGTCCGCGCCGAGTATATTATTTCCTCGGTGCCCACCGACCAAGGCCGGTTAGGGCATTCCCCTATCCGCCACCCGGGGACGCGCCCAATGGGAGACCAACTAAACTCCACTTGGGAACCTAACCTAACCTAACCTAACCTAACCTAACCTAACCTAACCTAACCTAACCTAACCGTTGCCGCGACTTCGGTGGCACCAAGGACTCCGAAAGTGACCTCACAGCGACTCCGGGGGATCCAAGGACTCCGGAAGTGACCTCAGCCGACTCCCGGGACTCCGGAAGTGACCTCACAGTGACTCCGGGGGCACCAAGGACTCCGGAGGTGACCTCATAGCGACTCCGGGGGCTCCAAAGACTCCGGAAGTGACCTCACAGCGACTCTTGGGGCACCAAGGACACCGGAAATGACCTCAGCGACTCCGGGGGCTCCAAGGACTCCGAAAGTGACCTCACAGCGACTCCTGGGGCACCAAGGACACCGGAAATTACCTCTTATTGACTCCGGGGGCTCCAAGGACTCCGGAAGTGACCTCAAGCGACTCTTGGGACTTCGGAAGTGATCTCACAGTGACTCCGGGGGCTCCAAGGACTCCGGAAATGACGTCAGGTGACTCCGGGGACTCCAGGGATTCCGGAAGTGACCTCAGGCGACTCCGGGGGACTCCAGAACGACTCGGGAACGACTCTGGATGACTCGGGACGACTCTGGACGACTCGAGACGACTCGAGGCGACTCCGGAACGACTCGGGACGACTCGGGACGACTCGGGACGACTCGGGAACGACTCTGGAACGACTCAGGATGACTCGGGACGACTCGGGACGACTCTGGACGACTCGAGACGACTCGAGGCGACTCCGGAACGACTCGGGACGACTCGGGACGACCCCGAAACGACTCGGGACGACTCGGACCGACTCGGGACGACTTCGGAACGACACGGAACGACTCGGAACGACTCGGAACGACTCCGGAATTACTCGGGACGACTCCAAATCGACTCCAGGATGACACCGGAACGACTTCAGAACGAATCCAGGACGACTCCAGGACGACCACGTAACGACTCCAGGACAACTTCTGAACGACTCCAGAACGACTCCGGGACGACTCTAAAACGACTCCGGGACGACTCTAAAACGACTCCAGGATGACACCGGAACAACTCTAGGACAACTCCGGAACGACTCCAGAACGACTCGGAAAGTGGCTCCAGGGACACCGGAAGTGGCTCCATGAACACCGGAAGTGACTCAAGGGACACCAGAAGTGACTCTAAAACACCAGAAGTGACTCTAAAACTCCGGAAATGACTCTAAGACACTGGTTGACCAGTGTCTCCGTGACTTTTCCGGTGTTCCTGGAATCACTTCCGGTGTCTTAGATTCACTGCCGGAGTCCCCGAGTTACTTCCGGTGTCCCCGATTTACTCTTCCGGTGTCCCTGAAGTCACTTTTGGTGTCCTTGGAGTTACTTCCGGTGTCCCCGAGGCACTTCCGGTGTCCCTGGAGTCACTTTAGATGTTTTTGGAGTTACTTCCGGTGTCCCCGAGACACTTTCGGTGTCCCTGAAGTCACTTCCGTTGTCCCCGAGGTACTTCCGGTGTTATCGAATCACTTCTAGTTTCCTTCGAGTAACTTCCGGTCTCCCCGAGTCACTTTGGACGACTCCGGGACTGACGACTCCGGGACTGACGACACCGGAACTGACGACACCGGGACTGACGACACCGAGACTGACGACATGGGAACTGACGACACCGGGACTGACGACACCGGGACTGATGACTCCGGGACTGGCGACACCGGAACTATCTATATATATAAATCGAACGTATGACTGTCTGTCTGTAATATTAATAATTTGGTATAAATGTTCATTTGTAGAAATGGGACAGGTATTGTGCTGTTATTTAGATACCTATTAGAAACCCTATTAATCTCCCTTTGTCTTCCGTCTGTCCGTCCATCCTTTTTACTCAAAGCTAAATAGCTCGTAAACTATATATGCTAGAAATTTGAAATTTTTACTGAATTTGTAAAATGACACCCTCTAGTAAAATATGTACAAATTTATTGAATAAATTATTTTTCAGGGGAGGCAATAAAGGAACAAAAGCTAGGTAAAAAAAAATTATACCAAGGCATGTGGCACGTTAAAATTTATAACCAAAGAAGCGGAATTTGACATTTTTTCTTTTTTTTCTGAATCAAAAATGGTGCCTGTAGTGGGCTTTAACGCAAATCCAACAAAAAAAAAAAAAAAAAAAAAATGTATACCATGACATGTCAAAATGTACATTTCAATTAGTAGAATTTGACCATCTTTTTTATTTTTTTTCTAACTAAAAAATGTCGCCTGTAGGGGGCTAAAAGCTGTATTTTATTTTGTCCACCCTACCTCTGGCTCGGTAACTACTGGGACAAAAAATCTGAAAAAAATTTGGTAACGAGGCTTTGGTGGAACTACCATCGACAACTAAAGTTAACAATATAATTTTAAATTTTGAAATTATAAGATGGGGCGTCAGAATTTTTTATTTTGATATCTAAGCAAGTGGGATGTCAAAATATTGATCTCAATTAGTAGAACTTGACATTTTTTTCTAACTTAAAAATGCACCTCTAACTGGTTCCAAACATTCCACGTAGTACGTACTTTAGAACTCTTATGGCTAGGGTGACCAGATTTTAGTTTTGGTAAACCCTGAGATGTAAATGAAGACGACTTTTTAGTTTTATCTTATCTATTTTATTTTTATTTTATTCTTTTTATTGTTATTTACATAAAATTTGTTACCAAAATCTGCACTGTTATGTCCCCTGCTCTATTTTTAACGACCTTTTTTTTTAGTCGGCGTCATTTTTTGCAAAACCCGTAGAAATTGCACCCAAACCCGGAGCCCGGAGATTCAGTAAGCAAACCCTGAGACTCCGGGTCTTAACCGGAGACCTGGTCACCCTACATATGGCATACACTCGTGTATGTCTTGCCCGAATTATTTATATCTAATGATTAGACTAAAAGTTAGTAACCAGGAATAATAATTTTATTTCAATTTTTTTAAGCTAATGTATTTCTAAAATATATTGTTTTCAACAAAAAATGAGATTTTAAATTATTTGATTTTTCAGGCTAAATATTAAACCCATCTTTACTCATTTGACATTTATATACAAACATATGTTACGTTTATACGGTATTTTTGTTTTTTTATTTTTCATAATTGTATTTTACGCAATTTAAAACGTTTAATTATAAACTCATGTTGAATATTTTATATATTTTGAATTTATGGTATTCTAGAGATCGTTCTGAATACGATAATTTAACATTTTTCTATCAAAAATAATAATAATTTAGTTCGATTGAAAATTACAACAATCGTGTAAACGAGCTGTGTATGTAAATAAAGTTCAAGATGCCGGCGAATTTCGTTTAGATATATTTTTACATTTTTCGCTGTTAATATATACTTGTTTATCCAGTGTATTCCATGTTGATTAAGCCATAGGAAATTTAACTTAGGGACAATTAGAAGTGTTGTAATAGCCTTTGGTCAAATTTTACGATATATCATTGGTGCATTTTGAAATGCCGCCACAAAATTTTATAAAATTGCCATTAGTATTTTGTTTTCATTTTTGTATCTGTCAAAAATTACTAATATTTATTGTAATCACAGAATAATTAAAACATTATTCATTCTGATAACTAGTACACGATTAAAGAAAAATTGCAAATGGATGCATTTAGGTGTTATTTCTAAGTAAGAGATTTATTTAGCGTCGAATTTGAGAACTGACCAATACCATTGAGTAATAATACTTCATATTTCAACCATAAAATAAATAATAATAACTAAAATTAAATTAAGTAACGAAAATAAATAAATATGTTTTAGAGGGCATAATATGTATCGCAATTTTGAAGAAAGAGGCTGTTTAAAATCCAAACTTAACTTCAGAAGAATCATTGACTATAACCGATTCATAAACACAATATATTCAATAATTTAGAAGAACAGAAAGAACATTTGTTATACTTTATTTATTCTTAATGTATTTTTAAAATTAAATAACATATAGTTATTATTATGTATCTACTGTTTACTGCTTTCGTTCTAGTAAAATTTTGTAAGTGTAAATAAGAAATTAAAATACAATCATTTACTTTGTGTTTAAAAAATAAATGCATAAATATAAACTGGAGTATCATAGAGTGTAAAGAAAAAACACAACATAAAATTAAATAAAAAATCCAAGATAAAATTACAATAGTATAATTAATTAATAGTTTAATCTGTTATTTGCACCAATATGTTACAAATTCTGCGATTAAAATGTTTTAATTATGATTATTTTCATGATTTTGACAGATATAAAATTGAAAACAAAATACTGATGACAATTTTATTAAATTTTGTGGCGGCATTTCAAAATGCACCAATGACACATCGTTAAATTCGATCAAAGGTTACTACAACACTTCTAATTACCCCCATGTTAAATTTCCTATGGCTTAATCAATTTGGAATACACTGTATAATACAGTACTTACATGTATGAACATTTTATTAATATATTTCGTGTTTTAAATTCTTCGCTATGTGATAAGTTATGACGGATCGATTCAAGAAAAAACCACCGATTTATTTTGGAGATTACGTTTTTAGTGTTCCGAATTTCAAATAGATTTCTACGAAGGAAGGCTTTTAAATATATCTGTGTCTGTTTTGTATTCTAATGCCCGGTATTATCAACCAATTAAATGCTCGTTTAACCTAAATTTTGTATATTACATACGTGATTTAAATCAATATTAAGGCTCTCAATGAAAATTCTACATAATAGGTATGCGTTGTAAAACGCAACGGACAGTGTTAATGAACAATAACATGATTTTTTATAAGTTTTTCTGTAGTAAGTAAAAATAGATTTTTTCATCAATGAAAACCAATGAGCGTATGTCTTTTTTTTCTATACACTTATTGTGTGTACTGACTGTACCTGTGTAGATAAACAAGTAACGTAGACCTGTTTAAGATGCGTCTTTGTATATAAAAAGATGTCAAAAATGCAGTCAATGTCTTTTATACCTGTGTAGATAAACAGGTATAGCTTATAAAATTAAATACACTATTATTTATACAAAGTAATTATGTGTTTAGTGTAATAATCGATAGATAGTACAATTAATACTTGAGTTTTAACAATTAAATGAGAGCATCTATGTAGATAAATAGATAGAATCAATTCAGCAAGTTTTTGTCAACATTTTTTTAACATATTCGGATCGGCTTCTGAAAAAAAATTAAAATTTGTAAAAGTGTACGTGGCGCCATCTAGTGGAGAAAGCGCAAACTATCGTAAATTAGAACGGTCTGTGAATAATATTGTTATTTCAAGCTTTTTTCTCTAGATGGCGTCACATCTACTTTCATACATTTTAAATTTTTTCAGAAACCATTCTGATTTTGCTCAGAAAATTTTGTCAATAACTTACTGAATTGATTATATCTATTTATCTACATAGATACTCTGATTTAATATATTACCTGTTTATGTACACAGGTATTAATTGTAGGTACTATTGATTATTACTTACCTTCTTTATAATATAAATAATCCATGTATACTTTGATACTTACTAAACACAGCAGTACTAATAATACTTTGAGCTAACATTTTAACATTAGTTTATGTAACTGACTGTCTATAAACCGGCACAAAGAGCATAGAAAGTCAATAGCTGCTTGAATCTCGACTAGATAGTCTACTACGGAGTTCGTCAGTCTGAGAGTAAGTCAATTATTGTAAAAATAGATTGTTGTATTGTGGGGGGACAATGTGGTCGTCATCGTCCTAAGAAGGGTATATCTCTACGATTATTTACTTTCGGTTTCCCCGCTTGGGAAACGAGGTTCCGGCCGAGCTCAGATTAATCGTAAAGACGATTTATCTGTTATAGATTAATTAGTAATGTAATGCTATTTAATTTTATAATAGGTATACCTATTTATCTACACAGGTATAAAAGACATGTATGTGAATTGACTACAATTTCAACATGTATTTATCTACAAAGATGTTATTAAACAATTCTACGAGGGCGTGACGATTTTTATTAAAAGTGTATTACCATTGATGTTAGGAATTAGAGTTGAGCGCAGGCTGTGGATTTTCAGGTAAAAACTGGAAACAAAGCAGCGCAAAATCCAATAACTGTCGTCACCACTGGCCAGTACTCACGGTGTATATCGGAACACAGTCTACATCGTAACAAAATATATTTATTTACCTTGGTATTTTCTTCACGCTCGTAGTTTGTATTATACACACGCTCGGTCCGACTTGAACACCAGTACAGAGCTTCCTCGGTTATGTTCAAAAGCTTGTCAAATATATAGTATGAAGTACCTACATTAATATTCAGATGTAAGCCGTAAGACAAGAGTACGTAAATGTTAAATAAATGTATCTAATGTATTAATAAATGTATCTTCAATTTGTATTAACTAATTAATAAAGTGATTATAACAATATACGTGTCCACCAGTCCTCAAATAAAAACAATTTATTATAACGATTGCAGATCTAAAACAATTTACCAGCACGGAAGTGAATGCCATTAAACTTCTAGTACAAATGACAAAATTAATGTATACCATAGACTTAGAGAATGGACAGCGCATTCTGTATTAACAAAATGGTGTAAAATTTGTTCAAAATGTGAGAGAGAGATACAGTGTAGTTTGGAATATATATATATCTTTTCTAAGAATCTGATTGGTAGCTTACTACAGTTCAGGGTAGTATTTCTGTCCGATATATTTTTGTGTATCTATCTTGTGATTTTTTGTGCAATAAGTTTTTTATTAGAAAAGAAAATAATATAAACAATAAACATACTATAATGGTTCATATTTCATCGAGGAAATTTAAAAAAAAAACATAAATTGATCTGAAAAAATAACATTTTTGCTACCACAAACTTTAAATATATATTAATAAAAAATACTTTTAAATCAAAAAATTGCACTTACAAACAGCACCTACAAGATTTACTTAAGGAGGTTGGGAAGTTACGTCAAACCAGTAGGAATTGATTGAAATTTTACACAGATGTTTAAACACTCACAATCAGTATGAATGACATACTGAAATTTCAGATTTTTTTGACCATCTCGTTTTTAAGAAAATGAATTTTTAAGTCCAATTGTAAATACATGGCGTTAAATGACAGTTGATAAAAATTAATTGTTAAAAAATAGAAAAATGATAATAATCAATTTTAAGTATACATTTATGTAACTATTTAAACAAGAATTACATATTTTGACCACACCATTATTAAGAAAACAATAAAGATACATGAAAAATGTATAAAATTATGTACATATAAATATTTGAAATTAATGCGTAACATGGCAACAACGCCGGCATTGTAAAATGACAAGTAATGACAAATACATGAGTGCAAGTGAGAAAGACAAGTCATAGTTCTGGCAACCGAAAACTGCAACTTACCCCACCGTCTTCCCCTCAAACGTAACTTCCCAACCTCCTTGACAAAATTTTAAATATTTTTTTTGATATTAAGTTACATTACAAAGCTACGAAAACATAAGAACAAGATATTAAAATTGGGTCAAAAAATTCGAAACATTATTTAGAAATCAATAATCATTTTTATTAAATAAATTTTTTTTATAACGTTAATTATTTTTGTTTTTTATCCTCTTTATATACATACACTCACGGAAAAAATTAAAGGACCACTTTTATTTTTCGAAAAAATTGCTCATTTTCAAAGTAATGCCGATAGGTCAAATATGATCCATTTTTTACTTATAGGATATGAAAATTGAAGGAAATTTTATCATCTTTTCGAATTTAGGGGTATATTTGTTTTATTAAACTTATTATTGTGACCAAATCGCGGTTTAATAAAAAATAAAAAAATTGATTTTTTTTTGCAATTTTGAAAGATGCCCACGGGGATGTTAAATTTTTTTTCTAAAATTTCAAGATAACCATTTTGTAGGAAATTTGTTCAGCTTTAAAACACTTTTTCAAATTTTTTTTATAATTTTTTGGTGTTACGATATTTGAGTTTGAATGAAAAAAGTACCAAAAAGTTTTAAACGACCATAAAGGGCCTAATGTTAGTCGCACAGAAAAGAAAAAAAAAGAATATTAAAGCTTAAATAATCACCTATTGTCTAGTAGTATTTATAAAATGTTTAATTTTAACTTAACCCTTCAAATACGAAAAACAAAACAGTGTTCGAATTTAAATAATCCTGTAAAAATAACCTTTTTTTAATCATAGATCTAATGTTTAAAATGTATCCAGAAATTAAGTTCTATCAAAGAATATGAAAATTAGACTTATTACCTTCTATGTGAACAAAGGTTCCAGTAAAAATCTTTTAATTTGGCTGAGAAATTGCATTTTGAATTTTTTGTATACGTTTAGGATTTGACCGTACTTTTTATAACAAGTTTTTCTTTGGGATTTTTTTTTTTCGAAAAACAATTAATTTTTGAGAAAAATTGTAAGAAGGAAAAAGTTTTTCTTTCTTGTTAAAGAATATTCATAATTTTTTTCAGATGTTTTATATCAATATTATGGGATTAAATTTATTTTTAATAGGGTACTTTTTCATTCAAACTTGAATATCTTGGCATCAAAAAATGTGACAATCATTTTTTAAAAAGCATTTTGAAGCTGAGAAAATTTACTAAATGATGAATATCATGGAATTTTGAAAAAAAATAATCATACATCCCCGTGTGAAATTTCTATAACTGCAAATAAATAATTAATTTTTTTTAGTCAACTACGTGTGGACCAAAAAAATTCAGTTACTTTGAACGAATAAGCGGTGAAAATTCAATGAAAATTAATTTAACTGTCGAAATCAAAAGTCTTTAATATGTTGTTGAACGTTTTTTCATGACCACACGAAGTTGACTGAAATTAAAAATTGAATTTTTTTGTAATTATGGAAGTTTCACACGGGGATGTATGATTATTTTTTTTTCAAAATTCCATGATATTCATCATTTAGTAAATTTTCTCAGCTTCAAAATGCTTTTTAAAAAATGATTGTCACATTTTTTGATGCCAAGATATTCAAGTTTGAATGAAAAAGTAACCTATTAAAAATAAATTTAATCCCATAATATTGATATAAAACATCTGAAAAAAATTATGAATATTCTTTAACAAGAAAGAAAAACTTTTTCCTTCTTACAATTTTTCTCAAAAATTGATTGTTTTTCGAAAAAAAAAATCCCAAAGAAAAACTTGTTATAAAAAGTACGGTCAAATCCTAAACGTATACAAAAAATTCAAAATGCAATTTCTCAGCCAAATTAAAAGATTTTTACTGGAACCTTTGTTCACATAGAAGGTAATAAGTCTAATTTTCATATTCTTTGATAGAACTTAATTTCTGGATACATTTTAAACATTAGATCTATGATTAAAAAAAGGTTATTTTTACAGGATTATTTAAATTCGAACACTGTTTTGTTTTTCGTATTTGAAGGGTTAAGTTAAAATTAAACATTTTATAAATGCTACTAGACAATAGGTGATTATTTAAGCTTTAATATTCTTTTTTTTTCTTTTCTGTGCGACTAACATTAGGCCCTTTATGGTCGTTTAAAACTTTTTGGTACTTTTTTCATTCAAACTCGAATATCGTAACACCAAAAAATTATAAAAAAAATTTGAAAAAGCGTTTTAAAGCTGAATAAATTTCCTACAAAATGGTTATCTTGAAATTTTAGAAAAAAAATTTAACATCCCCGTGGGCATCTTTCAAAATTGCAAAAAAAAATCAATTTTTTTATTTTTTATTAAACCGCGATTTGGTCACAATAATAAGTTTAATAAAACAAATATACCCCTAAATTCGAAAAGATGATAAAATTTCCTTCAATTTTCATATCCTATAAGTAAAAAATGGATCATATTTGACCTATCGGCATTACTTTGAAAATGAGCAATTTTTTCGAAAAATAAAAGTGGTCCTTTAATTTTTTCCGTATATATCTATGAATATTTTTAATGTTCGGGACCAAGGACGAAATAGTTACATACCTGTTTAAAAAAAGGGCAAGCATATTCCCAACCTGTTTCTATCTCTTTCTTTTGACACGGCTCAGTTTTCAAGTAAGATGCGTGGTCCATGCTCTATGTCTATGATGTATACGTATTATGTTTTCACTGATTGAAAAAATTAAATAAATACTGACCGTATGTGGAAGCTCTTAACACGTACTTAATGTATTTTACAATTTGGTACACGTGTTAATTTACATGAAGACATGGGCGTAGCCAGGGTGGGCAGGGGGGGCGCTTGCCCCCCCCCCTAGCTTGTGGACAAAAAGTAATAAGTAAATCAGTATTATTGTCAGTATGATGTCCATTGGATTTTTGAACGTAAATTTATATTTTGAGTCCAGAAAATCAAATATCAAAGTTTTTTTTAATCACAATCCTTTATTTTTACATGTAAACTAAAATATCAGGGAAAATTAAAAATAAAATAAAAACACCTAAAGGAAAAGGTCGCAGTGTTGGCAAGAGTGAAAACTGTGTTTTGTGTTAAAATAACTACCCACAAAGCTTACCCCTCCCCCTAGCTCGTGAACTAAGAGTAACAAATGAATCAGTTCATTGGCTAAATATTGACATTTTTAGATTTGAAAATTTAAATATCATTGTTTTTTTTATTGTAATCTCTTGTTATAGCGGGTAAACTAATCATGGCATTGCCTTTTTATCCTTTTTATATAAAAAAAAGTTTTTTTGATATTTCAACTATACATGTGTATTATCAATTCAAATTAGATCGATTTTTTACAATAAATAAAAAATTTATAAATAAAAAAAAACACCAAAATAGCAACGTAGAGTACATTTTTGTAGAGGATGTTGTCTTCAAAAAGATATGCATATACATATAAATTTAATTGATTGAAAAAAATGTGGCGAAAATAAAAGAAGAAATGAAAAAAAGAATGACTTTTCATTGTTACTTTTTGCGCACCTATCTAGAGATATACCTAATAAATAATGAAAATGTTAATTTTGCAACGAAACGAAAGAATTTAATTTAAGAAAAAAAGGATTTACCAAATTTTGTTTACATTAATGGCCATTTATCAGAGTCGTTCTTACACATTTCGAGGTCCCAGACGCCAAAAATTTGAGGCCTATTGAAAATATTTTTATTAAAAATTTTTTTTATAAAACTTTTTAGGTAAGGTTACTATAATAATGCGAGAGCTTTTTTTGCTCACCCCTCTCTCATTACCTCGGGGTCCTAGGCAAAACACGGCGACAAAAAAAAAATTTGCCCCCCCCTGAACAAAATCCTGGCTACGCCCATGCATGAAGATCGCATTATTTTCAAACACTGATATAAATTACAGATGTAAATTGATAATTAAAAAATTGTAGGTTAAAATTTTGTCGCGTGTTTCTAGATTTTAATTATCGTAAATTATCACAAATCGAAGCATTTTCTACATAAAATACATTTAATCGCAAACACTAGTTTATAACACAAGCACTACAAATGACTGTTCATCCTCGTTTGAAGTGTATTCTAGTGTATATTGTATGAACAGCACAGAATAACACTACGTCATTTTTAGATTCAATAGGTTATATAAATTTAAATCACACCACAATTTTAGATATAATAAGTTTTAATAAACAAGTTATATAAGGCTGGGTATAAAAGCTGGCTCGAAAATGAAGAGTAGTCAGTCAGTGTTGTGACAGTTGGCCTGTGCGTATTTTCTTCAAGCAGTCTGCAGTGATAGTGTTTTGTTTTCCAAGTTAAAAAGGTACTTATTTTCAGTCTTATGTTTTGTATTTTTACTAATATTTTAATTTCATTTGTAAATGCAGTCGTGTGTGATAAATTACGATTGATAAATTAATAAATGTTCTAGCGTCGAGGACAAAATTTACAAAAGGACCACCTGGAGAGTATTCTCTTTCAAACCAACAAAAAATTATCAAAATCGGTCCACGTAATACGAAATTATTCGTGAACATCGCTAAAAATATGAACATATATACATATATATATATGACGGATTCCACGGTCGATCAGACAGAGCGCTCGCGCTGGCCTTTTTTAATGTATCGCTACTTTTCTATCTCGCTGTGTCCAGCGCCCACGGGGCTACAAAAAAAATCTGCATACGCAATTGGATAGATTTTTGTCTGCTCTTTCTAATGGTGTCCTCATTTTTCCCGGAAAATGCATTTTTCACCGAGAAAATCGACTTCAAAGTTAAAGCGATTTATCGGAAAATATGTATCTTTTGAACCTGGCTTAAGTTATATCAATCGATAGATAATCTAATGATGAACATCTGTATGAAATTTCAGGATGGAGACTTTAACGGTTCAAAAGTTATTAACGAATGAACATCGAAAAACGTGGTTTTGCGGCCGCGCGTGCTGATACAAACAGCGCTACAACGCACGTAATGTTTAGATTTAAAAGTATTTTGCATTTTTGCATTCGTGCAGAGGCGTATTTACCATGGGGCCATGGGGGCCATGGCCTAGGGCGGCAGGTCGAGAGGGGCGGTAGATTTTTTTAGTTTAATATAGCACATTTAAAAAAAATAATAGGGAAACAAAAAATGAGTAGCGTGACTAAAAAAAAGGCCATCAGTTTTTTATGTACATTATATCATATATTAAACATACTAGTATGTTTAATATATGATTATATTTTCCATTATTTGCAAAAAAAATTATCACTTTTCAGTTCATATAGGAATTTTGACTGTTAAAAATATATTATATTTTCCCATAGTATAGGGGCGGCAATTTTTTTTACCAGGGCGGCAATTTTTTTTTGACCAGGGCGACAATTTTTTTGCCCAAAGCGGCAATTTTTTAAATGTGCTATATTAAACTAAAAAAATCTACCGCCCCTCTCGACCTGCCGCCCTAGGTCATGGCCCCCATGGCCCCATGGTAAATACGCCTCTGCACGAATGCAAAAATGCAAAATACTTTTAAATCTAAACATTACGTGCGTTGTAGCGCTGTTTGTAGCAGCACGCGCGGCCGCAAAACCACGTTTTTCGATGTATATTCGTTAATAACTTTTGAACCGTTAAAGTCTCCATCCTGAAATTTCATACAGATGTTCATCATTAGATTATCTATCGATTGATATAACTTAAGCCAAGTTCAAAAGATACATATTTTCCGATAAATCGCTTTAACTTTGAAGTCGATTTTCTCGGTGAAAAATGCATTTTCCGGGAAAAATGAGGACACCATTAGAAAGATCAGACAAAAATCTATCCAATTGCGTATGCAGATTTTTTTTGTAGCCCCGTGGGCGCTGGACACAGCGAGATAGAAAAGTAGCGATACATTAAAAAAGGCCAGCGCGAGCGCTCTGTCTGATCGACCGTGGAATCCGTCATATATATATATATATACAGGGTAGTTCAATAGTGCGTCCGGCTTTCCTAGCGCACTTACCGTAGGAGATAGAAAAAATAGTTTGGTACATAATATTATTGGTTTGAAAAGATCAACGTCGTAAAATTATTTTTAACAATACAGGATGTCCCATTTTTGCGGTATAACAAAAACAAAGATTTTTTTAAATGGAATACTCTGTAACGTTTTATGTCTTCCGATGTCATTTTTTAATCTCTACATAAACGTCTGTTCATTTTTTAATTTATCGACAGTGTTGCCAAATTAGAATTTTTTTTCCGAAAAATAACCCATATTCAGGCTCAACTATAAAAAATCGTAGCGACCTCGTTTTTTTTAAGTGATGAATTTTTTTAACAATAATGTTAGTCCAGGTAAAGAGTAACATTTTGATAATAATCAATTTTAATTTAGTTCTACAGGGTGTTAATAAAAAAATGCCAAAGTTTGCAATCTTCAAAATGATAAAACTCATTTTTTTCAAATGTGACTACCCTTTTTTTATTTCACTATTCCATGGTTTTTTTTCTCCTTTTCAATTTTCAAACGGCGGCCCATAGAGAGATTTTGCACTGGACAACAAGTGACCGGCGGCCGATTGCCTACACGATAGACACCCTAATTTCGCGATTCGGTTAGATAAAATTAAAGGCCCATTAACACGTAAACGGCGGCCCGCAGAGAGATTTTGCACTGGACAACAAGTGACCGGCGGCAGATTTGCTACACGACAGACACCCTAATCTCGCGATTCGGTGCGATAAAATTAAACGCCCATTAACACGTAAACGGCGGCCCATAGAGAGATTTTACACTGGACAACAAGTGACCGGCGGCAGATTTCCTACACGACAGACACCCTAATCTCGCGATTCGGTGCGATAAAATTAAAGGCCCTTTAACACATAAACGGCGGCCTGCAGAGACATTAAGCACTGGACAACAAATTACCGGCGGTCGATTTCCTTGACGATAGACATACTAAATTCTCGATTCGGTTCGATAAAATGAAAGGCCCATTAACTCGTAAACGGCGGCCCGATGAGAGATTTTGCACTGGACAACAAATGACCGGCGGCCGATTGCCTACACGATAGACACCCTAATTTCGCGATTCAGTTAGATAAAATTAAAGGCCCATTAACACGTAAACGGCGGCCCGCAGAGAGATTTTGCAATGGACAACAAATGACCGGCGGTCGATTGCCTTGACGATAGACATCCTAAATTCTCGATTCGGTTCGATAAAATTAAAGGCCCTTTAACACGTTAACGGCGGCCCGCAGAGATTTTGCACTGGACAACAAATAACCAGCGGTCGATTGCCTACACGATAGACACCCTAATTTCGCGATTCGGTGCGATAAAATTAAACGCCCATTAACACGTAAACGGCGGCCCATAGAGAGATTTTGCACTGGACAACAAGTGACCGGCGGCCGATTGCCTACACGATAGACACCCTAATTTCGCGATTCGGTTAGATAAAATTAAAGGCCCATTAACACGTAAACGGCGGCCCGCAGAGATTTTGCACTGGACAACAAGTGACCGGCGGCAGATTTCGTACACGATAGACACATTTCGCGATTCGGAGCGATAAAATTAAAGGCCCATTAACACGTAAACGGCGGCCCGCAGAGAGATTTTGCACTGGACAACAAGTGACCGGCGGCCGATTGCCTATTCGATAGACACCCTTATTTCGCGATTCGGAGCGATAAAATTAAAGGCCCATTAACACGTAAACGGCGGGCCGCAGAGAGATTTTGCACTGGACAACAAGTGACCGGCGGCCGATTTCCTACACGACAGACACCCTAATCTCGCGAATCGGTGCGATAAAATTAAAGGCCCTTTATACCATAAACGGCGACCTGCAGGAGATTTTGCACTAGACAACAAGTGACCGGCGGCCGATTGCTTACACGATAGACACCCTAATTTCGCGATTCGGTGCGATAAAATTAAAGGACCTTTTACACGTAAACGGCGGCCCGAAGAGAGATTAAGCACTGGACAACAAATGACCGGCGGTCGATTGCCTTGACGATAGACATCCTAAATTCTCGATTCGGTGCGAGAATATTAAAGGCCCATTAACACGTAAACGACGGCCCGCAGAGCGATTTTGCACTGGACAACAAGTGACCGGCGGCCGATTGCCTACATGATAGACACCTTTATTTCGCGATTCGGTTCGATAAAATTAAAGGACCTTTAACACGTAAACGGCGGCACCCAAATAGATTTTGCACTGGACAACAAATGACCGGCGTTCGATTGCCTTGATTACAGTCACCCTAATTTCGCGATTCGGTGCGATAAAATTAAAGGCCCATTATCACGTAAACAGCGGCCCGCAGAGAGATTTTGCACTGGACAACAAATAACCGGCGGTCGATTGCCTTGACGATAGAGACCCTTATTTCGCGATTCGGTTCGATAAAATTAAAGGACCATTAACACGTAAGCGGCGGCCCGCAAATAGATTTTGCACTGGACAACAAATGACCGGCGTTCGATTGCCTTGATTACAGTCACCCTAATTTCGCGATTCGGTGCGATAAAATTAAAGGCCCATTATCACGTAAACAGCGGCCCGCAGAGAGATTTTGCACTGGACAACAAATAACCGGCGGTCGATTGCCTTGACGATAGAGACCCTTATTTCGCGATTCGGTTCGATAAAATTAAAGGACCATTAACACGTAAACGGCGGCCCGCAAATAGATTTTGCACTGGACAACAAATGACCGGCGTTCGATTGCCTTGATTACAGTCACCCTAATTTCGCGATTCGGTGCGATAAAATTAAAGGCCCATTATCACGTAAACGGCGGCCCGCAGAGATTTTGCACTGGACAACAAATAACCGGCGGTCGATTGCCTTGACGATAGAGACCCTTATTTCGCGATTCGGTTCGATAAAATTAAAGGACCTTTAGCACGTAAACGGCGGCCCGCAGATTTTGCACTGGACAAGTGACTGGCGGTCGATTGCTTTGACGATAGACATCATAATTTCTGGATTCGGTGCGATAAAATTAAAGGCCCATTAACACGTAAACGGCGGCCCGAAGAGAGATTTTGCAATGAACAACAAATAACCGGCAGTCGATTGCCTTAACGATAGACACTGTTATTTCGCGATTCATTGCGATAAAATTAGAGGCCCATTAACAACATTCCGATTATGTTCTGATTTAATGTTTGTTACTTGTTTATGTACACAAGTATTAATTGTACTATTGATTAGTACTTACCTTCTTTATAATATAAATAATCGATGTATACTTTACGATACTTACTAAACACATTGCGTCACTGATGTCTTTGAGTCAACATTTTAAGGATGCATGGCAGATATCTAATTTCAACGAGAAATAGTTGAAATTTGGAGAAGTTACTCCTTTATAAATCTTAAGTACCCACACAAAATTTCAAAAAGTTTTACAACATATGTAGTTTGAAAGTTAATGAAAATTATTTTGTACGGTGAAAGATGCCAACCGTGTTACAATTAGTTTCCATAACTAATCCATAGATACTAGTACAGAATTAATACCCCATTTGAAAGTAATTACTAGCTAGCAAATTTTGTTAGCTCCTTTATAATACCGGACATTACTCCTTTATAAATCTTAAGTACCCACACAAAAAAGTTATTATTTTTATAAATTAACATGGGCTCTTATGGCAGAATGGTGTATTTACGGTTAAAGTCCAATAAAACACATGGTTCAAGCATCGAGAAAAATCTGAAATTTTCACAATACGTCACTAACATATTTAGCAACAATTTTCATAAAAAAAATTATAGCCATACAGAACTAAATTGTGAGAAAAAAAAATAATTATTGGTGAAAAATATAAAAAAAATGGCGTACTGAAATGTTTTTATTACATATTTTTTCATATATGTAAGCATATGAAGTACTAATATTGTTATTTTCATTACATTTGTATGTTCCACATATGTTCTAATTATTGTTATTTAAAAATATTTTAATTTGTCATTTATAACAATAAAATAGGTACGTCTTTTGTTTTATTTTTTCGTATTATCAACACAAATATTAATTTTTTGGCTAAAATTCTAAAATAACAGTCAATAATGGGAAATAAGGTTTTAAACAAAAGTATTTTTATAGTTTATGTAGTATTTAAACCAATTTGACTTTCTTATAAGCATTTAAAGTGAATAATTGATAATTTGATTTTGATCATTGATTGCATCTAGATTTACATTATTTTTGTATCAGACTGTACGTGCCATACATCCTTAACATAAGCTGCTCGGATCTCTACTGGATAGTGTTCCGGTCGAGTTCGGATCAATCGTAGAGACCATTTATCTGTTATAGAATTAGCAATGTATTAGGATATGCTATTTAATTTTATAATACCTGTTTATCTACACAAGTATAAAAGACATTGACATTTTCAACATGTATTTATCTACAAAGATGTTTCTAAACAGTTCTACGAGGGCGTAACAAGGTATAAATCAATGATTTACTGGTATTTAAACTATTTTTATTAAAAGTGTATTACCGTAAATGTTAAGAATTAGAGTTAGGAGCAGGCTGTGGATTTTCTGGTCACGACTGGAAACAAAACAGACAGCATTAATAAACATATTGTTTATTAAAGAACATACTAGTACGTCTGGTTCGTGGCAAATAAAGCCAAAACGCTGCACTTTTTGATTGGGGTATGCCACTTTCGGTGGTCATATATAAGGTCAAATGAAACATTTTTAGATAGGGAGCCACTTTAAAATCCGTGTAGAACACCATTATATCGGCTATTAAAGATGACCCTCACGGTTTTTATTAAATTGGCTGTATCTCAGCTCCTAATCATCTGATTTTAATTTTCTTTTGTTTATTTTAAAGTTCTTATTAAAAAAAATAGTTTTTATCATTATTCATTTTTCTCTAAATCTTAAGGGTTCCCCACAATTTTCCGAAATCTGAAGATTTCACTTTTCTTACAAATTTAATTGTTATATAACTTTTTTATTGTGCCCAATATCATTTTTTTACCTCATATAAAAAAGAAAGACATTTTTGTCTGCGTTCCATTGATAACAAGATAATACTGTTTTAATTAACAACTTCTTTGGAAATAGCGTGTTAAACTAAGAAAAATAGATTATTTTTGGATCATTCCATATCAAGTTTACCTGTATTGGTTTCTCGGATTCGAGATTTTGATGGAAATGTCCATTTATACCTTCCCTGAATCAATTCTGACTATTTTTATCACCATGTCTGTCTGTCTGTCTGTCTGTCTGTGTGTGTATCTGTTTGTCTGTAAACGTTGTAACTCAAAAATGACAGTACATAGAGGGGTAAAATTTTATATTTAGGATTAATTTGTTTTAAGAAAGAAAACATGATTTTTTGTAAACCGGAAACGGATGTTAACTGTAATTTTTATAATTATTCGAATTATTTCTGAAACGGTACGTGTTGGAAGAAAATGTTTAAAGAAAAATTTGTTTAGAATATTATTATTTATAATTTATGTTATGTTATTTCTCCCAAAAAAAGTTTTTGAGGTTATAATCGTTTTTTCAATTATATTTGAAATGGTTTAAAGCAGAAATAAATCATTGAAATAAAAGTTGTAGAGTATGTTATTTTCTATAGTTTATGTTCCATTAATTTTTTTGTATCTCTTACCAATTTAAAAAAAAAATCTTTTTAATTATATTTTTAATTTTTTTCCATTTTATTTGAATAAGTTCATGACAGAATGAAATGTTCATAACAAAAAATGTAGAGAACGTTATTATCTATAGTTTATGTTCTATTAATTTTTTTATATCTGTCATCAGTAAGCCAAAATTATTTGTTTTAAAATAGTAGATACACGTACATTTTTTTATTGTATAAGAAAGTTCAGTGACATCCATGACAGATTTTTCAATTTTTTAACTATGCCATATGAGAAAATTGATCCCAACATGAAATTTCATATGATAAAAGATAAACTTGACATGGAATGATCCAAAAATAGTCTATTTTTCTTGTTTAACACGCTTTTTCCAAAGAAGTTGTTAATTAAAACAGTATTATCTTGTTATCAATGGAAAGCAGAATAAAATGTCTTTCTTTTTTATATGAAGTAAAAAAATTATATTGGGCACAATAAAAAAGTTATATATAAATTAAGTTCGTAAGAAAAGTAAAATTTTCAGATTTTCAAAAATTGTGGGGAACCCTTAAGATTTAGAGAAAAATGTATAATGACAAAAAATAATCTTCTCAATAAGAACTTTAAAACAAACAAAAGAAAATTGAAATCAGATGACTAGGAGCTGAGATACAGCCAATTTAATAAAAACGGTGGGGGCCATCTTTAATAGCCGATATAATGGTGTTCTACACGGATTTTAAAGTGGCTCCCTATCTGAAAATTATTCTTTTAACCTTATCTATGGGCACAGAAAGTGTCATACCCCAATCAAAAAGTGCAGGGTTTTTTTACGTACCAGACGTACTATACCATTTGTCGAATCTAACTTTCTACAAAATTGCAATCGAACATATTAATGTAAAATCAACTGTTTATATACAATATATATACAGTAGAATCCGGATATAACGACCGTCAAGGGACCGTTGACACTTTGTCGTACTAACCGGACGACGCACTAAACGAACACATTTTTTTTTTTTAACGTCCAAGTTATTTGTAATCTGTTTTTTTTAAAGACATTCAGCAATTTACCGGATAATTTAAGCTTGTTTTTTATTTTGTACATAATTATGTACATATGTATTAATATTACTGTAATTCTTATTATGAAATAATAATAGGTATATGTATAGTTAGATTAATTTCTAATTAAATAAAACAAATATTAAAATTAACAAAAAGTAACTTTGATGGTATTTATTTAAACATTGCACATTACATAATATATTACATTCTATGCATGTAAATGTTTTTACTGACGTAGAAAATCTGTAATTTTACTTTGTTTGTGACCAATTTTTGTTCGATAGTAAGAACGAATCTTTAAACTTGTCACAACAACGCTGACGCGCTCTAATCAACAATCAACATACGTAGGAATGTGGAGAAATCCGGGACGCGGGGCGGCGAGAGGTATTGCTTGTGCGTAGATATTGGAAACAAGACACTGCACGTCGTTCTAACCGAACAATTTATTGTCAAAATAGGTCGCTAAAAGCGGTTGGTCGCTTAAACCGGAGTCGTACTATACGGATATGTTTTCATAGTACATCTATATGAAACCTAATTTGAGTTTGCATTTTCGTCGCTAAAAACGCTTAGCCGTTATAAACGGAGTCGTTATATCCGGATTCTACTGTATATATTAACGTATTGTAAATAAATTAGAAATAAATGTTTCAAGTAAACATTTTTAATATGTTTTTATAAAATGGCAACAATCAAACCGCCCGATTGAAAAATTTAGTGTTGTAGTATTTCGATGTGTTAACAGAAATTCATAAACCTAACCTAACTGAAACTAACCAACCTCACCCGGACTACTCAAACTTAAACTGTATTCGTATAACGCAGCTAAATGTGGCCAGTCGCTTTATAAAATGTGTATGATTTATAAAAGTTGGTAACCCTGATCTAGTCACGCATGCGCGTCAACTCTATTCTGAATAACTATATACGTGATTTTTCACAAATCTGTCAGGGGTATTAGCCCAATCAAATGACGGTACGCAAAATTCAACAACTGTCACCAAAAATATTTATTTACCTAGGTGTTTTCTTCACTCACGTAGTTTGTATTATGCATACGCTCAGTAAGACTTAGATAGCAGTACAGCGCTTCCTCAGTTACGTTCAAAGCTTGTCATTCTCATAGTCCTGAAAACAAAACAATTTATTATAACAATTTCAGAATAAAAAACAATTTACCAGCACAGAAGTGAATGCCATTAAACTTAAAGTAAAAATGACATTCTTTCGTAATATAAATTAAAAAAATGAATTTCACAAATGCATTAGTGCCTAGTGTTTATTAGTTGTTGTTCTGTGGTACTAAGTAAATACAGGTATTAAGTTTTCACTGATTGAAAAAATTAAATAAATACTGACCTTATTTGGAAGCTCATAACATAAGAACATGTTATGCATTAAGAACAATGCATTTAACAATTTGATACACATGTTATTATACATGAAGATCACATGAAGATCGCATTATTTTCAAACACTGATATAAATTTGTAGGTTAAAATTTTGGCGCGTTTCTAGATTTTAATTATCGTAAATTATCACAAAACGAAGCATTTTCAACATAAAATACATTTAATCACAAACACTAGTTTATAACACAAACACTACAAATGTCTATTAATCCTCGTTTCAAGTGTATTCGATATAAATTTAATAGAACGTCCAAGCGAAAGCGTCGTCGTCCATATTCGCCATATTATATTGTTCTGACTGGTTCTGTCGTCCCGGCTATCTTGGCGTCATCTAGTGTATATTGTATGAACTATATGTACTAATAGTTCATACAACATACACTAGATGACACCACTAGGGCGCGTATTTTAAAATTTATTAATTTATTTAATTTCAAATAATTACTTAATTACTGCTGTGTTATCTTTGAAAAATATATTTTAATACGATTTTTGACTTAACTCTACAGTAACTTAATTACTTTCCACATTTATTTTATTGATAATATTTTTTTAACGTTTGACATTTAAAAGTAATGTGCAGCTCACAGAATAATAAATATACAGAAGCGACACTCAACGTTATTTTACTGGAAACATAGGCTATGTTCCGATATACACTGTGAGCACTGGCCCAGTGGTGATGACGTCATTGATCGCCGCCATTTTACTACTGCCGCAGTACTGTAGCTTTATTGCATCTGTGCTCACAGTACTCTGATCACGTGATCAAAATTTGAATGCAACTGACAGAAGCAGATGCATTTAAGGTTAACTTTGGATGTATTTTTTATTATCAGGTTATTTGAAGATGAATTAATAACATTTATGGTATATATAATCAAAAGTAAGTATAAATAAGAATAAATAATTTAGCCTTAATTGAAATGCACTAATATAATTAAGCAAATTGACGCAACAATATAAATTTTTTGAATTGATATTTTTTTCATTATTGAAAATAATATTTGAATTATTTATTTATTATTGTACTTTATATGATGAGAGAATATTAAAAGTGATGTCCTGCATAGAAATACTATGAATCTGGCCACTTCATCGTTATAAATATATCTGGTCTTTATTTTGACATTAGTTTCAAAATGGCGGTCGTTTCCAGTACAAAATCTAAAACGGAACGTCAATCCAGTAAAGTGGAGTGACGTCAGAAGTCACAGTGCTCGCAGTGTATATCGGAACGATCGGAACATAGCCATAGTTTGACATTACGAGGTGGGACGGATCTGATTGGTTAGGTATACAATTTCTTTGCACCAATCACGTAGCAGTATACAAATAATTGAAATCCACATATGTTTTCTGTTTATTGGAATTAAACCTAACCTATACAACCCATGATGTTTTAATATGTCAAACAATATTTTTGATTGTACAAAATATAAATGTACAAATTATGTCAGACACAATAAAACATCACGGATTGTTAAAAGATAAATAGAATATTCTTACGTAAAGGTGGATGAAATAAAAATATAATACATATAGTTTTAATTTGTTTATTACGATGAATTACATGATTCACATTTTTGTACAGTAAATTCACTAGATTTATTTATTTATTGAATTAAAAGAATATAACATAACTTGTTGCTTGCTTTTAATATAGTTAAATATTTGATTTAATAATAAAATTTAATAAAATCACGTAAAACTTATTATCACATACCGATATCCTAAATGTTTCTTTATCTTCAAGGAGATCAGGAAATATGGTGTATGTAGTATCTGTAAACTGAGGAAGAAATATTATTAAATTTTAAGCATACAAATATTTGTACTTGTTTTTAATAAAAAAAGTTAATCAAAAGTTGTATCTCACGCATATAAATTAAAATAAACATGCGAATTTGTCATATGTAATAGAAAAACTAATAATAATTAAATACTTACATTAATACTAAAAAATAATGTCAACGTTCTGCAAACGATATTCTTCTACAAATTCTGTACGCCATTTTAGAAGAACTTAGCGTCTTCATCACCAAACTTTTTTTACATAGTTGTATAATTTTTATCAACGTTGCACTATTGTGCAAAACACTTCCCTTTACCTCTTATACGTCTGAGATCCCATAACCCAGTATCCCCTTACCGCCCATGCGTCTGAGATCCCCACACCCGGTAATGTCAAACTGAGTTTCCAGTTTTAGCACCAGAGTGACACCCCCGTGGTGCAGCTAAAATGTAAGTGTGTTTACTTATATTTTGGTGATATTTTCAGTTTTATGTTTTGTATTTTCACTGATGTTTTTAATAATAATTTACAATCCCAGTGCTTGTTTGTAATCTAAACTCGTAAGTTTGAGTGAATTTTCATCTGTAAATGCAATCGTGTGTGATAAATTACAATAAATAAAATCATGAAAATCCCGCCAAATTTTGGGGCTACATTTTTCTTAATTTACACGTTTATTATGTATTGATCAATAAAAATAGCGTGTTCTCCACACAATTAAATAAGTGTATTAAACTGTAGAATATTTGCAAATGTACATATTTAATAATTTTAATTAATATTCTCAAAAAACATTCACATACGAACGTCATATTTGAGGTTAGTAGGTATTTATTCAATTTTATAATTCAATCGAAACATAATATACATTGATTTTACATTAATTACTTAGTAAATAGTAATAAAGACTGTATAAAATGGAGAAAACACTCGTGTACGTGTAAAAATCATTTTCTTAATTTATATTTAATTTATTATTATATTATGTGAATGTCATATATTATTAATTATTATGTAAATCTCTTGTTTATTCTACAATTTAACGATACTATAGTGTTTAATAATAAGTTGTTTATGCTCTGTTCTATTTTCAGTATTGTCTGGATAAAATATCATCGTTCTGCTGTAGTGAGTGAGCTTTTATACTTTTAACGTTGTTGCAACTTTAATGTTCTTTGTGACAATTTCGTGTAGGATATATTATAAAGAAGCAAGTAGTCAATCGCTCACTGCCTTTGGTGTAAAATCTGTTGATACAGCGAGACTGGACATTTAATGGTTAGAATTTCAATTATCCGTTTATGTAATTTGAATGGTTAACGGAGGCGCTTCTGTGCTTGTAAATGCTGTTATAAGATCGTGTTTTAATAAATAGATCTGGCCTAGACTTGCAGAGGTTGACACTGCGGTGATATGTTCTTACAAATACGTTTGATATTTAAATATTAAATAAATTATGTTTAATATCATTTAAGTTTACTGTGGTTGCCGTGGTTTTTGACAGTAAAATGCACGATTCGTACCGTTAAAACCCCGGCAACCACTGCAAACTTTATTTAGTAAGTTCTATACGGTAACTGTTCTTCATCGGACACGAGTTCTTCACCTATATTCGAATCCGACAATTGAGATATCCCCGAAACTAGGCGATGTGATAAAGTGATCGGAAGTCATTCTAGCATCTATTGCTAATGTTGACAAAAGATTATAGTACAGCAAAGAACCAATAACAAAACCTAAATTGATACCAGTCGATTCAGAAGAAGTTATGTCATGGAATTACATTGATGATTATCAGATGATTAATATAACACTCCTATGAGAAAAAGATTGAACTGGAAGTGATTTTTATTCAGTAAGTTTTTAATTATATTGCATACTAAGTGAATAATATTTGGGTTAGTTATAAAATGTTTCTTATTTAATCTAAATGGCTGTTATCGTAATTACTTGTGTCACTGGTTGCACAAAATGCAGGTCATTAAGTAATTATGTTGGACGAGTATTTGGAATTATACTTCCTGTGCTTATTATTATAAGTAAATGGCATTGACTTCCGTGCTGGTAAATTGTTTTAAATCTGCAATTGTTCTGTTTTCAGAATTACGAGAATGACCAGCTTTTGAATGCAATTGTGGAATCGCCGTATTGCTATCCAAGTCAGAATACAGACCAGCTTAAGCATAACCTAAAATTTAAGACAATAGATATTACTTTAAATAATTGATAAATAGAGTACATTTAGTAAGTTTGACATGTAAGTTAAACTGTGATTGATTTAACAAATAACACATCAAGAACAAAACAATTTGTTACGTGAACTGATGCAATTTACATTTCAAGTATTTATATATTTGTTTTAAATGAAAGAAATACAAGTGAATTGGTGATTTGTGAGTGATGGTGCTTTAGCGATGCCTGCGGTAGGCTGTGCTATATTCCAGAGTATAAAAGAGTTCTGAAATGCTTCTTCATGATTCAACAAACGACCGGTAAGTGTTATTGTGTTCATTTATTATATCCTATCGTACTCTGTTAATCAGACGTATTCACTGTCACTTGTATTCGATTCATAATTGTAATTATAAACAACATACAATGTCTGGACGTGGTAAAGTTAAAGGAAAGGCAAAGTCCTGTTGAAGCAGAGCAGGACTACAATTCCCTGTTGGTCGTATTCATCGTTTATTACGTAAAGGCAATTACGCCGAGCGAGTTGGTGCCGGTGCTCCAGTGTATTTGGCCGCTGTGATGGAATATCTCGCCGCTGAAGTTCTCGAGTTGGCCGGCAACGCAGCCCGTGATAACAAGAAGACACGTATCATCCCTAGACATCTACAACTGGCTATCCGTAATGACAAAGAATTAAACAAACTCCTGTCTGGCGTCACTATCGCACAGGGTGGTGTTTTACCAAACATCCAGGCTGTTCTTTTGCCCAAGAAAACCGAGAAGAAGGCGTAAATGATAATTGCAAATAAAAAAAAACGGTTCCTCCAGGAACCAAATTTATATTAAAACAGAGTTACAAACGTACACTGGTTTGTTCGAGAGCTGTCATATTTAACGTTGAAAAGCATAATTTGTTCAATTATTAATAAAATATTAGAAACAGTAAACAATATCAACATTGTTGTTATTGGTTTTATTTTCAGATAGTTTAGAAATTATTATTATTTTAAATCTCATCATTTCTGTTTTTGGGTTATCAGTACACGTCCGTGTACCAAATTTTATCTTAATAAGTATTTAATATACCTACCTATTAAGAGAATGGGTTGGTTGTGACATATACGAGATACGCAGATGGACAGACTGAAACCGTAAAGGTTCCTAGTTTTCTACGAAACCCTAAAAATAGCACTTTATGTACTAAATTCCATTCAAAAATTTGTACATATAAATATACAAAATTAAAATCATTTTCATAATATTCTGTGTAATAACATTGAATTTTTTTGTAAATGTACAAAATACATAAATGCATTTGTTACACGGGTATTGTCGGCTTTAAGTGTATTAAACTATAGAATATTTGCAAATGTGCATATTTAATAATTTTAATAAATATTGTCAAAAAAACATTCACATACGAACGTGTCATATTTGAGGTTAGTATTTATTCAATTCATCTACAGCAATGTGATAGAAATTATCGTTAACCAGTTTATTTACAAGTAATATCGATTTTAAGAATTACCCAATTATAATTAACATATAAAAACCAGTGTACGTTTGTAACTCTAATTTAATATAAATTTGGTCCCATGAGGGACCGTTTTTGTTTTTCTTTTCATTGATTATTTTCATTTACGCCTTCTTTTCGGTTTTCTTGGGCAAAAGAACAGCCTGGATGTTTGGTAAAACACCACCCTGTGCGATAGTGACGCCAGATAAGAGTTTGTTTAATTCTTCGTCGTTACGGATAGCCAGTTGTAGATGTCTAGGGATGATACGTGTCTTCTTGTTATCACGGGCTGCGTTGCCGGCCAACTCAAGAACTTCAGCGGCGAGATATTCCATCACAGCGGCCAAATACACTGGAGCACCGGCACCAACTCGCTCGGCATAATTGCCTTTGCGTAATAAACGATGAATACGACCAACAGGGAATTGTAGTCCTGCTCTGCTTGAACGGGACTTTGCCTTTCCTTTAACTTTACCGCCCTTACCACGTCCAGACATAGTTATGTTATAATTATAATTCGAATAAGAATGACAATAAATACGTCTGAATAACAGAAGTACAACAAGAATAAATAATCAAAGTGCAGGTTTATATAGTCTACAGAAAGATAACTTTCCAGATCTCCATTTATGATTGGTGCGAAATGAACTAATCGTAGCGCGCAAAGTCAACAGCATATTCCTCTCTACATACCGTACATTGAATAAAGGGGGGGTTAAACAAAACCGAAACATCACTGTTCTATTGAACTGTTTCGTCTGTTATCACGTACAGATTGTTTGTTAATTTCTGCTATTATGCCACCGAAAGTAAGCGGTAAAGCTGCCAAGAAGGCTGGTAAGGCTCAGAAAAACATCACGAAAACCGACAAGAAAAAGAAACGTAAGCGTAAGGAAAGTTACGCCATCTACATCTACAAAGTGTTGAAACAAGTACATCCCGACACTGGTGTCTCGAGCAAAGCCATGAGCATCATGAACAGCTTTGTCAACGACATTTTCGAACGGATTGCGGCCGAATCTTCTCGTCTCGCTCACTACAACAAGCGTTCTACAATCACCAGTCGGGAGATTCAAACTGCCGTCAGACTGTTATTGCCCGGTGAACTCGCGAAACACGCCGTCAGCGAAGGAACCAAGGCCGTCACTAAATATACAAGTTCTAAATAAAATTTTATTACATACATCAGGCTTCAGAACGGCTCTTTGTAGAGCCAAATTTATATCAAAATTGAGTTACAATTAACAATGGTTTAATGAATTAGTATTGTATTTTTCCTGATAATATATATGAAACAGCACGACTTTCTGGAAAGTTAAAATATTTATTAAAAGTACTGGTAAATCTGATAATATTTTAATAATCAATAATTATTTAGACAAAAAGTGCATGGGCTCAGTAGGCCCATTAATAAGCTTATATATTCTTGTTTTATGATTTTTAGGGTTACGAAGATATCCTATTAATCTCAATTTACCGTCTGTCCTTTTCAGTAAAATATCTTTCGTTAACTATATAAGCTAGAAATTTGAAATTTTTACCAAAAATGTAAAATAAGGCCATCTAGTAACAGATATGCAAATTTGTTAAAAAAATCATTTTCCAAGAAGGCGCTAAGGAGCTAAAGCTAGTGAAAAAAATATTTTTTTATACCATGGCATGTGGCACGTTAAAATGTATAACAAAACCAGCGATATTTTACCCTTTTTTTTATTTCGGCGAAACTTATTTCTTTCTAACTCAAAAATGGCGCCATCAGGGGGCCAAAAGCAGTATTTTATTTTTTCCCCTCTGCCACTAACTTGGTAACTACTGATTAAAAAAATATGGTAACGAATCTTTGGTGGGACTACCAACTAAAGTCAGCAGTATAACTTTTAATTTTAGAATCATAGAGAGCGGCGTTATAGATTTTTTTAATCTGATATTTAGGCGAGTGGGGTGTCAAAATGTTGATCTCAATTAGTAGAACACAGACACTTTTTTATATTATTTTCTATCTCAAAAATACACCTGTTAGTGGCTCCAAACAGTCCACGTATTACGTACTTCGGAACCCTTATCTTATGGCATACACTCGTGTATGTCTTGCCCGAATTATTAATTATTCTATATATTTCTCTATTGCTTGGGGTATCGTAACACTTAACAGATTCTATCCGTTCGAGCGGTTCATTTTTAAAACATCAGTGTATCCAATCTTATCGTATATCGAATACGGTCTTTATAATTTCGTAATAGTATACATCTGTTGTTGATATAATACATGTCTTATCGATCATATTTACTGAGATTTTTTAGTATGATGTGAAAAACTCGAGTTGTAGCAAATACAAACACGTATGTAAGGGTTTCATCGTTAACTTACAATAAACTATACTAATAATTCATGTTTAGTTCATTTTAAAATATAAAACTGATTGTATTTTTCAAACTGTTACCTATTTTTAAAGATTATATTTTATCATTTTCATTTAAATTAATAAAAAGTATGTCGAGTTAAGGCAACGATGAGCTCCAGAAACGATCATATTCTCTACACGGTTCTGATGAACGCACGACGTTCAGTGACTTCCAAGGCATAACCATTATAATAATATTATGTTTACAATTTGTAAGTGAATATATACTTTTTACATTTATCAATTTTTCATTTAATTTAATTATATTATTAATTTTATTATATCTTATAAGAAAATATCAGGGTTGGAAATTACCAATCAAACCGATTAATTTATTAATTATTAAATGATTCTTTATTGAAGTACTTTTAATAAAAAAATATCAGAAACTTAATTACCCGGCCGCTATCAGTTACATGATTTGTTATAAAAAGTTAGCGATGAATAAAAAAAATATCGGTATGGAAAACCATACATGACTTACATGTTCTTTCTATCTGTTTAAATAATTTTTAAATATACATTTTTTTAAATATTTTATTTATATAACATACTACTATGAATATACATATAAAAAACATATATGTATACTTACAACGGTTACAGATCTTTTTGCCATTTGTATATAAATATTAGTTTTCTAATGTCAAAAACATAAATCACAACTAATTTGACAATTTGAATTTAGTTGCATTTGTTTCCAAGGCAACATGAATTAATGACATATTAGTATTTAAATATCGGTATGGAGAACCATACATGACTTCCATGTTCTTTCTATCTTTTTAAATAATTTTTAAATATTTTTTTAAATATTTTATTTATATAACCTACTACTATGAATATACATATCGTAATACATTAAAAAAAACATATATACTTACAACGGTTACAGCTCTTTTTGCAATTTGTATATAAATATTAGTTTTCTAATGTCAAAAACATAATTCACATTCGTAGAAAAACTAATTTGACAATTTGAATTTAGTTGCATTTGTTTCCAAGGCAACATGAATTAATGACATATTAGTATTTAAAATTCAAATTTTAAGTGTGTTTTTCACCCCTTTAATGGCTGTTTAGGCACGTACAAATAATAAATGTCCCTTAGATTCAATTGAACTGCAAATGTACCAAATCTTATCAAAATCTACATCTTGACACAGACACACGCACAGCCGCCATGCGGAAATTAACTTTTCTTTACGTTTTGAAGTTAGTACAATCAGAATTCCATTTCTTTCAGAACATGGAAGTAAAATTCAAATTTTCAGTGTGTTTTTCACCCCTTTAATGGCTATTTAGGCACGTACAAATAATAAATGTCCCTTAGATTCAATTGAACTGCAAATGTACCAAATCTTATCAAAATTAGTGAGATAATACTCGCAATATTCACTTTTTAGATGAAAAAAGTTACGAAATTTCGAATATTTCCAAAACCCCTAATCCGATTAGCACCAAAATCAATAGGTCTGGAGTACTAACTGAGACAAACATTTTCCCCAAAAATAATTCAGATCGGTTCATTTTTACAGTTGTTATCGTGAACGAAAGAAAATTCTACATCCGCACAGATACACGCACAGCCGCCATGCGGAAATTAAGTTTTGAAGTTAGTACAATCAGAATTTGTCATTTTCTCCGACACGATTTTTCGATGGTATTACAATACTTCCATTTCTTTCAGAATATGGAAGTAAAAACAGTCGTTTAAATTGGAAAATGCATTTATTATTATTAATAACTTCTAAAATCATTATGTGCATTATGCAAAGCGTTCGAAAATATCGTTAACAAAACTGTTCATGAAGCTCATGCTTTTAAACAAAATTATAGAAATAACAGTAGTACAGTCCATGACTTTACGTCTGGCGAGGATTTTTACTCTAAATAATTCAATATTTAAATAATGTATCAATAGTTAACTCTAACTCTCTTTTGATTTATGTTTGGCCCTTAAATAGGACCGTTTGTCAGTCATATATAATTCAAATCATTGTTTGTACATAGTACGTGTTTAACCACCAAAACCGTACAGGGTACGGCCTTGACGTTTCAACGCATATACAACGTCCATGGCAGTGACTGTCTTCCTCTTGGCATGTTCTGTGTAGGTTACAGCGTCTCTGATTACGTTCTCAAGAAACACCTTCAGCACACCGCGAGTTTCTTCATAAATCAGACCTGAGATACGTTTCACGCCGCCACGGCGAGCCAGACGACGGATAGCGGGCTTGGTGATACCCTGGATGTTATCACGTAACACTTTACGATGACGTTTGGCTCCTCCTTTTCCCAAACCTTTGCCTCCTTTACCGCGACCAGTCATAATTATACAATTATTATCGAAATAACGAAATCAACAAACAATCGAAACACAAACAGCTTACGAATGATCCAACTGACAAAAACATCGCGCTTATATAGATATATTTAGCTCCGCCCAGCACTGTGAAATGTGTAACCAATGAGAACATTGTTGTGTGTCTATATAAAGTGGGGAAAACGAATTTTCTGTTATTCAACTTTCGACTATTGCTCTATTCGTTTGTGTGTTACAATATCGTTTTGTTGTTTAAAACTCTGCAATGGCTCGTACAAAGCAAACTGCCCGCAAGTCTACTGGTGGAAAAGCTCCACGTAAACAACTTGCTACTAAAGCCGCACGTAAAAGTGCACCTGCTACCGGAGGAGTGAAGAAACCTCATCGTTACAGGCCAGGAACAGTCGCTCTTCGTGAAATCCGTCGTTACCAGAAGAGTACTGAATTGTTGATCCGTAAATTACCATTCCAGCGGTTAGTCCGTGAGATCGCTCAAGATTTCAAAACTGATCTTCGTTTCCAAAGTTCAGCTGTGATGGCGTTACAAGAGGCTAGCGAAGCTTACCTGGTCGGTTTGTTTGAAGATACCAACCTGTGCGCTATCCACGCCAAACGTGTCACCATCATGCCTAAAGATATACAATTGGCACGCCGTATTCGCGGTGAACGCGCTTAAATTACTACTCGACTAACAACGGCCCTACTTAAGGGCCAAAATTTTATCAATAAAGAGTTTAAACATAATACTATTTACAAGCTTATGAAATACATTATTTAATCACTTATAACATAATAAATTATAGGTATAAAATAATATTGTTAAAAATAAATTTATTTAGTGTGTATTATTCAATTCTAAAATTATTATAGTATTATTGGCTACCTGAAACTAACTTTAATTTTTAATATTCTTCAAAATTTTACGCTTTTTTCTAGACTAACCGCTACTTTTAACTGTCCTTTTTATTTTATTTATTTTTTGCGTAAAAAGTTCACATCTTGATAAATTGACGCCTAAATGGTAAGAAACAATAAGAAAGAACACATTTTTCATTATTACATATTGTTTTTAAAATCACTGTTACATTTAACAACTCCAAGCAATGAACTAAAAATTATCTATCAATTGTGTGTAAAAATAAACATACAATCTAGCTTCATTTCTATGTTTATATCTGCCTATATTAATAGTCACAGTATACAAAAAAAAAATAGAATTAAGAGATTTTGCAGATTTACCTGACAGTTAGCTTAAATAGCCTTCCAAAATTTGTAATGCCCGTTACAGGTACTTATGAGTATTTTATAAATCTAATAATAATAATAACTTCTCCTTTTTAACCGACTTCAAAAAAAAGGAGGAGGTTCTCAATTCAACTCGTATATATATATATATATATATATATATATATATATATATATGTATATATATTTATATATATGTTCATTTTTTAGCGATGTTCACGAATAATTTCGTATTACGTGGACCGATTTTGATAATTTTTTGTTGGTTTGAAAGAGAATACTCTCCAGGTGGTCCTTTTGTAAATTTTGTCAGGATCTAATGATATAGTCGGAAGATATACAACGAAACACCTCAAAAATTCCGCGATTTTACATTTCTAGTTATCTATGGAAAAATAAAAAGCAAAAGCTCTTACTAATTTTTAGTGATAAACCTTTCTAATGTGGAATTTTTATTACTGATATAACATATGGAGTGTAAGATCTTTAAATCAAGGTACAAACGATTAAAATCGGTTGAGTAATTATTATAATAAATACAAATAACATTTAAATTTTGACAGGTGTCTTGTGTATTTGGCAAATGACAGTTTCTTTATTTTTTTGAATATGAGATTATTTATTTACGCGTTTTCTAATAATTATTGTCTAAATGTATATTAATTATAATAATTTTATTAATTCCTTGGATTATATTATATCCTTTTATATTGATTATGTCAATACATAATAAGAATATATTACATTATGACTAAAATAATGATAAATAATAATTAAAATTAAATATGACAGGTAGGTTTTAGATCTAGTAAAATACAGTTTTAAAGAATTAATAATAAATTTTATAATAATCTTTGTCTATTCATATTTGTTTTAGTAGTTATATATATATATAAATATTTTTTGAATTTTATTTTATATTTAATGAAAGAACTCTTAACCTTTGCATTTCGGAAAGTGATTTTTCATCGTGTGGTTTATTTAAAAATTTATTTAGCTCTAAGTCACAAAACGCTAATCCTTTCAAACTCTTTATCCGATTTATGTCCGGTATTATAAATGAGTTTGCAAAATTTGCTAGCTTGTAAGCACTCTAAAATGGAGTATTAATTCTGTATTAGTATCTATGGATTAGCTATGGAATTTAGAGCAGTGACACTTAATCTAATTGTAACACAGTTGGCATCTTTCACCGTACAAAATAATTTTCATAATAATACCACTGTTTTAATACCGTTGGTATTTACCTACTACAACGCGTGCGCGAAATTTGTCAAAGTCTTCAACAAACTCCAAAAGAACTGTCATATAAGTTTGATATCTTATTTGAGAGTGCTTGCAAGCTAGCAAATTTGCGAACTCCTTTATAATACCGGACATTAGAGAGACATATGCTTGGCCTTTGGCAAACACTTTTTTGCCATGATCAATTACGGTTTTATCTAATGTAGTTCCTTGTAACTAAAAAATGAAAAATAAAATTAACTTTAAAAAAAAAAGTTGAACCGACTTCAAAAATAAAGCACTAAAAAGTATGAAATAATATTTAAAGAAAATTAATATCATCTACTAAATGCAATAGTTTTTAAGTAAATAGTTATTTACAATAAGATCAATTTATATATTCTTCTATTAATTAATTTTTAAATAATATTTTCTTTTCGATCTTAATGAAAATGAGTACTTAACATGTAAGGAATGTAAGGATTTATTTATAAAATATTAAAAGTTAACTACATAATCAAAATTACGATACATTTTTTGATGTCGGGGCGCAAATTTCTACAATATAATTTCGGAAAAGAAGTTATAATAATAACTATAAAATAAGTAAATTTCGTAATTAAAATACAATAGATACAGTACACTTACTATAGAAAAAAGGAACTATCGTTTTCGTTCTTAAAACAATACTACGTTTAACGTATAGTACCAATAGATCTATAAATATAAATGACAAATTACACAAATGCAAAACAATATTTTGTATTATCTACAAAGAAAATCAATACTTACGTTATTTTAGATAGTAATTATTTATAGGTACCTATAACGAAAAAATCGAAATTCGTTTTTTAATTAAATCAATTGAGAAAACAAACTTATTCCTCACAATAAGTAAGTAACACTAGTTGAAAGTGAACATATCAAGTAATAATATAAGCTATAAGATTTGAATACTATATATGTTTTATAAATGTCTTTTTATTTTAGTAAAATAATGACGTTACTTTTTAATATTTCAAAAGGTATCTACATATATGTTCATAAACAAATGGGGTGAAAATAATTTCTTCTTCGTACTATCCAAAGGATGAGAGGAATATGTGTACATGTGATCTTTTCTGAAATTAAAATCTAATCAATACCACGCGCACTCAAAACATTTTTAATTAAATTACCATAATTTTATAATAATAAAGAAAAAATAGTACTTATATAAATTTGCGCCCCGACATCAAAAAATGTATCGTAATTTTGATTATGTAGTTAACTTTTAATATTTTATAAATAAATCCTTACATTCCTTACATGTTAAGTACTCATTTTCATTAAGATCGAAAAGAAAATATTATTTAAAAATTAATTAATAGAAGAATATATAAATTGATCTTATTGTAAATAACTATTTACTTAAAAACTATTGCATTTAGTAGATGATATTAATTTTCTTTAAATATTATTTCATACTTTTTAGTGCTTTATTTTTGAAGTCGGTTCAACTTTTTTTTTTAAAGTTAATTTTATAAATCTAATAATAATAATAAATTCTCCTTTTAACATGGTGAAGTTAATAAAAAATCAGTTCCTTTTCAGGTGTTATTTTTTATTATAAATTAATATTAATATCAAAAAAACCGTTTTGATTAGTATAAACTTGTAAAATCCATTCCATGGACTCGCTTCTATTTAATTTAATAAGTTTAACGGTATGAATTTTATTTCACAATTATACAATTTAGTTCTGTACTCATATAAAAGTGGCATTTAAATCAGGATATTTTTTATATAATAAATTATATACAATTCAATGTTATTTAGTATATCTGCGATTGAAAAAAAATTCTATATGTACTCTAACGTTAATATTTAATTAAGTTCTTGGTGATAGATATTTGAAATAAAAAATAATAGTTCTTAATTACTCTATGTATTTCCCCATTGCTTGGTATGGTAACATTTAACAGATTCTATCTGTTCGAGCGGTCGATTTTTAAACCGTCAGTGTATCCAATCTTCTCATATATCGACTACTGTATTTATAATTTAGTAATAGTATATATCTGTTCTTGATACAATACATGTCTAATCGATCATATTTACTGGGATTTTTTAGTAAGATGTGGAAAACTTGAGTTGTGGCGAACACAAACACGTATGTAAGGGATTTACCGTTAACTTACAATCAAACTATATTACAAATTCATGTTTAATTCATTTTCATATGTACAACTGAATATAGTCTTCAAATTGTTACTAATTTTTAAACATTATATTTTATAATTTGCATTTAAAATAATAAAAAGTATGCCGAGTTAAGGCAACGATGAGCTCCAGAATCGATCTCTAAAAACGGTCATGTTCACTACACGGTTCTGATGAACGCATGACGTTACGTGACTGGTACGACATGTTCTCATTATATGTTTACAATTTGTATGTGAATATATTCGTTTTATATTTATCAATTGCGTTCGTTGAACAATCTCGTTACTAATGGCTGAAACAGATCAATTATCTGCTGATGCGGTTGTTGCCGTTGCTGCAGCTGCGACTCCTAAGAAAGCGAAAAAGACTGCCGCCAAAAAACCAACTCATCCAAAAACATCTGACATGGTGAACAGCGCGATCATGGATCTTAAGGAACGTGGAGGTTCTTCACTTCAGGCTGTTAAAAAATACATCGCCGCTAATTACAAAGTAGATGCTGAAAAACTTGCACCATTTATAAGAAAATACTTGAAAGCCGCGGTCACCAGCGGTGCTCTTGTGCAGACAAAGGGCAAAGGAGCGTCCGGTTCATTCAAATTAGCCGTCGCATCTTCGAAAAATACTAGCAGTACCGCTGCCAAGAAACCAAAAGCTAAACGTGCTGCTTCTGGTTCCAATGCTGCTAAAAAACCAGCAAAGAAAACCCCAGCTGCAAAAACAGTTGCCGCAAAATCAAAGAAACCTACAACACCTACGAAAAAAACACCAGCTGTCGCCACTAAACCGAAGAAACTTGTTGCTGCTAAAAAAGCTGTAGCTAAAAAGGCTAAACCAAGTACTCCGTCAAAAGCGAAGAAAGCTACAAAATCACCGCAGAAACCAAAAACACCTAAACCTAAAAAGGCTATAGCAGCAAAGACTACAAAGAAATCTCCGAGAAAGAAATAATTTCCATCTATTTGAATATGACGACGTTATGCATTTTTAAAAAGTTAGCCCACTTGGGCTACAAAACTATTCACGAAGAGTTACTACAAATATCGGTTAATTTTTTAACCTTTTAAATACAGTTAAAATCACTCATTTAATTATAATATTCTTATACAATTAAATTTAAAAAATATTACTTTTTTAGGGTTCCGTAGATAAATATATGAACCCTTATAGTTTCGCTCTGTCCGTCTGTGTATATAATAGATTTTAATTAATACATCCAATGAAAATTATAACGAACACTCAAAAAAATTTTATACCTCTCCTATAAACTGAAAAATGAACATTTTTTTTCATTAACCATATTGAGTGGGAAATCTATAGATCTCCTAAAATGCAACACAAAATGTTAGATGACCTTTTGATTATGTATGTATAACCCTTCAGTCACGATATAGTGGAGTCATATAACAGACATTTTTTATTGAATAAAACAATCTCTCCCTTCAGCGATTTTATGGTTTTATATTGTTCTAGGGATCAAGAGAAGTTTATAACTGAGTTTGTGGATTAATCCGTTTTCCGCGCGGTACTTTTTTCACGACTTTTCCGGAAAATCATCAATTTTTCTTGTTTGCGGTTCGGTTTTTCGCGAATATCTCAGCTTCTACTTGATCAATACGAACCAAAAAAATAGGGTCACTCATAATGAACCCTTCTATCGATCTGTGGAAGGCGGAACACTAACTTAATTCATAACCTCAAAAAAAATTACAAAATGTGCTTAACACAAATTTTTCATTTCTTCTCAATTACTTTGTAACAAATATGAATATTTTGATGAAAATAAGAATAAATGTACTTCTCTGATCCTCAATAAGCCTATCAAATTGTATTTTAAAATATTCATAATTAACAGAAAAATTTATATTAAAAAAAAAAAATTAATTGATGCGCCATCCTTGAACAAACCATCGTAGAGCAATTTTGTTTATGTGAAATTATAGTGTTTTTTATGCCGTTTGAAATGATGTATATATTTTTTCCCATACATATTGAAACAAAAAAGTTATTTAGGTTTTCCTGAACTGATTTATTTCATTATTGTTCAAAATAAATTACAAAATTTAAAATCTAGTTAAAAGATGAGTGTTTGAAATGAATTTAACAAATTTTTATTATATTAATTAGTAGGTTGCCCCAAAAATTCAGAAATTTTAAAATTTCATCTGCACAGATTAATCAGTTTTTTTTGTTAAAAATACATTTGTATACTTAATTTTTTTATTTTTAGTAACGAGAAAGATTTAAAAAATTAATTTAATTAAATTCCAAATTATTTATAAGAACAACATAAAATTACAGATGGATACTCAAAATATATATTTTCACAAAGCCTTATTCGCTTAACATTTATGAATTATCAGATTAATCAAAGGTTTCAGTTCATGTACTCGTATGTAATGAAGTCTTTTTTATACGGACCATCTTCTTTCCTGTAGAACTACCAAATGAAATTAATATCCATAAGCTAGCTATTGCACAAGGGCGTCTGTCAGAAGACTTAATTTTTTTAACCCTTTCTTATTACTAAAAATAAAAATTTAATCTATACAAATGTATTTTTAAGAAAATAACTGATTTATCTGTGCGGGTGTAATTTTTAAATTTCTGAATTTTTGGGACAATCTACTAATTAATAAAATAAAAATATGTTAAATTCATTTCAAATACTCATCTTTTAACTAGATTTTAAATTTTGTAAATTATTCATATTTGTTACAAAGTAATTGAGATAAAATAAAAATTTGTTTTAAGCGCACTTTGTAATTTTTTTTGAGGTTATGAATTAAGTTATAGTGTTCCGCTTTCCACAGATCGATAGAAGGGTTCATTACGAGTGACCCTTGTTTTTTGGGTCGTATTGATCAAGTAGAAGCCGAGATATTCGTGAAAAACCGAACCGCAAACAAGAAAAATTGATGATTTTCCGTAAAAGTCGTGAAAAAAGTACCGCGCGAAAAACGGATTAATTCACAAACTCAGTTATAAACTTCGCTTGATCCCTAGAACATTTTAAAACCATAAAATCGCTGTAGGGAGAGATTGTTTTATTCAATACAAAATTTTGGTTATATGACTCCACTAATATATTTGCTTTTAAATGTCGTTGTGCGAGCGTCTCCCTCCCCTCTAATATCTATACTAACAATTCTAAAAACCTGAAAAAATTCGAGAAGGTAACTTTTAATTAATTAGTACTATATAATGAAAATTCATCCTTACCAACAAATAGCCATTTTAAGTATCGTTTTTTAGTTTTGTTAGTAAAGTACTTGCAACAGTAATAGAACTGGCTATAGGTCTAAGAGGACACGTATTAAGTGATATATGTACATGAACTTTCTTCCTTACTTTTAATCAAAAAACAGGAATATAAATGTATTTTGTATAATTTGACGCATCCGTATTAAGTAAAATTTTGCATGCTTTCTTTTGCATCGATATTACTCGTAAACAGTTTATCCTATGGTAAATGAACAAAGTATATTTTTGTGTATTTTGTGTCATACAGTCTTATTCAAATTTTTAACTCAGGAAAAAATTGACGAACAAAAAAAATTCTGAATAAGAATCGACGGGGCTCCTAGGCCCATACAACCCTGGCCAAATTACTATTGTTTGATACTGGATATCGATAACACTTATTAATACTATACCCTGTATCAAATTTCATAACTGTATCGCAACGGGTTCTCTAGAAATTAAATAAAAACTAATTTTGGGTTAAATCTTCGAAGGTCTGTAGCTCCCTCACGAAGAATTTCCGGACACATGTTCATATAAACTTTTTTGCTTAAAATATTTTTCTCAATCCACGGTTCAAGTTTGTTCCACCTGATATGACTCACCCTGTATATATAAAGAATTAGAGGCAATGACTAAAAAACAGTCACATAAATTTTAACCTTAGAAATTACTGTAAAATCTCTTTTGTAAACGTTATTGTAGCCCTAAAGGTCCATTTAATTTAATTGTTACATAACATTGCGTAACATAACATATGTATTTACTTCCTGTAAATACACAATGATTATAACAGACCAGTCACAGAACGTCAGAACCATGTAGAGAAAACAACCGTTTCTAGAAATCGTTTTTTGGATCTCATCTTTGTCCTTAACTCGACATACTTTTTATTATTTTAAATGCTAATTATAAGATATAATGTTTGAAAATAAGTAACAGTTTAAACACTATATTCAGTTTTACATATTAAAATAAATTAAACATGAATTAGTAGTATAGTTTGATCGTAAGTTAATCATAAAACACTCATATACGTGTTTGTGGTCGTTACAACTCGAGTTTTTCACATTTTACTAAAAAATCTCAGTAAATTCAGTAGATTAGACATATGTTATATCAAGAACAGATGTATAATATTGCTAAATTATAAAGATTGTATTTGATATACAATGAGATTGGATACTCTGACGTTTTAAAAATCGACGGGTCGAACGGGCAGAATCTGTGCTAAATATTAACATACAAAGCACTATTGTAAAATTATAAAGATTGTATTTGATATACAATGAGATTGGATACACTGATGTTTTAAAAATTGAATGGTAGAACGAACAGAATTTGTGCTAAACTAATGTAGAAATGTATGGCACATTTAAAATATTTAATTTTTATTAAAAATATTATTTTATTAGTAAATATAATATGTATAAATATTATATAATGTATTACTACCTGTAAAAATATTAATATTGTATTTCAATAAAATTTTTTTAAAAAAACACGTACTATACGCTATAATGTTTACAACTTTTTTTAACTAGATGTTCCTATTTAATAATTATATTAAGAACTTACATATTCATATATATCCAGCATATTATGTTTAGTTATGTGTTTTGCTTGAATCATATTCTTACATTAATACAATCAAAATTAACATAGGGTTTCACTCTGAAATTTTTGTTGAAGTATCACATATCATTCCCTCTTTTCAATAGTTGTCAGTCTAAATCTACAGATAATTTATAAAAAAAATAGTATTATTTATTTATAATTATACCTAAATGTTGTTATGCAAATTACATCTGTCAAAATTTTCGCGCCTAACTTAATGGAATGTATTTTTTTAAATTTTTACATTATAAAAAATTAAATAAAATAGCAACTCTAATTATTGATAATTATTATAATTTATTTTTAAATATAATCACCATTTTTAGTGTTAACTCTTTTTAAATAGATATTTGGCTCTATAAAGAGCCGTTTTTTCTATTTCTGATGGTCGTCATAATTTATTTAGAACTTGTATATTTAGTGACGGCTTTGGTGCCTTCACTGACGGCGTGTTTCGCGAGTTCACCGGGCAATAACAGTCTGACGGCAGTTTGAATCTCCCGACTAGTGATTGTAGAACGCTTGTTGTAGTGAGCGAGACGAGAAGATTCAGCCGCAATCCGTTCGAAAATGTCGTTGACAAAACTGTTCATGATACTCATAGCTTTACTTGAAACACCAGTGTCGGGATGTACTTGTTTCAATACTTTGTAGATGTAGATGGCGTAACTTTCCTTACGCTTACGTTTCTTTTTCTTGTCGGTTTTCGTGATGTTTTTCTGAGCTTTACCAGCCTTTTTGGCGGCTTTACCGCTTACTTTTGGTGGCATATTAGCAGATATTTATCAAAAAACTGTACGATAGCAAACGAAACAGTTCAATAGAACAGTGATGTTACGGATTTGTTCACCCCACTTTATTCGGGAGTACGGTATGTAGAGAGGGTTTAGCTGTTGACTTTGCGCGCTACCATTGGTTCATTTCGCACCAATAACAAATGTAAAAGTGGATAGATATACCAGTGTTGTCTATATAAATCCGCATTTCGAGGTTTTTAGACGTAATCGCTGTTTACGCTACATTGATTTATTTAAATTACCAACAATGTCTGGACGTGGTAAAGGCGGTAAAGTTAAGGGAAAGGCAAAGTCCCGTTCAAGCAGAGCAGGACTACAATTCCCTGTTGGTCGTATTCATCGTTTATTACGTAAAGGCAATTACGCCGAGCGAGTTGGTGCCGGTGCTCCAGTGTATTTGGCCGCTGTGATGGAATATCTCGCCGCTGAAGTTCTCGAGTTGGCCGGCAATGCAGCCCGTGATAACAAGAAGACACGTATCATCCCTAGACATCTACAACTGGCTATCCGTAATGACGAAGAATTAAACAAACTCCTGTCTGGCGTTACAATTGCGCAAGGTGGAGTATTACCAAACATCCAGGCTGTTCTTTTGCCCAAGAAAACCGAGAAAAAGGCATAAACGTATAAAACAAAAAAAACGGTCCCCCCAGGGACCAAATTTATGTTAAATTAGAGTTATAAACGTACACTGGTTTTTACAAAAAATCTAAAAAAAAAATTAAAGCACCGAGTCACATTTTATACAATTTCTTAAATTCAGATTAAAAACTTATCTTGGTGTTTGGACATGTTTACACATATTTATATGGGTGTTTCTCAGCAAAGTGGGCTACTCGCTGTCCCGGGCCTAAATTTCATAAAATACGCGAATAAATATTTATATTTTAATTAATTTTGATAGATAACTACTTAATCTGTGTGCACGACATGAAATATCTGATTTAAAAGAACTATTTTTGTATTAAAAATGTATTTTGAATGTCCAAAAACAGTCCCCTGGAGTGTCACAAAACCAAAACAGTTGCTATAGAATTCATTAACTACAATACTAGCCTTGTAAATCAATTAAATCATTTCACAATTTTTGATCAATATTAAACGATAAATTATTAGTTCTTCATAAAAACTTAATTAAAATATATTTTAAATATTAAAATTAAATCTAAAGTCTGTCCCAAAATTTTATGAACAGTCCCCCTGTCTAAATTTTTAATTACGTGCCACGTCGTCTACAGCAAAGACGGACATGTTAGTGCGTGTATCGAATCGCCAATGACCTAAAGTTAGCTCTTTTACCGCCAAAAGTACCCTGACGCGATTTTGATCAGTGTTAAACGAGCTTTGGGCGAAAGAGTACGCTTGGGTACACAACGATGAACAGTCCCCTGGTGAGTATTATTTTTCTTTGTTTTGTGTATTTTGATTATCTATTAAGTGTATCGTTTTAAATAAAATGGTAAATATTGTTTTTATACAGCAAAAGTATGTAATAATTAATGGATTTTAATATACCTTAACATTCAATCAAATTAAACAGTCCCCTGCTACAAAGGAGACAAGAAACCGTTTCATTCTCCAGATGACTATCTCAATGATCTGTATATCTTTGTTTTAGGTTCAGAAGATTTAAGAATTAAGTCCATGTCCATCGTAATGAGGAATTTAAGCTGTTTTTATGACGATTATAACTGTCAACATTTTAAAATTGAGACTTTGAATTATGAGCATGCCTATTATTGCCTATGTCTTATCACTTTACTTAAAATGTTCCTTAAATTAGTTAAGACTGATGTTTAGTTAATTAAAAGACTTAATTTTATTTTATAGTACAGCGGTTCTTAAAAATATGAGGTCTCGGGACCCTCTTTTGAACAATTATTTTTCAGGTACCCCTCCTGACAGAAAAACAAAGAAGGTCGTTAAATACTAATTAATAATTGGTAAATATAAATGTAAAAGTACTTTAATTTATGCCAAATATGTTTCACGGACCCCTGACAAAAGTTCAGCGGACCCCTAGGGGTCCGCGGACACTAGTTTAAGAATCGCTGTTATAGTAGCTTAAATATGTATTACAGAGGTTTATTCATGTTTAAGTAGTATTAAATCCAAAGAATACTCATAGTAAAACTTTTAAACAATACGTTGCAAAGTACAAATAAACGTTAAATGATAAGTGATAACTATATGCGTATCTACCTCTATATGTTTATATATATAATAGAAATTAAGAATTTTGTGATTCAACATGCGATAATCTTGTCAATTTTAATTAAAAATTACTATTAAAAGTTGATTATCTACTATATATAACGAAGTGCCCTGACTGACTGACTCACAATCATTTTTTTTACCATTTCCACTCATCGGAGAAACTTGAAATTTGGTATATACATTCCTTGGGGGTAAAAAATAACAACTAGTGGGCCTTTTTTGAAAAAGTTTATAAATGGGGTAACAAGGGGCCCCCAAATTTTCAAAAAAAAAGTTACAATTTTTTTATTATTTTTTTTATATTCCTTGGGCGATATAATGTAAGGTTCAAATTTCAGATTTAAAAAAAATTAAAAAAAAAGGAAAAAAAAAGTTTTGATGTAAAAAAGTATCAAAACGAAAACCGATATTAGATTTTTTTAATTTTTTTCAAATACTTTGGTTAATTGACAACCATGAACCCGTGTCTGATTTTTGAAAAAGATATGTTAAAGAGGAGAAAATAAACAAAATACGTTTACATATAATGCGCTTTAAGCATTTACTAAATTAATTGCAAATGTCGTAACTATGGATACATTATATTTTATTGATTATTTTAAAAAATTTTAAATGTCAGTGGCCATTTAAAATTTTGAATTGAATGTGTTTAATATATGAACAATAAAATATAACAAAAAAGAAATATAAAGAACATAACGAATGAAAAAATATGGACAACTCAAAGTAATGAATAATTAAAATTTTCGTACATAAATATGTCAAACAATCACAGCATTCGGATGACTAACATTCGGCATAACATAGGTAATACATTAAAATTTAAAACTTAAAGTTATTGATATATCAATATTTTTACCTACATAGGTATTTTATTAAATTAATATGTAATCATAAATATCACAAGAATTTATATAATTTGAAAATAACATTGTCGTAATTTTAAATGATACTTTTTAAATTATTGTTTGAATTTGTAAATCTGTTATATTTACTTATCTATGTACATCATTCAACTAAAATGTCAATGTGCATCTTCAAAATGTTTTGTAAAGATCTGTTAAATAGTTCACAAGTAGGTATTAAATAATTTACAAGTATTAAAATTAGGATAAATGTTAATTGAAAATATCAATATATTTATATGAGACATTGATAGATGGAAAGCAGAAAAACCAAATTATTTCTAATATCATGTAATCATGTAAGTACATAAAATACAATATAAACATATATTTAAAAGTCGGCATTATATTATTATTATTATAAAAGTAATTTTTTCTATAGGTTTTCATGGCTGTTGTTAAAATTAATATATGAACTTGGTTTCCGAACTGCTGTCAATTTTCTAATTTGGCATTTCAACATTCTCAACTATCATGTTGAAATAAGTAATTGATGTAAAGAAGATTGAGTTCACGTTTTAAACGAGAAGCTTTGCCACAAGAGATTAAGGTTCGTAGAGATTGTCCTAATCAAGGACAAAATACTTAATTAAATTTGAACAATGTACACATACAAGTACACATACGCAATATTGTTCGTTTAGTGTTTTTTCTAAATGTACCTCTATACTTCTGAAATCTTTTGCATTAGATGGGTGTTACACGCTCAGTCTGGCATCAGTTCAGTCCACGACTGACATCAAACTGATCGTGTAATACATTGACCGACAGACTAAATATTTTAATATTTTTCGTCAGTCTTGGTACGATGAAGGTCATGGACTGAACTGATGCCAGACTGAGCATGTAACACCTGTCTTGGGATTGTTTTGATGGATGTGTCAGAGTTTATATCGTCCCCTAAAAGTCAATGTACTGTAAACGACATTTTTCTAATTTTACAAGACACAAAAATGAATAATATGATCCCAGACGACATAATTTTCTTTAATAATATGTACTTTATTTTTATTTATTTTTGTAGGGGACGATATGTAAAAAAATTACGCTAAGCTCTAAAATAACGACACGTATGATTAATTTAGTCCCTGTATCATATACATCATATACTTTTCAGAATCAATTGTGTAATTACAAGGCAGCTATAATGTGGACTTCAAAAAATCGTATAGGCGTGGAGACTTCCGTCACTCATAACACAGGGTGAACGTCCCATTGCAAAAAAATTGCTGATCATATTTAACCGCTGTTGGTCTACACTCTACAAAACAAAATCTGAGTGGTCAATACCTCATTGAAGACTTTCTTATGAAACGGACCTAAAAATTGTTTAAGACCGAGCGTAGAGATTTATTATACCTTTATATATACCTTTCCATCAAAACAATCCAAATGCAAAATATTACATAAACATCGGTATATAGAGACCTGATTAAGAGGTATAAAGCTTATTGTAGAAGACTAAGTGTTTTGTTTATTATATACTACGGTAAAAATATCTTTCATCAACGAACATTGGTACATATGTGTTTTTATACCTACACTTTAAGAAACTGATGAGCGTAGTTGATTAAGGAGTGCAGGGGTAGTTTGGCATGGAGTGAAAAAGTAGTTTTTTTCATTAATAACATCAAAACAGCTAATTTTATTAATAAGTATTTCAAATATTTTTTGTAGTTTTTTATTAGACCTTTAGTTTGTTTTTTTACCTCTGTGCATTGAGACTAGAGATATCATGTTGTGGCATGTGAAAAATAGAAATTAATTAAAATAGAAAGTCATAGTTAAAATTAAAATTGTTACAAATAAAAATTGATAACTGTAGATAGAATTTCAGTGTAAAGAATGATATTATCGATACAATATTAAATGTAAAACTGAGAAATTTTTCATATTGAAGTTTTATATACAACACAACCGTTTACACTTACGATACACCAACATGTCAATTACATTAAATTAAAAATTTTGATATTTGTTGATCTGGAAATGATTATATTCCAATATAGAAGTAAATGTGTTTTAATGAAAGTTTCGAGTTATAGAGGTTAACAGTTAGACAACATCAATAGAGATCATATTTAGTTTGCCTAAAGGAGATTTTAGAGTCCGAAGGGAAGCGAACGGATTTTGATTTATCAAGGTCCGACTTATAAAGTTTCTACTGTAATGTGTGTGTAATTTTTTTTCCATTCAAATAATTAACTGTGTATTTTATTTTAAATTAAAATTTTGAAAATAGTCAACTTGGAAATTACTTGGTTTCAATATAGAAATAATTTAACTGAAAAAAATATTACAGAATCTCTACTTTAAGAGATTAAATGTATATACCCGGGTAACACCGGGTCCAATGTGTGTTGGCTTCACACGATACTTGATTTTTTAGATGATTTTGATGCGTGTTAAGTGACATTTCTAATATCAACATAATACTATAGTGGATATGAATTATGAAAATTAAAAAATTATTTGGGTGAACAATATATAATTAATATTAATTAATTTCAACAGTTAAACTCAATGAGCTAAGTTTAAAATTTCACTACAATTCAGTTTTCTCACATTTATTTTTTTCATGCAGGATCGATCTTATGAGGTATGTTTAATAAAACTCACATTTGAATATTTGTAAAATGGACATAATTATTTTATTAAATGCTACTTTGTATCCTGAAAAATTTATTAGATAAAAAATGGGTGTGTGACATTTGACCTGTTTTATTACAAAAATCTGTATTATTTACCTAAACGAACTTAATGTAATTTCAGTAACGTAAATTCCACGCGAACGAAGTCGCGGGTAGCAGCTAGTTTGATAATAAAACACTTAGTTTTTCATTGTAAAAACAGTCCCCTGTTACAGACAACAGTCCCCTGTGTCGTTTTTTTTTTTAAATCCGGATTATATCGTATAATACTGCAAATTGCTTCGGGTTCCATGATGGACTGTATTTGTCTAACATTTATCTTGAATATAAAGCACTCAATTGCATCAATCAAGCAAAAATATCATCGGGACACTTTTCGTATGAGTGACCCTGTTTACAGAGAAATGCCCATATACCAGATATGACTGCAATTATTTTTTAATTTCTTATACCATGTGTATGAAATATACATAAAAACAAACTTGTTTGTTTAAACGTCAAAATTTATTTAAGAAAAGGTAATCACAAGCTTTCGATTCACAGATTCATCGTCAGGCTAAAATATAATAAATAACAATTAAATACAATTAATCTAATACAAAATATTGATATTTTAAAATAAAAATTCAGAAATATACCTATTAATAAAGATTTAAATTTGAGAACGATGTCGTTATCTCAATAATATTCATGTGACTACGGAAATGTTTGAAAAAATAACAAATCTTTTATTAACTCAAATAGTTACAAAGGAACGAAAAAATTGATTTAAAAAATTAATGACAGAAATAATTAATTATTTAAAATTGTGTTGTAAATGGTAGATAATGTGGATATGTCAGTTTTCTTGTTAATTGTATTATTGTTTCTTTTTATGTGTAACATTTCGGAAATGTAACGTTTAGCTTAATGTTTTTCATTATCTAAAATTTTAGTTTGTTTATAATCAAAAATATGCCCTGTACTATACAGCTAATGCTGTGAAATATACATATAGTATAAGTAATTATAGTGAAGCCAATTTTTTTCGAACCCCGGATTTTGACGGAATTATCAATTTTGACCTTCCCTGATCCATTTTCGCCATGATGTATGTGTGTCTGTCTGTCGGTCTGCCTTTAAGCGCTGTAACTCAAATACGACAAATCGTATAAGGGTGAAATTTTATATTTAAGATTAATTTTTGTCTGGGAAAAAAACGACCTATTTTTGAAAACGATCTTTCAACCGGATACGGATGTTTACCTACGTCGATTTTTGAATTTTTCGAATTTCTCTGAAACAGTGCGAAATAGAGAAAAATGGTCAAGTTAGAAAATGTAGGTAATATCTAAATCTATAATTTATGTTCTATTCATTTTTTCGTAAAAACAAATTTTTGAAAAAAAAAATTTTTATTATAAATCAAATGGTTCATAATAGAGGAGAAATATCTGCCATGACTGTCATGGGACTTTCTTATACGTATTACAGAGATTGAACAGTGTGTGTGTTTGCCATAGGTACCATGGGACTTTCTTATACGTAATATTGAGAGTGAACAGTGTAGGTGAATCTAAATAATTATATAAAAAAATTCTTTCTGGCTAAATCACAAATGTTGGAAAAAAATGTATGGGGAATAAATTATAGATAATAACATACTCGACAATTTTTTATCTAAAACATTTATTTCTTATTTCAAAAAAAATTCAAAAATCCAAAAATTTACGAGAGTAAACATCCGTTTTCAGTTATTACGTTAAAAAAAATCGCTTGTTATATAATGGAGAGAATAATATTACCTATATTATTAATTTTGTTCTATCTTGTTAGTTTTTTAGAAATGTTTTAATAAACAAAGAATCACGTATACAATTAACCGTTAGGATTACGTATAAGAAAGTCCCGTGGTTCCCAAGGCAGATATTTTTATTTAAGTTGGCTTCCAGAGCACCGTGTGTGGCGGGCTCTACAGTTCTAATATTGAAAATTCTGTATAGTTTACCCCCTTTCTACAGCAAACTCATGATTTTTGACAAAGTTGCTGGTAGGTATATCAGAAAAATCTTCCGAGTGCAAAGGGTTAATAATCAATTCATTTTTAGAGATTGGGTGCTAGATATGTATGTAAAATGGCAACATGTAATTGTATTTATTTTGATTTTGTAAATCGGGTATACTGCATTATGAAAATTGATATACGATATACGAATGATTTTAGGTATACAAAAGTTGTTTGCACTTGAAAATTTTTTTAAGTTCCAAAAACATAAGGTGTTCAATTAAAACAAATTGAGTTTTGTTACTTTGAATTATTAAAGTTTGCAGTTTTTTGAATCTTGTAAAGTTGGAAAGTCAATAATTTAAAATATATATTTATATATTGTTCCACTGTCTAGTTGAATTTCGTATTGATTATATTTTATTATTTTGGAGTAAATTGTTTATTGTTGATTTTCACAAGAAGGGATTCAAACATAAATGTTTAAATAGGGGTTGAGTCAATTTATATATATTTGTGTTTTGTTTAATTAATTTATAAATTATAAATTTTTTTTACGCTACCATAGGAATACAGGGTGGGCGAGCAACAATTTTCTATAATTTTTTACTCAGAAAGAAAAATCATAAAATTAAAAAAGTGCTTAGAACTAAGCAAGGATTCTCGGAGAATTGTTTTAAAAATTTATTGTTAATTTTTTATGCAACATTTTTATAAAGAAAAAATTCTGAAAAAAAAAAATGAATTACATATTAAATAAAAAAATTTGTGAGAATCTTTGCATAATTTTAAGTACATTTTACCTCTTGCAATTATTTATAAAAATTAGTAATTTTTGAGTAAAAAAATATGGAAAATCCAGAAAGTTTTCTTCGGTTTACTCCTTATAATAAATAATTCGGGCAAGACATACACGAGTGTATGTTATAAGGGTTCCGAAGTGGAATGTTTGGAACCACTTACAGGTGCATTTTTAAGTTAGAAAAAAATATAAAAAATGTCAAGTTCTACTAATTGAGATCTATATTTTGACACCCCACTTGCCTAGATATCAAAATAAAAAATTCTATGACGCCCTTTCCTATAATTCCAAAAATTTAAAATTATGATGATGAAGTATAATGTATATTGAATTGTTTGCATTGTTACACGACAGTTGTGTTTTGTTATTATCACAGTAACTATGATCTTACGTATATTATGTTATGCAAAATTGGCAAAAAGACTGGCTAATATCAAGCGTGTTTAAAAATGGTCATTTTTCCAAACTTTATTTTAATTTTAAATATTACTATTACATTATTGGCTCCTTTTTTTGCTCACATTGTATATCTGTAAGTTTAGAAAAGTTGTTCAATGTTTTATTTATTTTGTTGGTTTGTGATAAAATTCTTTTATAATAAACAAAAATGTATTTACTTTGGATCTTCTTAAGATGCAATAAATAATTGTTATTATTTTAAAAGTTGACCAGATGTAAACGCATTTATTTCAGCAATTTTGCAGGCAAACTAATGATATCTGTTTCTATGACGAAAAACAGTTAACTTACAAATAAAGATAAGTAAATATTATAATTGTGTGGCCGGGTGAGGCGAGTCGAGCTACTGTCATACATACATACATACACAGGCGCAGCAGCTGTTGTCTGTCACTAGGGGAAATGTCTCGTTACCAATAGTAACCAGACATCTATTGATTTTAATGTTTGAAGTCTGTTTGTAACTAGCTGCTACCTGCGGCTTCGCTCGCGTTGATTTCGAAACTAAATACAACCCTCCATACGTGAGATGGGGTCAAATATTTAAATTTCCTTTATTTGTTTGTATTGAAGAGTAATTATTTTAAGTTTCAAATAAATCGGGTTCCATGATGGACTGTAGGTATTTGTTTAACTTTTATCTTGAATATAAAGCACTAAATTGTATCAATCAAGCAAAAATATCATCGGGACACTTTTCGTGTGAAAGTGACCGTTTGTAGAGAAATGCCCATATATACTTCACTACTAAATTCCATTCAAAAATTTGTACATATAAATATACAAAATTAAAAAAAATACTGTTTTAATATTTAATTTAGCAGATAGTAATACTTATATACTGATAAATTAATATTTTTAATAAAAATTAAATATTTTAATTGTGCCATACATTTACCCATGGTAACATTTAGCCCAAATTCTGTTAAAGTAGTTAGAGTAGTCCAGATAGATTGGTTAGTTTTCAGGTAGGGTTAGGTTAGGTTTATGATTTTCTGTCTATGCACTAAATAATATATGAACATAGATACAGTATACTCTACTCTATTCTAACACATAAACACGTGATTTTCAGAGTTTTTGACAGAGGACCCCCAGACTCTCGGTATTTACCATATTATTTTCTTACCGTGTGTTTAGTGTCGGAATAAATATAGGTAATGTTGAAAATAATTTTACAATTAATGGTTTAAATATAAAAGATTTGGAAATTATGTTTTTGGAATTTGCCAGCCATAATGTGTGTAGAGAAAACGAGACAACCCACAAGCAATATTTAACTATAAAAAAAAACTAAAATTAATAACTCCATGTCTATTCTAGACAATTAAATATTTTGAATTTTGAAAATTGCGCCAAACATTTAATTAAATCTTTGTAAATTTTATGTTAACGGTTATGATAGCTGAAACAACCGCGAGCAAGAATATTCATAATTCACCCAGTACAAGTCTATATGCATCAAATAATAAAAATACATTATTTTATTATAATCAAACATAAAAATGTAAAATGCTTGCATAACATAAAAAATAAAATTTAAAAAACATGTAAATTAAGAAATATAAATTTTAAAAATCACGCCATTCTCCGAATGGAGTTCGCTGTTATTTTCTCAGATTCATTAGAATTAGTTACCGTAAACTGTAGTTAAACCGCGCATTTAGTTTTAACTCTTTTTGAATATGTTTTTGGCCCTAAAGGGGGCCGTTTGCGTAGGTCAATGAAATAAAATGAGTGAGCATGTGTTTAACCTCCAAATCCGTACAATGTACGCCCTTGACGTTTCAATGCATATACAACGTCCATGGCAGTGACTGTCTTCCTCTTGGCGTGTTCTGTGTAGGTTACAGCGTCTCTGATTACGTTCTCAAGAAAAACCTTCAGCACACCGCGAGTTTCTTCATAAATCAGACCTGAGATACGTTTCACGCCGCCACGGCGAGCCAGACGACGGATAGCGGGCTTGGTGATACCCTGGATGTTATCGCGTAACACTTTACGATGACGTTTGGCTCCTCCTTTTCCCAAACCTTTGCCTCCTTTACCGCGACCAGTCATTGTTATAAAATTATTAACGAAATCAACTAGTATCAAAGCACGAACAGCTTACGAATGATCCAACTAACAAAAACAACGCGCTTATATAGAAATATATAGCTCTGCCCAGCTTGTGAAATGTGCAACCAATGAGAACGTTGTTGTGTGTCTATATAACGTGGGGAAAAAGATTTTTCGGTTATTCAATTTTCGACTATTGTTCGATGCGCATTCTTTCTTGTTCTATAATATTTTGTTATTAAAAACTTTGCAATGGCTCGTACAAAGCAGACTGCTCGCAAGTCTACTGGTGGAAAAGCTCCACGTAAACAACTCGCTACTAAAGCTGCACGTAAAAGTGCACCTGCTACCGGAGGAGTGAAGAAACCTCATCGTTACAGGCCAGGAACAGTCGCTCTTCGTGAAATCCGTCGTTACCAGAAGAGTACTGAATTGTTGATCCGTAAATTACCATTCCAACGGTTAGTCCGTGAGATCGCTCAAGATTTCAAAACTGATCTTCGTTTCCAAAGTTCAGCTGTGATGGCGTTACAAGAGGTTAGCGAAGCTTACCTGGTTGGTTTGTTTGAAGATACCAACCTGTGCGCTATCCACGCCAAACGTGTCACCATCATGCCTAAAGATATACAATTGGCACGCCGTATTCGCGGTGAACGCGCTTAAATTACTATCAGACTTTCAACGGCCCTACTTAAGGGCCAAAATCATGTCACAAAAGAGTTTAAACATAATACTATTTACAAATTGAATAACGTATTTATTCAATCACTTATAACGTTAAATAAATATAGATATAAAATATATATATATATATTTTCCTATTGCTTGGTATGGTAAGATTTAGCACAAATTCTGTCTGTTCGACCGGTTGATTTTTAAAACGTCAGTGTATACAATATTATCGTATATCGAGTACGACCTTTATAATTTAATAATAGTATACATCTGTTCTTGATATAATACATGTCTAATCAGATATATTTACTGGGAATTTTTAGTAAGATGTGAAAAAGTCGAGTTGTAGCGAATACAAACACGTATGTAAGAGTATTAATGGTAGCTAGCTTTGAAACTAAATCAATAATTACTATATTAGTGATTTCAACGTATAATACTGTTTGTAGTGATCAACCTAGAACCAATATTTAAACATTGTATTTAATATATTGTTTTTAAATCAATAGAAAGTATGCCAAGTTAGGTCAACGACGAGTTCCAAAAAACGATTACTATAAACGTCTGTTTTCTCTACATGGTTCTGATGAACGCATGACGTTCTGTAACTGGTCTAAGTTATAATCAGTGTGTATTTACATTTTGTGTTTGTATATACTCGTTTGATATTTATCAATTACGTTTGTTGAACATTCTCATTTTCAATGGCTGAAACAGATCAACCATTTACCGATACGGCTCCTGCCGTTGTTCCGGCTAGTACTCCTAAAAAAGCGAAAAAGACTGCCGCCAAGAAACCAACTCATCCAAAAACATCTGACATGGTGAACAGCGCGATCATGGATCTTAAGGAACGTGGAGGTTCTTCACTTCAGGCAGTTAAAAAATACATCGCCGCTAATTACAAAGTTGATGCTGAAAAACTTGCACCATTTATAAGAAAATACTTGAAAGCCGCGGTCACCTGCGGTGCTCTTGTGCAGACAAAGGGCAAAGGAACGTCCGGTTCATTCAAATTAGCCGTCGCCTCTTCGAAAAATACTAGCAGTACCGCTGCCAAGAAACCAAAAGCTAAACGTGCTGCTTCTGGTTCCACTGCTGCTAAAAAACCTGCAAAGAAAACCCCAGCTGCAAAAACAGTTGTCGCGAAATCAAAGAAACCCACAACACCTACGAAAAAAACACCAGCTGTCGCCGCTAAACCGAAGAAACGTGTTTCTGCCAAAAAGGCTAAACCGATTACTCCGTCAAAAGCAAAGATAGCTAAAAAATCACCAAAGAAACCAAAAACACCTAAACCTAAAAAGGCTATAGCAGGAAAGACTACAAAGAAATCTCCGAGAAAGAAATAATTTCCATCTATTTGAATATGACGACGATACATTTTTAAAAAGTTAGCCCACTTGGGCTACAAAACTATTCACGAAAGTGTTACTACAAATATCGGTAAATTTTTTAACTCATTTAATTATAATATATATAATATTCTTGTATAATTAAATTTAAATGTTAATTGTTAGGTTTCCGTAGAGAAATATAAACCCTTATAGTTTCGCTCTGTCCGTCCGTCTGTATATAAATTTTATACCAATTAAGATTAAATTTGGTATACTGACGAAGACTAAAATTCAAAAATAGAAATTATAAAAAAAAAAACACCTAATCCATTTACGATTTAAAAAAAAATGTAAAAAATGTTGTCAGAGCGTGTCCCTCAACCCTCTAATTTCTATACTATCAATTCAAAAAATCTGAAAAAATTCCAGAATATAACTTTTCATTAATTAGTACTATATAATAAAAATTGCAAAAATAGTTTACGAAAAATTTTTAAATAACTCTTTTTACAAATCGTAATATATACGGAACCCTATCATGTGCGTGCCCAACACGCACTTGACCGTTTTATTTATTTAAATACTTCTTTGTACCTGATAACATTAAAAAAAAAAATTTTAAAATCGACTGGTCGAACGAACAGAATTTGGGCTAATGTAATGAGGAAATACATATATGGCACAATTAAAATATTTAATTTTTATTAAAAATATTATTTTATTAGTATATAAATATTATATAATGTATTACTATCTGTAAATTAAATATTAAAACAGTATTTTTTTAAATTTTGTATATTTATATGTACAAATTTTTGAATGGAATTTAGTAGTGAAGTATATATAGAGTGCTGTTTTTAGGGTTTCATAAAAAAACTACGAACCCTTACGGTTTCGGTCTGTCAATCCGGTGTATGTCACACTCAACCCTACCATTCTCTTAATATATATAAAATACCTATTAAGATTAAATTTGGTACACGGACGTGGATTGATAACACAAAAATAAATAATAGAAAAGAAATGAGATTTAAAATAATAGTAATTTCTAAACAATTGATGGAAAAAATCCAGAATGTAGCTTTTAATAATTACTTTCCAATAACACAATGTTTCTAATATTTTATTAATAATTGAACAAATCATGTTTTTCAATGTCAAATATGAGAGCTCTCCAACAAACCAGTGTACGTTTGTAACTCTAATTTAACATAAATAGAAATTATCATTAACCAGTTTATTTACAAGTAATATCGATTTCAAGAATTACCCAATTATAATTAACATATAAAAACCAGTGTACGTTTATAACTCTAATTTAATATAAATTAGGTCCCCGGAGGGACCGTTTGTTTCTTATTTCTTATACGCGTCATAATTGTACTTTTTTATCATATTGTTTTTATTAATTCGTTCGATACCGCATTTTAATATTTGTTAATTATTTACAAATAGTTAAATAACACTTATCTATAGGTAGGTATGAAAGTGTACGGTTTTCTACGCGGTTCTGTATTTATTATAACTTTGTGACTAGTCAGGATTAGAAGTATCTTTTGTTCGATAATATTATTTGTGAGTGGTTCGATTTAATTGTTATTTTGACGTATACAATGGCTGAAACAAATCAATCCGATACCAAGAAACTGGCACGTCCGAAAACTTCTGAAATGGTGAACAACGCGATCAAGGAGCTAGAAGAACGTGGCGGCTCATCTTTGCAAGCAATAAAGAAACACATCACCGTCAAATACAAGGTCGATGCTGAGAAACTTGCACCGTTTATTAAGAAATACTTAAAGGCTGCTGTCTCGGACGGTGCACTTATACAGACGAAGGGTCAAGGAGCAAATGGTTCATTCAAATTAGCTGCTGCCAAAAAAGAACCCAAAAATACCGCTGCTAAAAAAACTAAAAGTATTGTTGTCAAGCAACCTAAAGAAAATCTTACTGCACACGATAAGGAAAAACCAGCAAAGAAGAGTCCAACCCCAAAATCAACCATAGTAAATAAAAAAACTGCGCCCAAAACCAAGCTAGTTGCTGCTAAAACTAAGAAAAGGGTCGCCGCTACGACCACTGGAGAAAATGGTGAAATTGAGAAGAAAAAAACAAGAAATGATACGAGCCCAACTAAAATTCTAAAAGCATCCAAATCAAAGAAAGTTGACAAAAAAAACTGAAAATAATTAAGTTTTATAAAATTTTAATTATGTACATTTCATTATTACTTTATTGATGGTAGAAAATTGTTTTTATTAAATAATCGGTTATAAAAAACGGTCCATATTAGGGCCACAAAAATTCAACAAAGAGTTTTTACTTACATTGGTAATAACTTCAATAAGTTTGCTAAATAATTTGAAGTTCGTATCGTTTTCAACAACATGCGAATTTAATAAACTCGTTAATGAAACTGAATTTATGTAAATATCTTCTTTTGTAAGTTATCGATAATATTTCTAAAACAATAGAATATACTAATTATAATACCTGTATTGTTTTATAGAATGCTGGAAATTTACATTAATTCTAATATATTTCAATACAAAATTATATTCAAATTAAGTAATCGAGTTCATATTCATACCGTACACAGCAGGCAAGAATATTCTAGACAAGATAATAATCTATTATTTAAAAGCATTAAATTTAATTTGATATTTAAATATGAGTGAATGATTTATATTGCAACCATTTTTTGTATTTTTAAATATCAGGTATAATATAAATTAATTTAACCATTGTTAATTGTAACTCCTTTTTGATATAAATTTGGCTCTATAAAAGAGCCGTTTGTTTTCTACTCCTGAAGCCTGATGTGATTTATGTAGTTAAAATTTATTTAGAACTTGTATATTTAGTGACGGCCTTGGTTCCTTCGCTGACGGCGTGTTTCGCGAGTTCACCGGGCAATAACAGTCTGACGGCAGTTTGAATCTCCCGACTGGTGATTGTAGAACGCTTGTTGTAGTGAGCGAGACGAGAAGATTCGGCCGCAATCCGTTCGAAAATGTCGTTGACAAAGCTGTTCATGATGCTCATGGCTTTGCTCGAGACACCAGTGTCGGGATGTACTTGTTTCAATACTTTGTAGATGTAGATGGCGTAACTTTCCTTACGCTTACGTTTCTTTTTCTTGTCGGTTTTCGTGATGTTTTTCTGAGCTTTACCAGCCTTTTTGGCGGCTTTACCGCTTACCTTTGGAGGCATAATAGCATATATATATAATAGCTGTATTTCAGACGTACTCTTTCGTTATACTCGATTCATAAATATCACACAAAATGTCTGGACGTGGTAAAGGCGGAAAAGTTAAGGGGAAGGCAAAGTCCCGTTCAAGCAGAGCAGGACTACAATTCCCTGTTGGTCGTATTCATCGTCTTTTACGTAAAGGCAATTATGCTGAACGTGTAGGTGCCGGCGCTCCAGTGTATTTGGCGGCCGTGATGGAATACCTCGCCGCTGAAGTTCTTGAGTTGGCTGGTAACGCAGCCCGCGATAACAAAAAGACGCGCATCATCCCCAGGCATTTGCAATTAGCTATCCGTAATGACGAAGAATTGAACAAACTCCTATCTGGTGTCACTATCGCCCAAGGTGGTGTGTTACCTAACATCCAAGCTGTTCTTTTACCCAAGAAAACCGAAAAGAAGACATAAATCATAATCACAACAAACGGTCCCATCAGGGACCAAATTTATATCAAATAAGAGTTATACTTCTACACTATATGTAAATTATATTAAGAATTTACAATTCATGCAACTGGACATACGTGATAATAAAACTTTAATACTATTCAATTAACAATATTTTATTTAATACTCGATTACCATAAATCAGTACGAAAAAATTGCTCTAATTGTTATGCACATGTCACACAAGTTCTGTTATGTTAATTGTGATTTCGTAAATTTTATTCCGACAGAACAATACAATAATATGATATGAATAATTTCTAATTAATACATCTTTAGTCGCGTTGAGGGTAAAACTTTAGTATGCAAATTAACAGGATGAAGTTGGTCAAAGAGAGTACGCATATATACTTCACAGTGGAAATCGTGTATTATACAAATAAATTGGTGTGACTGCGGCGGAATGCATAGTCTAGGGATGGACCCTAAACAATTTATGAATTTTTCGTTCTTAGAGTTCCGTATTCTTCCTATTTTATCATATCAGTATAACGTGTAAAATATGCTTTAAAAAATAAAAACGTAAAAAAAACCGAGAAGTCAGGGAAATTACTGGAAAATACTGGCCACCTTGTGATAATGCCAGTTTTCTGACATAGACTATGTCATCACGGAATTGTTTAAAAAAATTACTTTATGTAATTGTAAAATGGATTTTTCAATAATATTTATAACTAGCTGGGCCCACGCGGCTTCGCTCGCGTGTACTACGGAATTATTGTTTAGGATTTAAAAAATATAGTTGAATTAATTACAAACACGATTAGTTATTAATGTAATAAAAACCAAATAACACTTAAATTACCTACCTAACAAAAAAAAAAACGAATCAGAACAAAAAGTAAAAATAATTTGTGTTCTTTTTAAATTTAAAAGTTAATTATTGAAAACAAAATAAACAATTGACAATCAAAAGAATACCGGCCTGTTCGGCTGTTCTCTGCCCAGCGTGTTGGCACGTTCCCTCGCCGCACCCCCGCGCACGGTTACAATCGCGCGAATAATATGTCCTGTATCACATATATTTCGATATTTTCTAAACTATACGACCAAATTGAATGCTGTAAATGGCAAATTGTATCTACATTAAGTACTTATGATGATGAAATCATTTATTTTGATAAGGATTAATGTTTTGCAGGTCATAAGTCCATGTAAACAGAACCCAAATATTTTATGTTTTCTTTGTAACATAAAAGCAGTCATTGTGGCTTAAATATAAAAGTTAGATATATGGTGCAGCGGACTTTATTGTAGAACTTTTGATTCTACACAATTCTTTAATACACTATTTTGTTCTATATTGAACGGTTTAGGCAGCGTATTACAAAACAGCGCGCCGACGGCAAAATTTTTTCCGACTTGATTTACTATTATCGTCACTGCTTAGTTGTTATGTTACCTAACGTAAAATAATATAGCCTATAACCTGGCCAGAGAATGTACCTTTGAATTAAAAAAAAAACACGTAAATCGGATAAGTGGTTCTCGAGTGATAAGGTAACTAACGGACAGACAGACAGAGAGACGTTGAGCTTTATATATATTAAGGATGTTGTGGATTTTTATAATTATTTTTTGAATTCTAAATACTTGTTAAAATTAAATCAATGATATCTTATGCTCAAAAATAATACAATAAGTATCTTTTTAATTTTGTGTATAACATAGATATATTATAACATAAATATATGAAAATCCGATTATTAAATAAATTTAATTATAAATTCTTGCATTTTTTGAAGATATAAAAAAATATGTTCAGCCTAATGTTCAAGTTCATAATTAGTGGTGGATTTTATATGTTCTTAATCATACATTATTATAGAAATGCTGGTTTCACTATTATTAAATTAAATTAAACTCTGCGTAATGATTTCCTTTGGATAGCTAGACATCAAAATTTATCCGTCCAGAAAGAAACTATTAGAATGCTGTATAAATCAAAATAAAAATAAATAATATTCGTTTCACGTAGGTACATACATTCAAACGCAGTGAGAAAAATGTTTCCCTCATCAGTGACAAGTAATTCAAAAAGTTATATATGGGGCAAAATTCGCCAAGTGTACCAGGTTAAAATTTTGATGTCATCGATTTTCTTGAAATTTTGCAGTTTTGTTGTATGAATGCCTAGTAATAAAAATGCAAAAGGATTTTGCCGTAGTTTCATTTGTTGTTAAAATACAGGGCCGCGAATTTCGACATTTTATAGAATAGGTGTTTTTTCAGAAATTAATAGCTTATATCACACTATTTTGCCAAATTCTGGTATGTACTGACTCTTATAGATTTTTGTATCTTCTTTTCGAAAAAAAATATTGCATTAGCGAAAAAACATTTTTTCGCAAAAATTTTGCGAATCAAAAAATATTTTTTAATTTTTTTCGAAATACTTAATTTTTAATATTTTTTTCATCATTCCAAATGAAAGTACAATTCTTAAGCTTGAAAATGATATAGCATACATCATGGGGCCGGGGTATTAATTGGGAGTTTACAGCAGTTGAAAGCGCGCGGACCGATTATTTCCTAAAAAAAAAATTTGGGGGGGAAAAATGAACAAAGCATAAATTATAGATAAAAGCATTTTCTATAACTTTAATCTAAAACATTTTTTTCTATTGCGCACCGTTTCAAAAATAATTCGAAAAATTTATAAATTGACATCAGTAAACAACCGTTTCCGGTTTAATGTGGTTTTCAAAAATAGGAGGTGCACATCTAGAGTATAAAAGAACCTTAAGTTTAAAATTTCATGTTTGTAAGTTTTATCGTTTTGACTGTAGAGCGTTCACAGACACACACATACAGACGTCATTGAGATAAAGGTCGTACGTGATTCAGGGACCCTCAATACGTGTAATTCCGTTAAAATCTCGAGTTCGAATTTTTTCATGATCACTATACTTTATTATACAGTACATTTCATGTATGTATAAAAAAATAAAAATAGAAGTTCTATTCAAGGCTTTGTTAGAGGTTATTATATTTTGTGAATATATATTGTTATTGTTGGATTTACTTCAAAAAGTTGAAATATGTATTTGTTTATTGAATAACGATAATTATTTTATTTTTCAACTTGTTACCACAAAGTTCTCGCGCATTTAACAGTGCAGTAGCTACTCGACGCGTGGGTCCGCGCGCTTTCAACTGCTGTAAACTCCCAATTAACACCCCGTTTAAACATAAGAGTTTAAACATAATACTATTTACAAGCTTATGAAATACATTATTTAATCACTTATAACATAATAAATATAGGTACAAGAATATTGTTCAGCACATTTATTTAGTGTATTGTCCTGTTTTATTATTATTATTATATTGGCTTTCTTAAATGAATAAAAATGATATATTCTTCTTAATTTGTACAATTAATAAAGAATTATTAATATATTATAAATAATGTTCTATTTTGTTTACTTATTTGTATTGTTTATTACCAACTTTTAGAAGATATTTTATGACATAATTGTAATGTATGTATACACGTGAACATTATAAACAACATAATCTCACTCTAGCACTGGCTATGCCAAGTTCGGTGAGAAAAATAAGCAAAAAGTAATTGTAATGTTTGTTATGAACATAATAAAAAGGTAGTAAGGGTTGGCTATGGGGATGGTGAAGGTCAATAATTATACAATATACATAATATCATATATTAAACATACGTTTAATATATGATAATATCTACATTTTTTAACTCGGTTCAGATAGTCAGTATTTCTAGATTTCTTTGTCAGTAAAATCAGTATTTTTGAACACTGAACTTGTTTCGACCCCTGAAATTAATATAATCATATCCTAATATAAAGGTGGCATTTCAATCTAAAAAAAATTACATCAAAATTTTACAATTTTTTTTAAATAACAAATAGTAACAATGGTAAATTAGTATAATAAAATTAACTTTAAAAAAAAGGTTGAACCGACTTCAAAAATAAAGCACAAAAAAGTATGAAATAATATTTAAAGAAAATTAATATCATATACTAAATGCAATAGTTTTTAAGTAAATAATTATTTACAATAAGATCAATTTATATATTCTTCTATTAATTAATTTTTAAATAATATTTTCTTTTCGATCTTAATGCAAATGAGTACTTAACATGTAAGGAATGTAAGGATTTATTTATAAAATATTAAAAGTTAACTACATAATCAAAATTACGATACATTTTTTGATGTCGGGGCGCAAATTTATATAAGTACTATTTTTTATTTATTATTATAAAATTGTGTTAATTTTATTAAAATTTTTTTGAGTGCGCGTGGTTTTGGTTGGATTTTCATTTCAGAAAAGATCACATATACACATTTTCCTCCCATCCTTTGGATAGTACGAAGAAGAAATTATTTTCACCCTATTTGTTTATGAACATATATATTTATATTATATTGAAAAATTAAAAAGTAACGTCATTATTTTACTAAAATAAAAAGACATTTATAAAACATAGTAATGAAATCTTATAGCTTATATTATTACTTTATATGTTCACTTTCAACTAGTGTTACTTATTGTGAGGATTAAGTTTGTTTTCTCAATTGATTTAATTAAAAAAACGAATTTCGATTTTTTCGTTATAGGTACCTATAAATAATTACTATCTAAAATAACGAAAGTATTGATATTCTTTGTAGATAATACAAAATATTGATTTGCATTTGTGTAATTTTTCATTTATATTTATAGATCTATTGGTACTATACGTCAAACGTAGTATTGTTTTAAGAACGACAACGATAGTTCCTTTTTTCTATAGTCTACCTATTGTATTTTAATTACGAAATTTACTTATTTTATAGTTATTATTATAACTTCTTTTCCGTAATTATATTGTAGAAATTTGCGCCCCGACATCAAAAAATGTATCGTAATTTTGATTATGTAGTTAACTTTTAATATTTTATAAATAAATCCTTACATTCCTTACATGTTAAGTACTCATTTGCATTAAGATCGAAAAGAAAATATTATTTAAAAATTAATTAATAGAAGAATATATAAATTGATCTTTTTGTAAATAATTATTTACTTAAAAACTATTGCATTTAGTATATGATATTAATTTTCTTTAAATATTATTTCATACTTTTTTGTGCTTTATTTTTGAAGTCGGTTCAACTTTTTTTTTAAAGTTAATTTTATTTTTCATTTTTTAGTTACAAGGAACTACATTAGATAAAACCGTAATTAATCATGGCAAAAAAGTGTTTGCCAAAGGCCAAGCATATGTCTCTCTAATGTCCGGTATTATAAAGGAGCTCGCATATTTGCTAGCTTGCAAGCACTCTCAAATGAGATATCAAACTTATATGACAGTTCTTTTGGAGTTTGTTGAAGACTTTGACAAATTTCGCGCACGCATTGTAGTAGGTAAATACCAACGGTATTAAAACATTGGTAATATTATGAAAATTATTTTGTACGGTGAAAGATGCCAACTGTGTTACAATTAGTTGAAGTGTCACTGTTCTATAATCCATAGATACTAATACAGAATTAATACCCCATTTGAGAGTGCTTGCAAGCTAGCAAATTTTGCGAACTCATTTATAATACTGGACATAAGTCGGATAAAGAGTTTGAAAGGATTAGCGTTTTGTGATTTAGAGCCAAATAAATTTTTAAATAAACCACACGATGAAAAATCACTTTCCGAAATGCAAAGGTTAAGAGCTCTTTCATCCTTAATATATATAAAGCTCAACGTCTCTCTGTCTGTCTGTCTGTCTGTCTGTCTGTCTGTCTGTCTGTCTGTCTGTCCGTTAGTTACCTTATCACTCGAGAACCACTTATCCGATTTACGAGTTTTTTTTTTTAATTCATAGGTACGTTCTCTGGCCAGGTTATAGGCTATATTTTTTTACGTTAGGTAACATAACAACAAAGCAGTGACGATAATAGTAAATCAAGTCGGAAAAAATTTTGCCGTCGGCGCGCTGTTTTGTAATACGCTGCCTAAACCGTTCAATATAGAACAAAATAATGTATTAAAGAATTGTGTAGAATCAAAAGTTCTACAATTAAGTCAGCGACACGATATGTCTAACTTTTATATTTAAGCCACAATGACTGCTTTTATGTTACAAAAAAAACATAAAATATTTGGGTTTTGTTTACATGGACTTATGACCTGCAAAACATTAATCCTTATCGAAATAAATGATTTCATCGTCATAAGTACTTAATGTAGATATAGTTTGCCATTTACAGCATCCAATTTGGTCGTATAGTTTAGAAAATATCTTAAAATATATTTATAAAGGTAACATTTTAAATGTATGGTGTCGTGCCGCATCGAAGCGATGTACATCAGACTGGATTCGCTTACGTTCGGTAGATATTCGGAGTCCCTCGGCTGACGTTTGAGTTAATTTTGTTTTCAATAATTAACATTTAAATTTAAACAGAACACAAATTATTTGTACTTTTTTCTTCTGATTCGTTTTTGTTAGGTAATTTAGGTATTGATAAATTATTATTACAATAATAACTAATCGTGTTTGTACTTAATTAATTAAACTATATTTTTCAAAAATCCTAAACAATAATTCCGTAGTCTACGCGAGCGAAGCCGCGTGGGCCCAGCTAGTTAAATATAAAATAAAATTAAAAAAATATTTATATATAACTACTAAAACAAATATGAATAGACAGAGATTAACCTACCTGTCATATTTAATTTTAATTATTATTTATCATCATTTTAGTCATCCTTAATATATATAAAGCTCAACGTCTCTCTGTCTGTCTGTCTGTCTGTCTGTCCGTTAGTTACCTTATCACTCGAGAACCACTTATCCGATTTACGAGTTTTTTTTTTTAATTCATAGGTACGTTCTCTGGCCAGGTTATAGGCTATATTTTTTTACGTTAGGTAACATAACAACAAAGCAGTGACGATAATAGTAAATCAAGTCGGAAAAAATTTTGCCGTCGGCGCGCTGTTTTGTAATACGCTGCCTAAACCGTTCAATATAGAACAAAATAATGTATTAAAGAATTGTGTAGAATCAAAAGTTCTACAATTAAGTCAGCGACACGAAATGTCTAACTTTTATATTTAAGCCACAATGACTGCTTTTATGTTACAAAGAAAACATAAAATATTTGGGTTTTGTTTACATGGACTTATGACCTGCAAAACATTAATCCTTATCGAAATAAATGATTTCATCGTCATAAGTACTTAATGTAGATATAGTTTGCCATTTACAGCATCCAATTTGGTCGTATAGTTTAGAAAATATCTTAAAATATATTTATAAAGATAATATCTTAAATGTATGGTGTCGTGCCGCATCGAAGCAAGTACATCAGACTGGATTCGCGTACGCTCGGTAGATATTCGGAGTCCCTCGGCTGATCGTTTGTGTTTATTTTGTTTTCAATAATTAACATTTAAATTTAAACAGAACACAAATTATTTGTACTTTTTTCTTCTGATTCGTTTTTGTTAGGTAATTTAGGTATTGATAAATTATTATTACAATAATAACTAATCGTGTTTGTACTTAATTAATTAAACTATATTTTTCAAAAATCCTAAACAATAATTCCGTAGTCTACGCGAGCGAAGCCGCGTGGGCCCAGCTAGTCCTTAATATATATAAAGCTCAACGTCTCTCTGTCTGTCTGTCTGTCTGTCTGTCTGTCCGTTAGTTACCTTATCACTCGAGAACCACTTATCCGATTTACGAGTTTTTTTTTTTAATTCATAGGTACGTTCTCTGGCCAGGTTATAGGCTATATTTTTTTACGTTAGGTAACATAACAACAAAGCAGTGACGATAATAGTAAATCAAGTCGGAAAAATTTTTGCCGTCGGCGCGCTGTTTTGTAATACGCTGCCTAAACCGTTCAATATAGAACAAAATAATGTAATAAAGAATTGTGTAGAATCAAAAGTTCTTCAATTAAGTCCGCGACACCATATGTCTAACTTTTATATTTTAGCCACAATGACTGCTTTTATGTTACAAAGAAAACATAAAATATTTGGGTTTTGTTTACATGGACTTATGACCTGCAAAACATTAATCCATATCGAAATAAATGATTTCATCATCATAAGTACTTAATGTAGATATAGTTTGCCATTTACAGCATCCAATTTGGTCGTATAGTTTAGAAAATATCTTAAAATATATTTATAAAGATAATATCTTAAATGTATGGTGTCGTGCCGCATCGAAGCAAGTACATCAGACTGGATTCGCGTACGCTCGGTTGTTATTCGGAGTCCCTCGGCTGATCGTTTGTGTTTATTTTGTTTTCAATAATTAACATTTAAATTTAAACAGAACACAAATTATTTGTACTTTTTTCTTCTGATTCGTTTTTGTTAGGTAATTTAGGTATTGATAAATTATTATTACAATAATAACTAATCGTGTTTGTACTTAATTATTTAAACTATATTTTTCAAAAATCCTAAACAATAATTCCGTAGTCTACGCGAGCGAAGCCGCGTGGGCCCAGCTAGTAATGTAATATATTCTTATTATGTATTGACTTATTCAATATATAAGGATATAATATAATCCAAGGAATTAATAAAATTATTATTATTAATATACATTTAGACAATAATTATTAGAAATAGCGTATTATTACATTAAATAAATAATCTCATATTCAAAAAAATAAAGAAACTGTCATTTGCCAAATACACAAGACACCTGTCAAAATTTAAATGATATTTGTATTTATTATAATAATTACTCAACCGATTTTAATCGTTTATACTTTGATTGAAAGATCTTTCACTCCATATGTTATATCAGTAATAAAAATTCCACATTAGAAAGGTTTATCACTAAAAATTAGCAAGAGCTTTTGCTTTTTATTTTTCCATAGATAACTAGAAATGTAAAATCGCGGAATTTTTGAGGTGTTTCGTTGTATATCTTCCGACTATATCATTAGATCCTGACAAAATTTACAAAAGGACCACCTGGAGAGTATTCTCTTTCAAACCAACAAAAAATTATCAAAATCGGTCCACGCAATACGAAATTATTCGTGAACATCGCTAAAAATATGAACATATATATAAATACTAGCTGCTACCCGCGACTTCGCTCGCGTGGATTTCGAAACCCTTCATATGTGACAGGGGGTAAAATATTAAATTTATCTTATTTTTAGTTTTCTTCAATTATACAAAATCGTAAATGTCTCGGCTCCTATGCGAGATAGAGGGGTTTTTCCGCCTTAAAACCCCCGCCCCCGTGGTATTTTTCCCGCTGGATCGAATAAAACCACTTACAACCCTTCATATGTAACGGGTAAAATATTAATTACTAAAAAAAATTAAAAATTTTCCTTCCCCTTTCAATTACTTAGAGGTTGAATTTTCGAGATACGAAATAGCCTTAATCCGTCCTCGGGATGTAAGCCATCTCACTGCCAAATTTCATCAAAATCGGTAAAGCAGTTTAGTCGTGAACAGGTAACAAATAGACAGACTGAGAGATACACTTTCGCATTTATAATAGAAGTCGCGACTCCTATGTAAGATAAGGGGTTGTTTTGTCCCCCTAATAATCCCTCTTCCGTAGTATTTTTGCCCGCCAGATCGAATGTAATCAATTACAACTCTTCATATGTGACAGGGGGTAAAATATTAAATTTTTCTTATTTTTAGTTTTCTTTCATTATACAAAATCGTAAATATCTCGGCTCCTATGCGAGATAGAGGGTTTATTTGCCCCCTAAAACCTACGCCCCCGTGGTATTTTTCCCACCGGATCAAATAAAACCACTTACAACCCTTCATATGTATCGGGGGGTAAAATAATAATTACTAAAAAAAAATTAAAAATTTTCCACCCCCTTGCAATTTCTTAGGGGTTGAATTTTTAAGATACGAAATAGCCTATGTCCGTCCTCGGGATGCAAGCTATCTCACTGCCAAATTTCATCAAAATCGGTAAAGCAGTTTAGTCGTGAACAGGTAACAAATAGACAGACTGAGAGATACACTTTCGCATTTATAATATAAGTCGCGACTCCTATGTAAGATAAGGGGTTGTTTTGTCCCCCTAATAATCCCTCTTCCGTAGTATTTTTGCCCGCCAGATCGAATGTAATCAATTACAACTCTTCATATGTGACAGGGGGTAAAATATTAAATTTTTCTTATTTTTAGTTTTCTTTCATTATACAAAATCGTAAATATCTCGGCTCCTATGCGAGATAGAGGGTTGTTTTGCCCCCTAAAACCTACGCCCCCGTGGTATTTTTCCCGCCGGATCGAATAAAACCACTTACAACCCTTCATATGTATCGGGGGGGTAAAATAATAATTACTAAAAAAAATTAAAAAATTTCCACCCCCTTGCAATTTCTTAGGGGTTGAATTTTTAAGATACGAAATAGCCTATGTCCATCCTCGGGATGCAAGCTATCTCACTGCCAAATTTCATCAAAATCGGTAAAGCGGTTTAGCCGTGAAAAGGTAACAAACAGAAAACAGACAGACAAACACACTTTCGCATTTATAATATTAGTATGGATATCGTAAAATGTCCAAATATTACTTTACTTAATATTTTATTAACTAATTAAAATTTGAACAATAAAACTTAAATTTTTCGAAAAATTGTTCATTCGAAGAATTTTGATTCAAAAAATTGTGATTCGAAAAATTGTGATTCGAAAAATTTACACCAAACTAGAGCTGGGCGCGTGAGTAATTTTTGCTCACGATCACGCACGCTCACGAGAGAAAATTTTTTAGTCACGCCCGCTCACTCACGGTTACAAAAAAAGTATTCACGATCACGCCCGCTCACGAATTCTATTTTTTTACTCACGCCCGATCACGCACGACGGGTCACGCTCGTGACCCGAATAATATGTTATAAATTATTTTTTTAAATTTATATAGGGATACATACTTTATTTTGTAATATTACCATATTATTATATTAAACATACTATAGTTGTTTAATATATGAATTACTTATATAAAGTTGATTAAAAATAAATAAATACATTGTGAATTACAAATATTATACATGCATTACATCTATTAACATCTTCTATCTCTGACACTTTTGAATACATTGGTTTTAAATATATCCAGATCCTTTAAGAATTTTAATATCTACTTGTTCTACAACTTGATACTGATATCTAAAAAAGTAATGTTTTTAGGTTAGAATCGGTAACATAATGATATATTATATTTTTATGTTTTAAGAATGTTAACTTACCTAATTTTATCTTGATTGAAGATGTAAGGTCAGTAAGGTAATGAAGCAAATTTTAAGACAAATATTCAATAATTTAATTAAAACGTTATTTGTTTACATTTTATTAACCTATAATAATTTTAGATTTATTATAAGATTTTCTGATAAAAATTTAATTAATTTTTAGAACTAGGTATATTTTTTAATATAAAAATTCGATTTAACAGATTATCATAATAATATATGCATGAGATCAGAAATTAAAGAAATATCAAAATATACTCACATATACTCACGCACGACAAAAATGTACTCACGCCCGGTCACGCACGACTGTTTTATTTTGACTCACGATCACGCCCGCTCACGATCCAATATTTGAAAATCGCTCACGTCACGTCGGGTCACGGCCGTGACCCGACGTGACCCGAAAAATTCACGGCCCGCGCCCAGCTCTACACCAAACCTAATAATTAATTTCGATATTTTACCTTTCATAGAACTGAAATGTTTCTTCATATTTAAATTTTCAATCAATATAGGCATTTCAAAATATTTAATTGTTAATATGTGTCAAAAATCATTTAATTGTTCGACAAAATATTTTAAAGAGACATAATCATAGTAACCTAAATTAATAAAATAAAATATTGAAACCGTAAATTATAAAATTCCGTATTCCATGGCTAGGTACTATGTTTTTATATACCTAAATTATAACATACCTGGTTAAATTATTTCTATATCGTCCCCTCCAAGGCAAAGTATCGTAAGATACACTTTTTGCGAAATTGAGTTATCGATTCTAAAAATCTCATATAAAAGCGACAAAATTCTCTTTTCCGCTAAAAAATCTGTTAAAACTTTTATCGTATTCCTCCAGACAATGTATTCTAAGCACCGATATCTGTTTTATGAAATATCGTAACCAACAATAATATAGTATCGTAACCAGTGACGTAGCTAGCCCTGAGTGGATCCTGACTGGCCTATATGGTAGGTACTTTCCCGCGACGGAATAATATAGTGCTGTGACGGAGTGCTTTCTTATTTATTCATTAGAGCTGGGCTTTTATCAATTTTAATTTTATTAATTTTAAGATATTTTAGAAAAATCGTACCTGTTAAAACTTTATTGCACAAACTAAATATGGTTTATCTATGAGGTTTTTTCAATATATTTTTTACCCTCAATAACTCAATTTGGTTGATATTGAAGTATGATGTAGAACAGTGCTTCCTAAACTTTTCCTACGACAGAACACTTCACAAATCCTGAAATTTTAATGGAACGTCTTGGTTATTTTGTAAGTAATATATAAAATAAGGAAAAAAGTAAATTTAAATCAGTCAAGCATGTTTGAACTTCTCGCAGCATTTAAAAACATTGAATATTAACTTTGATATTTTTTACGCTTAAACTGATAAGACATGTACGTTATATATCGTAGTACAGGTATTCCTCGACTTACAACCGAGATAGGTTTCTAAACATCGATCGTAAATGGAATAAGTTGTAAGTTAACACGTACAATATGTACATATTTTTGCTTTGGACGTTTTCCTTGATGTGAAGCGAATCGCATTTTCTATACATAACAAACAGTTGCGGGTTCCCAAAAATATCTACATAAATAATAATAAATTACATTTTTGGGAAATTCCCGGAACTGTTTGTTTCATTTATGTAATATGTGCATGTAAGAAAGAGACAAAGACAATTATAAGTCGAGGATTACCTGTATATTTGTTTACGATGCGTTTTCAACTCTTGTCGTATGAAAATATATTGCATACTAAATACATATTATGACATTTGTTTCTGATATGACAACGACAAAAAATTATTTTATGACTTCTGGTACATGTATTGTATTACATCATGTACTTACATGATTTGAACATTTTATGAATATTAAAAATAATTTCATTTTTGGTTTTTCTGCTCGTGTCTTTCAAAAATTCATCAATGTGTCTATATAAATACATTATTAGCTCTTGTAGATACTCGTACACCCTTTGTACAATTAATTAATTAATTACAATCAAATATAGGTCTTGTCAATTGAATGAAGCTTTCGTAACAATTTGCAATAAATCAACATCTTGTTTTAATTTTGTAAATGTACATTTTAGGTTAGTACATTGGGTAAAGATGACAGATATACAGTTTCAAACAACAATTAAAATAATATCATTTAAAATTACAATGTTAATTTGAAATTATATAAATTCTTCTGATATTTATGATTACAAATAAATATAATAAAATACCTATACCTATGAAAGTAAAAATATTGATAATTCAATGACTTAAGATTTAAAAAATGTCATTATATACTTAATTTTTATTTGTACCGGGAACACATATCTATCGCCGAATGTTGGTCGAATTGTGTCCGAATGCTGTAATTTTTTTGTCAAATTTATTTATGAAAATTTAAATTATTTATTACATTAGAGTTGTGCATATTTTTTCGTTCGTTATGCTCTTTATATTTCTTTTTTGTTATATTTTATTGTTCACTTCAAAATTTTAAATGGCCACTGACATTTAAATTTTTTTAAAATAATCAATAAAATATAATGTATCCATAGTTACGACATTTGCAATTAATTTAGTAAATGCTTAAAGCGCATTATATGTAAACGTATTTTGTTTATTTTCTCCTCTTTAACATATCTTTTTCAAAAATCAGACACGGGTTCATGGTTGTCAATTAACCAAAGTATTTGAAAAAAATTAAAAAAATCTAATATCGGTTTTCGTTTTGATACTTTTTTACATCAAAACTTTTTTTTTCTTTTTTTTTCATTTTTTTTAAATCTGAAATTTGAACCTTACATTATATCGCCCAAGGAATATAAAAAAAATAATAAAAAAATTCTAACTTTTTTTTTGAAAAATTGGGGGCCCCTTGTCACCCCATTTATAAACTTTTTCAAAAAAGGCCCACTAGTTGTTATTTTTTACCCCCAGGGAATATATATATCAAATTTCAAGGTTCTCCGATGAGTGGAAATGGTCAAAAAAATGATTATCAGTCAGTCAGGGCACTTCGTTATATATAGTAGATATATATATACGAGTTGAATTGATAACCTCCTCCTTTTTTTTGAAGTCGGTTAAAAAGTTATTTCTGCGATTTAAAAAAAATTGCATAAGTTCATAACGTTATTTTTTTAAGATGTTCTTGACGGCTGGGTGTGTAATGTTTTTTTTTCTATTTTTATTATTTATATATATCTATATACATATATATAGTAGTATATATAGTATAATATATGAGCATTTCCAGTAGTTTTTTAAAAAACAGGGCGCACGTATGTCACCGATTTTGCTCGCAATTTTTTTTATCAAAGTACATATCAAAAAAACATGTTTCCCAAAATATTTTCCCCCCGCCCCCTTTTTTGGCTGAATTACGATTTTTTAAACTTTTGAAATCGAGCGAAATTAGACTTTTTTCGATAGTACCTTATTTTTCAAAATGTCCTTTATTATGCATGTTATAGGGCTCATTTTCTTCGTTTTTTGTTGATCTTTCATTTGAAATCAATTTCAGAGCCGAATATTCAATTTTGGCTGTATGCGGTACCAAAACATTAAGTTTGATTTTTTGTAAAAATAGTCGATTTTGAAATTGCCGCCAAATATTTTGGTTTCTACTAAAATACTTCCGGTATAGGTCATTTTATTCTATTTTTTATGTAGTTTCCAAATATTTATACATTTTTTGATTTGGTCAAAAACTTTTAAAGTTACACTTGTTTTTAGATGTCTTATTTTCCAAAAAACGCTATATTCACACCATTAAAACTTTTTTCTCTATACTCCAAATTGCACCAAGTTTTGGCAAAAGTTTCCTTACTTTATCCGTAAAACAACCCTCAAAAAACATTTTTTCATATTGAGCTCCTAAGTGAGATATAATTTTTCAAAAACACCTAATTACTCGTGTATTAAAGTTAAGAATTTACAGGAATTTTCAGTGTTTCTGAAATATCACGGCTCCTGATAATCGAATAAAAAATATACCACTTAATTCGTTATGAAATTCCCTATAAATCTGCATAAGTTTAATTTTTTTAGATTAATTACAAAACCTACAAATAAATAAAAACTTTGTACATCGATTTCGTATTTATTTAATAACAACTTTAAATGTAATGAATAGTGTCTCATAACTTTGTTGTTTAATATGTACGATTTTTAAGACTGACTCGCTTGCGCTCGCTCGGCTTTTATTTTTTTATAGGTTTTTTAATTAATCTAAAAAAATTAAACTTATGCAGATTTATAGGGAATTTCATAACGAATTAAGTGGTATATTTTTTATTCGATTATCAGGAGTCGTGATATTTTAGAAACACTGAAAATTCCTGTAAATTCTTAACTTTAATACACGAGTAATTAGGTGTTTTTGAAAAATTATATCTCACTTAGGAGCTCAATATGAAAAAATGTTTTTTAAGGGTTGTTTTAAGAATAAAGTAAGGAAACTTTTGCCAAAATTTGGTGCAATTTGGAGTATAGAGAAAAAAGTTTTAATGGTGTGAATATAGCGTTTTTTGGAAAATAAGACATCTAAAAACAAGTGTAACTTTAAAAGTTTTTGACCAAATTAAAAAATGTATAATTATTTGGAAACTACATAAAAAATAGAATAAAATGACCTATACCGGAAGTATTTTGGTTGAAACCAAAATATTTGGCGGCAATTTCAAAATCGACTATTTTTACAAAAAATCAAACTTAATGTTTTGGTACCGCATTCGGCCAAAATTGAATATTCGGCTCTGAAATTGATTTCAAATGAAAGATCAACAAAAAACGAAGAAAATGAGCCCTATAACATGCATAATAAAGGACATTTTGAAAAATAAGGTACTATCGAAAAAAGTCTAATTTCGCTCGATTTCAAAAGTTTAAAAAATCGTAATTCAGCCAAAAAAGGGGGCGGGGGGAAAATATTTTGGGAAACATGTTTTTTTGATATGTACTTTGATAAAAAAAATTGCGAGCAAAATCGGTGACATACGTGCGCCCTGTTTTTTAAAAAACTACTGGAAATGCTCATATATACAGGGTTACTGGTAATTCGATACATTTCTTTTAAGGGGTAATAGTAGAGATAACAAGTAATCATTTGAACCCAATATTGCCTTATACAAATGTTAACCGTTACTGAGATATTTAAAATTTTAGAATTTTTCAAAAATATCCCAAATTTCAACTTTAAACTCATTTTTTTTTTTTTTTTTTAATACACAGTATTTTTTTATTTTGCTTCTGATACTTAGACAATATGCCGGTACTTTGTTAGAAAGAACAAAATTAGTACAATTTACTTAAACTTCGACACAGTGCCTCGAAACTCTAACACTTCGATATTATTTATAAGTTTTTTTTTGTTTAAAATGCAAATTATCCAAAAAAATCACTAACTAATTTAATGTACAAAATCTTTTAAAAACTGCCTTATCTTTCTAGCTATCCAATGAGATACAAATGTTATTAAAAAAACTCTCTACTTAGGAGGAATAAGTCTCAGAAACGAAACAGATCGCAAATTGTTAAAATAGCACGCGAGGGTTATTTACACAAACGTGTTGATTTTAACAAAATAAAACAAACATCTGGTTTGTAAAAAATAACTTTTATTATTTTTACAAATCCTGCTCAATTTGATAACCTTTATTTCTAATGCAGGCTCTACATCTACGCCGTACTTCAGTCCTGGTGATTCTTGATATCAGATTATTTCTAGCTATCCAACGAAATAAAAATGTTTTAAATTTTTACGCATACAATAATAAAAACTACTATGACAAAACTGATACTATCATAGATAAGTAAACAAACAAACGAAAACACATTTTAATTGTTGCACAAATTCATAACAATTAAAAATTTCACATGCATACAGACAGCGGTAAATTCAAAATACAGCTACATCAGCGCTATGGTAAGCGTAGTGAAATTTTTCATCCTTTTCATATAAAGTTATCATATCCTAATATGCTCAAACTGTGATAGTAGTTTTTATTATTGTATGCGTAAAAATTTAAAACATTTTTATTTCGTTGGATAGCTAGAAATAATCTGATATCAAGAATCACCAGGACTGAAGTACGGCGTAGATGTAGAGCCTGCATTAGAAATAAAGGTTATCAAATTGAGCAGGATTTGTAAAAATAATAAAAGTTATTTTTTACAAACCAGATGTTTGTTTTATTTTGTTAAAATCAACACGTTTGTGTAAATAACCCTCGCGTGCTATTTTAACAATTTGCGATCTGTTTCGTTTCTGAGACTTATTCCTCCTAAGTAGAGAGTTTTTTTAATAACATTTGTATCTCATTGGATAGCTAGAAAGATAAGGCAGTTTTTAAAAGATTTTGTACATTAAATTAGTTAGTGATTTTTTTGGATAATTTGCATTTTAAACAAAAAAAAACTTATAAATAATATCGAAGTGTTAGAGTTTCGAGGCACTGTGTCGAAGTTTAAGTAAATTGTACTAATTTTGTTCTTTCTAACAAAGTACCGGCATATTGTCTAAGTATCAGAAGCAAAATAAAAAAATACTGTGTATTAAAAAAAAAAAAAAATGAGTTTAAAGTTGAAATTTGGGATATTTTTGAAAAATTCTAAAATTTTAAATATCTCAGTAACGGTTAACATTTGTATAAGGCAATATTGGGTTCAAATGATTACTTGTTATCTCTACTATTATCCCTTAAAAGAAATGTATCGAATTACCAGTAACCCTGTATATACACCTAACAAATGAATAAGTATATTTTTGTGTTTTATTTATGCGCTTGACAGAGAACAAAAATATACTAGATAAAAAGTAATGGGCCCACTGACCCCATGCACCTTTGATCTAAATAATTATTGGTTATTAAATTATCAGATTTACCAGTAAATTTAATAAATTTTTTTAACTTTCCAGAAAGTCGTGCTGTTTCATATATATTATCAGGAAAAATACAAATTCATTAAACCATTGTTAATTGTAACTCATTTTTGATATAAATTTGGCTCTATAAAGAGCCGTTCTGAAGCCTGATGTATGTAGTAAAATTTTATTTCGAACTTGTATATTTAGTGACGGCCTTGGTTATCAATCCACGTTATTCATCCTATACGTTACCATAAGAAGAAAACCATATTATTTATAAATAATATAGTTTGAAAAATCTATCATATAAATATAGGTGTATATATATACTACTACATGTAATGTTCTCATCTATTTACATTTATTTAAAAATTATAAAAAGATTTTGTTTTCGTGTTGACTTTGTCATGATAAATATTACAACTTAAAGTTGATACAAATTTATGTGTCTGGAACTGTTAGGCTCCTGATGAGGACTTCTTGTGAAGTCGAAACACGTGTCGAGTGACATTGGTTTATTGTGGTTAAGGTGTATATTTTAGTTTAAGTAATGTTATACAGTTTACATTTTTAATTTTGAATATTTCAATTAAAATTCCATAATGAAATATACAAAATATTAAAAATAGATGTTAACAATATATATATATTAACAAAATATAGCTATTTGAAATATAAATTATAGTTTCAAATTGTTCATATATTTTCCTATTGCTTGGTATGGTAACATTTAGCACAAATTCTGTCCGTTCGACCGGTTGATTTTTAAAACGTCAGTGTATCCAATATTATCGTTTATCGAGTACGATCTTTATAATTTAATAATAGTATACATCTGTTCTTGATATAATACATGTCTAATCAGATATATTTACTGGGAATTTTTAGTAAGATGTGAAAAAGTCGAGTTGTAGCGAATACAAACACGTATGTAAGGGTATTAATGGTAGCTAGCATTGAAACTAAATCAATAATTACTATATTATTGATTTCAATATATAATACTGTTTATAGTGATCAACCTAGAACCAATATTTAAACATTGTATTTATTATATATTTTTTAAATCAATAGAAAGTATGCCGAGTAAAGTTAACGATCAGCTCCAAAAAACGATTTCTATAAACGGCTGTTTTCTCTACATGGTTCTGATAAATATACGACGTTCCGTGACTGGTCATAGTTATAACCATTGTGTATTTACATTTTGTGTGTGAATATACTCGTTTGATATTTATCGATTACGTTTGTTTGAACATTCTCATTTTCAATGACTGAAACAAATCAACCATCTGCCGATACGGCTGCTGCCGTTGTTCCGGCTGGTACTCCCAAAAAAGCGAAGAAAAGTGCCGCCAAGAAACCGACACACCCGAAAACATCTGACATGGTGAACAGCGCGATCAAGGATCTTAAGGAACGTGGAGGTTCTTCACTTCAGGCTGTTAAAAAATACATCACTGCCAATTACAAAGTAGATGCTGAAAAACTTGCACCATTTATAAGAAAATACTTGAAAGCCGCGGTCACCAGCGGTGCTCTTGTGCAGACAAAGGGCAAAGGAGCGTCCGGGTCATTCAAATTAGCCGTCGCATCTTCGAAAAATACTAGCAGTACCGTTGCCAAAAAACCAAAAGCTAAACGTGCTGCTTCTGGTTCCACTGCTGCTAAAAAACCAGCAAAGAAAACCCCAGCTGCAAAAACAGTTGTCGGAAAATCAAAGAAACCCGCAACACCTACGAAAAAAACACCAACTGTCGCTGCTAAACCGAAGAAATCTGTTGCTGCTAAAAAAGCTGTATCTAAAAAGGCTAAACCAAGTACTCCGTCAAAAGCGAAGAAAGCTACAAAATCACCGAAGAAACCAAAAACACCTAAACCTAAAAAGGCTACAGCAACAAAGACTACAAAGAAATCTCCGAGAAAGAAATAATTTCCTTCTATTTGAATATGACGACGTTATGCATTTTTAAAAAGTTGGCCCACTTGGGCTACAAAACTATTCACGAAAGAGTTACTACAAACATCGGTTAATTTTTTAACCTTTTAAGTACTTGGTATTGGTCTTACTAAAAATTGACACATAAAATCACTCATTTAATTATAATATATGTAATAATCTTATATAATTAAATTTAAAAAATATTGCATTTTTAGGGTTCCGTAGAAAACTATGAACCCTTATAGTTTCGCTCTGTCCGTCTGTGTATATAATAGATTTTAATTAGTACTTCGAATGAAAATTATAACGAACACTCAGAACATTTTTTGGGTGGGAAATCTTTAGATAGGTCTCCTAAAATGCAACACAAAATGTTAGATGACCTTTTGATTATAACCCTTCAGTCACGATATATTTGCTTTTAAATGTCGTCAGAGCGTCTCCCTCCCCTCTAATATCTATACTATCAATTCAAAAAATCTTAAACAAATTCCAGAATGTAACACTAGCAAAAATAGTTAACGAAAAATTTTGAAATAACTCTTTTTTTACAAATCGTAATATATACGGAACCCTATCATGTGCGTGCTAGACACGCACTTGACCGTTTTATTTATTTAAATGCTTATTTGTACCTGATAACATTTTAAAAATAAATTTTACTTACAAAAATATTTAATTAGATTTTCGGGGGTTTCGTTACTATAAAATTTGAGCAAAAAAAAGTTATATGGGTGTTTCTCAGCAAAGTGGGCAACTCGCTGTCTCGGGCCTAAATATAATACGCGAATAAATATTTATATTTCAATTAATTTTGATAGATAACTACTTAATCTGTCTGCACGACATGAAATATCTGATTTAAAAGAACTATTTTTGTATTAAAAATGTATTTTGAATGTCCAAAAACAGTCCCCTGGAGTGTCACAAAACCAAAACAGTTTCTATAGAATTCATTAACTACAATACTAGCCTTATAAATCAATTAAATCATTTCACAATTTTTGATCAATATTAAACGATAAATTATTAGTTCTTCATAAAAACTTAATTAAAATATATTTTAAATATTAAAATTAAATCTAAAGTCTGTCCCAAAATTTTATGAACAGTCCCCCTGTCTAAATTTTGAATTACGTGCCACGTCGTCTACAGCAAAGACGGACATGTTAGTGCGTGTATCGAATCGCCAATGACCTAAAGTTAGCTCTTTTACCGCCAAAAGTACCCTGACGCGATTTTGATCAGTGTTAAACGAGCTTTGGGCGAAAGAGTACGCTTGGGTACACAACGATGAACAGTCCCCTGGTGAGTATTATTTTTCTTTGTTTTGTGTATTTTGATTATTTATTAAGTGTATCGTTTTAAATAAAATGGTAAATATTGTTTTTATACACCAAAAGTATGTAATAATTAATGGATTTTAATATACCTTAACATTCAATCAAATTAAACAGTCCCCTGGCGACAGTCCCCTGCTACAAAGAAGACAAGAAACCGTTTCATTCTCCAGATGACTATCTCAATGATCTGTATATCTTTGTTTTAGGTTCAGAAGATTTAAGAATTAAGTCCATGTCCATCGTAATGAGGAATTTAAGCTGTTTTTATGACGATTATGACTGTCAACATTTTAAAATTGAGACTTTGAATTATGAGCATGCCTATTATTGCCTATGTCTTATCACTTTACTTAAAATGTTCCTTAAATTAGTTAAGACTGATGTTTAGTTAATTAAAAGACTTAATTTTATTTTATAGTACAGCAGTTCTTAAACTTATGAGGTCTAGGGACCCTCTTTTGAACAATTATTTTTCAGGTACCCCTCCTGACAGAAAAACAAAGAAGGTCGTTAAATACTAATTAATAATTGGTAAATAGAAATGTAAAAGTACTTTAATTTATGGCACGCCGTTTTACTTTTTAATAGTAAAAAAAAAATTCCGTCAAAATTAAATTACGATCATAAAAATGAATTAAATTTATGTCACAACATAATTTTAATTCCTTGAATTAAAATTATGTTGTGACATAATTTTAATTCCCTATTTTTATTATGTTGCAACATAATAATAATACATCAAATTAAAATTATACTCTGATATTTAATATTTCATTGAATTTTTTTTATGCTACAGCATAAAAATAATAAGAGGAATTAAAATTGTATCTGCATAAAAAAAAATTCAGAATTAAAATTATGTACATAATTTTAATTCATGAATTATTATTATGTACATAATTTTAATTCGTGAATTATAATTCAGTAAATAAAAATGATGCACGTTATTTTATTTTAGAATTAAAATTATGTACATAATAATAATTCAACGAATTTTTATTTTAGAACTAAAATCATGTACAAAATTTTAATTCTAAAATAAAAATTACGTGCAAAATTTATACTTTATAATTAAAATGATGCACGAATTTTTTTGTTACAATTAAAATTATGTACATAATTTTAATTCTAAAATAAAAATTACGTGCAGAATTTTTATTTTAAAATTAAAATGATGCACGCATTTTTCTATTACAATTAAAATTATGTACATAATTTTAATTCAAACATTCAATTCTGTATGTGTAATAATTTTAATTTTAGAATTAAAATGATACACGAATTTTTTTGTTACAATTAAAATTATGTACATAATTTTAATTCAAACATTCAATTTTTCACGTGTATTAAATTTTATTAAAAATTAAAATGATACACGAATTTTTTTGTTACAATTAAAATTATGTGCATAATTTTAATTCAAACATTCAATTTTGCACGTGTAGTAAATTTTATTTTAGAATTAAAATGATACACGAATTTTTTTTTTACATTTAACATTATGTACATAATTTTAATTCAAGCATTCAATTTTGCATGTATTTTAGTTTTTTTTTCGAATTAAAATGATACACGAATTTTTTTGTTACAATTAAAATTATGTACATAATTTTAATTCAAACATTTAATTTTACATGTGTAATAATTTTTATTTTAGAATTAAAATGTTACACGAATTTTTATGTTACAATTAAAATTATGTACATAATTTTAATTCAAGCATACAATTTTGCATGTATTTTAATTTTTATTTTAGAATTAAAATGATGTACGAATTTTTATGTTACAATTAAAATTATGTACATAATTTTAATTCAAGCATACAATTTTGCATGTATTTTAATTTTTATTTTAGAATTAAAATGATGTACGAATTTTTATGTTACAATTAAAATTATGTACATAATTTTAATTCAAGCATACAATTTTGCATGTATTTTAATTTTAATTTTAGAATTAAAATGATGTACGAATTTTTATGTTACAATTAAAATTATGTACATAAGCTTCAGAACGGCTCTTTATAGAGCCAAATTTATATCAAAAATGAGTTACAATTAACAATGGTTTAATGAATTTGTATTGTATTCTTCCTGATAATACAGTGCGTTCACGATGAAAGGAACAAATTCGTTCGAATGCCAATATATTCTTTTTACATTTATCAATTTTTCATTTAATTTAATTAAATTCATACATAATTTGTATAATGTTCTAAGAAAATGTCAGGGTTGGAAATTACCAATCAAACCGATTCATTTATTGATTATTATTAATTGATTCTTTATTGAAGCCATACACAAAATAAATGCACAGAAAGTCATATTTTCATCAGAATCATATAGAGAAAACAACCGTTTCTAGAAATCGTTTTTTGGATCTCATCATTGGCCTAAACTCAACATACTTTTTATTATTCTAAATGCAAATTATAAAATATAATGTTTAAGAATAAGTAACAGTTTGATGACTATATTCAGTTTTACATATTAAAATAAATTAAACATGAATTAGTAGTATAGTTTGATCGTAAGTTAACCATAAACACTAATATACGTGTTTGTGTTCGTTACAACTTGAGTTTTTCACATTTTACTAAAATATCCCAGTAAATACAGTCGATTAGACATATGTTATATAAAGAACAAGTGTATACTATTACTAAATTATAAAAATTGTATTTGATATACAATGAGATTAGATACACTGACGTTTTAAAAATCGACTGGTCGAAGGGTCGAATCTGTGCTGAATGGCAAGTAATGGGGAAATGTATGGCACAATTAAAATAATTAGTTTTTTTTTTAATATTATTTTATCGTTTAATATAAATATTATATAATATACTAGCTGCTACCCGCGGCTTCGCTCGCGTGGATTTCGAAACTAATTACAACCCTCCATACGTGACATGGACTGAAATATTTAATTTTTCCTTTATTTGTTTTTTATTGATTATGCAAAATCGTAAATATATCGGCTCCTATGCAAGATAGTTATAACCTACAGTATAAAAACATCGAAAAAAGTATCTGTGCCTAGTTTCATTCGAGTGAATACAAAAAAAATGTTTTTCTCATACAAACTTTTTCACCCCCTTGCAACCCCCTTTAAGTGTTTAATTTTGGAAAATGCTAAAATACGTGTTTCATTGTTTGTATTGAAGAGTATTATTTATTTTAAGTTTCAAGTAAATCTGACCAAAAAATATTTTTCTTATACAAACTTATCCACCCCCTTGGACCCCCTTAAGGATTTAATTTTGGAAAAACTGAAACATGTGTTTCATTGTTTGTATTGAAGAGTATATATTTTAAGTTTCAAGTAAATCTGACCAAAAAATATTTTTCCTATACAAACTTATCCACCCTCTTGCACCCCCTTAAGGAGTTTAGAATTTTAGAAAAGCTTGAAATACGTGTTTCATTGTTTGTATTGAAGAGTATTTATTTAAGTTTCAAATAAATCTGACCAAAAAATATTTTCCCCATACAAACTTTTACACCTTCTTTACCCCCTTAAGGGTTGATTATCAAAAAATCCTTTTTTAGTGGGTGGTTACGTCATAAAGGAAGACACCCTTAAAATTTCACGTTTCTAGGACCAAAAAATATTTCTTCCATACAAACTTTTACACCCTCTTTTACCCCCTTAGGGGTTGATTATCGAAAAATCCTTTCTTTGTGGGTGGTTACGTCATAAAAGGAAGATACCCTTAAAATTTCACGTTTCTAGGACCAGGGGTTTCGGCTGGGCGATGATGAATCAGTCAGGACATGTTATTATATGTATATAGATTACTGTAATTAATAATTTATACAATTTTAACGATCATTAATTTTTTTATATATGTACAAGATATATTTATGTTACTCCTATATGAAATGTTATTTATTTATCCACAGACCATCTGATGTGTAAATTTCATCACTTATTTCAGTGTTTTCCAAAGTTTATGTTACTACGCCTCTATAAAAAATGTAATAATACAAAAAATTAATTGTTAGATGGATAATATAATTTATAATAATTAAATAATCAAATAACGTATTAATAATTAACTCTCTTTTGATTTACGTTTGGCCCTTAAATAGGGCCGTTTGTCAGTCTTATATAATTCAAATCATTGTTTGTACATAGTACGTGTTTAACCACCAAAACCGTACAGGGTACGGCCTTGACGTTTCAACGCATATACAACGTCCATGGCAGTGACTGTCTTCCTCTTGGCATGTTCTGTGTAGGTTACAGCGTCTCTGATTACGTTCTCAAGAAACACCTTCAGCACACCGCGAGTTTCTTCATAAATCAGACCTGAGATACGTTTCACGCCGCCACGGCGAGCCAGACGACGGATAGCGGGCTTGGTGATACCCTGGATGTTATCACGTAACACTTTACGATGACGTTTGGCTCCTCCTTTTCCCAAACCTTTGCCTCCTTTACCGCGACCAGTCATAATTATACAATTATTATCGAAATAACGGAATCAACACAAAATCAAAGCGCACACAGCTTACGAATGATCTTACTGACAAAAACATCGCGCTTATATACATATATTTAGCTCCGCCCAGCACTGTGAAATTTGCAACCAATGAGGACATTGTTGTGTGTCTATATAAAGGTGGGAAAAACGACTTTTCGGTTATTCTACTTTCGACTATTGTTCGATTGTTTTGTGTGTTCCAATAACGTTTTGTTGTTAAAAACATTGCCATGGCTCGTACAAAACAGACTGCTCGCAAGTCTACTGGTGGAAAAGCTCCACGTAAACAACTCGCTACTAAAGCTGCACGTAAAAGTGCACCTGCTACCGGAGGAGTGAAGAAACCTCATCGTTACAGGCCAGGAACAGTCGCTCTTCGTGAAATCCGTCGTTACCAGAAGAGTACTGAATTGTTGATCCGTAAATTACCATTCCAACGGTTAGTCCGTGAGATCGCTCAAGATTTCAAAACTGATCTTCGTTTCCAAAGTTCAGCTGTGATGGCGTTACAAGAGGCTAGCGAAGCTTACCTGGTCGGTTTGTTTGAAGATACCAACCTGTGCGCTATCCACGCCAAACGTGTCACCATCATGCCTAAAGATATACAATTGGCACGCCGTATTCGCGGTGAACGCGCTTAAATTACTATCAGACTTTCAACGGCCCTACTTAAGGGCCAAAATTTTATCAAAAAAGAGTTTAAACATAATACTATTTACAAGCTTATGAAATACATTATTTAATCACTTATAACATAATAAATTATAGGTATAAAATAATATTATTAAAAATAAATTTATTTAGTGTGTATTATTCAATTCTAAAATTATTATAGTATTATTGGCTACCTGAAACTAACTTTAATTTTTAATATTCTTCAAAATTTTACGCTTTTTTCTAGACTAACCGCTACTTTTAACTGACCTTTTTATTTTATTTATTTTTTGCGTAAAAAGTTCACATCTTGATAAATTGACGCCTAAATGGTAAGAAACAATAAGAAAGAACACATTTTTCATTATTACATATTGTTTTTAAAATCACTTTTACATTTAACAACTCCAAGCAATGAACTAAAAATTATCTATATCAATTGTGTGTAAAAATAAACATACAAACTAGCTTCATTTCTTTGTTTATATCTGCCTATATTAAAATCACATATTAAGTCACATTATACAAAAAAAAAAAAATAGAATTACCTGACTTAATAACTTATGTTAGCTTAAATAGCCTTCCGAAATTTCTAACGCCCGTTAAAGGTACTTTTCCCTACTATTTTTTCCGTACTATTTCCCCATTGCTTGGTATGGTAACATTTAACAGATTCTATCTGTTCGAGCGGTCGATTTTTAAAACGTCAGTGTATCCAATCTTCTCATATATGGACTACTGTATTTATAATTTAGTAATAGTATATATCTGTTCTTGATACAATACATGTCTAATCGATCATATTTACTAGGATTTTTTAGTAAGATGTGAAAAACTTGAGTTGAAGCGAACACAAACACGTATGTAAGGGATTTACCGTTAACTTACAATCAAACTATACTACAAATTCATGTTTAATTCATTTTCATGTGTACAACTGAATATAGTCTTAAAATTGTTACTAATTTTTAAACATTATATTTTATAATTTGCATTTAAAATAATAAAAAGTATGCCGAGTTAAGGCAACGATGAGCTCCAGAATCGATCTCTAAAAACGGTCATGTTCACTACACGGTTCTGATGAACGCATGACGTTACGTGACTGGTCCGACATGTTGTCATATATGTTTACATTTTGTATGTGAATACATTCGTTTTATATTTATCAATTTCGTTCGTTGAATAATAATCTCGTTACAAATGGCTGAAACAGATCAATTATCTGCTGATGCGGCTGTTGCCGTTGCTGCAGCTGCGACTCATAAGAAAGTGAAAAAGAGTGGCGCCGCCAAGAAACCGACGCATCCAAAAACATCTGACATGGTGAATAACGCGATTAAGGATCTTAAAGAACGTGGAGGTTCTTCACTTCAGGCTGTTAAAAAATACATCGCCGCTAATTACAAAGTTGATGCTGAAAAACTTGCACCATTTATACGAAAATACTTGAAAGCCGCGGTCACCAGCGGTGCTCTTGTGCAGACAAAGGGCAAAGGAGCGTCCGGTTCATTCAAATTAGCTGTCGCATCTTCGAAAAGTACTAGCAGTACCGTTGCCAAAAAACCAAAAGCTAAACGTGCTGCTTCTGGTTCCACTGCTGCTAAAAAACCAGCAAAGAAAACCCCAGCTGCAAAAACAGTTGTCGCAAAATCAAAGAAACCCGCAACACCTACGAAAAAATCACCAGCTGTCGCTGCTAAACCGAAGAAATCTGTTGCTGCTAAAAAAGCTGTATCTAAAAAGGCTAAACCAAGTACTCCTTCAAAGTCGAAGAAAGCTACAAAATCACCGAAGAAACCGAAAACACCTAAACCTAAAAAGGCTACAGCATCAAAGACTACAAAGAAATCTCCGAGAAAGAAATAATTCCTATCTATTTGAATATGACGACATTATGCATTTTTAAAAAGTTGGCCCACTTGGGCTACAAAACTATTCACGAAAGAGTTTTACTACAAACATCGGTTAATTTTTTAACCTTTTAAGTACTTGGTATTGGTCTTACTAAAAATTGACACATGAAATCACTCATTTAATTATAATATATGTAATAATCTTATATAATTAAATTTAAAAAATATTGCATTTTTAGGGTTCCGTAGAAAAATATGAACCCTTATAGTTTCGCTCTGTCCGTCTGTGTATATAATAGATTTTAATTAGTATTTCCAATGAAAATTATAACGAACACTCAAAAAATTTTTGAACCTCCTATAAACTGAAAAATGAACATTTTTTTTCACTAACCCCATTGAGTGGGAAATCTTTAGATAGGTCTCCTAAAATGCAACACAAAATGTTAGATGACCTTTTGATTATAACCCTTCTGTCACGATATATTTGCTTTTAAATGTCGTTGACAGAGCGTCTCCCTCCCCTCTAATATCTGTACTAACAATTCAAAAAATCTTAAACAAATTCCAGAATGTAAAAATAGTTGACGAAAATTTTTGAAATAACTTTTTTTACAAATCGTAATATATACGGAACCCTATCATGTGCTCAACACGCACTTGACCGTTTTATTTATTTAAATACTTCTTTTTTTTATTTTATACTAATTAGTAAAATAAAAATATTTAATTAGATTTTCGGGGGTTTCGTTACTATAAAAAAGTTATAAATAAAGAATTAGAGGCAATGACTAAAAAACAGTCACACAAATTTTAACCTTAGAAACTGTTAAATCTCTTGTAAACGTTATTGTAACCCTAATGCGGTGTTCACACCAAAGAAAACAAAACAGCAACACGGTGTTTGAAAACACGTCGTATTTAAAAATGCATAGGCTTTATTGCACTTTTGTCAAAAAGACACGATGTTGCTGTTTTGTTTTTTCGGTGTGAACACTCCATAATGGTCCATTTAATTTCATTGTTACATAAGCATTACGTAACATAACATATTTACTTACTGTAAATACATAATGGTTATAACAGAGTTTAACAGACCAGTCACAGAACGTCATATATTTATCATGACCATGTAGAGAAAACAGCCGTTTTTAGAAATGGTTTTTTGGATCTCATCTTTGTCCTTAACTCGACATACTTTTTATTATTCTAAATGAAAATTATAAGATATAATGTTTGAAAATAAGTAACAGTTTGAACACTATATTCAGTTTTACACATTAAAATAAATTCAACATGAATTAGAAGTATAGTTTGATCTTAAGTTAACCATAAAACACTCATATACGTGTTTGTGTTCGTTACAATTCGAGTTTTTCACATTTTACTGAAAAAATCCAGTAAATACAGTCGATTAGACATATGTTATATCAAGAACAAGTGGATACTATTACTAAATTATAAAAATTATATTTGATATACAATGAGATTGGATACACCGACGTTTTAAAAATTGACTGGTCGAACGGACTGAATCTATGCTAAATGTTACCATGTCAAGCAATGGAGAAATGTATGGCACAATTAAAATAATTAATTTTTATTAAAAATTATATTTTATCGTTTAATATAAATATTATATAATGTATATTAATAGTAAATTAATAGTTTATACATTTTTAACGATCACTAATTTTTTTTTAATATATGTACAAGATGATGTATGTATAATTTTCATCACTAATTTCAGTGTTTTCCAAAGTTTATGTTACTACGCGTCTAAAAAAAATGTAATTATACAAAAAATTAAAAAAAAAATTGTTAGATGGATAATATAATTTATAATAATTAAATATTCAAATAACGTATCAATAATTAACTCTCTTTTGATTTATGTTTGGCCCTTAAATAGGGCCGTTTGTCAGTCATATATAATTCAAATCATTGTTTGTACATAGTACGTGTTTAACCACCAAAACCGTACAGGGTACGGCCTTGACGTTTCAATGCATATACAACGTCCATGGCAGTGACTGTCTTCCTCTTGGCATGTTCTGTGTAGGTTACAGCGTCTCTGATTACGTTCTCAAGAAACACCTTCAGCACACCGCGAGTTTCTTCATAAATCAGACCTGAGATACGTTTCACGCCGCCACGGCGAGCCAGACGACGGATAGCGGGCTTGGTGATACCCTGGATGTTATCACGTAACACTTTACGATGACGTTTGGCTCCTCCTTTTCCCAAACCTTTGCCTCCTTTACCGCGACCAGTCATAGTTATAAAATTATTATTTATTACATTTACTTTGTATTTTTGTCACTAATATTTAAATAACAAATTAAATTTATTAAATATAAATTATAGATTATCGTATCTAGCATATATTCTTGTGTGTTTGTTGTTTATGGTATGAATATGGAATGGATTACATAATTTAGAATATAATTTTGTTTAAATAAATTAAAATTAATAAAAAGTAAATTATATGAAACTTAAATTAAAAATTACTATATATTTTTTTTCGTTAACTTACAAAAAATATATTTAGATTATATTAAATATATACCTACAAAGATGGGGCTGACAGGGATTTAGTCTGTGGGCCCAGTGTTGCGAATCAACAAACTTTTTTTTGTCATCAAAAATATTTCTTACCGGGAAGGGGCCCAGCAAAAATTCTAGCCGGGGGACTTGTAATAAGATGGTATTACAATACTTCCATTTCTTTCAGAACATGGAAGTAAAACGAAATTACAAATGACTATTTATTGGTGTAGTTTTGGAAGTATATTTATATAAACTGCTTATCATCCAGGCTGTTATTTTGCCCAAGAAAACCGAGAAGAAGGCGTAAATGATAATTGCAAAGAAAAAACAAAACAAAAACGGTCCCTCCAGGGACCAAATTTATATTAAATTAGTTACAAACGTACACTGGTTTGTTCGAGAGCTCTCATATTTGACTTTGAAAAGCATAATTTGTTCAATTATTAATAAAATATTAGAAACATTGTTGTTATAGGAAAGTAATTATTAAAAGCTACATTCTGGATTTTCTGCATCAATTGTTTAGAAATTATTATTTTAAATCTCAATTCGGTTTTTTTGTTATCAATCCACGTCCGTGTACCAAATTTAATCTTAATAGGTATATATATATATATATATATATATATATATATATATATATATATATATATATATATATATATATATATATATATATATTTTGGTTTATGTATATGACCATATTGACGAATAATTTATTATTGTTTCAAATTGGGATTTTTTTCCAAGGTCAAAATAAAGAAAATTTAAAAAAAATTCTTATTTAATTACACATACGTGCATTTATTTCATAAAATAGCTATTTTTTCGAATGTTATAAACATTCTTCTTCAGTGCATAAATTTCTTTTTTATATATATATCTACAAAATAATATCACAAAATTAGGAAAAATCCTTTTACAAAATTCAGATAGAAACAGAAAAACAATATTTATTCTACTTACGCTATGACATTGATCAATCAATTCAGAAAAGAAGGAAAAATATTAAAAATAAACAAAATTAAACTTCAAAAGCATTCTTGCAATTAACGAAAAATATAATTCTACTTAAAACTAAAAATATATATTCAATTTTAACCACATAATATTTTTCTCCTTCTCTTCCATTCCATCAGTTCCTTACACATTATATTATATTAACAATTAATATTTTAAAACCACAAAAAAATTTTTTTAAATAATATACGACCATGTGTTTTAAAGAATTAGCAAATGACAAGAAACGGAAATAATTAGGTTAAATTAGTGATGAAATAAACAACAACACACAAACTATTCAAATAGTTACCAACTTAAATTTAGCAAAAAAAAAAAAAAAACATAGACATATGAAATGACATTTGTAAATATACAACTGACTTAACCTTTAAAAAATCAATCATGAAGTAAATTATGATAATTTTGTTTTAAATAATTAATATTTTCTCTAGAATTAACACTTAGAGGGTCTTGAATAATATGAATGGACTCACTTATAAGTCTTTTTTTAAGGGACGTTTGATAATCCAATATTTTAACATCATCATAATCAAATTCATGCTTGAATTTTTGACAGTGGGTTTTTAAGGCTGTAACCTCATTTTTTGCATACTTATGGCTATTAATTCTATTAGAAAGATATTGTTTTGTTTGTCCAATGTACGAGGCAGAACAATTATTACAGTTTATTTTGTATATCAAATTTGAGCGTTTACCTTTGTCAATCGGATTTTTAAGGTTAGAAAAAAAAATTTTTGACGTATATGAATTTTTGTCAATTAATTTTAAGTTATATTTCTTACTAATCTTTTTTAACTTTTCAGAAAGAACTGGAATATATGGGAATGAAAAATAATTGTTATTAGTATCAGTGCTATTATTATCAAGACTATTATTACTTTTGTTTTTTTCCTTAAAATGTGAATCGTTACTGTTAATATTTATGTTCTTTTTTTTATTAATTTTATATAAAATACTCTTTAATCTGTTGTTAATAACTTTTTTTATAAATTCAATCGGATAATTATTTATTAAGAAAATATTGTAAACTTTTTTTATAATTTCTTTTTGATATTTCTGGTTTGTAAAGGTAATCGCTCTATCAAGGATAGCAATAATAACATTTCTTTTATGAGATATTGAAGATATAGAATTAAAATCTAAATATCTGCCTGACCAAGTATTTTTAGTATACCAAATTGTTTCAATATTACAACTTTTATTGACAATAAGTCTTATATCCAAAAAATTTATCTCCCTTTTATCATTTTCAGTTTCAAAAGTAAATTGTAGTCTATTATGGTAAGAATTAAATAATTCACACACATATTCAATTTTATCAATAGGTAAACATGTAAGAATATCATCCACATATCTTTTAAAAAAAGGAATATTAAAATTAAATTTTTTAAGTATATCTTCTTGTAAATCATTTTAAATTATATCGGCTAATACCACTGATAAGGATGAACCCATTGGAGCACCATAAATTTGCATGTAAAATTGATTTTCATATTGTAAATAAGAATTTTTGCAACAGAACTTTAAAGCATTAATAAAATCAATTTTTGTATATTCTTTAATACTTTCCCATTTATTTTCAATTATTTCTATTGTTTTGTCTATTGGTATGTTTGTAAACAATGATTTGACATCTAACGATACTAATTTATATTTTGGTGGGATTTTATAGTTGTTGATAAAAGAATGAAATTGCCAAGAATCCTTAACAGTATGATCATTATTGGTTATATTTTTTAATATGTTAGCTAGAAATTTAGATAATTTTTGAAAAGGGGAGTTAAATGATGCAACAATCGGTCTGAGTGGGTTGTTCTCTTTATGAATTTTAATTAAACCATATATTTGTGGTGGAGTTGAGTTATGTATTTTTAGGTAATTAGCAGTGTTATTATCAATATATTTCTTATCCAGAAAGTTCTGCACTATAGAGTTATTTTTATTTTGAAAAACATTTGTTGGGTCTTTTTTAATCTTAAGATATGTGTTTTCATCATTAAGCAATTCTAACATTTTAATATTGTAATTATCTTGATTAATTATAACAGTTTTACTAGACTTATCAGCTTTAATAATTTTGAGGTGGGAATTAGTTTTTAAAAAGTTTTTGGTTTGATTTATGTCAAATAAAAGTTTTTTGTTACATTTATCCTTATTATTTTTTAAATTGTTGTAAAAATTGTTTAAATTATATGAGAATTCATTTCTAATATTACACTTCTCAATATCACTATCTAATTGTTCAATGCCAGACTCAAATGATATTATAATATCCTTTATAGGCATTTTTTTGTAAGGTAGATTAAATTTAGGTCCTAATTTAAGGGTATTTAAAACGTTGTCAGGGATTACTTCGTTGGTTAAATTAACTACAAAATTATTTGAGTAATCTTTGCTAGGTTCAAATTTTAAATCTTCTGGGTAAATTATGCTATTTTTATTCTTATTGAGATTAGTTTTATTAATTTTATTTTTACCTGGATTTGTTTCATTTATATCAGTAATTTCAAATTTTCCAATTATATTAAGTGAACTGTTAATGTAATTTTTTTTATAAGATTCTTTTCTTTTATTCGAAATTGTTTTTAAGTTATTTAATTTTTTATGGACTTTATTAAATGAAATTTTGTATTGAGTCTGGAATGAACAATTTTCCAAATAGTAAACTTGATAAATTTCTTCAGTTGTAATTTTATTTTTAAGTGCATAATGATTTTTTTTAATATTATCAGAAATTTTTTTTAAATTAGTATAACATTCGGAAATTAAAAGTATTAACAATTTATATTTATAATTTTGAAGAATTTTAGCATATCTTTTTCTGTTTTTTAAGTTATTAGGTTGTATGAAATTGTTCATTTTATCAAATTTACTAATTAAAAACTTAGGAAAAATCTTATTAATTTTACATTGAATTAGAAAAAACTTTCTTGCTTCCAATCTGGCCTTTGCTACTTGCATCCTTCTCGCCTGTCCTATTAATTTGCAGATATCCTTCCGGTTCCTGTACTTCCATAGGTCTTCTTCTGTTATCCATGATTTTCTCCCATTGGAATTTTTGAATATATTTTGGTTTATGTATATGACCATATTGACGAATAATTTATTATTGTTTCAAATTGGGATTTTTTTCCAAGGTCAAAATAAAGAAAATTTAAAAAAAATTCTTATTTAATTACACATACGTGCATTTATTTCATAAAATAGCTATTTTTTCGAATGTTATAAACATTCTTCTTCAGTGCATAAATTTCTTTTTTATATATATATCTACAAAATAATATCACAAAATTAGGAAAAATCCTTTTACAAAATTCAGATAGAAACAGAAAAACAATATTTATTCTACTTACGCTATGACATTGATCAATCAATTCAGAAAAGAAGGAAAAATATTAAAAATAAACAAAATTAAACTTCAAAAGCATTCTTGCAATTAACGAAAAATATAATTCTACTTAAAACTAAAAATATATATTCAATTTTAACCACATAATATTTTTCTCCTTCTCTTCCATTCCATCAGTTCCTTACACATTATATTATATTAACAATTAATATTTTAAAACCACAAAAAAATTTTTTTAAATAATATACGACCATGTGTTTTAAAGAATTAGCAAATGACAAGAAACGGAAATAATTAGGTTAAATTAGTGATGAAATAAACAACAACACACAAACTATTCAAATAGTTACCAACTTAAATTTAGCAAAAAAAAAAAAAAAACATAGACATATGAAATGACATTTGTAAATATACAACTGACTTAACCTTTAAAAAATCAATCATGAAGTAAATTATGATAATTTTGTTTTAAATAATTAATATTTTCTCTAGAATTAACACTTAGAGGGTCTTGAATAATATGAATGGACTCACTTATAAGTCTTTTTTTAAGGGACGTTTGATAATCCAATATTTTAACATCATCATAATCAAATTCATGCTTGAATTTTTGACAGTGGGTTTTTAAGGCTGTAACCTCATTTTTTGCATACTTATGGCTATTAATTCTATTAGAAAGATATTGTTTTGTTTGTCCAATGTACGAGGCAGAACAATTATTACAGTTTATTTTGTATATCAAATTTGAGCGTTTACCTTTGTCAATCGGATTTTTAAGGTTAGAAAAAAAAATTTTTGACGTATATGAATTTTTGTCAATTAATTTTAAGTTATATTTCTTACTAATCTTTTTTAACTTTTCAGAAAGAACTGGAATATATGGGAATGAAAAATAATTGTTATTAGTATCAGTGCTATTATTATCAAGACTATTATTACTTTTGTTTTTTTCCTTAAAATGTGAATCGTTACTGTTAATATTTATGTTCTTTTTTTTATTAATTTTATATAAAATACTCTTTAATCTGTTGTTAATAACTTTTTTTATAAATTCAATCGGATAATTATTTATTAAGAAAATATTGTAAACTTTTTTTATAATTTCTTTTTGATATTTCTGGTTTGTAAAGGTAATCGCTCTATCAAGGATAGCAATAATAACATTTCTTTTATGAGATATTGAAGATATAGAATTAAAATCTAAATATCTGCCTGACCAAGTATTTTTAGTATACCAAATTGTTTCAATATTACAACTTTTATTGACAATAAGTCTTATATCCAAAAAATTTATCTCCCTTTTATCATTTTCAGTTTCAAAAGTAAATTGTAGTCTATTATGGTAAGAATTAAATAATTCACACACATATTCAATTTTATCAATAGGTAAACATGTAAGAATATCATCCACATATCTTTTAAAAAAAGGAATATTAAAATTAAATTTTTTAAGTATATCTTCTTGTAAATCATTTAAAATTATATCGGCTAATACCACTGATAAGGATGAACCCATTGGAGCACCATAAATTTGCATGTAAATCTACCTTACAAAAAAATGCCTATAAAGGATATTATAATATCATTTGAGTCTGGCATTGAACAATTAGATAGTGATATTGAGAAGTGTAATATTAGAAATGAATTCTCATATAATTTAAACAATTTTTACAACAATTTAAAAAATAATAAGGATAAATGTAACAAAAAACTTTTATTTGACATAAATCAAACCAAAAACTTTTTAAAAACTAATTCCCACCTCAAAATTATTAAAGCTGATAAGTCTAGTAAAACTGTTATAATTAATCAAGATAATTACAATATTAAAATGTTAGAATTGCTTAATGATGAAAACACATATCTTAAGATTAAAAAAGACCCAACAAATGTTTTTCAAAATAAAAATAACTCTATAGTGCAGAACTTTCTGGATAAGAAATATATTGATAATAACACTGCTAATTACCTAAAAATACATAACTCAACTCCACCACAAATATATGGTTTAATTAAAATTCATAAAGAGAACAACCCACTCAGACCGATTGTTGCATCATTTAACTCCCCTTTTCAAAAATTATCTAAATTTCTAGCTAACATATTAAAAAATATAACCAATAATGATCATACTGTTAAGGATTCTTGGCAATTTCATTCTTTTATCAACAACTATAAAATCCCACCAAAATATAAATTAGTATCGTTAGATGTCAAATCATTGTTTACAAACATACCAATAGACAAAACAATAGAAATAATTGAAAATAAATGGGAAAGTATTAAAGAATATACAAAAATTGAAAAAATTGATTTTATTAATGCTTTAAAGTTCTGTTGCAAAAATTCTTATTTACAATATGAAAATCAATTTTACATGCAAATTTATGGTGCTCCAATGGGTTCATCCTTATCAGTGGTATTAGCCGATATAATTTTAAATGATTTACAAGAAGATATACTTAAAAAATTTAATTTTAATATTCCTTTTTTTAAAAGATATGTGGATGATATTCTTACATGTTTACCTATTGATAAAATTGAATATGTGTGTGAATTATTTAATTCTTACCATAATAGACTACAATTTACTTTTGAAACTGAAAATGATAAAAGGGAGATAAATTTTTTGGATATAAGACTTATTGTCAATAAAAGTTGTAATATTGAAACAATTTGGTATACTAAAAATACTTGGTCAGGCAGATATTTAGATTTTAATTCTATATCTTCAATATCTCATAAAAGAAATGTTATTATTGCTATCCTTGATAGAGCGATTACCTTTACAAACCAGAAATATCAAAAAGAAATTATAAAAAAAGTTTACAATATTTTCTTAATAAATAATTATCCGATTGAATTTATAAAAAAAGTTATTAACAACAGATTAAAGAGTATTTTATATAAAATTAATAAAAAAAAGAACATAAATATTAACAGTAACGATTCACATTTTAAGGAAAAAAACAAAAGTAATAATAGTCTTGATAATAATAGCACTGATACTAATAACAATTATTTTTCATTCCCATATATTCCAGTTCTTTCTGAAAAGTTAAAAAAGATTAGTAAGAAATATAACTTAAAATTAATTGACAAAAATTCATATACGTCAAAAATTTTTTTTTCTAACCTTAAAAATCCGATTGACAAAGGTAAACGCTCAAATTTGATATACAAAATAAACTGTAATAATTGTTCTGCCTCGTACATTGGACAAACAAAACAATATCTTTCTAATAGAATTAATAGCCATAAGTATGCAAAAAATGAGGTTACAGCCTTAAAAACCCACTGTCAAAAATTCAGGCATGAATTTGATTATGATGATGTTAAAATATTGGATTATCAAACGTCCCTTAAAAAAAGACTTATAAGTGAGTCCATTCATATTATTCAAGACCCTCTAAGTGTTAATTCTAGAGAAAATATTAATTATTTAAAACAAAATTATCATAATTTACTTCATGATTGATTTTTTAAAGGTTAAGTCAGTTGTATATTTACAAATGTCATTTCATATGTCTATGTTTTTTTTTTTTTTTTTGCTAAATTTAAGTTGGTAACTATTTGAATAGTTTGTGTGTTGTTGTTTATTTCATCACTAATTTAACCTAATTATTTCCGTTTCTTGTCATTTGCTAATTCTTTAAAACACATGGTCGTATATTATTTAAAAAAAAATTTTTGTGGTTTTAAAATATTAATTGTTAATATAATATAATGTGTAAGGAACTGATGGAATGGAAGAGAAGGAGAAAAATATTATGTGGTTAAAATTGAATATATATTTTTAGTTTTAAGTAGAATTATATTTTTCGTTAATTGCAAGAATGCTTTTGAAGTTTAATTTTGTTTATTTTTAATATTTTTCCTTCTTTTCTGAATTGATTGATCAATGTCATAGCGTAAGTAGAATAAATATTGTTTTTCTGTTTCTATCTGAATTTTGTAAAAGGATTTTTCCTAATTTTGTGATATTATTTTGTAGATATATATATAAAAAAGAAATTTATGCACTGAAGAAGAATGTTTATAACATTCGAAAAAATAGCTATTTTATGAAATAAATGCACGTATGTGTAATTAAATAAGAATTTTTTTTAAATTTTCTTTATTTTGACCTTGGAAAAAAATCCCAATTTGAAACAATAATAAAATATATATATATATATATATATATATATATATATTAGGGTGGTCGTTATTTCCCAAACTGCTCGGATCCTCGCTCCTACCCCCCAAAAAGTTAGTTTAGGACTATAAAAGAAGAAACCTGTCGCTAAAAGATTTTCCTAAAATTTTGTGGACAATTATATTTGTAGTATATTGAAGAAACTTTGTTCCTCTATCGTTTAAGATGCTTAAAAAAATTTTTTAACGTAAATATAACGTTCCAAATCCGGAAAAAGCAAAAAATGAACCTTTTTTTGAGCTCTTTTGGAATTTTGAGAAATTGTCGAATTGTATTGGCCTAAACAAATGTTACTACAATAAAGTAGACTTTAATACCTTTAATTTCTTTTTTTAAAGATGTCTCTAAGTGATTTAGGTGCCGAGATATAATTGTTTAAATATAAAAAAAAATTTAAAATGATTGGAGTGAATTTGATGAAACTAAATTTACAAATGGATTAGATGGCTTGGAAACAGAACTGTAAGAAAAAATTCCACAAATAAAATCTTATTTAAAAAAACAACTTCCCAGAGATGACTACAAAGAATTATTTAATTTGAGTCTCGTTTTCTTAGGCGCTGGAGAAGGCATAACAATAAAAAAGCCCGGTGCATGTCACCACGCACGTTGGATGGCCAAGGCTATTTATACGCTGAAAATATATTTATTTCGAAATCAAGTCAAATTAACAAAAGAAGAAAAAGAGAACATTTATTCTCTTTGTAAGTTTATAATTTTCATTTATCTCGAACCATGGTACAGATCACCTTTGGCTATTGCTGCTCCGAATAATGATTTGACTTTAGTTAATGAATTAATGAATTATGAAGTTATTGATCAAGATCTATCGCGTACCGCATTACATAAAATTCAAAACCATTTGTGGTACATATTTATCACCCGAGCTGACTGTTCTTTCACTTTTTGACGATGAGGTCAGTCCATGTATCAAACGTGCAATAATAGAGTCGATGAAAATGAAACAGATCGATCCAGACGTGGAAACTCCAAAAAAATGTAATGTGGCGGAAATCAATGGTGTTCAATTTCTTCGAGACAAAACGCTCAACTATTTTGCCAATAGCCAAAGCTGGAATTTTTTCAATCGATTAAATTTAGACATTGAATTTTTAAAATATGATTGCGAGGATTGGAAGAATCATTAATCGTATCAAAGGAGCCAGACAAAATTAAGTAAATTATTAGTTGTGAATGATGTTTCAGAGAGATCGGTTCATTTAGCCCAAAAATATATCAACTTTGGAACAAAAGACGAAAGTTAAAAACAGTACTTGATTCAGTTTGTTAATGAATACCGACAAAATTTACTTTCGGATACTACAAAACGTGTACTTTTGAAAAAATTCAAAACTGAATGAAATGACCATAATAATAAATGTGAAATATATAACATTGACATCAAGTTACTTGTTATTGCCTTACGTCGCTTAAATCGGATAAATTTCGTTTTTTTAAATTTTTTTATGTTAAACCCGTTATATCTCGGCTCCTAAATCACTTAGAGACATCTTTAAAAAAAGAAATTAAAGGTATTAAAGTCTACTTTAATGTAGTAACATTTGTTTAGGCCAATACAATTCGACAATTTCTTAAAATTCCAAAAGAGCTCAAAAAAGAGTTAATTTTTTGCTTTTTCCGGATTTGGAACGTTATATTTACGTTAAAATATTTTTTAAGCATCTTAAACGATAGAGGAACAAAGTTTCTTCAATGTACTACAAATATAATTGTCCACAAAATTTAAGGAAAATTTTATAACGTCCTTATCACGCATTATCGAATATAACATCGTAATAATGCGAAAAAACGTTTTTTTGAAAACGGGCAGGGTTTAGCGACTACTGTTGGGAGTTTTAGCGACGGGTTTCTTCTTTTATAGTCCTAAACTAACTTTTTGGGGGGTAGGAGCGAGGATCCGAGCAGTTTGGGAAATAACGATCACCCTAGTATATATATTAAGAGAATGGTAGGGTTGAGTGTGATATACACCGGATTGACAGACCGAAACCGTAAGGGTTCCTAGTTTTTTACGAAACCCTAACAACAGTACTCTATACATACTCTGTTACTAAATTCCATTCAAAAATTTGTACATATAAATATACAAAATTTAAAAAACATCTGCCAAGTAAATGCACAGTACTTCCTCGTGCTAAATTCACTAAAACCGATAGTGTTCAGATAAATTGCCTGGCATTGGTTAACCATTTAATTTTTATACAAATTTTACTAAAAAATCTTAGTTCGAAATTTTTCTTAAAACGCACCTGAATATTTTTTCATATATTTTTAATTTTTTGACAATTTCAATCTAAATTTATGCAAATGTCAAAATGACATTTAAAACGTCAACGTGACATTTAAAACGCCAAAATGACCTTTAAAACGTCAAAATGACATTTAATATATCCAAGCAAATATCAATTTAGAAAAACAAAACACGAATTTTTAAAATAAATTGAGATAAATCTTTGCAAGGGAATATTTTACAACAAACGTAGTATAAATAAATGTAAAATAAAATACTATAAGTTTTAATTATATTTTGACTGTTCCTTTTTCTTTGTTTTTATATACAAAAAATTAGTATTATATAACTGTAATTTTATAATAGCAATTTTAATAAATTTATAAGTTTAAAAATAAAGTCTTGTTAGCTTATTTAGTTTTTAATTATGGTAATGTGTTTTATAGATACTGAAGAAGTCTGAAATATGACGAAACGTTTATTAGATTTTATTATTTATAAGATTTTATTGATCTAAAACTTCGAAGCAAAACAAAATATAAATATACATTTGTACTAAAAAGTAAAAAATAATTTTTAAACTATCACAGTATTTTCCAGCTATCACAAAATTTTCCAGAATTCATATGACTTAAAAGCTTGTGGCGCTCATTCAATATTTAATGTTATATTTAGAAATAGACAAAATGTCTAAAAGGCTAACTAAAGAAAAATTTACTAACCCATAGACATAGAGAATGGACCACGCATCTGACTAGAACACAGAGCCGTGTCAAAAGAAAGAGATAGAAACAGGTTTGGAATATACTTGTCCTTTTTTTTAAACAGGAGTGTAACTATTTCATTCTTGGTCCCGAACATTAAAAATATTCATAGATACATATATGTTACTATATGTATGTATATAAAAAGGTTAAAATAATTAACGTTATAAAAAAATTTTATTTAAAAAAAAGAAACAATTATTGATTTCTAAATAATATAAGTTTCGAATTTTTTTAACCAATTTTAATATCTTGTTCTAATATCAAAAAAAAATATTTAAAATTTTGTTAAGTAAATCTTGTATGTGCTGTTTGTAAGTGTAGCAATTCACCTCAACATTTTGTAGCAACCGCATGGGAATTGATTTAAAACTATTTTTTATTAATATAGGTATATTTAATATTTTTGGTAGCAAAAATGTTATTTTCCCGGAATATCCGTTCATAATTTTGCAAATTTCTATCAGATCAATTGATGTTTTTTTTGAATTTCCTAGATGAAATATGAACCATTTTAGTATGTTTATTCATGGGCGTAGCCAGGATTTTGTTCAGGGAGGGGGGGGGGGGGCAAATTTTTTTTTTTTGAAACCGATTGGTCGGCGCGTTGTGCCTAGTACCCCGAGGTAATAAAAGAGGGGTGAGCAAAAAAAGCTCTCACATTATTATGGTAACCTTACCTAAAAATTTATATATATTATAATATTTTCAATGTGCCTCAAATTTTTGGCGTCTGGGACCTCGAAATGTGTAAGAACGACTCTGATAAATGGCCATTAATGTAAACAAAATTTGGTAAATCCTTTTTTTCTTAAATTAAATTCTATATCGTTTCGTTGCAACTAGGAACTTTGGATAGTGAAAATTCGTGATTTTCATTAACTTAATAAATCAATTTTTTGGTGTGTTCTTGATTATTATCGAGGAATTATAAAAGAGCTATGAAAAAATTAACATTTTCATTATTTTTTATACATCTAGATAGGTGCGCAAAAAGTAACAATGAAAAGTCATTCTTTTTTTCATTTCTTATTTTATTTTCGCCACATTTTTTTAAATCAATTAAATTTATATGTATGTGCATATCTTTTGGAAGACAAAATCCTCTACAAAAATGTACTCTACGTTGCTATTTTGGTGTTTTTATTTTTATTTATAATTTTTTTATTTAATGTAAAAAATCGATCTAATTTGAATTGATAATACACATGTATAGTTGAAATATCAAAAAAACTTTTTTTTTGTATAAAAAGGATAAAAAGGCAATGACATGAATAGTTTACCCGCTATAACAAGAGATTGCAATAAAAAAAAACAATGATATTTAAATTTTCGAATCTAAAAATGTCAATATTTAGCCAATGAACTGATTCATTTGCTACTCTTACTTCTTAACAACTTTTGTTAAGAAAATTTAAAATTTAAAATTATAATTTTTTTTTTTTTTAAATAAAATTTAAAATTTTCTTAACAAAAGTTGTTAACTTAAATATATTTTTTAAGATAAAGTACTAATTGATATATCATTCCATTTAAAATTTTTGAATTATCTCTAATTGAAGTTTTGAATTCTTGATATGTCGCGAATGACACTTTAAATTATCCAATTCTCAAATAATCATACATCTTTAGAAAGTTCGTTATTTTTACTTTCAAAATAAATTTTAAAAATAAAATTTCATTAATATTTAACGAAACTAGAACAATTTTAGTGAAACCCTAAAATTTAGGATCAAGTCGCCATATTTTCTAAACAATTGAATGTATGAAAAATTTTTTTTTACAAAAGTTTCTTACTTTTTTATAATCTTTAAAATTATCTACTTTTGGATATACCATTCCATTTGACTTTGCTGAGAAACGGGCATGTACCCCTTAAACTACCCCCCAAGGAGGAGTTTTAGGGGGTTGAAAATATTTTCCTGAAATTCTTTAGGGTCGATATATATAGTAAATTTTTTATCATAAAACTCTATCTTCAATAGTTTGGGCGTAAAACATAGTGGACGGGTGGTCTGGAACACCCGGTATATCACAAAGGTGTGATAAAAATAAAATATATATTCTAAATTTTAATGCACAAAGGGTGCAAACTATGCGGATAGTTTATTTATAATAATAAGGGCATTAGCAAACGCTACTTAATGCTGCCTTTTTAATACTGTACTGATTTAAACTCTTGCACGAAAACCAACTAGTTTGCTCCCAACAAGAAATAACATGTAAAACTATAAAATTAAATTAATTATAAACTTTATTTGGCAGTGGCGCCACCACTTATTACTTTTTGTCCACAAGCTAGGGGGAGGGGCAAGCACCCCCCACCCTGCCCCACCCTGGCTACGCCCATGTGTTTATTGTTTATATTATTTACTTTTCTAATAAAAAAACTTATTGCACAAAAATCACTAGATAGATATACAAAAATTTATCTGACAGAAATACTACCCTGAACTATAGTAAGCTACCAATCAGATTCTTAGAGAAAGAGATAGATATATTCCAAACTACACTGCATCTCTCTCTCTCACTTTTTGAACAGATGTTACACCATTGTGTTAATACAGAATGCACTGTCCATTCTCTATGTCTATGTACTAACCCAATTATTAATGTAATATATGTACACCAAATAAACCTGGAACTTGAAGTATTGTTTTGAGATATTAATGTAAAATAGATAGTTAGTTTTTATTTTCGATAACTTTTTGCACTTTTTCCTATGTTGAAACTGGAAGTCAAAATATTCCCGTAATTTATATCAAATGAACCTGGAATTTACATGTAATATTTTGAAATATTATTTTTAAATATTCAAAGGAATAGCAAATTTAAATGAATATTTCGAAATATTACATTAAATTCCAGGTTAATTTGATATAAATTACCGGAATTTTATGTAATATTTGAATATTTCGAAATATTCATTTAAAGTAACTAAATGTAATTTTTTCTTTGGGAAACCCCTAAGTCTACTTTGAATCTAAAATTCCAAAGATTAATGTAATGCACTAATTTAACATGTGATTTAATGTAATTGTTAGGAAATATTTTTTAAATAATATAATATTTTGAAATACTAATTTAAAGTAGCAAAAGATAGATTTTTCTTTCCGAAAATTATAGTGTAATGGTATCCCACTTCTGACACCAATTTTGTAATGATTTTTGGTCCCAACTTCTGCTGACACCAAATTTGTAATATTTGTTGTAATCGTGTCGTGAAATAATCCACAAGAAAACAATTTAATTGCTGATTTAAATATATTTATTTATTTACAAGTTGTTACATGATGTTAAAGTCTTAATGTGTATATCTTAGTGTTTGTATCTTCATGTTCAAGTCTTCATAATAATGTGTTCATAATAATAATGATCTAGTATTTTCTAAGTTAACCTTATATATGCATATGCAATATGTATTGTACCTTGTCTTGTGCATAGGGTAGATGGTTGTTCTTTCACAAAATTGTCATGCCTTTAGTAATAAAAATTATGACAAGACCGTAAATGTACAAGTGTGTTAAAAATAAATGGGTTTAAATATTATACTTGTTACAAAATAGTAATAAACAATTTAGATGTCAACCCTCGTCCTTTGAGCTATTGTGTAATGATTTAGAATAGATAGTTATATAGATTTTTACACATAGGAAAAGATGTATTACGGTCATTACAGTCAAAGTCAAGTCTGTCCTGCAAATACATTACAATAGTTTTAATCTAGAATTCTAAATACTAATGAAATGTGCAATCCATACTAATATTATAAATACGAAAGTGTGTTTGTCTGTCTGTCTGTTTGTTACCTTTTCACGGCTAAACCGCTGAACCGATCTTGATGAAATTTGGCAGTGAGATAGCTTGCATCCCGAGGACGGACATATGCTACTTCGTATCTCGAAAATTCAACCCCTAAAGAATTGCAAGGGGGTGAAATTTTTTTTAGTAATTAATATTTTACCCCCGTTACATATGAAGGGAAGTAATTGATTTTATTCAATCCGTCGGGAAAAAATACTACGGGGGCTGGGGTTTTAAGGGGAAAAACAACCCTCTATCTTGCATAGGAGCCGAGATATTTACGATTTTGTATAATGGAAGAAAACTAAAAATAAGAAAAAATTTATATTTCATCCCCTGTCACATATGGAGGGTTGTAATTAGTTTTATTCGATTCGGCGGAAAAAATACCACAGGGGTCGGGTATTTATATATGCGGTATACAGAAGGAAAAACAACGCCCTATCTCGCATAGCAGTCGAGATATTTACGATTTTGCATAATGAATTAAAACCAAAATATAGAAAAAAATTTATTTCACACTTTTTTACATATGAGTGGTTGTAATTAGCTTCATTCGATCCGGCGGAAAAAATATCATGAGGATGGGGGTTTCAAAATTCACGCGAGCGTAGTCGCGGGTAGTAGTTTTTCTTTCTAGACATTTCTTCTATTTCTAAATATAACATATATATTGAATGAGCGCCACAAGCTTTTTAGTCATATGAATTCTGGAAAATTTTGTGATTGCTGGAAAATACTGTGATAGTTTGAAAATTATTTTTTACTTTTTAGTACAAATATATTTGCATACATAAAAGCTTGGTTTTTTAAAACGTTTTTCTAATTTTTATTTTATTAATTTTTAGTCATAATTTACTTTTTGTTTAATTATTATCAACTATATATAACGAAGTGTCCTCACTGACTGATAATAATTTTTTTGACCATTTCCACTCATCGGAGAACCTTGAAATTTGGTATATACATTCCTTGAGGGTAAAAAATAACAACTAGTGGGCCTTTTTTGAAAAAGATTATAAATGGGGTGACAAGGGGCTCACAATTTTTCAAAAAAAAAGTTACAATTTATTTATTATTTTTTTTATATTCCTTGGGCGATATAATGTAAGGTTCAAATTTCAGATTTAAAAAAAATTAAAAAAAAACAAAACAAAAAGTTTTTATGTAAAAAACTATCAAAACAAAAATCGATTTTAGATTTTTTTAATTTTTTTAAAATACTTTGGTTAATTGACAACCATGAACCCGTGTCTGATTTTTGAAAAAGATATGTTAAAGAGGAGAAAATAAACAAAATACGTTTACATATAATGCGCTTTAAGCATCTACTAAATTAATTGCAAATGTCGTAACTATGGATACGTTATATTTTATTGATTATTTTTAAAATTTTTAAATGTCAGTGGCCATTTAAAATTTTGAATTGAATGTGTTTAATTAATATCAACAATAAAATATAACAAAAAAGAAATATAAAGAACATAACGAATGAAAAAATATGCACAACTCTAAAGAAATAAATAATTAAAATTTTCGTACATAAATATGTAAAAAAAAATTGAAGACAAACAATCACAGCATTCGAATGACGAACATTCGGCATAACATAGGTAATACATTAAAATTTAAAACTTAAAGTTATTGATATATCAATATTTTTACCTACATAGGTATTTTAAATATCAGAAGTATTTATTTAATTAACAATTAAGATTAATAACATAAAGGATCCACATTTACTTATCTATGTATGCAAGCATCTGTACCAATCTGTATATCATACATCTAAAATGTCAATGTGTATCTACTGTGCTCTAACTTTTAAATAGTTGAACTGATTTCAAATGATTTATTGCGAATTGTTCGAATACAGTGACAAAATTCGTTTAATTTACAAGAATATTTGATTTTAAAAAAGGTTAATCTTTTTTAATACGAAATGTAGGTAGGTATATACTAATATATAGTTAATTGTAATTAATTGTAGAAAGGATGTACAACAAGAATGTATACAAGCTACTAATAATATATTTATATAGAAACATTGATTTAATTTAGATGACTTTTTGAAAGACACGAGGAGAAAAACCGAAAATGAAATTATTTTTAATATTCATAAAATGTTATTTCAAATCATGTAAGTATATACAATATATTTAAAAGTCAGCATTATTCCATTATCATAAAAAAGTAATTATCATCTGTAGGCTTTCATGGCTGTTCATATATGAACTTTGGTTTCCGAACTGATGTCAACGTTTAAATGTTTTTTTGTTGCCGTTGTCCATATGAACATATGTATGGCTTGATGTTTCGACTTCCATGTCGGAGTCTTTTTCATATAAGACTAAAGGTATGTGTAATACAGGGTGACAGATTAAGAGTAACCCATTCTTAATTAATAATATCGAAATAAGTAATCACTTAGACTTAGGGTGCGTTCCAGATGGCACTTGTAACGTTACGATCGTTGATTACATCGTTCCGTTTGGCGTTTGAAACGATCATGACGTGTCAAATATTCTGAATGATGCAATTGTAAGAACCAATGAGTGTCAGTAAAAGCCAGAAATTAAACCGGATATATCTGATACAATTCCTTATACGTATATACCAAAGTTGTAAACAACGGAGCCAGCGGACATCTGTGAGGAGAGTAAGTCCCTCCTTTTTTATAATTTAATTAAATATCCTTAAGATTCTTTGTTTACCGGGGTTCATATTTTTCATCGTTGAAATGATTTGCATTATTTTGTGATTGTTGCAGAAATAAAAATTTGCATTTTACAATAATTTCTACAATCAAAATATTTTAATCAAAATTATTTCTATGCCGGATAGTTAAAATAATAAAAAAAAAAACTATTATATTAATGTTTTTTAACTGTGATATTTTTCTTTGTTCTGTATTATTTTTAGTTTTGAACGAGTTAAAATTAAAAAAATTACTAAAAAAAACATTTATTTTTTCAGTTAATACGATAAGGAGTTAAAACTAACAGGGAATTGCTTAAGAGGTTCACGTGCGTTACTTTCCTTCAATAACAATTTCACCGAAGAACCTCATTATGTTCTGATGAAGGAAGTATTCAATCAAACATTTGGTGTTCCTAACCACCACCCGAAGAAGAACCAGCCGTTCTTCAATAATGTTTACACATTCAGTGTTTTGGATAATCGTATATGGTTCAGGAACTTCCAGATACTGTCAGAAGACGGCGCTTTGGCTGAAATAGGGCCCAGATTCGTCCCTGGAACGCACCCATAGTGGGCCTAATTTTAACTATCAAATCTTTTGTGAACCTTAAAGTTTTTGTAAAAATGGTGTTATGGCCGATTGATGGTTTTCGACAGACGAGTAACACAAATTCTGTTTATTCCTCTCGCCAAGCAATTGGAAATGCGCTTCGTTGCTCATAATTATGATGTTAACAAAATTATTCCCTCTATCTAAAATCCAACGACTGAAATTCAAACATGTGTTTGTCATGTGTCAAGTCATTTGGAAAAAGTTTTTGAGCGTTTTGCCATTTGTATGGATGAAAGTGTAAATCTTTCTTCAAAATTAGATTTGATTGATTAAAATTTGCTTCAATCCTGTTTGTTTTTCTTCTCCGATTCACTTCCAATTGTCTTACGATTTGAAGCCACGGGAACATTTAATTGTTGTCGGAACCACCACTGAGTCTGAATAATTTAATTGGTTAAGGTTAACAAAAGATTTTAGTTAAAATTAGGTTCACTAAGTGATTATTGTTTTCGATATCATTAATTAAAAATGGGTCACTCTTAATTTGTCACTCTTTATATTAATTTGAAACATTTTTAATTCTATAGTTATGGCGTAAAAGTTATAAAACAATTTTTTATCGTTGTCGTATCAAAAACAAATGTGATATAAGTATGTAATATATTTTTATACGACAAGAGTTTAAAACATATCAAACAAAAACACTACGCCAATCGTTCATACTTAGGATACACCAACATGTCAAGGCGAAATTCAACATTAAATTACAAATTTAATTATTTGTTGATCTGGAAATTATTATATTCCAATATTAGAAGTAAATTTTTTAATGAGAGTTTCGAGTTATAGAGGTTATAGTTAGGTGACTTCGATAGAGAAACCATAGATGTGAACGGATTTTGATTTATCGAGATTCGACTTATAGTCCAGTAACTTTATACATCACCGCATGCGTTAAATCCGGTAGTTCTGATTTTTTGCAGACTTGTTTATGATGTTGGCCTAATGAATAATCCAAGTTTGTGACCTCGAGCACCGAACGCAACATTGTCAAAAATCGAAAAAACCGCGAAAAAATCGTTATTTTTTCAAATTTTGGCGATTATAACCCTAAAGGACTAGTTTTTGAAAAAACTTTTTTACAACGTTTTTAAAGTAGACTAAATTTGCTACAAAATGATACTAGAATTGTCTCTATAGACCCAATAGTTTCCGAGATTAAGCCTTTCAAAGTTTATCATTTTTTTCGAACTTCGCAATTTTTTGCAATTCTGTCGTTCTGAATGAATTTTGACCCTGATTATACTATCGAAGCCCTGTACTATTATGATGGGATGTTAAAAAAGAAAATGAGAAGTGTGAACGATGATGTTAAGCTAAGCTATGAATAATGAAGTAAAAAAGATAAGTACAACAAAAGTTAATAAGTTTATTTGTTAGGAAATTGAGTAATATTCAAAATCAAAAAATTAAATTAATTTAGCCCTCTTGAAAGGTCCCGGTTGAGGTTCGTCCGTATCTGTACGTATTGGGATGGCATATCCCCATCAGGGGATGGTGATGAATCGTCGACGTCTTGTGCCCACAAGTCATCCTCCATTTCGACATCGGACAGATCGTCGCCTTCTGGGATATCTACTTCTGCAACATCAGGTATATTGTCACAAGAGACCCCGCTGCAGTGCCTGCAGACTGATGAGCATTTTAATCCTGCCTTCCTGCAGCTGCACGCGTTCCCACAACCCTTCGTGCAGCCACAAGAAATCATCCGTAAGAGGTGTTGGTCATCATTTTGGGATTGAGGCCTTGTGACGTGGATATCCACCCCCAGGAGAGAGGGTTCAGTGTGACTCCCAACCACGCCTGTACCTTTAAGAAGATTGTACATGAGAATAGAAAATGATGAATGATATGTAACTGATGCAAGGACAAATTTTTACCTGATGGTATGTCCGCAAGCAGTGAAATCGAGCAGTCTCGTGTAGGAGGTAACCTGGCTAGATTGAAGCTGGTTTTCGTCGCAGCCCTGGTGAATAGTTGGTACCGCAACTCGTCAAAGTTATGGGTGTTGGGGTTGCCTCCGTATAGAGCAATTATGACTCGCTCTCCTGCTGCTGCTATCTCGTCAAGTGTAGAGTTGTTGTCGAGAAAAATCGCAGCTTGCTTTTCAACGTCCGGATTTTTTTCGACTATGGACATCATTTGCATCTTCCCTAAGCCAAAGAAGTAGGATGTCGACCAACAAGGATAGTCACAACCACTAAAGGCATGGATGAAGAGGAAAAGCTCTGGTTTCAAAGAGGATTTTGAAGAAGCGATGCTGGAATACATGACATCTGATGCTTTGCCTCTTCCACATTTATTGTAAAAAATTTCATGTTGGTTTGAGATCGCAGTAAGGATGATCAGCAAGTCAATGTCCTCACCAACGACTACCACTATATCATAGGTAGAGGCAGCAGTTACAGCTGTAGTGATGATGAGCCTATCAGCATCTTCCTCTGCTTGGAGTACTTAGGCATGAAATTTTGGCTTTATAGTTCATCACCATACCATATAATATTTTAAATGTTCTGTTGTATTATAATTATTTAATAATAATAATAATAATAAATAGTGTATGCCAATAATAATAAATTAAATTCTAAGATTATCTAAGAAGACAAAAATTAAAACTTTACCAGTTTATTTAATCTTAATCTAATATTACGTGACGACGATGTTGACATGTTTTCATTATCAGAGATAATTGAGAACGACTCACTAGAAGAGATCCTGGAAGATCCTGGAATGATCAACTCTATATTTAATGCTGTCTCTGTAACCACGGTAAGGTAGCAAAATAGACAAGATGACGGAGCACTGGGGACCAGTTGCTAGGTTCCGATTCGTGACTTCACACGAGCAATACTAGCACACTCCGTCGGAGGTAATTGGAACTTCATCCCGCTAGAGTTATTCGAGTGACGTCTAAATATTGCAAAAAATTGCGAAGTTCGAAAAAAATGATAAACTTTGAAAGGCTTAATCTCGGAAACTATTGGGTCTACAGAGACAATTCTAGTATCATATTGTAGCAAATTTAGTCTACTTTAAAAACGTTCTAAAAAAGTTTTTTCAAAAACTAGTCCTTTAGGGTTATAATCGTCAAAATTTGAAAAAATAACGATTTTTTCGCGGTTTTTTCGATTTTTGACAAAGTTGCGTTCGGCCCTCGAGGTCACAAACTTGGATTATTCATTAGGCCAACATCATAAACAAGTCTGCAAAAAATCAGAACTACCGGATTTAACGCATACTACCCCATACATTCAGGCGACAAAGTTACTGGACTATTATAATAATGTGTGTATTTTTTAAAAATTAAATAATTTGGTGTGAATTTTGTTTTAAATTAAAATTTTGAAAATAATTAATTTGAAAATTACTGTATTCTAATATAGATATAATTGAACAGAAAAAAAATTAAATAATTTTTACTTTAGAGATTAAATTTATAAACCCGAGTAACACCGGGTCCAAAGCGTTAGTTATGTAAGGATTCCTTCATATTCATAAAGATACAAAATAAGTACATATCATACTGCGGGGACATATCTTATAGAAAATCGGAAGGCTCTGCAACGCGGAGATTTTGTATGAACTTGATTTATGGGCTGTTATCCATGACATTGTATTAAAAAACTTGATAATTAATTGATTCCAATATAGAAATACTTTAATTGAAAAAAATTATTAATAGAATCTTTACTTTACAGATTAAATGTATATACTCGAGTAACACCGGGTCCAGCGCGCTAGTTACTTTATAAAAACGTATATTCCCGAACCTAAAATCTAAGTTATATATATATATTTGTTTGTATATCTGTCCGGTGACAATCAATTTATAGCCCGTTAAACCTTTCACTGGATTTTTTTCATAATTTGCCTGTTTATAGATTCGTGCTTGATGCAGTGTAATGGATAATTGTTTTATTCAAAATATTTCTATTTTCCGTGATATGTATTTTTATGCGAGACACTACATGTAAAATTTACACGAAATTTTGCTATCTGACGTTTAATTTGAAATTTAAGAGTTTCCACACTCGGCTTTTGTTTTTGGAATTCTTAGAATTTCGTCGCTGTGATTGGTCAAAAATTGACATTTCGTATGAATTTTTTAATAAAATTAAATAAAATATAAACAATACCTTAAGATTTTTTTCTTGGCACAATTCATGGTATTATGTGTAATTTTCATATATCAATTTAGATTTTGCAGATAGTAAATTTAAAATTACAGAATTTGCAGCTTCTGATATCTCTGGTGGTGCACATTCATGTTCTTTCTCATTATCACAACTTATCCTTCTTATATTATAGAATAACAAATTATGAAACTCATTTGAATGAAAATAGAACTGTCAAAAATTTTATCCAAAGCTTACTAGAGTTGAATTTTAATATTAATATAGTAAAATACAAAGTGTATAAATCAATTATTATAGTTTAGACATCCTACTTTTGAGAAAATTTATGATAACTAAAGCTAAGTTAACTGCAAGAAAATTATTTTTATTTAAATGTAAAAAAATCAGATTTTTCCAAACTTTCTAAACGGTAAATTTGATAATACAAAAACTTTTATTATACCTAATAAAAGTAATAAATATAAAAATGAATTTCAAAATTTAGTTAACAAATTTAAATATAAACTATTAATTCTTCTTATATTAATAACATCAACAATAAAATTTCAAAAATTTTTACATATTTAAAATCCAATTTAGAAGAAACTGATTTTTTCCATATCCATTACTTAGTGAGTTCAAGTTTCCAACATCAATATATGATTTCTTATAATAAAATAACAAATAAAATTAACAATCTAAACTTCCATAAAAATAATCAAACCAAAAATAATATTAAAAATTATATTCAAAATTCACAAACATTGATCACCAATTTAGAAACTATTAATGAAAATCAAAAACTTCCTAATGATATTTGTAATGTTCCTGATAAAAAAGAATTTGTTGTTAACCTTACTTCTAAAACTATACCAGACAATGTTATCAATATCCTTCAATTAGGTAATAATTTTAACTTACCATATAATAAAAATAATCTTCCAACTAAAGATATAATTATCTCATTTGAAGCTGGAATAGAAACCTTAAATGATGAAAATGTAAAAAACTCACTAAGAAATAATTTTCTGAATGTTATTACTAATTATAAAAAAGGTCTATATAACCATAATAACCAAAAAAATAATATTAATATTGAGATAAATAGAGATATTAAATACAGGGTAGTTCAATAGTGCGTCCGGCTTTCCTAGCGCACTTCCCGTAGGAGATAGAAAAAAAAGTTTGGTACATAATATTATTGGATTGAAAAGATCAACGTCGTAAAATTATTTTCAACAATACAGGGTGTCCCATTATTGCGGTATAACAAAAACAAAGTTTTTTTTAAATGGAATACCCTGTAACGTTTTATGTCTTCCGATGTCATTTTTTAACCTCTACATAAACGTCTGTTCATTTTTAAATTTAGTGACAGTGTTGTCAAATTAGAATTTTTTTTCCGAAAAATAATCCATATTCAGTCTCAACTATAAAATATAGTAGCGACCTCGTTTTTTTTGAAGTGATGAATTTTTTTTAGCAATAATGTTAGTCCAGGTAAAGAGTAACAGTTTGATAATAAACAATTTTAATTTAGTTCTACAGGGTGTTAATAAAAAAATTCCAAAGTTTGCAATCTTCAAAATGATAAAACTCATTTTTTTCAAATGTGACTACCCTTTTTTTATTTCAATATTCGATGGGTTTTTTTCTCCTTTTCAATTTGTATAGGGGATATCTTGTGTCTAAACCACATACTTTCTGAGATATTCAATAATTTTCACAAAAGTAACCATTTCAACACGTTTTTATGCACCGAAGTAGGCTGTGCTGATGCAAAAGAAATACCAAAATGTAAGTACTTAAGTATCAATGTAACATTTGATTAAATTTTATTATTAAAACGGATAATACTTATGTAATAAAATTATTTATTTTATTCAAAAAACTATGATAAGTAACAAAATTGAAAATACATATAAAAGATAAAAGACTACAATAAATGTTCGAAATATTTTCCATTTTCATCCAGGCACAAATCAATTTACCGGCATTTGTTTTGTAATTGTTTCGTATTTATTTTGCATTTGTTTGGCCTACTTCGGTGCATAAAAACGTGATGAAATGTTTACTTTTGTGAAAATTATTGAATATCTCAGAAAGTATGGGGTTTAGACATAGGATATCCTCTATACAAATTGAAAAGGAGAAAAAAACCCATCGAATATTGAAATAAAAAAAGGGTAGTCACATTTGAAAAAAATGAGTTTTATCATTTTGAAGATTGCAAACTTTGGCATTTTTTTATTAACATCCTGTAGAACTAAATTAAAATTGTTTATTATCAAAATGTTACTCTTTACCTGGACTAACATTATTGCTAAAAAAATTCATCACTTCAAAAAAAACGAGGTCGCTACGATTTTTTATAGTTGAGCCTGAATATGGATTATTTTTCGGAAAAAAAATTCTAATTTGGCAACACTGTCACTAAATTAAAAAATGAACAGACGTTTATGCAGAGGTTAAAAAATGAAATCGGAAGACATAAAACGTTACAGGGTATTCCATTTAAAAAAAACTTTGTTTTTGTTATACCGCAATAATGGGACACCCTGTATTGTTGAAAATAATTTTACGACGTTGATCTTTTCAAACCAATAATATTATGTACCAAACTTTTTTTTCTATCTCCTACGGGAAGTGCGCTAGGAAAGCCGGACGCACTATTGAACTACCCTGTATACAAAAACATTTTTGAAAGACAATCCACAATTATTAATTCTTAAAGCTGATAAAAGCAATAAAACAGTTATTATGGAAAAAGATCAATATGAGAACAAAATTGAAACATTACTAAATGATAATAACACCTATTTAAAAATAAAAAAAGACTCCACAAATATTTTTCAAACTAAGAATAACAATTTAATACAAAAACTTTGCAATAAAGGACACATAAATCAAACTGAATGTAACCAATTAAAAATTCACAATAGTACACCTCCACAAATCTATGGCTTAGTCAAAATACATAAAGAAAACTATCCCCTTCGTCCCATTGTTGCATCATGTAATGGACCTAATCATAAACTTTCAAAATTTATAGCCAATATCCTCCAAAAAATTATTAATAACAAAGATTACTACATAAAAGATTCATGGGATTTTCATAACTTCATTAATAATTTTAAAATTCCAAAAAATTACAAACTTATTTCATTAGATGTTATTTCATTATTCACCAATATTCCGATTGATGTTGTCATCAATATAATAAATAACAAATGGCAAGATATTGAAAAACATACAGATATATGTAAGTAAAACAGATTTCATTGAAATAGTTAAATTTTGCTGTAATTCAACATATATAAAATACAAAGAACAATATTATAGTCAAATCTATGGTTCCCCATGGGTTCTCCACTTTCTGGTGTATTAGCTGACTTAGTCATGGAAGACTTACAAGATAATATTCTTAATAAAATTCAGTTTAACCTTACAAAAGATATGTAGATGACATACTCACTTGTGTACCATATGATCAAATAGAAAACATTATTGAATTATTTAATACATACCATCCCAAACTTCAATTTTCATCAGAGATAGAAGATAATTATCGATCAATTAATTTCTTAGATATTAAAATCATAGTTAACAATAAAGATAATATTGATACCATCTGGTATACAAAAAAAGTATGGTCGAGTAGATATCTTAATTTCAATTCATTTTCCCCCATACAATATAAAAAAAATGTTATACACGCAGTCCTTGACAGAGCTTTAAAATTTACACATTCAAAGTACAAATTAAATATCATTGAAAAAGTTTATCGTATCTTTTTAAATAATAATTACCCCATTAACTTTTTAAATAAAACAATCAACAACAGAATAAAACAATATTATTTAAATAATAATACACATAACTTAAATAATAAAGAACAAATTGACAACCCAGTAACCTTTTTCCCATTTCCTTATATACCAATACTTTCTGAAAAAAATAAAACATTTTTGCAATAATACTAATTTAAAATTAATAAATAAAAACCATAATACTACTAAAAAAATATATTCAAAATTAAAAACTCCAATTGAAAAAGAAAAACGATCAAATGTTATATATAACATTAAATGTATAGACTGCAATAAAAATTATGTCGGACAAACCGAACAGTATCTTCACAATAGATTAAAAGGCCATAAGTATCAAAAATCTGAAAATACCTCATTAAAAAATCATATAAACGAATTTAGACATTCATTTGATTATGATAACACCTCTATCCTAGACACCCAATGTTCCTTAAAAAAAAGGTAATTAGTGAAAGCTTACACATAATAATTGACAATAACTGTATTAACACACGTACTAATATTAATCACTTAAAACAATTTTATCATAACATATTACAAGATTGATGTTTTATTATCATTATTGTTATTCTTTGTTTGAATTGTTTTATCAAAAACCTAATATATTATTATTATTATTTTTATTTTTTTTCATGTTGATTTATACTATATAACATTTAGATATTTTAAATTAAATATATTTCTTAAATTATAAATCTAACATACAAACATAAATTTCTCTTTTACCATAATAAATATTACCACCATTTTATTAAAAATTAATTTTTATCCCTATCATAAAATTTAAATAATAAAACAAATATTTCTTAAAAATATCAAGTTTGTTTTTCAAAATTGTTTTATTTTGACATAAAATATTTTAACAGATTTTATATGAATTCAAATAATTTTATTCTCAATATTTTTATTAAAAATATTATTTACTCTACAATTACAAAAAATTGTAAGTTTGTTTTTATATTTATTAATTTTATGGTAAGTACGGAGAATAGGGGTACAAGCCACAAATCACATATAATATAGATAGTCAGCTACCATAGTATTATACACTCCCAAGTTCGAACATAGGCGAGGGGGTCAAAATACGACAGGAGGGGTGAAAAGGTTTGTTATGCGTGTTGCCTACTATGCATAATATTTGTACTTATTTTTAATTTCAAATAGAATGGTAAAAACAATAAAAAGCAATTTAACTTTAACAAAGTTATCGATTTATTTATATAATATACATTATTTTGAATTTTACAATAATATATATATATTTTTTTTAATTATTTACAACTATACAGTTTCTTATATAATATGCATCACTATATAGAGTCACATTACTGCATGTTAAACACTTAGGTTAAATATCTATCCATTACATTAACAAATGTATATGATATTAAATCTGTTACTAATTTTAAAATGTAGGAATGCTACCTACTACCTATAACTATCAATACTACAAAAATAAATAAATTGATGTCTGCACAAACTAAGAATACATATTTAAATTATTATTGCATTGACACTGTAACAGATTTAACACCAAATTTTTACTTTTTTCAATACTATTTAAAAACACTTTTGAATATAAATTGAAATAGGTATAATACTTTAAAATCACGATAACACAGAAAAATATCTTTAAATTAGAAAACACTACACAAACAACTACAACACGTCTTCATAACGTTTAACACTTTTGCAACAAATATACATTTCAAATAACTGTCAACTTCCCAGTAAATGGGCACAGTTTTACCAACGTAGCTCATGAAAATAACTAGAACGTGCATTCCCCTTGCCCCTTTCGTATTTCCAAGAGTAACCAATGATTGCCATAAGAGCTGATTATCTATATTATATGTGATTTTTGGTACAAGCTGTCACAAATGTCAAAAAGTAGGTGTTGGTATGTTAGAATGAAGTAGAATTTGTGCTGTATCTATAGTAACGTGTAAACTAGTGTTTTTTTTATCCAATTTTGACATATCGCTATTTAATATATTATCTGTATAATGATGTTTTTCACTTGACATAATATTTTATTATTACAGGTACATCTACTATATCAAATCAATGATAAATGATAATGAGGTTTTTTACTTGACAAAATATTTTACTATTACAGGTTTATCTACTATATCAAATTAACGACATGTCAAAAATGTGTGTCTGTGATAATAGAAAAATCATAAACTCACTGTATTTTTCTTCTTTAGTATCACCATATATTACACAACACAACATTATTATTACAAGATCTTCTATACAATTAATTTTGAATTATTAATTGTTAGTAAATATTTAACAAAAACACACTTAAGGAAAATATAACTAAAATTTGTGATCTCATTTATTTGTTTGTTTGCCAATACCCACCTACTTTGTTATTATGTGAAAACAATTAAATATTTATATGAATCTATAATTTAACTCATATATAAATCCTTACAAAAGAACATATATATTTAATATACTAAAGACAATATAGTACATAACATTACTACATTTTCGCTGACGCGAAAATGTTTTAATTTGATATAATAAAAAGTAACGCATATTTTTTAAAAAAGGAACTATCCAGCCGACAACAATCAGCAATCACCATCATCATTCTGTTATTTAATAATTTTTACATTCTTCATAATTTTGTTAACTTTAAAAATAAATAAACATGTACGTTATTAATGTTATTTATGATTTTAATTTCTATAATATAATTAAATTAAACAAATTAAAAATACTTATTTTCAACATTTTATGAATTTAATTAATATAAAAATACAAAAAATTATTTGAATTACATACATATATATCAATAAACGTCAAATTACAATTGTGAACAAATGAATCTGGTCTCACATGATATCAACTTTATTCTATGTAACTATGTAAGTGATTTTTGAGTATTTTTGACAGTTGTGAAAGCTTGTACCCCTATTCTCCGTATCAACCAATTTTATTTATATTTTAACATAGATTATTTATATTATATTTTCTTTTATTATTAACTTTTTAGATTCTAATAATATTGTATATTGTATAAATGCACTGATGATGGAATGATATAGATTCCGAAAAAATTTAAATAAAAGCGCTACATTTTATGCATTCATAAAAATAACAGCAATTATTATTGACCTTTATCCCAATTTAAAGTACTATATTAATTATTATATTATATTCTTGTTAATATTATAAAATCAATAGGGTTGTAGAAAAAATATTGTGTGCACCTCGGGTGTAAAATGCGTTTTTCGCACTCGCGTGATTGTTAGTCGAGGCGCTAGCACACTCGTGCGAAAAAATATCATTTTACACCCTAGATACACAAATAACTATTATGCAATCATGGATATTTTATTACTCACAATTATTATTTTTTCTGTAAATCTAGAAGCGGTTTTCATGATATACCCAGAAGTAACTCAAAAAACATTTGAGTTGAAAGTAGCGGATTGGTTTCGTCAAGCTCTCAGTCGGTAGTGCAGTGATACAAAAAACAATAGTGCCAATAGTGTATATCAATCTTGGATTAGGAAATATTTACGAATGCATAAAGGCTTATGTCCACGATCCGAGATGTAGTTCCCAGACAAAGTTACTAGAAATCTTTCCGTGGAAATAGTTCTATATCTTTCCTTGTCTAAGATACACGCCACTGTCTAAAATATTTTTAAAATGTTTATTTTATTTATATGTTTATGTAATTATTCTTGGCGTTTTTGAAGTTATACTTTTTGTATTAGTTTTAATATACAGGGTGGCGCAACGAAAACGAAACGGTCGCGTTTTTGGTCAGTTAAAATAAGATTTTGTAAAAACGCTTGAACACATCGATTTTGCTTTCAAGGGGGACATCTTTTACAATAAAATTTTTGCAAGAATCTTTTCAACCCTCTACGCTATGAGCAAAAACCTTAAAATTTTAAATAGCATGATAGGACAAGTGATACCTCATTTGAAAGGTTTTTTCATTCTAAACAAGGCGCTTTTTGTTTTTTTCAAATCTGTTTAATTTTAGTAAGTTATTTACATTTTTAATTCCATGTATGCATTTATTTTCTGATCAACAAAACAAACATTCAGAACTAAAATTCAAAACAAAGTAGGCTTATTTTCTTATCAGATAATTCACAAAAATTTACTAACATCCAAAACTTTGTCTGGAACTGTTTCAGAATCACTTCTGAAGAAGACTCCGACATGAGAGTCGAAACGTCAAGTTTAAAAATACGACAACGTGGACAACAGCCCGAAAAGTTAGCTACTATTTTTGGTTATTTGTCGTAATTTTTTTATTTCAGTTGGATTTCATTAATTGAAAATAAAGAACCATCAGAAATCAATCAAATATGGGAAGCATACCACTTGACGAAATATGTTATTTCTGCAGTGATACCAATAGCAACGTATGATCTGTTAAGCCCAAGATTAAATAAAATCCCATTGTTTATTTTCCCTCCACCCAGAAGCCAAGGATATGAACTCATTATGAGCCAGTTAACCAGAAATGTAGCCCATCTAACAGCATTTATCAATTACCAGGTACGTCAATATTAATTATTTTATCGTTCAGAAGCCAAATTGAATTATAATCTTTTTTTTTCAAATCGTTATAATTTTGGTAAAAATGATCAAAACAGGATTTTGAATGTTCAAACATCGCTAACTAAACAGATCTTAGAGAACAGAAGGGCGTTGTTCTGATGAGGGGCGAGTTAGACAACAACACGTTAAACTGAGAATGCGCAGTGTCTGGTGAACTAGCTGTAATACAGAGCGAAACAAGAGAACAAGATGTTGGAAACATTCACAAACAAATCTCATCAGTTCAAGCACATGGACTTGATCAAACAGCTCGAGACGTTCTTGTTGTAGTCCGTAAGTGGTCGCGTTAGGGCTGAAAATTAACTTAAATAAAGTAGGTGAGATGTTTTTTATTTGCAATGTTTGTATTTTTAAAGATTTGTTGATTTATAAATATTAATATTAAACATTAAGTTGATTTGTTATGCGTAGTAGATACATGTTAATAAAATTGTATTACATTTTAAATAATACTTTCATTTTTATCTTTGAATAAACATTTGTATAAAATAAATCAAATCTTTAAACTATTTAAATATTCCTATTCTATAAAATACATAATACAGTAATCCATTTACGCGGTTAAATAGTTCCAAGAAAACATCGTTTAAAAAAACCTCTCCATTACGTTGTGTGTTTTTTTAAGTCTTTAACATATTCAAACCGTGTAAAAGTGAATCCACATAAATGGAGGTATTACTGTAACTATAAATATATGTATTTAATATATAAATAAACCTTAATAACTAAATAACAAGTTTATTGTGATGTTAATTAGTTCTGCTTTGTAATACTTCAACTGTTCTGGTGTGATTGTTTTGTATTGCTATTTGTAGAGCTGTGAGACCTTTTTTATCAGTAATGTTAACATTTGCACTGTGATTTATTAACTGTTGCACTGTTTCTGTGTGATCCTCACTAGCAGCCACGTGTAGAGCTGTCCAGCCACGTGTATCAACTATGTTCACACTTGCGCCGTTAGCTAGTAACAACCTCACCATGTCTGTGTGACCCTCACTAGCAGCCTCGTGTAGGGCTGTCCCATACAACATACTAGCTATGTTCACACTTGCGTTTTCAGCTAGTAACAAACTCACCACTTCTGTGTGACCTTCACTAGTAGCCAAGTGTAGAGCTGTCCAGTTGGCTGTATCAGTTTTGTCCACATTTGCGCCTTTAGCTAGTAACAATCTCACTACCTCTGTGTGATTCCAATAAGCAGCCCAGTGTAGAGGTGTCCAGCCGCGTATATTAGCTATGTCCACACTTGTGCCATTAGCTAGTAACAAACTCACCATCTCAGTGTTATCCTCTTTAGCAGCCTCGTGTAGAGCTGTCACGCCGAGTATATTAGTTATGTTCACACTTGCGCCATTATCTATTAACAAACTCACCACCTCTGAGTGACCCTTACTAGCAGCTCGCTGTAGAGCTGTCTTACCGTCCTCATCACCTTCACCAAATATAAACTTATATGCTTGACATTCTTTATTCATTTTATTTTTATCACAATAATTGATTATTTGTTTTGCTATTTCTATCTTACTCTTATCAATTGCAATGAATAGTGCTTTTAGACATCCATATGACATAATGCTGTCTAACATATTTTGATTTTGTTTAAAACACTCTAATATAAAAGTTACTATTTCTGAATTGTTCTCCCACGCAGCTGTCTCTAAAACACTCAATACAGGATACCTTAATTCTATATTTTTATAATTATCATTAACATATCGTGTGTATTTGTTTATTGTATCTTCACTTATTTTCTCTCGTATGTAGTTGTTTATGAATTGTCTTAGTGTTGTTAAATCATTTTGAACTAACACGTCTGTCAATAATAACTCAATAACTCTGTCTTCGTTAAAGTGTTTCTGAACGTGAGTAGCTACAAAGTACTCGGCAAAGGTTCTGTGAATGAATTCTATACTTTGATCGCTTACTTGTATAATTATACCTATTTTTGGTATTAGTTCATAATCTGTTTTTTTGTGAGTTTCTATTTTATCTCTAAAAACCAGTTTTAGAGCTAATGCTTCGTGATCTTCTTCATAACTCTTCTGTGCATTTGTATTTTCTATTCGAACAGCCGTATTCGTATCATCTTGCAACTTCTTTTCTTTTGTGAAAATTTCAAATTTCTTATTGATAAACTTATTGAATAATTGAAACAAATCCAAATCTAAGTCGTCATCTTTCTTATATATGTCCACTACAATATGTAGTAGAAGAGGAATGCCAAGTAATTCTATTAATTTTAAATTTTTATTAATTTTCTCCAACAATGATTTCGTATCTTCATCTATTAATTCCAGTTGTTTGTTCAAGTACGATAGTTTGTCTTGTTCTGTATATTCTTCTAGTGACAACGCGAATGTTACCAACTTTTGTTCCAAAGTATCTGTTTGTCCCTGCCTGGTCGTCACTAACAGTTTGTAATTTTTATATTTCATTAATGATTCGATAAAATTACCGACGATATCATTAAAATCCGAGCATATTTCATCAAATCCATCAAGAAATATAAATATTGTCTTTTTATTTTTTTTAAGTATATAATTAAGAACATTTTGCGATAATGGTGAAAGTGTGGCATTTATCAGTAATTCATTTATTAAGAAATTTACAATAGTTTCTAGATTATTGAAAATCAGGTCTTTATTTTTATCAAATGAAGTTGTGTGATTGTTAAGTTTTAATCGGATTATTATTTGTTCCGGTTGTTTCTCCTGTAGCTTATTGAACATGCTGCTAACTAGGTAAGACTTCCCCATTCCCGGCTTGTCAGATATCAACACATTGTTAGCACCTACATGACACAGTTCATCTTCCGCTATTGTATCTTCACTGGTTTTATATAACCTTTTAAATTTCTCTATATTATTGTTTTCTGAGCAACGCAGTCGTCTTGTAATATAAAACTCTTTTTTATAAGTATCTGTTTTATCAGTATAATTAAAACATAATTTTAAATTTTCGTAGTCGGCTTTAAAGAAACACTTTAAAACATCTTCTGTGATTATATCATTTAACTCTTCCTCTTGTTTTTCTGTTAAGCAGCTAGAATCAAATTGAAGAAACTCACTAAAACTGAATTCTTTCCCGTTAAATGGAATACATTTTTTATCTACAACATCTTGTTTAGATTTATCTGTTAGTAAGTTAAAACTGTGGCCTACGTCTCTATACGGGTCAGAACAATTTTGAAATTCTGACAAATATTCATCATTTAAAATAATAATTATGTATTTTATATTATCATTTTTCATAGTTTTATATAATTCTAACTGATCACTGTTTTTAATAATAATTATAACAAGATTAGGCGATGATGCAGGTTTTTTATCCTTCACACTGTACACATGTTTCATTGTGTATTTTCTGGCAAGTTTCTCTTCTCTCAGTTTCTTTATTACTTTGCATACTTTATGAAGTGTAAGTTCAGGATTCGTGGTTATAACAGGCAGTGTTGAATAGAGTTTCGAAGTCAAGAATTGATCAACTGGCAAATTGCAAATAAATTCTAATTCACCTTCTTCGTATTTATTATCATGACCTTCTTGAATATTTTGTTCCATTGTTTCAAATAGCTCTGATATTTTTTCTGAAGTTATTTTTGTTTTTTCATACAAAGAATTATTGACCATATCGTATAACTTATTCCATATTTTTTCTGTAGATTTGGGTAAAATGTATTCTATTTTCTCTTCAATGATACGTTTACTATCTTCAAGGTTCGGTTGATCGACAGCAAACACAAGTTTGTTTAAAAATGTCTCCCAGTCTTCTTTGACAATGTTTGTATGTTCGTAAAATATTGGAATGTTTATTTCATTATCAAATTTGTACTGAGAACCATTGCCGAATATAGGGAAACAATTTGTTTCGGTAGGTAAAAGACTAACTGGTGTACCATTCTTGTACCACTGCCTTAAGTATCCGTTTTCTTCTAACTCAAAAGAAATATTCGTATAGATGATAAAATGACAATTTTCGGTATTTTCGATTTTTTTTGACGAGTTTATAAATTTAATCAAACTGAAAGTCTCTTTTTTACTATCGCTCAGAAGATTACCTGTTTTAATTGAATTGTCTAATGATTTTTTGTTCTTACACTGAATAAGTAAACTTGTCCATTGTTCGTCTTTGTTATCTTTATACTCATAAACAATGTCGTCGAATTTACCAGCCTCAGCATCTTCTTGATGAACTCTGTAGTTGTAGTCGGGATTGGACAGTTTGTGAAGGTAACCCTCGAGACACAACAACATTACTGTATAGTAATGGAAATCTATACCCCTTTTGTTACCAACAATGCCTCTGTTCTCTTCTTTAACTGGATCTGTGTAATAAATATTCTAACTGTGATATATAACTATAATGTCTTAAATAAATAGAATAATAGTGCAATTGTATCAGTCAAGAACAGGATACGAAATGACAATTATCACGATAATTATTCTTGATAAATATTATATGGTAATTATTTCGAAAATAAAAATTAAATTAAATACATTTTTTTAGATATATATATGTTACGGCTAAAACCCGAAGTGTGGCTAGAACTAGGTGTAGCCGGCTACATCTAGTTCTAGCCGATAACAGTTGGCTAAAACTAGGTGTAGCCGATTATATTCGGTTAAAACTAGGTGTAGCCAACTGTTATCTGCTAGAACTAGGTGTGGAATCTCGATATCAGTTTTTGGGTTGATGTTTATGAATAGTATACATTTGCTGGTAGATATGCTTGAATATTGATGTTTTTTTGTATGGATTTCTTGAATGTGGGGCTTATAAACTATAGTTTAACAAATATACGTTACATTTTATTTATTTATTGCTGACTGTCCTAGTGGCGTAGTAAGAAAATTTTTCGAGGGGGGGGTTAAATATATATTAGTAACAAAAAATTAAGCTTAAACTTATTAACCCTAATCTAAAAGACAATCAAGTGGCGTAGTAAGGGGGGAGGCTGGAGACGACCCCCTCCCCCCGAAATAATCAGTGTTCTTAAAAAAACATTAGTTCAAAATACCTACAAAAAATTTAACTCATGTATTTACCTCCCTCCACTCCCCGAAAAATTTTCTTACTGCGCCACTGAGACAGTCAGCAAATTTCTCTTCAAACAGAAAAACGGTGTTCTGTAGAATAATATTAAATAAATAAACCAAGTGATATACATAAAATTTATAACAATAAAATTTGATATAATAAAAAGTAACGCATATTTTTTAAACTATAGTTTACAAGCCTCACATTCAAGATATTCATACAAAAGAACATCAATATTCGAGCATGCATTTCAGCATATCTACAAGCAGATGTATAATTTACATAAACATCAAACCAAAAACTGATATCGAGATTCCACACCTAGTTCTAGCCGATAACAGAACTAGGTGTAGCCGATTACACCTAGTTCTAAACGAATGCAATCGGCTACACCTAGTTCTAGCCGCATTTCGGGTTTTAGCCGCAACATACATATAGGCATTTCCCCGATCGTTTGTGTGTGGCATATTACGTTTTTTCATAGTTTTAATTATTAACTATTATGGTTTTATTTAAGTTATTAATTAAGTAAGTAATAAATAAAAAGTGTGTGCAAGTGCACATGATAGGGTTCCGTAGCCGTTTTCACTAGCATTCTCTTCAATTAACTTTCTCTACTTGATAATACGTATTTTAAAATTTGATTGCAATTTTTCAAAATAAACCTTACCGGATGAAGTTGTTGGGTTTTCGGGATCTCCGCTCTTTTGTTTTCTCTGTCGAGGGCGTTGAGAGTGACCTCGTGATGGCGAGGGTACTTCTTTATTATCTGAAATTTTATTTAAAAATTACAGCAGTTGAAGAATATACAATCAAACTCTGATTATAATTATAGAGTTCTAGGTTGTTGACAAATTGTTATTTCCTAAGAAAATATTTCTGTTATAATTCAGTTATCTGGTGTTAATAGTCCAGTAATTTTAGACATAAATACGACTTATGTTTAAAATAAATAGATGTGGTATGTTTTAATCCTTTTAATTGGACGTTTGAAACAACATATTAAAAATCGAGAGTGCGCGTTAAAAAATATAAAACAGAAGTAGAAAAATTAACTTTTTTCCAAAAATCTCCCTTCCTATGGTTTGGAGGCCAATGGAAGTCGCTTAGAAAGCAAGATATAACTCTTTGTGCCCCATAATAATAATCGAAAGTATATTAGTTGACAATTTTTTGCACAAAATTTACCCGTAATTATTGCATCGAAACACAGCAAAATGGGGTCTTCAAAGTACGAGACACTCGCGCGACGTTTTAAACGCATTTTCCACGGATATATTTTTGAAAATCGAAATGAACCCCAGTAATAATTTTTACTTTTTTATACATACATGAAATATACTGTATAATAAAGTATAGTGATCATGAAAAAATTCAAACTCGAGATTTCAACGAAATTACACGTTTTGAGTGTCCCTGAATCACGTATGACCATTATTTCAATGACGTCTGTGTGTGTGTGTGTGTGTGTGTGTGTGTGTGTGTTTATGTGAACGCTCTACAGTCAAAACGGTGAGACTTGCAGACACGGAATTTCTAATTTAAGGTTCTTGTATACTCTAGATGTGCACCTCCTATTTTGGACAATCATCACTAAACCGGAAACTCTTGTTTACTGATGTCAAGTTATAGAAAATACTCTTATCTATAATTTATGTTCTGTTCATTTTTCTCCCCAAAATTTTTTTTTAGAAAATAGTCGATTTTCTTTAATTTTTTGAATTTTTTGCATTCTTTTTTAAAAACGGTACGTATTAGAAAAAAATGTTTTAGATACAAGTTAAAGAGAATATTAATATCTATAATTTATGCCCTATTATTTTTTTGTATCTTTTTGGAATTGACCAAAAAATAATAATTTTAGTTTTTATTTAAAATTAATTTTAATAACATGTTCGAATAATCTAGTTACCTATGATATTAAAAGCATTTTTTCTTACAACTGTCAATTAAATATATAAAACGTGTTGAACTGTTGAAATATCAAACAAATAAGAAACCATTGACAAAACAACATTTTTTTAAACAGGAAAACTATTATAACGATTTATTTAATATTCATTAAATAAATTCGTATTATGATAACAACAGATTAAAATTTACAGAACTTTTTATTACATAGACTATAAAATTTACTAGATAAGTACCAATAGATATATTAAATTATTAAATGAGAATGTGTCACTGTAAAATTTTGAAAATGTACAAGTATATACAATATTTATATGGTTTTATTTTAACTATTGTAAATGTGAGAAACAGTACAAGTCGAGACGCTGAATGATACACAACGAAATCGTACACGTCTTAGATTTAACCTTGATTATTTGGAAACATCCATTTAGTCGAATTATATTGCGATTCTAAACATAATAATAGATTACAACAAATCAAAACAATAAAAAAAAGACGAAAAAATGGACGGAGACCCGGGGGGTTCAGGCCCCCCAAACAACACCTGTAAACGCCTAGACGAAGTTATATCCGAAGCATTAAATACCGAAAATAAAACAGAAAAAGCAGATGAATCAGAGGTAGAAAATAATTAAGAGATCTAATTAGTAAAAAATTAAAAACAGCAAAAAGCGCGGCATTTAAACAGCATTGTCAAGACATGCTAAAAGACATAGACAATATAAAAAACCGATCGTGTAATGTTTCAGCTACGTCACTTAAATCCATAGACTACAACTCAGACTCGGCCGAATCCGACAGCATATGTTCAATAGATGACAGCATAATGGACACACTAGATCAGAACGCAGACAACAGAAATGATGTACATGAAAACTTATCTATGGCAACCAATCAAACAATCGACATCGAAACACGGCCGTCAAAAGATCTGACAGATAGAAGTACAACCAATTAAACATCACAATCTCACGTAACCCCCAATTCAAATTCTAAGCATGCTAAACGTGAAAACGAACAAGATAGGTTAAATTTAAATGAATCTCAAACAAAAAATCCAATAACAGAATATCAGTAACGTATAAAAAATCAGACCCAGGCCGTTTCTTAGTATATGCGGAGGGGGAAAACAGTAACATTGGGAAACTCCACCCAATGAAACTAGGGCAAATGATATATTCCTTAGCTCCAGAATTGAAAACAAATTTAATCAAAATAGACAAGGCGGGCATTAACTGAGTTAAAATATACCTAAAAACTTGCGAGGCGGCCAACGCTTTAATTAAGAAAAAAATTAACGAAATATCACTATACATACCACAATTCATGACACAAAGAAAGGGCCTGATAAGGCAAGTAGACACGTCATTCAATGAAGAATATTTAATTAATAACATTAATTCGGAAATAGAGATCGCGAAAGTAAGACGTCTGAATCACAAAATCTCAGAAAATGGGGAAATCAAATACATATCGAGACAGCTAGTAGAGGTCACATTTAAAGGGCAACGTTTACCAGATTTCGTAACAATACATAGCGTATATTGTAGAGTCGAATCTTATATAGAATCGGTCACTCAATGTTTTAATTGTCTCAGATACGGACACACTAAAAAGCAGTGCATGTCAGCACCAAGATGTGCATACTGTAGCAAAAACCACGAATCCGCACATTGTAATGCAGGGGGAGTCTTGAAATGTGTACAATGTTCGAATCCGCGTGCAAGTACGGACAAATATTGTCCAGAACACCTGAAACAAAAACGGTTGAAAGAATCGATGGCTAAAAACAATATTCCACTCGACGAGGCACTAAAACTAGAAAAATCGCCAATATATTCATGCGCTTTAAAAAGCCTTAACACTGAATTTCCGCTACTCAAGCCCACATATAAACAGGTAGATCAGAGCGGGAAGCCAGACCACATTACCAGCGCACCATACGCGAATCTAACACCATCCAACCACAAATGCCCACCAGTAAACAACCTTAACAATTTTCAAAAAAGTCAAGGACGTCCGGAAAAGATGGTCCCTCATTTCACGCCAATTCTACACGTCAATAACACAGTGCGGCAACCTCCGCCGGCGCCCCTCGGAGCTAATCCATACAAAACGCAAAACTACAAAGGTTTCCTGTCAGATTCAATTTAATAATCTAATTTCGTTTATTCTAGCACTAATAAATAATCCATCAGTAGTACCAGACAATAATCAAAACTATATTAGAGACTCTATTCTAAGTATACTCCTTAAGTAACATTCACTTTGAAAACAATCCAGTGGAACATTAGATCAATAGTAAAAAATAAATGGTGCATAGAAAGTTTAGCAAAAATTTTTGATATAGACATTTTTATCTTATCGGTAACCTGGTTAAGACCAAACATCAATGTAGCATTTTCCCAATACAATATAATTAGAGCGGATAGAATAGATCGAAGAGGCGGAGGAGTAGCTATCCTTATCAAGAAAAATATCGCGTACCAAACTGTTTAAAGTATTTAAACTAAAACGAAATGAAACTTATCAAAAGTAAGAAACGGTTATGAATACTGTATGTAAGCTATTACCGATATAAATTTTTCAAATGTAAACATATAAACAGTCACGAAGTACGAGAACGCTACCGCGATAAATGAACAATGCCGTTATTATAAGAGTATTATAACATTCGGCGCTTGACCATGGGCCAATATCTAAGAACAAATACACGCATACGCATCACTAGCATTCATTATTACATCACTAAACGATACGGCAGTTCTCAATAATACAGTGCGTATTAGTAAAACAAATAAATGGCAATAAGTGAAATAAAAGCGTTTTCTTAAACGAAAGTGCACATGTTGTGGTAATTGTGATAATCAAATTGAGTTCCTGTGATTGAATAACCTGTGTGCATGAAAACATCGTAAGGCGTAATCCAACATGCAAGGTGCAAGTAACCACAGTAAGGCGCAATCCAACGTGCAAGGTGCAAGCAACTACAATAAGGTGCAATACAACGTGCAAGTAGCAAGCAATCATAGTACGGCGCATTCCGACGTACAAGGTATTAATTACAATAATCAATTGACTGTCTGCTAGTATCAACAACTAGCTCAATCACTATATACACTGCTAGTATCAACTACTAGCCTAATCAAGAATCACTTGATTATCTGCTATTATCAACTACTAGCTCAATCATTTGATCAATAAATCACTAAATCAAGAATCACTTGATTATCTGCTAGTATCAACTACTAGCTCAATCATTTGATCAATAAATCACTAAAGCAAGAATCACTTGATTATCTGCTAGTATCAACTACTAGCTCAATCATTTGATCAATAAATCACTAAATCAAGAATCACTTGATTATCTGCTAGTATCAACTACTGGCTCAATCATTTGATCAATAAATCACTAAATCAAGAATCACTTGATTATCTGCTAGTATCAACTACTAGCTCAATCATTTGATCAATAAATCACTAAATCCAGAATCACTTGATTATCTGCTAGTATCAACTACTAGCTCAATCATTTGATCAATAAATCACTAAATCAAGAATCACTTGATTATCTGCTAGTATCAACTACTAGCGCAATCATTTGATCAATAAATCACTAAATCAAGAATCACTTGATTATCTGCTAGTATCAACTACTAGCTCAATCATTTGATCAATAAATCACTCAATCAAGAATCACTTGATTATCTGCTAGTATCACCTACTAGCTCAATCATTTGATCAATAAATCACTGCCAGTATCAACTACTGGCCCTGTAACTGGATTCAACTCCTGGCTCACCAACTGGATCAGTAATCACCTGCTGGTATCAACTACGAGCTCGGTCACTTGATCAATAATCGGACTTACTGAGAGTCATCATAGAGTCTATCTACGTGCTGAGATTCAGAATTGTATCAGTAACTAGGAAGAACCTGTTCGGTCATAAGGGAATTAAACTCCAGATGCCACGTTGCTCAAGATGAAAGGTCAAGTTTATCCTTTTGTTATTTCAAAACATTGTAAACTGTCATCATAATTAATGTCTTATAATTCAAAATAAATCAAAGTATACAGCAGAAACAAAATTTAGTATTCTTTCAATCCACCCGGCTTTTACCATCCTTCTTCACACACATCAACTTTAACACAAACAGACAACTTAAATATAAGAGATCCAATAGAATTATGCAGTGTTAAGATTAAAATAGGAAATAATCTACACAGAATAAGCAGTGTTTATTTACCTCCAAACAAACACATCAGCACAAATAGTCTTAAAACATTGCTCGAGACAATCCCAATTTCTTTGTTAATAGGTGGTGACTTCAATGCGCACCATCTAGTATGGGGAAGTAGCCACAATGACAAGCAAGGAGAAACCCTAATAAACCTGATGGATGAATTTAGCCTAGTTTGTCTAAACGATGGCCAGCATACACGAGTGAATGCTCCACACCAACAAGGCTCAGCAATTGACTTGTCTCTATCCACCCAATCAACTGCCTCCAATTTTATATGGGACATAATTAACGATCCAATGGGGTCAGACCACCTTCCAATTCTGATTAAATATGAGGTAGGTAAACAGTCGCTAAATAACCCGTCAGACCTAAAAATTCCTCGATGGGACTGGAAAAAGGCAGACTGGGAAGCATATCAAAAAATTGTAGACAAGGAGTTAAATAGAATCTAAGAAACAAATAATATCCCCGAAGATTACGAATCGTTCATAGGGATCCTAAATAAAGCAGCTAACCTTACCATACCGAAAAAGAAAACCACGAGACAACGCGTTCCTCCATCGTGGTGGAATGAAGACTGCTTTGAACTAATAACTATCAGGCGTCTTAGCTTCACTGTTTACGAAAACCACCAGACACACGAAAACTACACTGCTTATAAAGAAGTCCAAAAATACGTCAACAAAAATCTAAAAACAATAAAAAAGAAAAGCTGGTGGGAGTATTGTAACAGTTTGAACTGCAATTCGAACATAACAGACATCTGGCGAAACATCCAAAAATTCAAAAGGGTCATGGTCTCTACGAATCACCCACAACCAACAAACAACAAATGCTTTGAAGATCTACTGTCCAAAACTAGCACCTCCGACAGCCCAAGAGCAACACACAGAACAAAACGATAATGGTCAACCAGAACACTTCTTAAACCGCCCATTTAACATCAAAGAACTAAACATCGCGATCAAAAATAAAGCAAATTCAGCTCCAGGGCTAGACAACATTACGTACCCAATGCTGGACAGACTTCCAATCTCAGGAAAATACAAATTGATCGACCTACTAAACAACATATGGAACAAGAAAGCACACATAACCGATTTTAAAAAAGCAAAAATAATTCCAATTTACAAAAAAGGCAAAGATCCAAACCAAGCATCCTCATACAGACCCATTGCACTTCTCTTATGCGTGTTCAAGACGTTAGAAAGACTAATCAAGAACAAATTCGAATGGTGGGTAGAAAGTCATAACCTGCTACCCCAACATCAATACGGATTCAGAAAAGGTCTGGGTACAACAGAAGCGCTAACTAATCTCATATGCAACGCACAAGAGTCGTTAGCAAACAACACATGCATGTTTGCTTTATTCGCAGATATAGAAGCGGCGTACGACAATGTGAACCTGCGCATCTTATCACAAAGACTCTGGGGCATAGGAATACCAAAAGACTTTACTGAGAAACTAAACTTCATTCTAGAAGACAGGTTAATATATATTAAACACAACGAAAATTTATACGGCCCACAAATTGCAAACCAGGGACTACCGCAAGGATCTATCCTGAGCCCAATTCTCTTCAACTTATATACAGCCAGCCTACACGAAAGCCTCCCCGAGAACATAAATATAATACAATATGCAGATGACATCTGCATATTCAACATAGCGAATAATTTCAACAGTTGTAGAAGAAACACATCCTCAGCTGTGTACGTCTTAAACGAATGGATAAAGGATTCGGGATTGGAAATTTGTGCGGAAAAATGCCAATTAATGACCTTCTCTAGAAAACGTCAAGAACCAACAGAAGTCAATCTAGGTAAAACAAATTTACCCCATCAAACAACACGTTAAATATCTAGGGTTGACAATTGATAAGAAAATAACGTGGAAGCCACATATCAACCAACTGGTCGGAAGTTGTGAAAAACTAATAAACCTATTAAGAGCAATAAACGGTATCTCTTGGGGAGCGCACCCTAAAATCGCCCTCATGATATACAGGGCATTGATAAGATCAAAGATGGACTATGGATGCCAACTATTTGCATCCGCAGCCAAAACAACTCTAACAGCATTAGACCGAGTGCAGTTCAAGGCTCTGAGAATCTGCATCGGAGCTTTACCATCAACCCCTACAAATGCTCTACTTGTGGAAACCAAAGAACCTCCATTAAATATCCGAAGAACGTGTCTCGCACAGAAATTCGCAATAAAACATTTACAATTCAAAGATAGCCCGACATTCAAACAAATAAAAAAGCTACACGAGACTGTTCAACGCAATCCAAGATACTGGCAACACAAAACAGAACCACCTCTATCACAAGCCATAGAATGAACTACTACAATTGAAAACCAGGTACAACACCGGAATAAATACCCCTTATTCGAATTCGATTATGGTATAAGCCTGACTGAGTTCTCAGTAAATACAGATATCACATATTCCGAATGCTATTTCCAAAATCAAGACCAGATAAACCAAACACTAGCTAAACAAGACTATCCAACAAGAGTTTTCACAGATGGATCGAAAAAAACAGAAGGAGTAGAAGCGGCCTTTTACTTACAGGCATCCAATTACTCCGAAAAATATAGACTCCCAGCAGAAAGCAACATCTTCACGGCAGAAGCAACAGCAGTCCTAAAAGCCCTAGAACATATTCAAACTACACTATACAACAACATAGCCATCTGTACAGATTCACTATCTCTTTTAAAAGCCATTAAAAACACAAACTTAGGCAAGAACTACAACATACTAAACATCCTCAATCAAATTAGACAACTGCAAGCACAGAAAAAAAGAATATCGTTCGTGTGGGCGAAGAGCCATTGCGGAATAGATGGAAACGAACTAGTCGACCGTCTAGCTAAAGAGGCCTGCTCAGAAAATGAAACAATAGAAGTCAAAATCCCCACTTCAGACTACATTCCATCTCTGAAAAAAAACGGCAATTCACAGCTGGAATTATTCTTGGAAACAAAGCGCAACAATGAAAGGCCAAAAGTACTACCTCCTCCACCCAAAAATAAAGACCAAAGTATGGTATGAATCCGAAGACTCAGCTACAAGGAAAATGGTAGTGTACATAGCCAGATTAAAATTTAACCACGTGAAAATGAAAGAATATCTTTTCAAAATTGGAATAAGTCCCACGGACAAATGTAGTTGCGATAACGAAACAACAGAGAACGTAGAACACGTCATACTCCAGTGTAATAAATACCACCAAGAAAGGAGCACGTTATGGGCAGAACTTATACAAAGCGGAATATTCCCACCCTACAGCATAACAAGTATTCTGGTCACATACGATTTCACAGTGTATAAAGTACTATTCAATTTTATAAACAATTGTAAGATCGACTTATGATAACAGCCAGCTCAAATATTGTAATACTATCCTGTGCGATGGACAGGAGGTATAGATTAAGATAGAGTAGAACCTATTGTATAGCCCCTAGGAAAGAACCTGTGGTCCTCTGGGCTTCGTGAATGTTTCCTGCCCTGATCGCCTCAGGGCATATCCTAATCCCACCAGTCATCCACGTTTGGTGTAGGCCATGACGTCAATTATACAAATAGCTGGCTGCATATGAATAATTAAAGCCATGAAATAAATTTAAAAAAATAAATTAAAAAAATAAAAAAATGTGAGAAAATAAGTCTTTAATTAACACTTTGATAAATGAAAAAAATAAGGTATCTATTATTTTTATAATCTAACAGTATTTATAAAATATGACGTGTAGAAGTTGGTAGTACTGGTTCTTGACATTTCAATGTACAGTCGGGACTCATTTATTTTAAACCTTCTGAATCATATGACTCGCGTTTATGTTAAGTCGAGAGGGGCTCCCACCAAGTTATGTGTAGATCCTTGACCAATCAGCGTTGGCGCGGGAATTGACATCACCACGAAGATGTATTCAAATGTTATAAATGTATAATAGAATATCAAATACAAGAAATCCTTTATTTATTCTTGTCTTCGTATTTTTTGATATTTTAACAACATATACAATCAAAGAAGTACAAATTCGACATTGCAAAATCATGAAAAAGCTATCACAGACAATTTTATCTATTCGGGAAGTGTCATTTTTACTATTCTTAAGTTGGCAATACGTTCAGTGATGTTAAACATTTGAATACATCTTCGTGGTGACTTGAAATCCCGCGCCAACGCTGATTGGTCAAGGAGCTATAGAGACTATGGCTATCATGGCTATGTTCCGATATGCACTGCGAGCACTGTGACTTCTGACGTCACTCCACTTTACTGGATTGATCGTTCCGTTTTAGATTTTGTACTTTGCAGTTACTGTAGACCGCCATTTTGAAACTAATGTCAAAATAAAGACCAGATATATTTATAACGATGAAGTGGCCAGATACATAGTATTTCTATGCAGGACATCACTTTTAATATCCTCTGATCATATAAAGTACAATAATAAATAAATAATTCAAATATTATTTTCAATAATGAAAAAAATAGCAATTCAAAAAATTTATATTGTTGCGTCAATTTGCTTAATTATATAGGTGCATTTCAATTAAGTAAGGCTAAATTATTTATTCTTATTTATACTTACTTTTGATTATATATACCATAAATGTTATTAATTCATCTTCAAATAACCTGATAATAAAAAATACATCCAAAGTTAACCTTAAATGCATCTGCTTCTGTCAGTTGCATTCAAATTTTGATCACGTGATCAGAGTACTGTGAGCACAGATGCAATAAAGCTACAGTACTGGCAGTAGAAAAATGGCGGCGATCAATGACGTCATCACCACTGGCCAGTGCTCACAGTGTATATCGGAACATAGCCTATGTATGTAGACCTTGGTATTTAGAGAATGGTGGGAGGTGAAGGAGGAGAAAAAATTTACAATAAACGAATGTCGGCATTTACGATAAACGAGCGTTGAAAATAAACGAGCGTTACAATAAACGAGACCCGACTGTATCTACAGAATTGAAATTTTGAATTATTAAACTATTTTAATCGAAAAATCATATTTTTTTGAGTTAATATGGTTTTATTAAATCTATCAGTTGATGAATAATATGTTTTATTTATTTATTTTTCTATATTCTGTTTGTATCATTTAAGGTAACCTATATAACATTGCTTTTAGTTTACGTCCAATTGCAAACAAATTTCGAAAATATAATAAAATTCGATTGCAAACAATTATGAGTATACACCAAATGATTTCCAAGAAGCCGTCGAAGTCTTGAAGAAAAATACATACTTTGAGAAATACGCAAATAAAATAGCTAATATGAAAAAACAACTCCAGAAATTTTGAAGAAGTATGAAAAGCAAAAAAACAATGAAAAACGAAAAATAGAAGAAACGAAACGAAACGAGATAGTTTTCTGCTATTCTAAATCCAAAAAATCCCATAAAATCTGCAAGCGGATGATAAAAAATTAAAAGAAATAATGAAGGTTAATAAAAATAATAAAAATTTAATTTTTTGGTTATTTGTCGTAATATTTTTATTTCAGTTGGATTTGATTAATTGAAAATAAATACCATCAGAAATTAAACAAATATGAGAAGCATACCACTTGACGAAATATGTTATTTCTGCAGTGATACCAACAGCGACGTACGATTTGCTAAGCGCAAGATTTTAAAAATACCCATTGTTTATTTTTCCTCCACCCAGAAGCCAAGGATATGAATTCATTATATGCCAGTTTTCCAGAAATGTAGCCCATCTAACACCATTTATCAATTACCAGGTACGTCAATATGAATTATTTTATCGTTTAAAAGCCAAACTGAATTATATATATGTATATATATTTTTTCAATTCGTTATAATTTTGGTAAAAATGATCAAAACGGGATTTTGAAGCTTGTTTGATTTAAATTCCATCGATTTTTTAAAATACCAACCTAAAAAATACAAATATACAAGTCCACAAAAAAATACTCCGAAATGTTCAAACATCGCTAACTACACGCAACTTAAAGAACAGAAGGGCGTTGTTCTGATGAGGGACGAGTTAGACAACAACACGTTAAACTGTGAGAAAGCGCAGTGTCTGGTGAACTAGCTACAACTGTAACACAGAGAGAAACAAAAGAACAAGCTGTTGAAAACATTCACAAACAAACAATACGTTCTTGTTGTAGTCCGTAAGTGGTCGTGTTAGGGCTGAAAATTAACTTAGATTTTTTTATTTGCAATGTTTTTTTTTTTTTAAGATTTGTTGATTTATAAATATTAATATTAAACATTTAGTTGATTTGTTTTATGCGTAGGTAGATGTTAATAAAATTGTATTACATTTTAAATAATATTATTATTTTTATTCCTGAATAAACATTTGTATAAAAAAATACACAAATCTTTAAGTTTATAAATTATTCGTATTCTATAAAATACATAATACAGTAATCTCTCCGTTTACGCGGTTAATTAGTTCCAAGAAAACAGCGTGTAAAAAAAACACTATTACGTTATGTTTTTTTTTCGAGTCTAACTTTTACAACTGCGTAAAAGTGAGTCCACGTAAATGGAGGTATTACTGTAACTATAAATATACCCTTAATATATATAAAGCTCAACGTCTCTCTGTCTGTGTGTCTGTCCGTTAGTGCGCTTATCACTCGAGAACCACTTATCCGATTTACGTGTTTTTTTTTAATTCATAGGTACGTTCTCTGGCCAGGTTATAGGCTATATTTTGTTAGGTTAGGTAACATAACAACTAAGCAGTGACAATAATAGTAAAACAAGTCGGAAAAAATTTTGCCGTCGGCGCGCTGTTTTGTAATACGCTGCCTAAAACGTTCATTATAGAACAAAATAATGTATTAATGAATTGTGTAGAATCAAAAGTTCTACAATAAAGTCCGCGACACCATATGTCTAACTTTTATATTTAAGCCACAATGACTGCTTTTATGTTACAAAGAAAACATAAAATATTTGGGTTCTGTTTACATGGACTTATGACCTGCAAAACATTAATCCATATCGAAATAAATGATTTCATCATCATAAGCACTTAATGTAGATATAATTTGCCCTTTACAGCATCTAATTTGGTCGTATAGTTTAGAAAATATCTTAAAATATATTTATAAAGGTAACATTTTAAATGTATGGTATCGTACCGAATCGAAGCGATGTACATCAGACTGGATTCGCTTACGCTCGGTAGATATTCGGATTCCCTCGGCTGATCGTTTGAGTTTATTTTGTTTTCAATAATTAACATTTAAATTTAAACAGAACACAAATTATTTATACTTTTTTCTTCTGATTCGTTTTTGTTAGGTAATTTAAGTATTGATAAATTATTATTATAATAATAACTAATCGTGTTTGTACTTAATTAATTAAACTATATTTTTCAAAAATCCTAAACAATAATTCCGTAGTCTACGCGAGCGAAGCCGCGTGGGCACTGCTAGTTTAATATATAAATAAACCTAAATAATTAAATAACATGTTTATTGTGATGTTTTAGTTCTGCTTTGTAACACTTTAACTGTTCCGGTGTGATTCTTTTGTATTGCTAATTGTAGAGCTGTGAGACCTGTGTTATCAATAATGTTAACATCTGCACCGTGATCTATTAACTGTTGCACTGTTTCTGCGTGTTCTAGCCAAGCAGCCATGTGTAGAGGTGTCCAGCTGTCTGTATTAGCCATGTCCACACTTGCGCCTTTAGCTAGTAACAAACTCACCATCTCTGTGTTACCCACAATAACAGCCATGTGTAGAGGTGTCCAGCCGTCTGTATTAGCCATGTCCACACTTGCGCCTTTAGCTAGTAACAAACTCACTATCTCTGTGTGACCCTGTCTAGCAGCCACGTGTAGAGCTGTCCAGCCGACTGTATTATCTATGTCCACACTTGCGCCTTTAGCTAGTAACAAACTCACCACCTCTGTGCGACCCTTACTAGCAGCCCAGTGTAGAGGTGTCCAGCCGTCTGTATCAAGTATGTTCACACTTGCGCCTTTAGCTAGTAACAAACTCACCACCTCTGTGTGACCCTTACTAGCAGCCATGTGTAGAGCTGACCATCTGTCCTCATCACCTTTACCAAATGTGAACTTGTATGCTTTACATTGTTTATTCATTTTATTTTTATCACAATAATTGATTATTTGTTTTGCTGTTTCTATCTTACTTAACAGAATTGCAGTGTGTAGTGCTGTATGAATTCTTTCATATGACATAATGCTGTCTAACATATTTTGACTTTGTTTAAAACACTCTAATATAAAAGTTGCTATTTCTGAGTTATTCTCATCCGCAGCTGTATGTAAAATACTCAATACAAGATTATCTTCATCTATATTTTTATAATTATCATTAACATATCGTCTGTATTTGTCTATTGTTTTAACATTACTTATCTTCTCTCCTATGTAGTTGTTTATGAATTGTCTTAGTGGTGTTAAATCATTTTCAACTAACACGTCTGTCAATAATAACTTAATAACTCTGTCTTCGTTGAAATGTTTCTGAACGTGAGTAGCTACAAAGTACTCGGCAAAGGTTCTGTGAATGAATTCTATTCTTTCGTTGTTTACTTGTGTAATTATACCTATTTTTGTTATTTGTTCATAATTTATTTGTTTCTGAGTTTCTGTTTTTTTACTAAAAAGTAATCTTAGAGCTAATTCCTCGTGTTCTTTTTCATAACCTTCCTGTATCCTTTTATTATCTTCTTGACTTGCAGTTTTTGTATTGTCTTGGTTCTTCTTTTCAGCTGAGTAAATTACAAATTTCTGATTGATAAATGTCTTGAATAATAGAGACAAATTAAATATTGTATCAATATTTAATTTGTCATCATTCTCATCAGATAATGTTTCCGCTACGATTTTGAGTAAAAGAGGAACACCTAGAAATTCTGAATATTCATTAATTTTCTCTAACAATGAATTGTTATTTATATAATTAGATCCCAGTGTTTGTTCCAAGTATGATTGTATGTCTTTTTTTGTGAAAGGTTGTATTGACAGCGCAAATGTTAACAAAACTCGTTCCAAAGTGTCTGTTTGTCCCGGTCTGGTCGTTATAAACAATTTGCAACTTGTATATTTTATTACAGATTGGATAAAACTAACAACGGTATCATTATAATCCGGGCAAATTTCATCAAAACCATCGAGAAAGAAAAATATTTTATATTGACTTTGAAATATATAATGATGTACGTTTTGTGATAATTTAGAAAGTTTAGCTTTTGTCAGTAATTCATTTATTATAAAATCTACCGTTTTTTCAAAACTATTGAAATTCAGGTCTTCTTTACTAAATGAATTTGTGTGGTCGTTGAAATTTAATCGGATTATAATTTGTTCCGGGGATTCCTTTTCTAACTCATTGAATACACTGCTAATAAGTGTAGATTTCCCCATTCCAGGCTTGTCGGAAATTAACATTGTATTAGCATCTACACGACACAGTTCATCTTCTGTTATTACAAAATCATTGGTTCTATGTTCATTTATGAATTGTTTAAGGTATTTTGTATCACCGTTAGTTTGAACCCACAACAAATGATTTTTACGTTTTATAAAATAGTGCAAGTTGTCATTTGGTTTTTGTTCACAGAGAGATTTAAAGTTTCTTAAATCGTCGATTACACATTCTTCTGTAAATTTTTCTATTTTACTTTCTTCTATCGCTGCTGTGTAAACCAATCTTCTCTTAATGTAAACGCCAGTTTGGTTGATTCCTTCACGGTTGAAATTTAATTTTAATGTTTCATATTCGTGTTTAAAGAAACAAATTAAAACGTCTTCTGTAACTACGCTGTTCAACCTTTCCACCTGTTGTTGTGTTAAACTGCTAGAATTTACATCAAGAATCTCGCTGAAACTGAATTTCCGTCCATTCAATGAAACACACTGTTCATCTAAGACGTCTTGTTTAGATTTATCAGTTAATAATTTGAAACTGTGATCTTCATCTCTATACAGTTGGTAATAATTTCGAATTCCAGATACATTTATATCATTTGAAATTATTATTATGTATTTTTGGTTATCATTTTTGAGAATTTCAAACATGTCTAACTGGTCACTATTATTAATTGTTATTATAAGTAGGTTACAAGTTGATACATTTCTTATATCCTTTACTTCTTTGATACTGTAGACGTGTTTTAAGATATATTTTTTTAAATCGGATTCTTGTGCTAGTTTCTCTTGTCTCAGTTTCTTTAATACTTTGCAAACTTTTATAAGTGTAAATTCCGGATTCGTAGATACAATAGGCAATGTTGAATAGAGTTTCGAAGTCAAGAATTGATACACTGGCAAATAGCATATAAATTCTAATTTGCATTTTTCATATTTATTTTCATGACCTTCTTGAATTTCTTCTTCTACAGTTTCAAATAACTTTGATATTTGTTCTGAAGTTATCTCTGCACGATTTTTCAAACCAAAATCCACTATTTTGTATAATTTATTCCATATTTTGTCTGTTGATTTAGGCAGAATGTCTTCAATCATTTCTTCTACAATTGTTTCAGCGCAGTCAAGATTCGATGGACCGGTAACAAATACTAATTTGTTTAAGAATGTATTCCAATCTTCTTCTTTATCAATGCCTGAGTATTTTTTGAATATTGGAATATTATTTGGGTCATTGAATTTGTACTGTAGAAATTTGTCCTGTGGATAAGTGGCGAATATAGGAACATATGAATCTTCTAAAGGAAGTAGATTAACACCTTCCTTGTACCATTGTCTTAACCGTCCGTCATCTTCTAAATCAAGAGCAGCACTTGTGAAAATTATAAAAAAACAATTCTTAGTGTCTTCGATTTGTTTAGTAGATTTCATAAACTTAATTAAACTAAATGTCTCTTTTTTATCGTCGTACAAAAGATTGCCTGTCTTGATTTTATTATCAGCTTGCTTGTACTTTATTTGTATAAGTAAACGTGTCCATTCTTCACTTTCGTTTTGTCTGTACTTGTAGACAATGTCGTCAAACATTCCAACACCTTTACTCTCTTGCCTGATTGTGAACTTGTAGCTAGAGTTAGACTGTTTGGTTTTGTAGCCATGTAGACACAAGTACATCGCCACGAAGAAGTGATAATCGATGCCAATCTTATTATTGATGATCCCGCTGGCCTTATCGGCTCCTGTGTAACAAGTTATCGATGTTTTTACATGTAGGTACATGTTGTTCGAAATATTTTTTTCTTATTTCGATATAAAATATTTTTGTCGTTACTAATGGCAAAGTTGAAGTTAGTCACATTGACAATTGAATGACTTGTATTAAATGAGCCCGCCATCAAGGGTTGGATATAATTTTTCAAAATGAAATAAAATATAACTTACCGAATGAGGTTGTTGAATCATTTGAAGTTATGCTCTTTTGTTTCCTCTCTGATATTGAGGGTCTCGTTGCTTCTTTATCATCTGAAAGTACGTTTCAAAAAAACAACAGTTTAAGAATGTATAATACACAAAATCAAACTCTGGTAATAATAATTTAATTATCATCCTTTAGAACCATTTTTGAGGAGAAGCTCCCCTATTATAAGTGTAAACTTTTATTTTAATGTACACGCAATTAACCTACTGAATTCTAAAAAGTTTACTTGGATCGGTATTTTTGCTTTATAAAACCTTTTGTAACTTGGCTACTATGAAAATCGATTTTTATAACTTACCAGTTGAGGTTGTTGGGCCTTTTGAATCTTTGCACTGTTGTTTCTTTCCTTCAAATTTGGAGTGTTTTCTCTGTTGAGGGTCACCTCGTGATGTTGAGGGTTCCGCTACTTCTTTATCATCTGAAATTTCATAATTAAATAATAATATTATTAAATATTTTCTGGTTATTGCTATTATATCAGTTTGGGGTCGAGGGATTAGAGTAGATAGTCAAACGGCTGTAATACGCTGCGCGACTAAAGAAACTCCAACACCGGGGATACAGCTGAGCCTAGCACCCCAGCACAGCTGTACTCAAGACCGTTGGGTACCATCTTCAGAAAGATGGTGTGCGATCTAAGATTGCATCCTTCACGCTGTAGCCCTGTTGAAACTAAACTCAGCGGATCTAGACTGGGAAGTCGAAAAACATCTCCCAATCCAAGGTGTAAGCTATCGTGCTGAGGGATGAATGGCACTGGGTTATTGTGTCATGAACGATGCCCTTGGGAAACCTGGCGAAATCCCATTGTATTTAGCCTTGCCCCGTATGAGGCTGTCCGGGGAATGACACACACTTGCCTCACTACTCGTGGGAACAACATGATGACCCAAAAACAAAAAACAACCGAGGGCTCCCCACCGGGAGACCTCAAACTCGATGCTGGAGGCCCCTCTGGGGAAACCAGCACCGCCACACCTCATCCTCAGGAGGCCCCTGAAAAGGGGCTACTTGAGGATGTCAGCAAGCTCAGCCTAGAAGGGCATCCCAAAAGGAAACCCATCTCTGGTGCTGAGAAGAAGAGACGGAGGAAGGCTAAAGCGGCTGCCTCCACCTCACAGGAGGAGGCTTCAACCTCTGGCGGCTCCAAACGGATGCGGTCACCAGGAGAGACTCCCCCAAACAACTGGTGAAGAAACCGAAGGTTCCACAACTGAAACCTTCGAGCTACGCCCAGGCTGTGGACAGATCCTTAAGGGTGGCCATTGTTAGCGATGGCTACCCCGAGACCAAAATCTCGGAGGAGCAATCTGCAGCACTGGACAAGGCTATCTGGGAGAAATTGGTAGGCTTGCCCCTCGAGGTGGCCATGCCAATCTTCCAGGATTCTCGACTCGTAAAGGGAGCCTTTTTGATTTCCTGCTCGAACGAGTCGTCAAAGGAGTGGCTGAAAGAGGCTATCAAAGACCTTAAGCCATGGGAGGGCGCAAAACTCCAACTAGTGGAGCAGAGTGACCTCCCTAAGCTTAAGAGAATGATGGTAAGGATCCCTGGTGAGTCCAGGGAACTTACAGAAATCTTCTTTCTGCTGGAAAGGCAGAATCCAAGGCTTCGTACCGAGGACTGGAGGCTCTTCAGCAAGACGGCGGATCCCCCAAAAGGATTTCGCATGATCCTAGGTGTTGACGAAGCGTCTGTAGACTTCTTGAAGTCTAAGGACTTCAGACCTTTCCTGGGCACAAAGAGAGTGACCTTTGTGCTGCTAGAGAAGCCACCCCCGAAGGAGAAGACGGATCGAGAAGCCGGGAAATAACCATTGGTTAATGACAGGTATCTCATGTATCCAGATTAACTTGCAACACTGCATCGCTGCCACTGATTCTTTGTGTCAGCTGATAACAGTACATGCAGACATTTGCCTAATACAGGAAGCCTGGGTTTATGGGGGCCATGTAAAAGGCTTGCCCACCAATAAAGGCACTACTTGGTATTGTGCCTCATGAGAACCCACGAGCATGCATATATGCTTCCAACAGAATTAATTTCACCCCCATGCCATCTTTCTGTTTCAGAGACTTGGTAGCAGCCACCCTCAAATTGGACAGCAATACAGGACAGAGAGATATTGTTATCTACTCCGCCTATATGCCGTATGACTCACCAACTCCACCCCCCACGAGGGAACTAGAGGAGCTGATTACCTTTTGTAGGAACAATGGGAGGGACCTTCTAATTGGTTGTGATGAGAACTCTCACCATACTTTATGGGGAAGTAGTGGCGTCAACGAGGCAGCAGGACCTGATGGTATCTTCCCGGCTCTTCTTCAGGAGGGACAGGAAATACTAACCAGGCCACTGTATCATATATTACGAGGCTGTCTTGCTTTGGGATATGTTCCAGTCCCATGGCGAGCAGCCAGAGTAATATTCTTGCCAAAGCCTGGCAAGGACTCTTACTTCCAGGCCAAAGCATTTCGACCCATTAGTCTTACCTCCTTTTTACTAAAAGTGCAGGAAAGACTGATAGATCGATACATACGAGATGGATGCTTGGTGCAATATCCTATGCATCGAAATCAACATGCCTACCAAAGAGGGAAATCCACAGAGAGGGCCCTTCACCAAATCGTCCATAAGGTCGAGAAGGTGCTATCTTATGGGGAATTTGCTCTTGGTACGTTTTTAGATATTGAAGGCGCGTTTGACCGCACGACCTTTGAATCCATATATAATGCTGCTTTAGAGCGTGGAATAGAGCCCACTATAGTAAAGTGGATCGAGTACATGCTCAAAAACAGAAACATAAAAGCCATGCTAAAAGAGGAATCCGTGGAGGTTTCTGCCGGCCGTGGGTGCCCACAGGGAGGTGTACTTTCACCACTCCTGTGGTGCCTCGTGGTCGATGGACTTCTTCGGAGGCTCAATGAAGCAGGATTTTATACACAAGGCTATGCAGATGATTTAGTAATCATAATAGCCGGAAAATTCCTTGGAACAATATGTGAGGCAACTCAAAGTGCCTTGAATATTGTACAAGACTGGTGTAACGGGGCCCAGCTATCGGTCAATCCATCAAAGACCGAGCAGGTCCTGTTTACACGAAAACGGAAGATGGACGGTTTTAGAAAACCATCTATCTTCAACAAAACACTGGAACTGTCCGAAGAAGTCAAATATCTAGGGGTTATCCTGGATGCTAAACTTACTTGGAACAGTCATGTAAAAAGACAAGAACAAAGAGCCTGCGCGACCTTTTGGACGTGCAGACGCACTTTAGGCAAAACCTGGGGACTGAAGCCAAGAATCGTACAATGGTTCTACACGGCTGTCGTACGCCCCATGATAACATATGCAGCACTTGTATGGTGGCCAAGAACTGAATTGGCCACCACAAGGGCCACACTAGCTCGAGTGCAGAGACTAGCGTGCCTCAGCATTACGAGCGCAATGCGAACAACCCCGACGACGGCTATGGAGTTGCTGCTTGGACTCGTGCCTCTACACCTAGTGATAGAGGCTGAGGCCCAGGCGGCGGCGTACAGGCTGATCTGTACGGGGCAATGGAAACCCACTCATGAAAATATGGGACATGCCAGAGTTGCCTCAAGGCTGAGGTCGACCATTCCCATTTCCTAAATGGGAAGTGACGGCATAGTCCCCTATATTTCCTTTAGTAAACACTATAAAGTGCACATCCCACAAAGGGAGGAATGGCTCCCTAACAACCGGTCCTTTCTAAAACCCCATGGCCTCGTCTGGTACACTGATGGGTCGCGGAACAAGCTAGGCACCGGTGCAGGAGTTTATGGAGAAAAGCCCAGGGTCAAACTCAAATTTGCCCTAGGCAAATATCCCACAGTCTTCCAGGCAGAAATCTTCGCGATAATGGCCTGTGCAGAAGAAAACCTCAAAAGAGGATACAAATGGAGACACATCTACATTTGTTCCGACAGCCAAGCGGCCATTAAGGCCCTAATCTCTCCAGAGATAGGGTCACGATTGGTTGAGGAATGTCGGCAAACACTCACAAAACTCTCAACTGAGAACTATGTGAAGATCCTATGGGTACCAGGCCATAGTGGAATCAAGGGTAATGAAGAAGCTGACGCTCTAGCGGTAGCTGGAGCGAATGAACCTTTAACAGGTCCAGAACCAGCCTTCGGAATATCCCCAAAAAACGTGAGGCACGAGATCTGGAACAATGTAACTGAGCGGTTTCAGCAATCTTGGACCTCTAGACAAAGACCTAGACAAGCGAGATCCTTTATTAAGAGCCTCTAGTCTAAGTCAACTAAATATCTTCTGAACTTAAACAGAAGACAGCTTAAAATCGTTACGGGCCTCCTAACAGGTCACGGACAAATGAACAGCCATCTCCACACTATAGGCATAACGCCTAACCCACAGTGTAGGAAATGTCGAACACAGGAGGAAACTTCTGAACACGTCCTTTGCATTTGCACAGCACTTGCTGAGATAAGGAACAAACACCTTGGCTCCCCTTTTCTTGAGCCGAGAGACATTCAAGACATACCGTTGAACAGGATTCTTTCCTTCGCGGAAGCAACGGACCTGTTTAAAGAATGAAGTCTTGGTAACCTCAAGGGGGCACAATGGGCCCTAGCGGCCTAAGTGCAGGAGCCTCGCTCCACCCCCCCCCTTTATCTAATCTAAAAATATCAGTTTAAATGAATAGAGCGTGTATCAAGAGATACCAAATTTCATCTTAATCGGCTTAAAATTTTTGAGGATGGACGGACGGACATGGCGAAACTATAAGGTTTCCTAGTTTTCTACGGAAACCTAATAAAGGTTATATTATAATTACCTCGGGATGTAGATGGTCCAACGGCTAAGGTTGAAGATTGTTGGGATATTTTAAATAGGGATGTATAATCTGTAACATTTATATTATACTTCAAATAAAACTACTTTAAAAGTACTATTTACTACTTGAAATACTTGTCTTCAAGTACATATATTTAAAAATAGCTAAAAGTATTTTGTTAAGTATTTTCAAATAGGTTTCAAATACCCACAATTATATTTAAAATGACCTTTAAAAACTTTGAATATTGACCATATTTATTTGAAATATACACATATATTATTATATAATATATATAAGGGGTCCTCGGAACTTTTGCCGGGGGTCCGTGATACATATTTGGCATAAATTAAACTACTTTTACATTTCTATTTACCAATGATTAATTATCTAACGACCATCTTTGTTTTTCTGTCAGGGAGGCAGGGGTTATTTTAGTGTGTAGTTGTAGTTTATTTCTGCAGTTGTAAAATTTAATTTGTGTAGTGCAAAAAATTGAAAAAATGTATAATAAATAAATAAAATAATAAAATGTGTGGAAAAAGGTCATTGCAGTTGTAAAAGCAAAAAGTGTAAAAAATATAGAGCAAAAAAAAGTCATTGTAGTTGTAAAAATAAAAAATGTAATGCAAAAAACAAAGGTCATTGCAGTTGAAAAGTATGGAGCAAAAAATAAGGTTGTAAAATAAAAATAACCCCTGCAAGGAGGGAGTCTTTGAAAAATAATTGTTCAAAAGGGGCTCCCTAGACTACATAAGTTTAAGAACCGCTGTTGTAAAGCATTCAATTTCCTATAATATATACTAATATATATGTAGATTACTACAACACAATATTAGTTGTAAAATATTCCTTTAAAAAATGTGTCTCAATTTCATTTAAAAATCTTCGTTTGTTTTTTTTTTAATTCGCTATATTGTCATTTTAACATATTAAATGTTATTTTGAATGGTTAATCAATGGCAAGCAGTACTTTATCGATGTTTATTAAAATTGTTCAATAATGATAATTAACTAAATTTGGTGAATTTAGCACGAGGAAGCACTGTGCATTTACTTGGCAGATGTTTTTTTATACTTATTGGACGTACAAATGATACAAACGTGTGATTCAGGAGTTTAAGTTGAAACATTCATAGTCTACAGTTACCAACAAGTCGACAATTTTAATTAATACATTTTGTGATACTATGTAGATTCGAAAGAGCCCAGGTCGATCATCATTCTAAACTACGGAATTTCTAGATGACGTGTCTCAACGATTAACTCGCTCATCCGGAAAATTTCTTAGAAAATTATTATTACAGATTCGAGTGTCCAATAAGTCTCAATAATAAATACACGTTAAACTTTGAAAAACGTCATAGCTGACACAATACAAAGTAATTCATGAGCCTGGCACGTAACAAGTTCATTTCAATGACTAGAGGCACTTAACCTGACTGATATTATGGCATGAACATTCTGAGTGGGAGTTTTAATTCAAACAAAATCTAATTTAACTGGACTATTATGAATACTAAAATATTGTAACGTTAATGATTTAAGAAGTAAATAAAAATAAGGAATATATCATGTACTAGCTACTACCAGCGGCATTGCTCACGTGGATTTCGAAACCCCCATCCCCATGATATTTTTTCCACCGGATCGAATGAAACTAATTATAACCATTCATATGTAAAAGAGTGTGAAATATAAATTTTTTCTATATTTTGGTTTTCATTCATTATGCAAAATCGTAAATATCTCGACTGCTATGCGAGATACGGGGTTGTTTTTCCTTCTAGAACCCCACCCCTGTGGTATTTTTTTCCGCCGGATCAAATAAAATTAATTACAACCCTTCATATGTGCCAGGGGATGAAATCTTTATTACTAAAAAATTTCCCGTACAAATTTTTCAACCCTTTAGCAATTCCTTAGGGGTTGAATTTTCGTAGATACGAAGTAGCCTATGTCCGTCCTCGGGATGTAAGCTATCTCACTGCCAAATTTCATCAAGATCGGTAAAGCGGTTTAGTCGTGAACAGATAACAAATAGACAGACTGAGATATACACTTTCGCATTTATAATATAAGTCACGACTCCTATGTAAGATAAGAGGTTGTTTTGTCCCCCTAATAACCCCTTTTCCGTAGTATTTTTCTCGCCAGATCGAATGTAACCAATTACAACCCTTCATATGTGACAGGGGGTAAAATTTTTAATTTGTCTTATTTTTAGTTTTCTTTCATTATACAAAATCGAAAATATCTCGGCTCCTATGCAAGATAGAGGGTTGTTTTTCCACCTTAAACCCCCGCCCCGTAGTATTTTTCCCGCCGGATCGAATAAAACAACTTACAACCCTTCATATGTAACGGGGGGGTAAAATATTAATTACTAAAAAAAAAAAATTCCACCCCCTTACAATTCCTTAGGGGTTGAATTTTCGAGTTACGAAATAGCCTATGTCCGTCCTCGGGATGCACAAGCTATCTCACTGGCAAATTTTATCAAGATCGGTTCAGCGGTTTAGCCGTGAAAAGGTAACAAACAGACAGACAGAGAGACAGACAAACACTTTTTCGCATTTATAATATTAAGTATGGATTTAATATTGAAATATTAAAAAATTTATTATTTCAAAACTAGCTGATATTTTCGTGTACATTATATAAATAAAAATTTTGCATTTTTTTTGTCATTGACTTTTTTGGGTAAAACTTTCATTAATTATATTAAAAATAGCACAAAGTATTTGATACTTCAAGTACTATTGCATCTCTTATTACAGTTATAATAATTTGATGTACTCACCGTTTGTACTGAGTTTGTGCAATGGAAGACACAATTTACAGCGTCCAGTAGGAGCACAATGTCTCCAATGATTGATAAGTCTACGTGATGAACGACAATGTGAGAACTTACAGACGAGCTCTCCAGAAGTACATGTCTTCATGTGACTTAGAATGTTGCTCGCGGTCTTACAATGGCTGTATTTGCATTCTGGTCTTTGACATTTGTGTGCGTGGAGAAGCAGTAACAACTCTAGCTGGACTTGTTCCAGATTTTCTGAATCGGCTGCAAAATATTAATTACATTGTAGCAATAGTATATGTCTAGCCGCTCTGGGTTATGCAAGCTCGGATAGAGGGGGTATTATCAAATTCCAAAAACAAGGAGATAATCTCCCGATGGCAGTTGGTTACTAGATCACCATTCATTCGAAAGTCAGTCAATAGTAACCAGTTATCAAAGCCCGATGCTACCATGAACATAAATATTATTGCACAAAACATCATTTTAATGCTCGAAATGCTAAATATTATTGTGTTATTGTATAAAACAATGTGCGCTTCAATACTACTCATAATAAACATAAAAAATCACATTAAATATGTAAGAACAAGATCAATTTAATTAAATATGTAGTAGGCTAGAGCTGTCAGACAAGAAAACAATAGACAGCGCCCGTAAGCTGGAAGAAAGAAGTCTAAATATTTAATTAATAATATATAGTACTAAATACAAAAATAATAAAAAATAAACTTATGCTAAACATAAATTTGTTACAAAATATATCAAAAATATGTAATAAATTATCATCAAAAAATCACTTTAAAAATACCAATTAATTTTTAGTGGAAATAATTTATTCAAAGTGACATAATTAAAAAAATTAAAAATTCAATAAAAGTTCAAAATAAATATTTGTTAAAGTTAAATAATTTATTTTTCCTGCAATACAAATCTATTTTTTTGCAGATTCGTATTCTACAGAAAAATGAAACAACTTCTGACTGAAAAGTTTTTTCAAAAACTTTAATATTAACTCATCTTGTTTTGTTAAGCATTTTAAAAAAAATTCCATTAAAAAATCGTAAATTTAAAAAAAATATCCTTTTTCTAAATTCAATTGTTTCCTAAACATGTATAACTAATAATAATAAATAATCATTTCAGAATTTTTTCATTACGAAAAAAATTACGTTAAATTGAGGTTTGAAACAAATGAGTAAAATAGTTGTTTGTTTCCAAAAAAGAATTAGGTTTCCATTAAAAAAATGAAGTTGACCAAAAAATAACCTTCAAACCTCATCTCAAGGCTAAAAATTTTACCTTCTAGATTTTCCCCCTCTTAACACTAAAACTTTTGTATAAAACATTTTTCCTGAAAATCCTTAGTTTTCGAGATATTTGCTTGCCTCAATTTAAACAGACATTTAAATAACGTTGGTAATACACTAAATGTACTTTAAATTATATTGGTTGATAATACCAGGAAAAAATCTAATATAATAAGGATATTACTTATAGTACGTCTGGTACGTAAAAAAACCCTTCACTTTTTGATTGGGGTATGACACTTTCTGTGCCCATAGATAAGGTCAAAAGAACAATTTTCAGATAGGGAGCCACTTTAAAATCCGTGTAGAACACCATTATATCGGCTATTAAAGATGGCCCCCACCGTTTTTATTAAATTGGCTGCATCTCAGCTCCTTGGAAAAAGCGTGTTAAACTAAGAAAAATAGACTATTTTTGGATCATTCCATGTCAAGTTTACCTTTTATCATATGAAATTTTATGTTGGGATCAATTTTCTCATATAGCATAATTAAACAATTCTACTACTTATTATAATAGTACGTCTGGTTCGTGGCAAATAAAGCCAAAACGCTGCACTTTTTGATTGGGGTATGCAACTTTCTGTGGTCATATATAAAGTCAAAAGAAAGATTTTCAGATAGGGAGCCACTTTAAAATCCGTGTAGAACACCATTATATCGACTATTAAAGATGGCCCCCATGTTTTTATTAAATTGGCTGTATATCAGCTCCTAAACATCTGATTTCAATTTTCTTTTGTTTATTTTAAAGTTCTTATTAAAAAAAATATTTTTTATCATTATTCATTTTTCTCTAAATCTTAAGGGTTCCCCACAATTTTCCGAAATCTGAAGATTTCACTTTTCTTACAAACTTAATTGTTATATAACTTTTTTATTGTGCCCAATATCATTTTTTTACCTGATATAAAAAAGAAAGACATTTTTTTCTGCGTTCCATTGCTAACAAGATAATACTGTTTTATTTAACAACTTCTTTGGAAATAGCGTGTTAAACTAAGAAAAATAGATTATTTTTGGATCGTTCCCTGTCAAGTTTACCTGTATTAGTTTCTCGGATTCAAGATTTTGATGGAAATGTCCATTTATACTTTCCCTGAATCAATTCTGTTATTTATTGTTAGAACATATTATTCTGCTATTAACTTATTCGTTTAATGTAAGTTTTATAGTTTATAGTTTTGAAATATCCTGGTTACGCTCCTGTAATTAATTATAGAGCACGTAGTAGAGTATTTAAACATGGCTCACCTGACGAAAAAGCTGTATTCTTTTTTCTGGTGTCTGCCATTTTGTATTGTTGTATTCTACTTCTGAAAATGTCAATTTTATGAAACAATGTTTTATGGGTAGTTTTTAAAAGATATTATGTCATAGACATTTTAGTAGCAGCATCCTATATTTTGTACTAAACGATTAGTTATTACTACAGATTGGAAAAATAGTTGTTATTTTAAATGAAATAGTTACTATATAGTTGAATTTTTTTCTGTAAAATAGTTGGCAAATAGTTTTTTTCAAACAAAATAGTTGTGAAATAGTTACAATTTTTTTTACAATAATAATTTTTTTTACGATTTAATCAATAAATTAGTGAAATCAACGTATTAGTAAAAAGTGTCAAATCCGAAATTTTCGAGGAAAATATGTTATGGTCGATTCTAAATAGATTTTAGAAGCTAAAAAAATAATTAAACAAATAAATATGTAAAAACACAACATAATATCTATTCAAAAATATCTGTATAATAGACAAAATGTATTTCTAAAAATATATCAAACTAAAAAAATCAACAAAGAATTGTATGAATAAAACTCAAACTTATTAGGAAATCACAAGAAATATATATTATGTTTATTATCTATAAAATGTATAATATTTTTTTTTTTTTTTTTAAAATCAATATTAATAATTAGAATTATTTCAAACTTTGTCTTTATGACTTTTTATCAATACAAAATTTTTAATTTTGGATAAAAAAAGGCAATAGTTTAAAAATAGTTGGAAAGGTAAAATAGTTGCAAATGGTTGATTTCAAATTGGGTTCAATCAAACCAGTTTTCTGAAATTGATGGAGATATGTAATAAAAATTACAATAGTTGCATTTTTCGCAATAGTTGAAAAACTATTTTTCCAATCTCTAGTTATTACTTATGTTTCTCTTTAAATCAGACCAATGTTTAAACAATAATATGATATTATTTTTATATTTTACTAAAAAGATTTTACATTTCTCCCCTTAAGACTTGAATTTAGGAAAATCCTTTCTTAGTTGGTGCTTATGTGATAAAAGGAAAACACTTCTATAATTTAACGTTTCTAGGTCCAGAGCTGGGCGTTGATGAGTCAGTCACTTTACTTCTTGCTTTATACATAGATATTATAGATTAATATAGATATTGTATAATTAATACAAAAAAAGTTTTTTTACATACAATATACAGGATGGTCCGGTTTGGGATACAGATATTTTAAGAATTGATTCCTTGGCTCATTATGAGTAAAAAATTGTACGGGAATGTAGGGTTTATCTTTAACACCCTCTGAGCTACAGGATGTTTAAAAACTTCCTTCAAAGTAGTACCTACTTACCAACAAAGATTATCTCATAACTTCCAAAGTAACGTAACTAGAGCAACCACAATGAGTCAGTTTCATAGATAAATAACTAACGTATTTTTCAGTATTAGCGATATTGCTAACCGTGTTTTCAGTTCAGAGTTAGTGTTCATCAAAGTCAAAAAATATATTTATTTTTTTGAAAATTTTGATGCAATTACATTTTCCCCCAAAAGTACCTATAATAGGTGGTATTTTTATCATTATTTTGGTGTGTCATAATGTAACCTATAAATTCACCAAACAAAGTTTGGACCTGGGTCTTACAGTTTTCCAGTTATAAATTTATCTAAATAATCCCCAAAGTGACTATTTTGCTACCTACGCTATTAAATGAAACAGTCATAAATTATTTTTGTTTATAATTACATAATTAGTTTTAAAATTATGGAAAGTAACATTAACAATAAAATTATGTAATTATCAACAAAGCCTAGGAATCAGCTCTTAAAATATATGTATTCCAAACCGGACCATTCTGTATATACAAGCTTCAGTAAGTTTTTAGTTTCTGAAGGCCAATATGTTTCCAAGAAATATTATAACGGGGCACGTTCAGGATACAAACAATGATCTGTAATAATAAAAATGTGTTATAAATAAAATAATACTTTACATATTTTAAAAATTATTTGTAAAGATTTGTACCTGAGGTATTCAGGGACACAATCACTTGATGAATCTTGGAGGCCAAAATAACTTAAAAACAATTATAATAGGGCACATACAGTTGACAGTAACACAGGGATCTGTAAAAATAACTGTGTTTTATTTTATACAAATTTTTTTATTTAAAAAAATGTATATTAATATAAAAAATGTATGTTTATGTACTTCAATATTCAGTGGCGCAGTCGGTTTTAGTATCTTGAAGACCAATACAATTATTAATATATGCCACGTACAGAATATACAGATATCTGAAAAATGTTAAAATCACCTTATTGTTAGATTTTTGTAAAATTGAATTGTTGACATAGAGCATCATCTGATTCTAAAGAGAGTCATTGCAAAAGAATGAGATAGAGCGTACGTTAGGTATATATGCTTGTCTTTATTTAAACATAGTGAAAAAATATATTGAGAGTATTGTTTGGAATATATCTTTATCTTCACTTATGTGAACAAAATTTTCTACATTACGGTTAATACAAAATGCGGAGTCCATGTCTCTATGTCTATTTATTTCTATGTACGCTTCAAGTAACGTAACTTAAAATTAAGTTACTATCACTTAAAATTGGTAACGAGGCTTTGGTGGAACTACTAACAATAAATACTGTAACAATATTATATTACAGCCGCTTGGGTTATTATATCATGATTTGTAGAAATTAGTTATAACATTAGGTAATCCTTTTTGTAGAGAGACCTCGAAAAATATGTATTGAGTCAGTTGTTAGCACAGAGTCATGAGAAACACATTAATTTATAAAGTGCCGAAAGTGTTAAAATAAATCTAAGAAACAGTGTAGCTACCTTAGCCCTGTAATGCAAGCTAAGGAGAATTAAGGCTCTGTGGTAGTGACCACCATTTCATATTCAAAATAGTGCAAGTTTTGTGTACATAGTGAAAGATTTTGTATTGAATTAGTTTTTTTTTTGTATTCGAAATAGTTTTAGTTTTTGTGTAATAGATATAGTACCAGTTTTTGTAAAGACAGTGTAAGTGCAGTTAAAATTAAATTTATTTATTTAGTATAGCAGTGTTTACGATTCCAAGCACCCTCAGGTCATTCTACCGAACCAATTAAAGGTTAAATGAAATTATTTAAAGCAATTGAACCTAAAAACGTTACAATACTAAGGTCAACAATATGAATTCAAATTATGGAGAAATAGGGAGTGGCATCATACAATTTTTTTATTTTTATTTTTATATCTAGGCAAGTGGGGTGTCAAAATGTAGATCTCAATTAGTAGAATATGACACTATATTTTTTTTTCTAACTCAAAAATACACCTGTAAGTGGCTCCAAACAGTCCACGTATTGCCAGCGGCGGATTTACGTTAAGTGCCGCCCTGGGCGAAAATAAATTGCCGCTCCTCTGTCCAACCTTTTGAACCATCTGGGCCGCATAGCATATAAGCGGGCCAGAATAGAAAACTGAAGACTTTTTTTTTTTTTTAGTCGTGCTAATTTCAATGCGGGTTTTTTTTATTATTATATATATTTTTTAAATATCCAAGCTAGACAAGCTTGTATTAAACTAAAAAAATGTATTTTCCCAGAATCTGCCACACTCCCAAAATTTTGCCGCACTTATGGCATAAATCCGTGTATGTCTTGACCGAAGTTTTATTATTACAGCTAGAAGGATGGATAATGGATCTCAAAAAACAGTTGAATGTCGAATTTCAGATATACATACATTGAAATATAACTTTTTTTAATTGAGTGAATCTATCTTTGTTAAATGTTACATGTGTAAAATACTTACATGAAGTGCTATGGTACACCTACTCTATGGTATTATTATCTCTATGTACGCTCAAGCAACAAAATATCATCACTTAATATACTGTCCTCGTGTAAACAGCGCTTTAAAGGATAACACCACTGTAATAGATAAAAAAATCGATTTTTTAAAATAATATTTTCTTATACTTTATGCATTCAAAAATATATCTCCAAAAAATTTCAAGCTAAAATATTAAAAATTGACAAGAAGTAAAAAATCCTAATTTTTGATAAATTAAACATGTACTTAAACTTTTAATCGCGATTTTCTCGACCTGGGCGGAAACGTAACTAGCTACAATTATTAAATATTTAAATCTTAAATACGAAAATTAATAATTAATTATAATCGCCGTTTTTTTATTTTGAAAATTATTTTATTTTTTTGATAAAAATTCATACAGTATAAGTTCAATGTATGGTTACAGGTTAATAATATACCTTTTCCCAAATCCTAAATAAATAATATAGTTACCAAATAGATTGACATTTTTTGAAGCATTCATAATGGTGTTCCTCTTTAAGGCGTGGTACAAAAACGCACAAACAAACAAACACTATAAAACAAACAGCTCTAAAATTATATATTAAACAACTAACAATAAGTATATGATAAAATACAAATGTGCACTAATTACTATTGTCACTAAAGTTAGTCAATCTAGTGCTACTACAATAAACTGCGACTTAAATTTGACAAAGAGTGGCGTACGTGACCATAATAATATGCAGTTTTCACATTAGACTGTTTTTATTCATACGACATCTGCGTAGCCAGGATTTTATTCAGAAGGGGGCAATTTTTTTGTTTTTTTAAACCGATTTAGTCTGCGTGTTTTGTCTAGTACACCAAGGTAAAAGGAGGGGGGTGGGGGCCTCGAACAGCCGGTAGTTAAACTTTTTGGGCGTTGAAGAGCAAAAAAAGCTAACCTTACCTAAAAAGATTCATACAAAATTTTTTAATAGAAAATCTTTTCAATGGGCTTCAATTTTTTGGCGCCTCGGACCTCAAAATATAAAAGCACGATTCTATTAAATGGTCATTAATGTAAACAAAATTTGGGTAATTTTTCCTTTTTTTCTTAAATATTGTATCGTTCTGGTCTCTGGTGCTACATCGCGCGGTTTCAACTTTGAACTTTAGCTCGTGAAATTCCGTGATTTTCATTAACTCGGTAAATCAATTTTTCGATGTGTTCTTAGTTATCAAATTATCAAATTGCAAAAATAAATAAATAAATAAATAATAAAACGACGTGCAATTATAAAAATCTGTTTTTTGTACACTTAAACTCTAAAATTTTCTTTCTGATAAGAAATGAACTTTTTTTTAATTTCAATGCAGGACGATGAGAAAGTAACCACAAATGTTTGGACGCAAATAACTCGATCAAAAATGGTCGTAAAGTAAAACAAAATTAAATTGAAGAGAAAAGTCTAATCCACAAAAATCCTTTATTTGATTTGACCAAAAAAATTTCTTAAGTCCTATAGAGCCTCTCAAAATTGATATACATTTAAAAAAAAATTTTTTTTCAGCGTTTTATCTTCAAAAAAGAGGTTAACCTTAATGGTATTAAAATTTCCAACAAATGATACATTAAAACTGTTAAAGACGACAATTTTTCGCGGTCATTCGAAAATACCTAAAAATATTGAAAACATTTTGTGATCCCTTAATTTTTGAGTTTAGTGTAATTTTTTAACTCTTAAAAATGATTTAATTTTTGTAAACTGATGTTAACGCTCACAAACAAACTATAAAATGTAACCACGTGTCTAGTCAGAGACAAACAAAAATGAAAAGTTAGTATCTCTGTTTAATTTTTTAAACAAATAATACGATATTAAGCAAGTTAAAGAAAATTGAAATCAATTTAAATTTTGAGAACGCCAAGTAAAGTTAGGTTATTTAAACTAAAAATATACACCTTAACCACAATAACTGATGAGGACTTCTTGTGAAGTCGAAACACGTGTCGAGGGACATTGTTTTATTGTGGTGTATATTTTTAGTTTAAGTGACTAGAAATAGAAACCACAGTTTCTCCGTTTTTCCAGTAGAAAGTTAGGTTAGCTTAATTTTTGAGGTTCGTACTGCCCCCTCAGAAAAAAATGGTTCCGGCGCCACTGGCTTTACTGTTTTTAATATATAATATATGTATGTACATATGTATGTATAAATTATATAACATACATGCGTGCATGGGCGCCGGGAGGGGGGTGCACTTGCACCCCCCCTGGCAAAAAAGAAAAAACTAAAAAATTAAGAAATATAAATTTTAATTTTAGATTCAGGTCAGAATATAAAAGTGAGAACTTTTTTTTTTTTTTGGTCGCGCCAAGTTTATTTTGTAATTTTATAAAGTTAGATAAGGGAAAATACGAAGACCTTTTTTTGCAATACAAGTTTATTATTACAAAATTATTATATTAAATTTCTATTTTTTTTTTAATTATTTTATATGTAATTTAATTTTATATATCTAGATGCACCCCCCTGTAACAAATTATGCCGGCGCCCATGCATTCGTGTGATGTGTATCAACCAAGGTCACAATCGCTATAGTCCATTGAAATGTTACATTTTTTAGGCCTTACCTTGCGTTTTTTAGAGGACGCAATTTTATTTTTTTGATGTGTAGGGGGGGTCAGTGTAAAGCTAAAATCAAGTTTGTGGGGTCGCCACCCTTGTCCCACGGCCGCCATCTTAAAATAGGGGTTGAAATGGTTATTTCGATTTATCTCTTAAACTATTTATCTGATAAAAAAAATTTGTCAACATTTTTTGTTGCAAATTTAATTCTCTACAATTTTGGTCCAGTATCTTTTTGTCGTAGAATTATAAATAAAAAAGTTATAAGCGAAAATGTTCGGAAATTCGAGAAAAAAATTTTTATTTTTCGATATAACTTTTTTTTTATCATTTTACGAAAAAATAATATCAGACCATTTTTGTAGATCGTTTTTTAAGGAATAACTTTTATAAGCAACATTTTTTAATTAAGTCAATAGCTACGGTTTTACAGCGCTCCGAAGTGAGTATTATTTTTCAGTACTCTTAACTATACATATATTATGCGTGTGTACTAATAATGTGTCATCAGTTATTTTCCTTTTTTTTTTTATTTTGTTATTATAATTTTTTTAATTATTAATTTTGTAATATTATTAATAATTAATTATTGATTCTTTTCCACTCCATTACAGAATTTTACAATTATTGATTTTTAAAATAATTTTAAATTTGATGGCCGTTACTGAGAATACTGTCCAGGTAGAAAATACTCACGTGACCATGAGGGAACAAAAGAACATCTGCCTGCTATTATTATTATTATTTCTAACCTCTCTTATTGTAAGAATAGCTGATGTTATTGTGTTGAAGTTGTCGTTCAACTTACTTATATCTTTCAGTTGTGCTACATATTTCTCTACGTGCGGATGTATTTTATCCTGTTTGTAATTGTGAAGACGATTTCGAATGATTTTAGACACGATTTTAACTTCAGTGAAAACTATTTTTTTTTTGATTAGCATTTAGAATTTTTAAGCGTGCTTTTTTCTATTATTCCATCATGAGTGATTGTTTTATTTGTAAAAAACCTTTAGGTGAAAATAAAATAAGAACTGTGAAGGCAAAAGGTGTAAAAACTTTATTAGATCGAGCTGTAGCAAAAAATGATGAGGCTAACGAACAATTTTTACGAACTATTTCGGAAGTAACTGTACATATTGCGTGTTATTGTTATTACGTGGACAATCGAACCGATAATGTTGTTCGTCGTCGCAGCAGCAGCTCCAGTAGTTATTCTTCAGTTTCAGAAGCTCCAGAGCCAGACTTTGATTTTGTGAACAATTGCTTCATCTGTGCCAAAACGGTTCAGGATCCAAGTAATTTGCGCACAAGCCGCAGCCTGGTCCATCGAAAAGACTAAGGACGGAATAGTTCAAATATAGAAAATCACCGTGGATTATGCCTATTGGGGAAACCACATAAAAAAAAAACGCGCCTCCAGACTCTACCTCGTGGGTGGTGGGGAAAAGAGTCAATAATTAATTATTAATAATATTACAAAATTAATAATTAAAAAAATTATAATAACAAAATAAAAAAAAAAAGGAAAATAACTGATGACACATTATTAGTACACACGCATAATATATGTATAGTTAAGAGTACTGAAAAATAATACTCACTTCGGAGCGCTGTAAAATCGTAGCTATTGACTTAATTAAAAAATGTTGCTTATAAAAGTTATTCCTTAAAAAACGATCTACAAAAATGGTCTGATATTATTTTTTCGTAAAATGATAAAAAAAAAAGTTATATCGAAAAATAAAAAAATTTTTCTCGAATTTCCGAACATTTTCGCTTATAACTTTTTTATTTATAATTCTACGACAAAAATATACTGGACCAAAATTGTAGAGAATTAAATTTGCAACAAAAAATGTTGACAAATTTTTTTTATCAGATAAATAGTTTAAGAGATAAATCGAAATAACCATTTCAACCCCTATTTTCAAGATGGCGGCCGTGGGACAAGGGTGGCGACCCCACAAACTTGATTTTAGCTTTACACTGACCCCTCCTACACATCAAAAAAATAAAATTGCGTCCTCTAAAAAACGCAACCCCAAATGTAACTTTTCAATGGACTACTAGCTATCTCAACAGAATGTGTTGTTGGCTAGCTCAGCGATTCTCAACCTGTGGGGCGCGCCCCCCTAGGGAGACGTGATCAAACTAAATGGGGGCGCGAGCATATCGAACAAAAATGAAAAAATATATTATTAAAACATTTATTTAATTTACTGAAAGAAAAGCAATAAAATACATTCTGACATAATAAAAATAAAATACACGTTTATTGTATCAGTACTTACTGCACAATGCATTTAATAATTAACTTATCAATATTAAATTAAAAACAAGATTAATAATTATTAGTGACTCACAGAGTAAAGTTTTTCGAAAGAAGGTTTAAAAAAAATTGTGTATGAGGGGCGGGGGGCGGGATGAGAATTGTGATTGAAAATTGGGTCGCAAATACTAAAAGGTTGAGAAACGCTGGGTTAGCTGATAGTTGATTAACTTTCGTCCCCACTCCTGTGACGTTGTTTTAAATTTGTATAAAACGGTTGCTATTTTGAATATGTGAATTATAATTGATTTGTGCATCACACAGTCATATCATCTCACAAGCGGCTAACTAATGTTGCATAACCTTGCATGACATTATAAGTAAATGTAAAACTACAATTATTATGCTGTTAACAAATACAACATTGTGGGTGATTTTATGTTTTTATTTGAACGAATGTATTATTTATTAAATAAAAGTGATTCCGCGGTTATTTATGTGTATCTAATATGTACTGTCAACGTACTTGGGCGTGGCCTGTACAACTAATTGTAAGTAAACAAACCTGACTTAATTCACCTTCTAAATGTACTGCATAATTAAGTAACATAATGTCTAGGGATATTGTTAATGCCATAATATCTCTGAGTTTCGATCTTACATTTCCTTTTTTAATAACAGTGTAGAATCCGTCAATAAATAATATTACAAATTACTAGAAATATTTAAAAAATACGATTATTTTTATGTAAAATATTTTGCTTTTATTCTTCCTACATTTTTTTCAGGGCTTCAGCTGTCAAAATGATCTACCTCGTAATTGTAAAATTGAAAATTCATTTAAATATACATATATTCTTTGTTTTTACCAGATTTAACTCAAACAGCAAATATCAATAATTTTACTAGAAAAAAGAATTTGACATTTAAAAATTGAAAGGCATGTATTTTGGGAAATGATTTTCAAACTATAATTGAGTATTTTGATGAATGTTTTAAAAGTACTAATAATTATATTCCATTTTTTATTCATTAAAAAATAAAATAATATTACATTAAACAAATTTTTGTGTATCTACAAAAAATAAATCAATTTGAATCCCTGTCTTTGACCCCACACAATTTCTGGAAAAAGATAACGTACTGAACATAATTTTGTATATTTTTAAATCGATAAATAATTTAAACATAAAGTAGCTCAGTAATGTACAAATATCTTAACTTGAGTATTTTTTTAGAATTTGTCGTATTTTTGATATAAGATAAGTGTTTATAGATTCAGTTACTTTGTGCCAAGTATTTTATATCAATCTTTTATAGAAAGGTGTGTTATAATTTATTCTTTAATAAAGTGAATATTTTCACACGTTTATTGTCTAAATATACTCGCTAATGTGTTATACGATTAATTATTCAACTGTAAATTACACACAGTAAGACAAATATTACGAAATAATGACTGAAATCGAACCACCCATAGTCCACGGTATTTAGATTAAAATTCGCCAAATAGAAGAAAAAAATTATAAAGTTTTGATACTTTGTCCACGAACTCTCAGTAAGGTTCGGAATAAGAGCCCGAAAAGTTCCCACCTAAATCGTGGATGGAACATCCCCTTTCACGTAAAAAACTACCCCCGGAATGAAATTTATTCTAGTTTTTCCCATTTTTCATCCGAACCACTGTTCGGAGAAAAAAATATTACAGGAATTAAAGATTCTACATATAATTCTACGTAAAAAATGTTATGTGCACTATTCGGTTAATTCCTAGCCTACTCTCGCAATCGTTGCTCAAAGTGAAGGGTAGTTTTGGGAACGCAGCGAAAAATCAGCGTAACAATAGTTTTCAACATACACATTTCCAAAACGGTTGATTTTACATAAAAAATGATTATGATAAAAATTATGGAACTTTATCTTCTCTATCAGATCCATGCACCACAAATTTTTTTCAAACGTTTTTCATTGATTTTTTTTGCTCATTTTCACAAACGTACATTTCATATTTTGAGCTCTTTTCCATACAACCCATTGAGTACAGCTTTTAACAAACTTTAATTTAGTGGTTTACCCTCGTAAGTCTATTCCACTAAGTTTTGTATATTTTTATTGATTTTATGTTGGCTTCTTGGATTAATTCCTCTTCGGTTGACGAATTTAGACAACCTTCTCTATGGTAGTTGAAATACATGGTTAAGCAGCGCAAACCAATTTTAATACAGCCGGATCGTTTCCAGCAACCCACTTGACAGTTCTGGTTTAAAATTTTGAAGATGTAAGGTAGACATTGTGCCTCTGTAGTGAAAATAAATGATAAAATGTTGTTCGTTTTCATTTTTACCCCATTTTGTAGCGCCTATGATAACTGTCTGTCAAGATTTAGTTTGGTAAAATACCCAATAGGAATGTTGTTGATAAACTGCATATATTGATGAGATAAAATTATGGCATGTTTCTATTGGACAACTTATGAAACGAACTAATTTTTTGTGGATTTAAATATATTTACTTTCGTGAAACTTTCTACAATATTTTTCTTCCGAACCGTCATTCGAAGAAAAAAATATAGTAAGAATTAAATATTCTATATAAAATTCTGCGTAAAAAATATGATATGCTCTATTCGGTTAATCCCCAGCCTACCCTCGCAATTGAAGCTCAAAGTGAAGGGAAGTTTTGAGAACGAAGCGAAAAATCTGCATAACATGATTTTTCACCGTAAATATTTTCGTAACGGCGAACTTAACGTAAAAAATTATTATTATGAGAATTATAGAACTGAATCTCTTCTACGAGATTCATGTGCTACGATTTTTATTTCAAACGTTTTTCATTGATTTTTTGGCCTTTTTTCACAAATGTACATTGTACACTCCATTTTTTTTTTACAAAATATAATACAATTTAAACAAACGATGCGTCCTTTTGAGATATTTTGAAAAAATAGCGATTTTGAGGTACTACCTCCTTACCTTCCACACGATTTTGATGATTTTTATATGGGATCATCTACTAGTCAGAACCAACAAAGAAAGTTTCATTAAAATCGGTCCAGTGGTTCATGAGTTAAGCGTGCGACAAAAACAGGCACACATACACATACGCACACACATAGACAACATATTTTACCATATTTTGATGATAATTTTTACTAAAAAATCTTCTCCATGTAAAATAATAGAATGCGCGTTTGTGAAAAATGGGCAAAAAAATCAATGAAAAACGTTTGAAAATTATTTGTGGTGCATGGATCTGATAGAGAAGATAAAGTTCCATAATTTTTATTATAATCATTTTTACGTAAAATCAGCCGTTTTGGAAATATGTATGTTGAAACTATTTTTACGCCGATTTTTCGCTGCGTTCCCAAAATTACCCTTCACTTTGAGCAACGATTGCGAGAGTAGGCTGGGAATTAACCGAATAGTGCACATGACATTTTTTACGTAGAATTTTATGTAGAATCTTTAATTCCTGTAATATTTTTTTCTCCGAACGGCGGTTCGAATGAAAAATGGGAAAAACTGGAATAAATTTCATTCCGGGGGTAGTTTTTTACGTGAAAGGGGATATTCCATCCACGATTTAGGTGGGAACTTTTCGGGCTCTTATTTCAAACCCTACTAAGAGTTCGTGGACAAAGTATCAAAACTTTATGAATTTGTTCTTCTAAAATATCTAATTTACTTGGACTACCATACCCGTAAGGAAAAATAAAATCCTCCGTAACTTGAACAATACAACCGTGATTGTCCGTGATATTGTTGAAACTTGTACACATTGTTAACAAGAGAATGGAGACTGAAAAAAATAAGGATTTTTCGGTATGACCTCCTCATTTTAAGATACATCTCATTTTTTAGACACTAGTGTAATTTCGATGATTTTAATTAACAATCATTTAAAAACCAGCAAATAAAACAATACGAAATTATTACACCGAGTCAAAGTAACGAAAAGGAATATATTAGAGTTTGCAGCATTTAAAAAAAATGAATATATTCTTCAAACGAGCCGGTTTATAAATCACGTAAATGCAGCCAAATTAAAAACTTTTGCAAATCACAATTACAGCAGTATATCCATAAAGAAATAGTAAATCACATCTGGAATATGTTTTTATGAGATGACCCACCGATTTTACGAAATTAATAAAAAAACAATTTCCTTAAAAAAAATAATAATGTCCGTACTGCGCATGCGCAGAGTGACGCTACATTCAAAGCATTTGATTTATGGCGTACAGGATTTATACATACATACTATTTGATACATTTCGACTGGATACCGTTATCACCATGAAAATTACATGAAATATAGTAAATTATATGCAGCATCTTTTGTACATCTCACATTTAAGAGATGACCCCCTCATTTTTTTTTATTATCAAAAAACCGAAAAAATGTAAAAAAAATAATTTCACTTAAATGTGCATAACGCTTGTAAAAATCGCGTGATTTTTGTTAAATTTAAGTTAAATACGTAAAAATACACGTTTCACAAGAAGGCGCTATCAGATTTTTAATTACAATTCAAGTATTTTTAAAAACGACGTAAAAGTGGTACATTATATTTGAACACTGCATAAAAAACCCAGCGACGATCGATTTCACGATCCCGAAAATTATGTTACAAAATTAATAATTAGTTTCTCTACGTATATTCGGTAGAGAAACTAATGACGATCTATTATTTTTTGGGTTTTTTTGATACCGCCTGTGGATTTTTCACAATTCGCAAAATACTGAAAAACGGGAAGAAATTTATTTATTATTTCGTTAATAATATCACCAATGTCATACAAATCACAGAAATTGTTAAAAATCATGTGTTGCAACGACTGTATTAATTAATTCGCTTATTAACAGGGTGTTCTAGTCTAAAAATGTGAAAATATCAAATTTTTTTTTGCATTTTATCAATAAACAGGGTTTCAAAAATATGTGTTCAAAACCCTATACCTCAATTCCAAAAAATGACGGAGTTACAGCGATTTGAAGATGATGCGTAGCATTGAATAGTCAGCTATGTATAAACATTGAACGCGTTTTTCTCGAAACTGAAAACTGAAAATGGCTGCCATAATATCACAAGATCTACTGAACCGATTGACTTCAAATTTTCTGTGTATATACCTTCAGTAGACATGTTATTACCACCGTTAGCGGAATTGAGTCAAAAACATTTTTCTTTATTGTATAGAGAGCGAAAGATTAAGAACATAAAAAAAATAAAAATGTCCTGGAAGTTGCACCAGCCAAATCAGCCCAATCAAATAAAAGTACTTGGGGTTTTTCTTACTTTTTTTTTACTAATTTATTACCACTAAAGATATTTTATTACCATTTCCGGTATCGAGTTACAGCCGTGTGATCTAGATTCTTCCGTAAGCTACACCAGCCATAGTGTTTCATGTGTTCATTTTATGCGTTCAGAATGAAACCTATGCCATTTTTTATTACTTTTTTTTTACTCTCGAACAAAACCAAGAAAACAAAAAAAAAAATTTTCAACCCTTAAACCAAAATATTAACTTTTAAGACAAAAATCATTAGAAAGCGTTAAATAATAACTATATAATAAATTTAATATATCAATTATCTAGAACAGTGGTTCCCAAACATCTTTTGTCGCTGAACTCCTACAGGTTTTTTCATAATTTGAAGGACACTTTTCCTAAAATAATTTTTTTTACCGATTTCAACTATTTCAAATAAAAAAAATACTTAAAACGTCCAAAACAATTTATTACCCCAGTCCAATCAACTAAAATGTATCCATACAAGTTGTTTTATACCTAGATAATAACATTATAATAGAAATAACCGTTTAGCGATGACCAATAATTTTTTTTACCGATTTTACTCATTTCAAAAAAAAATAAAAATCGTTAAAAATTCTAAAACAATTTATTACCCCAGTCCAATCAACTTAAATTTATCCATACATGTTGTTTTATATCTAGATAATAATATTATAATAGAAATAACAGTTTAGTGATGGCCAGTAATTTTTTTTACCGATTTCAATTATTTCAAATAAAAAAATTCCTAAAAACGTCCAAATTATTTATTACCCCCAGCACAATCAACTAAAATGTATTTTTGCATGTTGTCTTATATCTAGATAATAATATTATAATAGAAATAACTGTTTGGTGATGGCCAGTAATTTTTTTTACCGATTTTACTCATTTCAAATAAAAACAAAAATCTTTAAAAATTCTAAAACAATTTATTACCCCAGCCCAATCAACTTAAATGTATCCATACATGTTGTTTTATATCTAGATAATAATATTATAATAGAAATAACCGTTTAGCGATAGCCAATAATTTTTTTTACCGATTTTACTCATTTCAAATAAAAATAAAAATGTTTAAAAATTCTAAAACAATTTATTACCCCAGCCCAATCAACTTAAATGTATCCATACATGTTGTTTTATATCTAGATAATAATATTATAATAGAAATAACAGTTTAACCATGGCTAATAATTTTTTTTTACCGATTTAAATTATTTCAACTAAAAAAAATTCTTAAAACGTCCAATAAAATTTATTACCCCCAGCCCAATCAACTTAAATGTATCCATACATGTTGTTTTATATCTAGATAATAATATTATAATAGAAATAACAGTTTAGTGATGTCCAGTAATATTTTTTACCGATTTCAATTATTTCAAATAAAAAAATTCCTTAAAACGTCCAAATTATTTATTACCCCCAGCACAATCAACTAAAATGTATTTATGCATGTTGTCTTATATCTAGATAATAATATTATAATAGAAATAACTGTTTGGTGATGGCCAGTAATTTTTTTTACCGATTTTACTCATTTCAAATAAAAACAAAAATCTTTAAAAATTCTAAAACAATTTATTACCCCAATCCAATCATCTTAAATGTATCCATACATGTTGTTCTATATCTAGATAATAATATTATAATAGAAATAACAGTTTAGCCATGGCTAATAATTTTTTTTACCGATTTAAATTATTTCAACTAAAAAAAATTCTTAAAACGTCCAATAAAATTTATTACCCCCAGCCCAATCAACTTAAATTTATCCATACATGTTGTTTTATATCTAGATAATAATATTATAATAGAAATAACAGTTTAGTGATGGCCAGTAATTTTTTTTACCGATTTCAATTATTTCAAATAAAAAAATTCCTAAAAACGTCCAAATTATTTATTACCCCCAGCACAATCAACTAAAATGTATTTTTGCATGTTGTCTTATATCTAGATAATAATATTATAATAGAAATAACTGTTTGGTGATGGCCAGTAATTTTTTTTACCGATTTTACTCATTTCAAATAAAAACAAAAATCTTTAAAAATTCTAAAACAATTTATTACCCCAGCCCAATCAACTTAAATGTATCCATACATGTTGTTTTATATCTAGATAATAATATTATAATAGAAATAACCGTTTAGCGATAGCCAATAATTTTTTTTACCGATTTTACTCATTTCAAATAAAAATAAAAATGTTTAAAAATTCTAAAACAATTTATTACCCCAACCCAATCAACTTAAATGTATCCATACATGTTGTTTTATATCTAGATAATAATATTATAATAGAAATAACAGTATAGCCATGGCTAATAATTTTTTTTTACCGATTTAAATTATTTCAACTAAAAAAAATTCTTAAAACGTCCAAATTATTTATTACCCCCAGCACAATCAACTAAAATGTATCCATGCATGTTGTTTTATATCTAGATAATAATATTATAATAGAAATAACAGTTTGGTGATGGCCAGTAATTTTTTTTACTGATTTCAATTATTTCAAATAAAAAAAATCCTTAAAACGTCCAAATTATTTATTACCCCCAGCACAATCAACTAAAATGTATCCATCTATGTTGTTTTATACCTTGATAATAATATAATAACAGAAATAACAGTTTAGCCATGGCCAATAATTTTTTTTACCGATTTCAATTATTTCAACTAAAAAAAATCTTTAAAACGTCCAACACAATTTAATACCCCCAGCCCAATCAACTAATATGTATCCATGCATGTTGTTTTATATCTAGATAATATTATTATAATAGAAATAACAGTTTGGTGATGGCCAGTAAATAAAATCCTTAGTTGAAATAATTTAAATCGGTAAAAAAAATATTGACCATCGCTAAGCTGTAAAATAAAAATAAAAACTGTAATAAAGTTCTTTTATAATAATATTAGGAGGACATAGTAAATCATTTCTGAGCAAATTTCAGTTAATTGGGCTGGGGGTAATAAATAGTTTTGTACGTTTTAAGGATTTTTTTTATTTGAAATAATTGAAAACGGTAAAAAAAATTATTGGCCATGGCTAAACTGTTATTTCTGTTATTTTATTATTATCAAGGTATAAAACAACATACATGGATACATTTTAGTTGATTGGGCTGGGGGCAATAAATTGTGTTGGACGTTTTAAGGATTTTTTTTAGTTGAAATAATTGAAATCGAAAAAAAATATTGGCCATCGCTAAACTGTTATTTCTGTTATTATATTATTATCAAGGTATAAAACAACATAGATGGATACATTTTAGTTGATTGTGCTGGGGGTAATAAGTAATTTGGACGTTTTAATGATTTTTTTATTTGAAATAATTGAAATCAGTAAAAAAAATTACTGGCCATCGCCAAACTGTTATTTCTATTATAATATTATTATCTAGATATAAAACAACATGCATGGATACATTTTAGTTGATTGTGTTGGGGGTAATAAATAATTTGGACGTTTTAAGGAATTTTTTTATTTGAAATAATTGAAATCGGTAAAAAAAATTACTGGCCATCACTAAACTGTTATACTTGTATAATATTATTATCTAGATATAAAACAACATGTATGGATACATTTAAGTTGATTGGGCTGGGGGTAATAAATTGTATTGGACGTTTTAAGGATTTTTTTTAGTTGAAATAATTTAAATCGGTAAAAAAAAATACTGGCCATCACCAAACTGTTATTTCTATTATAATATTATTATCTAGATATAAAACAACATGCATGGATACATTCTAGTTGATTGTGCTGGGGGTAATAAATAATTTGGACGTTTTAAGGATTTTTTTTATTTGAAATAATTGAAATCAGTAAAAAAAATTACTGGCCATCACCAAACTGTTATTTCTATTATAATATTATTATCTAGATATAAAACAACATGCATGGATACATTTTAGTTGATTGTGCTGGGGGTAATAAATAATTTGGACGTTTTAAGGAATTTTTTTATTTGAAATAATTGAAATCGGTAAAAAAAATTACTGGACATCACTTAACTGTTATTTCTATTATAATATTATTATCTAGATATAAAACAACATGTATGGATACATTTAAGTTGATTGGGCTGGGGGTAATAAATTTTATTGGACGTTTTAAGAATTTTTTTTAGTTGAAATAATTTAAATCGGTAAAAAAAAATTATTAGCCATGGTTAAACTGTTATTTCTATTATAATATTATTATCTAGATATAAAACAACATGTATGGATACATTTAAGTTGATTGGGCTGGGGTAATAAATTGTTTTAGAATTTTTAAACATTTTTATTTTTATTTGAAATGAGTAAAATCGGTAAAAAAAATTATTGGCTATCGCTAAACGGTTATTTCTATTATAATATTATTATCTAGATATAAAACAACATGTATGGATACATTTAAGTTGATTGGGCTGGGGTAATAAATTGTTTTAGAATTTTTAAAGATTTTTGTTTTTATTTGAAATGAGTAAAATCGGTAAAAAAAATTACTGGCCATCACCAAACAGTTATTTCTATTATAATATTATTATCTAGATATAAGACAACATGCATAAATACATTTTAGTTGATTGTGTTGGGGGTAATAAATAATTTGGACGTTTTAAGGAATTTTTTTATTTGAAATAATTGAAATCAGTAAAAAAAATTACTGGCCATCACCAAACTGTTATTTCTATTATAATATTATTATCTAGATATAAAACAACATGTATGGATACATTTAAGTTGATTGGGCTGGGGGTAATAAATTGTATTGGACGTTTTAAGGATTTTTTTTAGTTGAAATAATTTAAATCGTTAAAAAAAATACTGGCCATCACCAAACTGTTATTTCTATTATAATATTATTATCTAGATATAAAACAACATGTATGGATACATTTAAGTTGATTGGACTGGGGTAATAAATTGTTTTAGAATTTTTAAAGATTTTTATTTTTTTTTGAAATGAATAAAATCGGTAAAAAAAGTTATTGGTCATCGCTAAACGGTTATTTCTATTATAATGTTATTATCTAGGTATAAAACAACTTGTATGGATACATTTTAGTTGATTGGACTGGGGTAATAAATTGTTTTGGACGTTTTAAGTATTTTTTTTATTTGAAATAATTGAAATCGGTAAAAAAATTATTTTAGGAAAAGTGTCCTTCAAATTATGAAAAAACCTGTAGGAGTTCAGCGACAAAAGATGTTTGGGAACCACTGTTTTAGATAATTGATATATTAAATTTATTATATAGTTATTATTTAACGCTTTCTAATGATTTTTGTCTTAAAAGTTAATATTTTGGTTTAAGGGTTGAAAAATTTTTTTTTTTTGTTTTCTTGGTTTTGTTCGAGAGTAAAAAAAAAGTAATAAAAAATGGCATAGGTTTCATTCTGAACGCATAAAATGAACACATGAAACACTATGGCTGGTGTAGCTTACGGAAGAATCTAGATCACACGGCTGTAACTCGATACCGGAAATGGTAATAAAATATCTTTAGTGGTAATAAATTAGTAAAAAAAAAGTAAGAAAAACCCCAAGTACTTTTATTTGATTGGGCTGATTTGGCTGGTGCAACTTCCAGGACATAAAATAAAAATGAATAGTCACTTTTCAAAATGCCGCCATTTTTTTATTTGAATTATTACAATTATTTTTTTTGCAACCCGCTATAGCCGCCCAACTTATATATATTAAGAAAATTATTGGTTTTGTTGGCCACTGATATAATTACGATAAAAATTACCTACATACAATTCATTTTAATTTGTTTTATGTTTTTAATCTTTCGCTATCTATACAATAAAGAAAATTGTTTTTGACTCAATTCTGCTAAGGGTGGTAATAACATGTGTACTGAAGGTACACAGCAAATTTGAAGTCAATCGGTTCAGTAGATCTTGTGATATTATGGCAGCCATTTTCAGTTTTCAGTTTCGAGAAAAACGCGTTCAATGTTTATACATAGCTGGCTATTCAATGCTTCCGCACACTATTTTTATCAATTAAGTAGTTAATTTATTCACGGCTCAGCTATTTTGAGCGATAGCGTGATTAAATTTACCCTAACCACTTTGAGTTTTTAAGGAAAACGTTGGTGCAGCTTTCACCAATAACGGTCTAGTAGTTTTTAAGTTAATAATAATTAGATCTGTATTGAGAATTTCTTGATGATTGATGGGTATCTTGATACTGATCGAAGAACAACACTCAACAACTATTGATTTTGTACTATCTTTATTTGGAAATTTCATCGGCTTTTATAGCAAATAAAACTTACATAACTTACATAATAATGATTAAAATTACTTATGCAACTTATATAACTAATCGATAACTTCTAACTTATAAACAGATTTATAAACTAAATATAATTAATGATTTTGCCGTAACAGATCCATTGATGTCGGGAATTATAAAGAATTATCTCTAGAGCAAAATCTAACCTAACGCTATTATTGCTATTGCTCAGAATTTTAGAGCAGTGATAATAAATGGATTAAATGTAAATGCTAAGCATTTTATGAGGTACAATTGTCACTAATTGTAAGTACTGCTTGTAGATCGCTGATTTCTAGATAACGCGTATGCATCAAGGTCATTCATATAAACCATACTATTGATTACAACTGTCAGTGGGTTGTCATTTATATCTAACTAGCTACTACCCGCGGCTTCGCTTGCGTAAATTTTGTAACCCCCATCTTAATGATATTTTTTCCGCCGGATCGAGTGAAGCTAATTACAACCACTCATATGTAAGAGTGCGAAATATAAATTTTTTCTATATTTTAGTTTTCATTCATTATGCAAAATCGCAAATATCTCGACTGCTATGCGAGATAGGTTTTTTTTTTTCTTCTATGTACCCCATGTATAAATACCCGACCCCTGTGGTATTTTTCCCGCCGGATCTAATAAAACTATTTATAACCCTTCATATGTAACAGGGGGTGAAATGTTTATTACTATAAAAAAATTCCCCATACAACAACCCTTTTGCAATCCCTTAAGGGTTAAATTTTCGTGATACGAAGTAGCCTATGTTCTTCCTCGGCATGCAAGATATCTCACTGCCAAATTTCATCAAGATCGGTAAAGCGGTTTAGCCGTGAACAGGTAAAAAATAGACAGACTGAGAGATACACTTTCGCATAATTATATTATAAGTCTTGACTTCTATGTAAGATAAGGGGTTGTTTTGTCCCCCTAATAACTCCTCTGCCGTAGTATTTTTCTCGCCAGATCGAATGTAACCAATTACAACCCTTCATATGTGACAGGGGGTGAAATATAAAATTTTTTTTATTTTTAGTTTTCTTCCATTATACAAAATCGTAAATATCTTGGTTCCTATGCGAGATTGAGGGTTGTTTTCCTCCTGAAACCCCCGCACCCGTAGTATTATTCCCGCCGGATCGAATAAAACCAATTACAACCCTTCATATATAACGAGGGGTAAAATATTAATTACTAAAAAAAATTAAAAATTTTTCACCCCCTTGACAGTAGATGAGTTAAAATAAATTAGATGTAACTTTGGGGCAATATTTTCACACCGTTAACATATCTTTTTCATAAATCAGACACGCGTTCATGGTTGTCAATTAACCAAAGTATTTAAAAAAAATTAAAAAAATCAAATATCGGTTTTCGTTTTGATACTTTTTTACATCAAAACTTTTTTTTCCTTTTTTTTTCATTTTTTTCATTTTTTTTTAAATCTGAAATTTGAACCTTACATTATATCGCCCAAGGAATATAAAAAAAATAATAAAAAAATTGTAACTTTTTTTTTGAAAAATTGGGAGCCCCTTGTCACCCCATTTATAAACTTTTTCAAAAAAGGCCCACTAGTTGTTATTTTTTACCCTCAAGGAATGTATATACCAAATTTCAAGGTTCTCCGATGAGTGGAAATGGTCAAAAAAATGATTATCAGTGAGTGAGTGAGGACACTTCGTTATATACAGGGTGAGTCATATCAGGTGGAACAAACTTGAACCGTGGATTTAGAAAAATATTTTAAGCAAAAAACATTATATAAACATATGTCCGGAAATTTGCCATGAGGGGGCTACAGCCCTCCAAAAAATTTATTCAAAATTAGTTTTTATTTAACATCTAGAGAACCCATTATGCTAAAGTTATGAAATTTGATACGAGGTTTAGTATTAATAAGTATTATTGATTTCCAGTATTAACCAATTATAATTTAGACCAGGGCTGTATGGGGCCAGTAGGCCCATCGATTCTTATCTAGTATTTTTTTATTCTTTAATTTTTTCCTGTGTTAGACATTTGAATAAGACTGTATGAGACAAAATACACAAAAATATATTTTGCTCATTTATCATAGGATAAACCGTTTACGAGCAATATCGATACAAAAGAAAGCATGCAGAATTTTACTTAATACGGATGCTTCAAATTAAACAAAATAAATTTATATTCCTGTTCTTTGATTAAAGGTAAGAAAAAAGTCCATGTACATTTATCACCTAATACTTGTCCTCTTAGACCTATAGCCAGTTCTATTAATGTTGCAAGTAATTTACTAACATAACTAGAAAGCGATACTTAAAATGGCTATTTGTTGGTAAGGATGAATTTTTGGAGGTATATTTTATTATTCTTTTGTCTTATTTTTTATCATAGAACAAGAATATAAAAATATTGTTTATAATTTGAAGTATCCGTATTAAGTAAAATTCAGCATCCTTTCTTTTGCATCCATATTTCTCGTAAACGGTTTATCCTATGATAAATGAGCAAAGTATATGTTTGTGTATTTTATGTAATACACTCTTATTCAAATGTCTAACACAGGAAAAAATTAAAGAACAAAAAATACTAGATAAAAATCGATGGGCCTACTGGCCCCATACAGCCCTGGTCTAAATTATAATTGGTTAATACTGGAAATCAATAATACTTATTAATACTAAACTCCGTATTAAATTTCATAAGTTTAGCATAATGGGTTCTCCAGATATTAAATAAAAACTAATTTTGAATAAAATTTTTGGAAGGCTGTAGCCCCCTCATGACAAATTTCCGGACACATGTTTATATAATGTTTTTTGCTTAAAATATTTTTTTCAATCCACGGTTCAAGTTTGTTCCACCTGATATGACTCACCCTGTATAGTAGATTACAAATTAATACAATAAAATACCTATGTAGGTAAAAATATTGATATATACTTATAATAACTTATAAGTTTTAAATTTTAATGTATTACCTATGTTATGCCGAATGTTAGTTATTCGAATGCTGTGATTGTTTGTCTTCAATTTTTTTGACAAATTAATGTACGAAAATTTTAATTATTTATTACTTTAGAGTTGTGCATATTTTTTCATTCGTTATGTTTTTTATATTTCTTTTTTGTCATATTTTATTGTTCATATTAAACATTTACTTCAAAATTTTAAATGGCCACTGACATTTAAAAATAATAAATAAAATATAATGTATCCATAGTTACGACATTTGCAATTAATTTAGTAGATGCTTAAAGCGCATTATATGTAAACGTGTTTTGTTTATTTTCTCCTCTTTAACATATCTTTTTCAAAAATCAGACACGGGTTCATGGTTGTCATTAACCAAAGTATTTAAAAAAAAATAAAAAAATCTAATATCGATTTTCGTTTTGATAGTTTTTTACATCAAAACTTTTTTTTTTTTTTTTTAAATCTGAAATTTGAACCTTCTACTATCTACAGGGTGGGGCATTTAAAGTGTTACAGTTGATTATCTCAGAACCATCGCATATTTGAAAAAAATATTTCAACCAAAAAATGTTTAGTTGTAAGGGGGTAATCGAATAGTAATTTTTATTTGCTATTTTAACGTGACCTTCAAGGATATTTGAAGGTCAACTTCATTTTTTTTAAATAGGAACCTATAGTTTTCATTTAGTAATCTTGTTTTACGTGAAAAAATACGAATCTTTCATTGAAAACTTTTTTTTTGAACAACCCAAGCTTTCCAAGGTATCTAACAAAATAATTCGAGATTTTGAATTTTCAAGAATTTTTTACTCAGAAACCATAAACTTTAGAAAAAAAGTACAAGATACAAACAATATTTATTTTGGTCCAATGAAACTTGGAGAATTATTCTAGATTTTTTTTAACATTTCGTACTTTTTTTTGTTTTTGCTAAAATAAAATAAATAGAAAAAGTTTTTAAAAGTTTTTAAAATTTTTAAAATTATTCGCCACGCTTTATTAGACCAAAATAAATATTTTGTGTATCCTGTACTTTTTTTCTAAAGTTTGTGGTTTCTGAGTAAAAAATTCTTAAAAGTTCAAAATCTCGAATTATTTTGTTAGATACCTTGGAAAGCTTGGGTTGTTCAAAAAAAAGTTTTCAATGAAAGATTCGTATTTTTTCACGTAAAATAAGATTACTAAATAAAAACTATAGGTTCCTATATCAAAAAAATGATGTTGACCTTCAAATATCCTTGAAGGCCACGTTAAAATAGCAAATAAATATTACTATTCGATTACCCCCTTACAACCAAACATTTTTTGGTTGAAACATTTTTTTCAAATATGCGATGGTTCTGAGATAATCAACTGTAACACTTTAAATGCCCCACCCTGTATAATGAAGTGTCCTCACTCACTCACTCATCTATCAGGATTTTCACCATTTCCACTTAATTCAGAACCTTGAAATTTGGTATATATATTCTCAAGAAGTTTTAAAGGACAACTAGTGGGCCTTTTTTGAATAAGTTTATAAATGGGGTAACAATGGGCCCCCAATTTTTCAAAAAAAAAGATGCAATTTTTATTTTATTTTTTTTATATTCCTTGGGCGATATAATGTAAGGTTCAAATCTCAGACTTTAAAAAAAAATGAATAAAAAAAGTTTTGATGTAAAAAGCTACCAAAAGGAAAATCGATATTAAATTTATTAATTTCTTTAAAAATACTTTGGTTAATTGACAACCATAAACCTGTGTTTGATTTTTGAAAAAGATATGTTAACGGTGTGAAAATATTGCCCCAAAGTTACATCTAATTTATTTTAACTCATCTACTAAATTAATTTCAAATGTTATTGCTATGGAAGATAAAGTATCTATAAAAATATTGTAAAGCAATTGTAACTGTTATTATGCTCAAGATTATAGACAAGGTTAGTAAAATTTAAACTGTCAAAATAGTTTCAGATTATAATTAACGTTTGAGATATTTTCTATTAATTTTAAATATGTAGCTAATATTCACAATACAAATGCCGTAAATACCAAAGCATATAAACAATTGAATTAATAATGTTAATCTATATACATATAATAACATGTCCTGACTGACTGACTGATTCATCATCGCCCAGCCGAAACCCCTGGTCCTAGAAACGTGAAATTTTAAGGGTGTCTTTCTTTTATAACGTAACCACCCACTAAGAAAGTATTTTTTGATAATCAACCCCTAAAGGGGTAAAAGAGGGTGTAAAAGTTTATATGGGAAAACATATTTTTTGGTCGGATTTACTTGAAACTTAAAATAAATGCTCTTCAACACAAACAATGAAACACGTATTTTAGCATTTTCCAAAATTATACCCTTAATAATTATTATTTAATATTTCATCCCCTATCACGTATGGAGGGTGGTAATTAGTTTTATTCAATCCAGCGGGAAAAATATTCCAGGGGAGGGGGTTTTAGAGGGAAAAACAACCCCCTATCTCGCAAAGGAGCCGAGATATTTACGATTTTGTATAATGAATAAAAGTTAAACAAAATAAAATATATATATTTCGCCCCCTGTCTTTTATGGAGGGTTGTTATCAGTTTTGGTCGATCCGGCGGAAAAAATACTACGGGGGAGGGGGTTTTAGGAGGAAAAACAACCCCCTATATGTATAGTCAATAAGAAATAAATAAAGAAAAAATTTAATATTTCACCCCATGTCACGTATGCAATGTAATTAGTTTCAAAATCCACGCGAGCGAAGCCGCGGGTATCAGCTAGTACATTATATCGCCCAAGGAATATAAAAAAAATAATAAAAAAATTGTAACATTTTTTTGAAAAATTGGGGGCCCCTTGTTACCCCATTTATAAACTTATTCAAAAAAGGCCCATTAGTTGGCCTCTAAAACTTCCAGAGAATGTATATACCAAATTTCAAGGTTCTCAGATGTGTGGAAATGGTCATAAAAATGATTGTGAGTCAGTGAGGACACTTCGTTATATATAGTAGATATCCCACAGATAGCGTTAGCTTAGCTTTAGCTCGAACATTTGTATCATAGCGTATCTTTTGTTCCGCGAGACAGCGTCACATTTGACAAACACTCTAGCCTGTTATTTTGCCCAACCGCGTGTAAAAATGTTTACACATGTTTTAAACATTGTTATGGGTGGCAAGGACATAGTCTATTGGATCCTGTAAGGACCCTTATTTAATTAACTAAAATTCATAACTTATTTTTTATTTTTAGATAACCTGCACTGATCAAGTCCAGTTGTTTTTTTTTACATAATCAAAACTTTCATTGGACCCTCTCTATAACACTTCAAGGTTCTACGTTACATGTAGATATTATAGACGAGACTGAGGAATAAGGTAACCGTTTTGTTTATTATTTATTTAAGTTCGTCTCTAGATTATTTTTATTCTCTTTTTTATGCGAATTTGTATCAAAAGTATTTATAATTTACGAAAAAATCCTATCGAATCCAACCATAACATTTCGAGGACCTAACATTGCCATACTCAAGGGTCCAGTGTTGCCATATTACATGTAAATATATACTAAACAATATTATACATCATTTAGTAAATTTTCTCAGCTTCAAAATGCTTTTAAAAAAATGATTATCACATTTTTTGATGCCGAGATATTCAAGTTTGAATGAAAAAGTACCCTATTAAAGATGAACTTGATCCCACAATATTAATATAAAACATCTAAAAAAATTATGAATATTCTTTAACAAGAAAGAAAAACTTTTTCCCTTTTACAATTTTCTCAAAAATTGATTGTTTTTCGAAAAAAAATCACAAAGAAAAACTTGTTATAAAAAGTACGGTCAAGTCCTAAACGTATACAAAAAATTCAAAATGCAATTTCTCAGCCAAATTAAAAGATTTTTACTGGAACCTTTGTTCACATAGAAGGTAATAAGTCTAATCTTTGATAGAACTTAATTTCTGGATACATTTTAAACATTAGATCTATGATTAAAAAAAGGTTATTTTTACAGAATTATTTAAATTCGAACATTGTTTTGTTTTTCGTATTTGAAGGGTTAAGTTACAATTAAACATTTTTTAAATGCTACTAGATAATAGGTGATTATTTAAGCTTAAATATTCTTTTTTTTTCTTTTAGGCTCTTTATGGTCGTTTAAAACTTTTTGGTACTTTTTTCATTCAAACTTGAATATCGCGACACCAAAAAATTATAAAACAAATTTGAAATTGCGTTTTAAAGCTGAACAAATTTCCTACAAAATGGTTATCTTGAAATTTTAGAAAAAAAATTTAACATCTCCGTGGGTATCTTTCAAAATTGCAAAAAAATTCATTTTTTTATTTTTTATTAAACCGCGATTTTGTCACAAAAATAAGTTTAAAAATACAAAAATACCCCTAAATTCGAAAAGATGATAAAATTTCCTTCAATTTTCATATCATATAAGTAAAAAAAGGATCATATTTGACCGATCGGCATTACTTTGAAAATGAGCAATTTTTTCGAAAAATAAAAGTGGTCCTTTAATTTTTTCCGTGAGTGTATTTAATAAAATTTTTATTTTGATTTCGAGGCTTTTAGGTCATGGTTATAACATTATTTATTTTGATAAACGTTTCGTCTTGTTGAAGACTTCATCAATATCTATAATATGACCTAAAAGCCTCGAAATCAAAATAAAAATCAATAAAAATGATCATTTTCATAAATTCTAAATGAATATCCCCGGTAGTATAAAATAAAACACAATTATTTTTACAGATCCGTGTGTTACTGTTAACTGTGCGTGCCCTATTATAATTGTATTAAAATTATTTTGACCCCCAAGTGATTGTGTCCCTGAATACTTTAGTTACAAATCTTTACAAATATTTTTTTAAATATGTAAAGTATTATTTATTTTGTTACAATACTAATTATTTTGTTTAATATACATTTTTATTTTTACAGATTATTGTTTTTATTTTTATACTGAACGTGCCCCTTTATAGAATTTAAATAAACATATTGGCTTTCAGGAACTAAAAACTTGCTGCACCCTGTATATTGTATGTAGAACACTTTTATATTATACAATCTTACATTATAATATAAACCCTAATATATATACACTGCTTGTCACAATTAGTGGGACACTTTTTCAATGTAACACAGTTTTATTTTCATATTAATATGAAAATTCATAAAAATCATTAGTGTGGTGTTGTTTCAAAGCTCAAAGAGTAAAAACTTTGTGCGTGCATTGATAGCGGGTGTACAACCCTTGGAGGGGTGAAAAATGGAAAGTGACAATTTCAAGTATTGAAAAAAATGTTTAAAAATTGTTTATCCCAAGATAATGATAAAATTCACATTAATTTTTATACGTAGAACTTATTTGAACCCTAAAAGTATAAATTATTATTTTTTAATTAATATTTAATTCTATTTACCACCTGTTATCATCCCTTAAATTTAGGTTATTAGAAATATAGGAAAATATGAAAGAAATTTTAAAAATCTTCAAAGGTTGTTAGAAATAAGCACAATAAATATAAATTTACAATTTCAATAAAATCCAGTAATTTTCAACCACTTTTCTACCCTTTAATATTCAACCCCCTGTGTATTACAATTAATTCGAACTACGTAGGTAAAGGAAAATTTTTGAAATTTACAAAATGGGTAGTAAACTGTATATACAACTGTACTGTATGTTAAAAAACACAAATAAATTATAAGGGTAGGCACCAACCCTTAAATACTAAGCCGCCCCAAATAGTAGGGTAGAATATTAAATTTAAGTGTGATTTTATAAGAAATCAATTAATGCTCTTATTTAAAGATTTTTGTGAAAATTTTGTGCACCACAATTCACCCCTACGGATGTATCTACTCTAAATTTAAAAAATATACACTTTTTTTTAAAACATCGTAATAAAAATTCAGTAGAATTTTTTTGTCATCCTTTCGTAATATAAAAGGCCGACATTTGATCTTTCTACACCGGTAAAATTAAAATAATACACTATCAGGAACTACCCTTAAATTCTTATTTCTTAAAAATAAAATAAATTTTATTTCAATTAATATTGAAAATATAGGTATCTATGGAAATTAATGGAGTTTTTCGTAAGTTTGGTTTAAATTAATTCAATCGTTTTGAGACGTTGAAATTTACTAAATGTGTAGTAAACTGTGTATACAACTGTACTATATGTTAAAAAAAAAAAACAAATAAGTTATAAGGGTAGTCATCAACCCTTAAAATCTAAATCACCCCCGATAATAGGGTTGTAAATTGAATTCAATTGCGATTTTATGAAAAATCAATTAAAGCTGTTATTTAACAATTTTTTGAAAATTTTGTGCACCACAATTCACCCCTACGGATATAGGTACCCTCAATTTAAAAAAATATACACATTTTTTTAAATATGGTATCTAGACAGTCCGTGGTATTTTTGTTTCATCCTTTCGTAATATAAAAGGCCGACATTTGTTCTTTCGTGACCGGTAAAATTAAAACAATACATTGTCAGAAACATCTCAAAACGATTGAATTAATTTGAGCCAAACTTACGAATACCTATATCCGTAGGGGTGAATTGTGGTGCACAAAATTTTCAAAAAATTGTTAAATAACAGCTTTAATTGATTTTTCATAAAATCGCAATTGAATTCAATTTACAACCCTATTATCGGGGGTGATTTAGATTTTAAGGGTTGATGACTACCCTTATAACTTATTTGTTTTTTTTTTAACATATAGTACAGTTGTATACACAGTTTACTACACATTTAGTAAATTTCAACGTCTCAAAACGATTGAATTAATTTAAACCAAACTTACGAAAAACTCCATTAATTTCCATAGATACCTATATTTTCAATATTAATTGAAATAAAATTTATTTTATTTTTAAGAAATAAGAATTTAAGGGTAGTTCCTGATAGTGTATTATTTTAATTTTACCGGTGTAGAAAGATCAAATGTCCGTCTTTTATATTACGAAAGGATGACAAAAAAATTACACTGAATTTTTAGATACGATGTTTTAAAAAAAGTATATATTTTTTAAATTTAGGGTAGCTACATCCGTAGGGGTGAATTGTGGTGCTCAAAATTTTCACAAAAATCTTCAAATAAGAGCATTAATTGATTTCTTATAAAATCACACTTAAATTTAATATTCTACCCTACTATTTGGGGCGGCTTAGTATTTAAGGGTTGGTGCCTACCCTTATAATTTATTTGTGTTTTTTAACATACAGTACAGTTGTATATACAGTTTACTACCCATTTTGTAAATTTCAAAAATTTTCCTTTACCTACGTAGTTCGAATTAATTGTAATACACAGGGGGTTGAATATTAAAGGGTAGAAAAGTGGTTGAAAATTACTGGATTTTATTGAAATTGTAAATTTATATTTATTGTGATTATTTCTAACAACCCTTGAAGATTTTTAAAATTTATTTCATATTTTCCTATATTTCTAATAACCTAAATTTAAGGGATGATAACAGGTGGTAAATAGAATTAAATATTAATTAAAAAATAATATTTTATACTTTTAGGGTTCAAATAAGTTCTACGTATAAAAATTAATGTGAATTTTATCATTATCTTGGGATAAACAATTTTTAAACATTTTTTTCAATACTTGAAATTGTCACTTTCCATTTTTCACCCCTCCAAGGGTTGTACACCCGCTATCAATGCACGCACAAAGTTTTTACTCTTTGAGCTTTGAAACAACACCACACTAATGATTTTTATGAATTTTCATATTAATATGACAATTTTTACCAAAACTGTGTTACATTGAAAAAGTGTCCCACTAATTGTGACAAGCAGTGTATATATTTAAAATTTATATGTCTGTCCGGCCACTATAAATTTATACGATCATAAACCTTTCAGTGGATTTTTTTCAAATTTTCACTGTTTTTAGATTCGTCCTTTATACAGTGCTTAGGCTATTTTTTTTCCACAACACTATAATAATTTCTGTGATGTGTATTTTTTTGTGAAAAACGGCATGTAAAATTGGCACACAATTTGCTTTCCAACTGAATTTAGGAGTTTCGGCAATAGTCGTTTGTTTTGCCAAGTAGTGTGATGGTAGTTTGAAAAATACAATTTTTACGAGAATTTACTAAATTCTAACATTTGACTGTTGTGTTTTGTTTACATCTGTCAGTATATGACATTTGTAAAGAAGAAAACACATGGATTTTTTATTGACATTATAATAAAAAACACACTGATGAAATAATTGATTAATTTTAAAATGTCAGATTTGTGAATTAATTATAATTACTACGTTAAAATAGATTTTGATTGAAATTGTCACAAATACCAACAAGGAAATCATAAACAGCTGTTTTTGTCTCAAATACATCAGGTGCGTGTACAGAATATTGATGAAATTAGCTAATTATTTATATTTAATACCAAAAAGTTTATGTTTAATAATAATAACGTCAGGAGCGGCGAATTAAAAAATATTTATAATTGTTTTTTTTTCTAAATTGTTCAAAAATTAAAAATTTCAGAAAAATATGAAAATAATAAAAAAGTCAGAGGCGTGTAAAATTATTACAATTATCATATTTTAATCAAATTTTATTTAAATATTTATTATTTTTTGGAAGTTGTAAGATTGACATAACATTAACTAAAAATTTATAAATAAAGTCAGAGGCGTCGTATTAAAAAAATTAAATTGCTTTTTTTTAATTGTGACTTGAAAAATTGATTTTGATTGAAATTGTTGAAAAATTATAAATTTCAGAAAAATATGAAAATAATAAATAAATCATGAGCGTATGAAAAAAATTTACTATGCTCATTTTCTAATAAATTTGTATCTAATGATTTATTATTTTTTAGAAATTGTGAGATTGATATGACATTATCTAAAAATTTATATTTAAAAATAATAAAATCAGTAGCGTCGTATAAAAAATATTTCATTTTTTTATTTTTTAATCATGACGTAAAAAATTGATTCTGTTTGAAATTGAACAAAAATTAAAAACTTTAGAAATACATATATAAAAATAATAAATAAATCAAAAATTTGTATTCTTACACAATTTTACAAACAAATAGTTTTTAATCATTCGGTTGTTGTGAAATTGATGTTATTTACCCAAAAATGTATATTTTATAATAATTAAGTTAGGGGTGTGGTCTTAAAAAATTGTAATTTAGTATTTTTTCATAAGATTATGTAAATAACATAAAATAAAGATCGTAATAAAATAATTTAACTTAATAAATAACATAGAACATGCTTCTACGCATTATTTCAATATGTTGAACGCAAAATAATATGGAAATTGATATTCGAAATAATTTATTAGTAATTTTTTAAAGTATCAAAATTTATTGATAAGGGCATAAAATAAACAAACGAGGGTCGCAGCCGAAGGCTGAGACCCGAGTACGTTTGAGGTTAGGGTGATTTGTACATGTAAATCGTAATATTAATGGAAAAGTGATAATGATAAATGATTATCCCCGCCAAATTCAAGAATTATTTACTTATCAGCGTTTAAAACAATTACAGTGAAATATTTTATAATAATTTGATATGGCAGAAGTTAATATAAAAAAATAATTTATATCTTATCAATCAATATTTTATCAAATGTGGCACGATTTGGGGTTGGGGCGCGTAGCGCCCAGGGGCAAGGCCCCTTGTATCTATATATATAAAGTGAGAGGTCCTGAGTGACTAACTCATCAACGCCCGGCTCAAACCTCTGGACCTAGAAACGTTTAATTTAGAGTTGTTTTCCTTTTATCATATTATAAGCACTAACTAAGAAAGGAATTTTTTTAAATTCAACCCTTAAGGGGGGAAGTGTAAAACCTTTTTAGTAAAATATAAAAATAATATCATATTAATTAAACATTCGTCTGATGTAAAGAAAAACATAAGTAATAACTAGAGATTGGAAAAATAGTTGTTATTTTCAATGAAATAGTTAATAGTTGAATTTTCTTTCGGAAAATAGTTTTTTTTACGATTTAATAATAATTAGTGCAAACAAAGCAGTAAAAAGTGTCGCAAATAGTTGTAAAGGTAGTTGCAAATAGTTGATTTCAAATTGTGTTCAATGAAACCAGTTTTCTGAAAACGGTGGAGATATGTAATAAAAATTACAATAAATGCATTTTTACTTAATAGTTGAAAAACTATTTTTCCAATCTCTAGTAATAACTAATCGTATAGTACAAAATATAGGATGCTATTAAAATGACTATGACATAATATCTTGTAAAACCTACCCGTAAAATATTGTTTCATAAAGTTGACATTTTCAGAAGTAGAAACCAAGAATACACAATACAAAATGGCAGACTCCAGTAAAAGGAATGCAGCTTTTTCCTCAGGTGAGCCATGTTTAAATACTCGACTACGTGCTTTATAATTAATTACAGGCGCGTAACCAGGATTTTTTCAAAACTATAAACTTTAAAACTTACATTTAACAAATAAGTTAATAGCAAAATGTTCTAACAAAAAGTCATATCTTATTAATATTAGATTTTTGTCCGGTATTATCAACCAACCTTTAGCGCTAAATGCTCTTTTAAAGTAGATTTGGTGTATTACCAACGTTATTTATACCGGGTTGGTCAATTTAAATTGAGACAAGCAAACATCTCGAAAACTATGGATTTTCAGGGAAAATGTTTGGTACAAAAGTTTCAGTGTTAAGAGGAAAACCGATGAAGGTAAAAATTTTGTCCTTGAGATGAGGTTTGAAGGTCATTTTTTGAGGTCAGTTTCATTTTTTAATAGAAACCTAATTCTTTTTTTGTAGATTCTTATTCTAAAGAAAAATGGAAAAACTTTTCTATATATTTTTTTTCAAAAACCTCAATTTTAACGTAAAAGGTTAATTAACGGAGTTTGAGTCACTACTTTGTAACGCACTTTTTAGTGGTGTACAGAGGGTTTGCACCAAGCTCAGTGGAGAAGGGGGGGGGGTCGGTAGCTAAAAAAAGGTGATTAATTAGTTGAGTGAGTCTTATCTTATTTTAAATTGGGCGCCACATGGTTTATGTCCCCTAAGGTAAACCATGAACCTTAAAAGCTGTTCTTACATGGACATACAAAAAAAATAACAAATTAATGACATAAGATTTAAATAAATATAATTGCAAAAAAAAGTATATATCTTGTATCCAAAATTAACGAAAATATCCGTGTCCATTTATGTGTGTATTTATATCTTAAACTAACTTAAAGTCTACTTGTTTTTACATGGATATCTCACCCCGCGCACTGCACTTAACAATGATTATAAAATACGTAATTCACCGATCCAGTTGACGGGACAGGCTACGGCTCACGCAAATTGCTCCTCTCGTGAGGACTAGGTTGGACCTCCACTCCTAGTCCTATTTCTCTTTCAAGATCAGGGAGAGTGGTGACTCCCAAAATGGTGAGTGAGGATCGGACCTCCGGTTCCTCGCTCGATACGTCACTCTCCCGAGTTCTCTTTGGGTCGTTTTCGTCGAACCTTCCTTTACCCTGGCTGGAACGCTACTCCCTTATCACAAATACGCTCAGTGCTAACGCGTTATCAGCTGACAAGTTGCTGCCGGCTTACCGATGACGCGCAAGGTCGTTCAGATGAATAATTGTTTAACTCGACGTAGCATGAGATTTATTGTATTTATATACAAAAGAAATAAAAGACTTGCCGAAGATAGGATTGAGAAAAAAAAAGAATAAAAATCGTACCGATAAAAAAAATGTATTTAAAAATAAAAAAAGAACCAGTAATGATTTCGCCAACCAAGAAATCGTTACAACTTTCTATCAATTCCACAGTCTTGGTATAATCTTAAGTGTCCTCACTCACTCACTCATCTATCAGGATTTTCACCATATCCACTTAATTCAGAACCTTGAAATTTGGTATATATATTCTCTGGAAGTTTTAGAGGACAACTAGTGGGCCTTTTTTGAATAAGTTTATAAATGGGGTAACAAGGGGCCCCAATTTTTCAAAAAAAAAGTTGCAATTATTTTTTTTTTTATATATATATTCCTTGTGCGATATAATGTAAAGTTCAAATAGAGGGAAAAACAACCCCCTATCTCGCAAAGGAGCCGAGATATTTACGAATTTGTATAATGAATAAAAGTTAAACAAAATAAAATATATATATTTCGCCCTCTGTCATTTATGGAGGGTTGTTATTAGTTTTGTTCAATCCGGCGGGAAAAATACTACGGTGGAGGGGGTTTTAGGGGGAAAAACAACCCCCTATATGTATAGTCAATAAGAAACAAATAAAGAAAAAATTTAATATTTCGCCCCATGTCACGTATGCAAGTTTGTAATTAGTTTCAAAATCCACGCGAGCGAAGCCGCGGGTATCAGCTAGTTTAGTATAAAACATTATTTTCCTGTATGCTAATTGAATCTTATCCATAATAAATATATTACAGACGATTTAACTCCACAACTGTTGGATTATCTTCTGCATGCAGACAGTTGTAAAGGCCACGAATGCACTTTACGTTCCTGCGAGACTATCAAACAGGTTTTGAGTCACAAGAGAACATGCACTTTGGAAGAGGACTGTACATTTCCACATTGTTATCCATTTAAACAGCTTATCAACCATTGGAGACATAGTAGCCCCACTAAAAAGTGCAAACTGTGTTTTCCAACAATAAGTAATAATACAAACGGTGAGTGTATCAATATTCTATAGGCACATTCTGGATTAATTTAAATTAAAATATCAAATAGTCTGACAAATTGTTAATTTTTTGGTCTTAAGTTGTCCAAGCACTTTTTTCGAGACGATAATTTTAGTTATTAGTAGAAAATTTAATTTCCAATCAAAATGGAAGGTTTAAAAAAAATTATGCAGGAAATATTTAAAACAAATCAAACGTCCAATTAAAAGGATTAAAAAATACCACATCTATTTATTTGGAACAGAAGTCATATTTATGTCTAAAATTACTGTTAACACCAGATAACTGAATTTATAACAAAAGTATTTTCTTAGGAAACAGCAATTTGTCAACAACCTAGAATATTATAATTATCAGAGTTTGATTATATATTCTTCAACTGCTGTAATTTTTAAATAACATTTCAGATGATAAAGAAGTAGCGAGATTCGCGAAATCCCAAGGTGGCCCTCAACAGAGAAAACAAAAGAGCGGAGATCCCAAAAACCAAACAATTTCATCCGGTAAGTTATGTTTAATTTTATTTTGAAAAATTGCAATCAAATGTTTAAATTGTGACTGTGTTCCAGCCCTGATTGACCCCACGTTTTGTCAATTTGCTAATTTAGATACAAAATTACATATACAGGAATTCCCTCTTCTAAAGACCAGAAGAAATCAAACAAATGTAACCAAAGAACAAACGTTTACGAACGAAAATGATATTTAATTAATTTAAAAAATTACCATTGTAATTGTACCCCCCGTACATAATTAATTTTTTTCTACTTTGTGCTAAGTATCATAGATAATTATGACGTTTAGAAATTATTTTTGTGACTTTTAACAGAATCAATGATCTTATTAACAAATTTTAGTCGAGTATTTTCTGAAACTTGTCTCTCTTTCTACCCTTACAGAAATTTAAAAAAATTGCGTCATAATACTGTTTCTATATAACTATAGAGATATCCGAGAGCAAATTCTTTATATAATACCGGACATTATTTATTTATTTATTTACGACTACTTTTACTATAATTGGAGAGCTTTGAGTTTTTCCCATTTTTTCTCTAGAAATATTTTGATTACTTAATTTTGACAATTGTACTCGTACAATTTTTTTTTTCTTCGAGGAACACTAAAATTTTATTATTATTATTTATTTATTTATTATTATCTTTGTTTTTCCTCTAGTATCATTCTTGAGCAGGGTGCGAAATTATTAACGTAACCATAAATGTATATATACTTATCAAAATAATTATCTTGATAATTATCCAACATACATTAGTCTGATTCAAGAAAGTAAATAATTATCTTGTTTTTATTCTTTTAGGAATATAAATGAAACATTTAAGCTTTCCGTAGAAAACTAGGAACCCTTATCAGGGCCGGATTAACAACGTAGCAGGAGTAGCAAATGCTACGGGCCCCGCGTCTCTGGGGGCCCCGCGACTTTGCGGAAAAATATCTCTTATTGGACTTACTCTTTAATTGATTTTTCTAAATTTGCTCAAATCAAATCAAGAAAATTTTGTTTGTAAAAGTGGTGTTTTATAATACACACCTCAAAAATATTATAGGGTAATTAAAAAAAAAGCAAAACAAAAAATTCAAATTTTCAAACAGTTATATTTCCGCGAAAATTCATTTAATTTGCGTGTCTTATTTGTTAAAAAATAAAGCCTATTTACCCATAGACATAAATCATGGACCGCGTATCTGATTCGAAAACAGAGCCGTGTCAAAAGAAATAGATGGAAAATGATTTGGGATATACTTGTCCTTATTTAATAATTCATTTATTTCATTCTTATTAGAAAAAGAGATAGATGTATCCCGAAAAAAATGTGAAATAGATACCTTGGCGTTTGGGATGTATCTATCTCTTTTTCTAATAAGAAAGAAATAGTTACTTCTGATTAAATAAGAACCAACCATTTTCTATCTTTTTCTTTTGACATGGCTCTGTTTTCGAGTTAGAAGCGCGGTTAGAATGCTCTATGTCTATGGTATAATATTTACCTCCTTTTTGGTTATTTAAAGCTTCCAATGGGAAAAATGTCTAATAAATTGAGTAAATTGACTTTTATTATTATTGAAAGTCTATATATAGGTGATGACCATCCAATTTATTTAAAAAATAGATCCCATTGATATTTTTATGTCATTAAAAATTCATAGGGGGTGACGCCTGCTTAATGTGCAAAAAAAATCCTATTGACTTTTTTCGGGGGGAGTGGGTGAAGCTATCGATTTACTCCCCGAGTTCCCCCCCCCCCCGACGCCACTGCCAAGGGCCTCTTTACAACATTTGCTACGGGCCCCGCGCTTGCTTAATCCGGCCCTGACCCTTATAGACTATCTATCTGTCTATATATATTTTATACCTATTAAGATTAAATTTGGTATACAGACGTAGATTGATAACCTAAACAGAAACGATGAGATTTTTTTTAAATAATTTTTTGGACCCCCATCCATAGACTGAAAAGTATACTCAATATTTTTTTCACTTATCCCATTGAGTTGAGTGTCTAAAATGCAACAAATAATGTTATATGACCTTTTGATTTTAACTCTTCAGTCATGATATACACTCACGGAAAAAATTAAAGGACTACTTTTATTTTCCGAAAAAATTACTCATTTTCAAAGTAATGCCGACAGGTCAAATATGATCCGTTTTTTACTTATAGGATATGAAAATTGAAGGAAATTTTATCATCTTTTCGAATTTAGGGGTATTTTTGTGTTATTAAACTTATTTTTGTGACCAAATCGCGGTTTAATAAAAAATAAAAATAAATGATTTTTTTTGCAATTTTTTGTAAGATGCCCACGGGGATGTTAAATTTTTTTTCTAAAATTTCAAGATAACCGTTTTGTAGGAAATTTTTTCAGCTTTAAAACGCTTTTTCAAATTTGTTTTATAATTTTTTGGTGTCGCGGTATTCGAGTTTGAATGAAAAAAGTACCAAAAAGTTTTAAACGACCATAAAGGGCCTAATGTTGGTCGCACAAAAAATAAAAAAAAAGAATATTAAAGCTTAAATAATCACCTATTGTCTAGTAATATTTAAAAAATGTTTAATTTTAACTTAACCCTTCAAATACGAAAAACAAAAGAATGTTCGAATTTAAATAACCCTGTAAAAATAACCTTTTTTTAATCATAGATTTAATGTTTAAAATGTATCCAGAAATTAAGTTCTATCAAAGAATATGAAAATTAGACTTATTACCTTCTATGTGAACAAAGATTCCAGTAAAAATCTTTTAATTTGGCTGACAAATTGCATTTTGAATTTTTTGTATACGTTTAGGACTTGACCGTACTTTTCATAACAAGTTTTTCTTTGGGATTTTTTTTTCGAAAAACAATCAATTTTTGAGAAAAATTGTAAGAGGGAAAAAGTTTTTCTTTCTTGTTAAAGAATATTCATAATTTTTTTCAGATGTTTTATATCAATATTGTGGGATCAATTTTATTTTTAATAGGGTACTTTTTCATTCAAACTTGAATATCTCGGCATCAAAAAATGTGACAATCATTTTTTAAAAAGCATTTTGAAGCTGAGAAAATTTACTAAATGATGAATATCATGGAATTTTGAAAAAAAAATCATACATCCCCGTGTGAAATTTCTATAACTGCAAATAAATAATTAATTTTTTTAGTCAACTACGTGTGGACAAAAAAAATTCAGTTACTTTGAACGAATAAGCGGTGAAAATTCAATGAAAATTAATTTAACTGTCGAAATCAAGAGTCTTTCATATGTCGTTGAACGTTTTTTCATGACTACACGCAGTTGACTAAATATTGATAAATTTAAATTTTTTGCAATTATGGAAGTTTCACACGGGAATGTATGATTTTTTTTTTCAAAATTCCATGATGTTCATCATTTAGTAAATTTTCTCAGCTTCAAAATGCTTTTTAAAAAATGATTGTCACATATTTTGATGCCGAGATATTCAAGTTTGAATGAAAAAGTACCTTATTAAAAATAAAATTGATCCCACAATATTGATATAAAACATCTGAAAAAAATTATGAATATTCTTTAACAAGAAAGAAAAACTTTTTCCCTCTTACAATTTTTCTCAAAAATTGATTGTTTTTCGAAAAAAAAATCCCAAAGAAAAACTTGTTATGAAAAGTACGGCCAAGTCCTAAACGTATACAAAAAATTCAAAATGCAATTTGTCAGCCAAATTAAAAGATTTTTACTGGAATCTTTGTTCACATAGAAGGTAATAAGTCTAATTTTCATATTCTTTGATAGAACTTAATTTCTGGATACATTTTAAACATTAAATCTATGATTAAAAAAAGGTTATTTTTACAGGGTTATGTAAATTCGAACATTCTTTTGTTTTTCGTATTTGAAGGGTTAAGTTAAAATTAAACATTTTTTAAATATTACTAGACAATAGGTGATTATTTAAGCTTTAATATTCTTTTTTTTATTTTCTGTGCGACCAACATTAGGCCCTTTATGGTCGTTTAAAACTTTTTGGTACTTTTTTCATTCAAACTCGAATACCGCGACACCAAAAAATTATAAAACAAATTTGAAAAAGCGTTTTAAAGCTGAAAAAATTTCCTACAAAACGGTTATCTTGAAATTTTAGAAAAAAAATTTAACATCCCCGTGGGCATCTTACAAAAAATTGCAAAAAAAAATCATTTATTTTTATTTTTTATTAAACCGCGATTTGGTCACAAAAATAAGTTTAATAACACAAAAATACCCCTAAATTCGAAAAGATGATAAAATTTCCTTCAATTTTCATATCCTATAAGTAAAAAACGGATCATATTTGACCTGTCGGCATTACTTTGAAAATGAGCAATTTTTTCGGAAAATAAAAGTAGTCCTTTAATTTTTTCCGTGAGTGTATTTGCGATCAAAGTCGTTATCAGAACCCCCCCCCCTCTAGTCTCTAAACTATCGATGTAAAAAATCTAAAAAATTACAAAATGTAGCTTTTAATTAGAATTAATTTGTTTACTCTTTCCCCATTGAGTGGGGTGTCATTAGATAGGTCTCCTAAAACGCAACAAAATATGTTATCTGAAATTATATCTAATTTCTAAACTATCAATGCAAGAAATTTAAAAAATGCCAGAATACAGCTTTTAATTAGTACTTTTTAATGAAAATTATAACGAACACTGCAGCTAGAATAGTTTATGAAAAATTTAGAAATAACTTTTTTTTATAAATCGTTATACGAACACGTACACCTTTACGGACATTTTTCGTCAACATGAAAAAGCTCTTAATACGTATTATCAAGTAGATAATGTTAATTGAAGAGAATGCTAGTGTAGTATCATATTCACTTGGCCGTTTTTATTTATTACTTACTTAATTAATAACATAAATAAAACGAAAATAGTTAATAATTAAAACTATGAAAATCGAGATTTCTCGCAATATACTTAACACAAACGATCGGGGAAATCCCGTGATACCTGAGTAACATTAATTAATTAATTTTTCTATTGTTAAAAAAATGTATTTAATTTTTATTACCAAGATAATTTTCAAAGAATATTTATCAAGAATAATTATCATGATATTTATCATTTCGTATCCTGTTCTTGAATGATACAATTGCACTATTATTCCATTTATTTAAACTATAGTTATATATCACAGTTAGAATATTTATTACACAGATTTGGTTAAAGAAGAGAACAGAGGCATTGTTGGTAACAAAAGGGGTATAGATTTCCATTACTATACAGTAATGTTGTTGTGTCTCGAGGGTTACCTTCACAAACTGTCAAATCCCGACTACAACTACAGAGTTCATCAAGAAGATGCTGAGACTGGTAAATTCGACGACATTGTTTATGAGTATAAAGATAACAAAGACGAACAATGGACAAGTTTACTTATTCAGTGCAAGAACAAAAAATCATTAAAAAAATCAATTAAAACAAGTAATCTTGTTAGCGATCATAAAAAAGAGACTTTCAGTTTGGTTAAATTTGTGAACTCGTCAAAAAAAATTGAAAATACCGATAATTGTCATTTCATCATCTATACGAATATTTCTTTTGAGTTAGAAGAAAACGGATACTTGAGGCAGTGGTACAAGAATGGTAAACAAGTTAGTCTTTTAACTTCCAAAGTAAATTGTTTCCCTATATTCGGCAAAGGTTCTCAGTACAAATTTGACAATGAAATAAACATTCCGAAATTTTGCGAACATACAAACATTGTCAAAGAAGACTGGGAGACATTTCTAAACAAACTTGTGTTTGTTGTTGTCGATCAACCGAACCTTGAAGACAGTAAGCGTGTTATTGAAGAGAAAATAGAATACATTTTACCCAAATCTACAGAAAAAATATGGAATATATTGTACGAGATGGTAAATCGTTCTTTGTTTGATCAAACAATAATAACTTCACAAGAAATATCCACGTTATTTGAAACAATGGAAAAAAATATTCAAGAAGGTCATGATAATAAATACGAAGAAGGCGAATTAGAATTTATTTGCAATTTACCAGAAGTAAATCAATTCTTGACTTCGGAATTCACAACACTGCCTATTGTAACCACGAATCCTGAATTTACACTTCATAAAGTATGCAAAGTAATAAAGAAACTGAGAGAAAACAAATTTGCCAGAAAATATACAATGAAACATGTGTACAGTGTGAAGGATAAAAAAAATGTATCATCGCCTAACCTTGTTATAATTGTTATTAAAAACAGTGATCAGTTAGAATTATATAAAACTATGAAAACTGATGATATAAAAAAATATATAATTATTGTTTTAAACGATGAATATTTGCCTGAATTTCAAAATAGTTTTGACCCGTATAGAGACGTAGACCACAGGTTTAACTTATTAACCGTTAAATCTAAACAAAAACTCTTAAATAAAAAATGTATTCCATTTAACAAGAAAGAATTCAGTTTTAGTGAGTTTCTTCAAATAGATTCTATCAGTTTAACAGAACAACAAGAGGAAGAGTTAAATGGTGTAATCACAGAAGATGTTTTAAAGTGTTTCTTTAATGCCGACTATGAAAATTTAAAATTATGTTTTAATTATATTGATAAAACAGAGTTTTATATTACAAGGCGACTGCGTTGCTCAAAAGACAGTAATATAGAGGAATTTAAAAAGTTATATAAAACCAGTGAAGATACAATAGCAGAAGATAAACTGTGTCGTGTAGATGCTCACAATGTGTTGATATCTGACATGCCGGGAATGGGGAAGTCTTACCTAGTTAGTAACATGTTCAACGAGCTACAAAAGAATCATCCAGCACAAATAATAATCCGATTAAAACTAATCAATCACACAACTTCATTTGATAAAAATAAAGGTCTGAATTTCTATGATTTAGAAACTATTGTAAATTTCATAATAAATGAATTACTGATAAATGCCACACTTTCACCATTATCACAAAATGTACTTAATTATATACTTAAAAAAAATAAAAAGACAACATTTATATTTCTTGATGGATTCGATGAAATATGCCCGGATTATAATGAGATCGTTGGTAATTTCATCGAATCCATAATGAAATATAAAAATTACAAACTGATTGTGACGACCAGGCCGGGACAAACAGATATTTTGGAACAAAAGTTGTCAACATTCGCGTTGTCACTAGAAGAATTTACAGAACAAGACAAACTATCGTACTTGAACAAACGGCTGGAATTAAAAGACGAAGATGCGAAACCATTGTTGAAGAAAATTAATAAAAATTCAAAAATAATAAAATTACTAGGCGTTCCTCTTCTACTGTATATTGTAGTGGAAACATATGAGAAAGATGACAACTTAGATTTGGATTTGTTTCAATTATTCAATAAATTTATCAATGAGAAATTCAAAATTTACACAAAAGAAAAGAAGTTGCAAAACGATACAAATCCGGCTACTCGAAAAGAAAATAAAAATGCACAGGAGGGTTATGAAGAACAACACGAAGCATTAGCTCTAAAACTGCTCTTTAGAGATAAAATAGAAACATGCATAGAAATAGATTATGAACTAATACCAAAAATAGGTATAATTATACAAGTAAACAACGAAAGAGCAGATTTCATTCACAGAACCTTTGCCGAGTACTTTGTAGCTACGTACGTTCAGAAAAACTTCAACAAAGACATAGTTATTAAGTTATTATTGACAGACGTGTTAGTTAAAAATGATTTAACAGCACTAAGACAATTCATAAACAACTACATACCAGAGAAGATAAGTGATGTTAAAACAATAGACAAATACAGACGATATGTTAATGATAATTATAAAAATATAGAAGAAGATAATCCTGTATTTAGTGTTTTATGCGCAACTGCAGATGAGAACAACTCAAAAATAGCAACATTTATATTAGAGTGTTTTAAACAAAATCAAAATATGTTAGATATCATTATGTCATTTGGAAAACAAACAGCACTACGCACTGCAATTGTGAATAGTAACATAAAAGTAGCAAAACAAATAATCAATTATTGTGATAAAAATAAAATGAATAAACAATGTAAAGCATACAAGTTTATATTTGGTGAAGGTTATGAGTACGATAGGACAGCTCTACAGTGGGCTGCTGATGAGGGTCACACAGAGGTGGTAAGTTTGTTACTAGATAAAGGCGCAAGTGTGGACAGAGCTAGTACAGACGGCTGGACAGCTCTACAGCGGGCTGCTAGTGAGGGTCACATAGAGGTGGTGAGTTTGTTACTAGCTAAAGGCGCAAGTGTGGACATATCTATTACAGACGGCTGGACAGCTCTACACTGGGCTGCTAGATGGGGTCACACAGAGGTGGTGAGTTTGTTACTAGATAAAGGTGCAAGTGTGGACAGAGCTAATACAGACGGCTGGACAGCTCTACACTGGGCTGCTAGTAAGGGTTACATAGAGATGGTGAGTTTGTTACTAGCTAAAGGCGCAAGTGTGGACAGAGCTACTACAGACGGCCGGACAGCTCTACACGTGGCTGCTAGTAAGGGTCACACAGAGGTGGTGAGTTTGTTACTAGATAAAGGCATTAGTGTGGACATGGCTAATACATACGGCTGGACACCTCTACACGTGGCTGCTAGTGGGGGTTACATAGAGATGGTGAGTTTGTTACTAGCTAAAGGCGCAAGTGTGGACAGAGCTACTACAGACGGCCGGACAGCTCTACACGTGGCTGCTAGTAAGGGTAACACAGAGGTGGTGAGTTTGTTACTAGATAAAGGCATTAGTGTGGACATGGCTAATACATACGGCTGGACAGCTCTACACGTGGCTGCTAGTGGGGGTCACACAGAGGTGGTGAGTTTGTTACTAGCTAAAGGCGCAAGTGTGGACATATCTATTACAGACGGCTGGACAGCTCTACACAAGGCTGCTATTGGGGGTCACACAGAGGTGGTGAGAGTGTTACTAGCTGAAGGCGCTAGTGTGGACATGGCTAATACAGACGGCTGGACACCTCTACACTGGGCTACTACAGGGGATCACACAGAGGTGGTGAGTTTGTTACTAGCTAAAGGCGCAAGTGTGGACATAACTGATACAGACGACTGGACACCTCTACACGTGGCTGCTAGTAAGGGTCACACAGAGGTAGTGCAACAGTTAATAGATCACGGTGCAGATGTTAACATTACTGATAACAAAGGTCTCACAGCTCTACAAATGGCAAAACAAAAGAATCACACCGGAACAGTTGAAGTGTTACAAAGCGGAACTAAAACATCACAATAAACTTGTTATTTAGTTATTTAGGTTTATTTATATATTAAATATATTTATAGTTACAGTAATACCTCCATTTACGTGGATTCACTTTTACGCAGTTGAAAAAGTTAAAGACTTAAAAAAAGACACACAACGTAATGGAGCGGTTTTTTAAACGGAGGGATTACTGTATTATGTATTTTATAGAATAAGAATATTTAATTAATTTAAAGATTTGATGTATTTTTTTATACAAATGTTTATTCAAAGATAAAAATAATAATATTATTTAAAATGTAATACAATTTTATTAACATCTACCTACGCATAAAACAAATCAACTAAATGTTTAATATTAATATTTATAAATCAACAAATCTTCAAAAAAAAAAAATACATTGCAAATAAAAAAAAATCTAAGTTAATTTTCAGCCCCAACGCGACCACTTACGTACTACAACAAGAACGTATCGAGCTGTTCGATCAAGTTTGTGTGCTTGAACTAGTGAGGTTTGTTTGTGAATGTTTCCAACATCTTGTTCTCTTGTTTCTCTCTGTATTACAGTTGTAGCTAGTTCACCAGACGCTGCGCTTTCTCACAGTTTAACGTGTTGTTGTCTAACTCGTCCCTCATCAGAACAAAGCCCTTCTGTTCTTTAAGTTCCGTGTAGTCAGCGATGTTTAAACGTTCTGGAGTATTTTCTTTGTAGACCTGTATATTTGTATTTATTAGGTTGGTATTTTAAAAAATCGATGGAATTTAAATCAAACAAGCTTCAAAATCCCGTTTTGATCATTTTTACCCAAAATTATAACGAATTGAAAACAAAAAAAATATATATAATTCAGTTTGGCTTCTAAATGATAAAATAATGAATTAATATTGACGTACCTGGTAATTGATAAATGGTGTTAGATGGGCTACATTTCTGGAAAACTGGCATATAATGAATTCATATCCTTGGCTTCTGGGTGGAGGAAAAATAAAGAATGGGTATTTTTAAAATCTTGCGCTTAGCAAATCGTACGTCGCTGCAGAAATAACATCTTTCGTCAAGTGGTATGCTTCTCATATTTGTTTAGTTTCTGATGGTTCTTTATTTTCAATTAACTAAATCCAACTGATATACAAAATTACGACAAATAACCAAAAAATTCAATTTTTATTATTTTTACTAACCTTCATTATATCTTTTAATTTTTTATCATCCGCTTGCAGATTTTATGGGAGATTTTGGATTTAGGATAGCAGAAAACTATCTCATTTCGTTTCGTTTCTTCTATTTTTCGTTTTTCATTGTTTTTTTGCTTTTCATACTTCTTAAAAATTTCTGGAGTTGTTTTTTCATAATAGCTATTTTATTTGCGTATTTCTCAAAGTATGTATTTTTTTCCAAGTCTTCGACGGCTTCTTAGGAAATCATTTGGTGTATACTCATAATTGTTTGCAATCGAATTTTATTATATTTTCGAAATTTGTTTGCAATTGGACGTACACTAAAAGCAATGTTATATAGGTTACCTTAAATGATACAAATAGAATATAGAAAAATAAATAAATAAAACATATTATTCATCAACTGATGATAGATTTAATAAAATATAAATACCATATTAACTCAAAAAAATATGATTTTTCGATTAAAATAGTTTAATAATTCAAAATTCAAGTACCAGTACTACCAACTTCTATACGTAATATTTTATAAATACTGTTAGATTATAAAAATAATAGATACCTCATTTTTTTCATTTATCAAAGTGTTAATTAATTATTTTCTCACATTTACAATAGTTAAAATAAAACCATATAAATATTGTATATATTTGTACATTTTTAAAATTTTACAGTGACATATTCTCATTTAATAATTTAATATATCTATTGGTACTTATCTAGTAATTTTTATAGTCTATGTAACAAAAATATGACAGTTCTGTCAATTTGAATCTGTTGTTATCATAATACGAATTTATTTAATGAATATTAAATAAATATAACGAATAATGAAAAAATCGAAGGCACAAATGTGTCCAAATTTCAAATTAATAATGTAGGTAAGTATACATAAACATTTAAAAATTAAATAGCCATAACCAAATTTTTTTATACAGTCGTGAAAAAAGGCTTTTTACATCCTTTAGAAGTGGATTTAAATACAATAAATCACAGAAGGTCCAGAGCTGATATAAATAATACTATAAAGTGCTTTAGCCGATCTGCAACTGGGCAAATAATGCCTACATCTTCAGAATTAAGACCTGCTAAAAACTGTGAGATATCCTACTGACGAAGTAAGTGGTATAAAATAATAAATAAACTGTATTTAAAATGTCATCGTGTTTAATTTTTGGTTACTTTAGAAAATATGCAATTGAAATGGTGTGTGGTTTATGATTTTGTAAATGAGAGAGCAGTTAGGCAAGATATAATAATTCAAAGGATTTTTGTTAAAGAATTATTAATAGAAATGATAATTCAAATATTAGGCTAGGCTAGTTGTTTATAACAATGTTAATAAATTGTGTTGAATATCTTAATGATTTTTAATTCTTTCCATTTTTATTATCGCATCAATTCATTATAGTCTAAATATACTGTAGTAAAAAAATGTCTACAATTTAATAATAAACTTCAAATGATTCTTTTTAAGTTTTTAGTTAGAAAATTGCTCTAAAATGCAATTTTTGCAGGTTAATTTAAAAAAAATCCACCTAGTTCAGTCTAGGAGTCTACAGATCATAAATACGACCATGTTAATCAGAAAAATAGCTACGGGTTGCCGCAGGACACAGAGGGGCAGAAAAATTACTCTACATGAATCTTGTATATTGCTACATTTTATTTAGTTACCGCACAAAAAGTTTAATACTGCCCAATGTAACTGCTCGAATATTTAAATAAACTGCTCAAATAATTACTTCTTAAACGCTCGTCAAAATTAGAAAAGTGTACGTTAACATTTCAAATTTAGAAATCAAAATATAACGATTATCTCTCTGTTGTTCCAGATTGTTTTGTTCAACATCGGATTAGGATCTAGCTAGCTATAGTGCATCTGTAATGCCCTTCTTTGATGTGCCGTTCTGAAGGAAGCCAATAAAACATATTTATAATTTTAATTTGTTTATAATAGGAGAAAGAAGTCTCGACGTTCTTAGAGCAATTAGCATTCTTATTGTTAAGGATGTATGGGATGTATTTCAAAATGCTACCAAATACATGAAAATTGGTTGGAATGTTCCCATTAGCATGCTTATGCAATAGACAAAATATTAAATTGATTCACTAAGCCGTTTAGAAATTATATTGATTTAAATTTAACATGTGTTCTTATGGGAAACTGATATTTTTCGGCATTTTTTAGGTAAAACACATTGATAAAATGCTACAGATTTTCTAATTTTTGGAGGGAGTGTAGTATTTGATTAGTTGAACAATTATGCAAAATATCATATGTTTTCACTAAACCGTTTCCGAGAAATAAATTATAATACAACAAAATTTTAAATTTCCCGCTCTACGACTGTTATGCATGTAAATTTGATAACAATGTAAACAAAGTATTTTTTGAAAAAACGATTATTAAAGATCTTTGTTTTTTATAATTAGGTCATATATAATGTTTCTTATAGAGAATTAAAGAAAAATTTAGTACATAGTGCAATTAAAAGTGCATAAATAATAAAATATCAAGATATTCTATTAGTGTTTGACAGCAGAGTTGGGCAAAATTCAATCGTGATTGCGAATAAAAATTTACGAATAAATCGCAGTTCTTATTCGCAACTAACGAATAAAAATATAGTTATTCGTAATCACGAGTACTCACGAATAACGATTGATTAGTTTTTATTCGTAAGATCTTCGAATAACGAATAATCATTCGTTAGTTTCAGATTATTCTAACAAAAAAATTACGAATAAACTATTACTACCTGTACTTTGGCGTAATAATATAATTATGATGCATGATGGGGGTTATTGTCACTTCTTGAATTAATTTTTTTTAAGTCCAGACACGTATTTAGTGATATTTAAGACCCCCGTGTATTAAATTAATTAATAAACTCACAACTCGCCCCCTGTCACAGATGAAGGGTTGCAACTGGTTCCATTCGATCCGGCGGGAAAAATACTTCGGGATTCTAGGGGATTGGGGGGCAAAACAACCCTCTATCTAGCACAGGAGTCGAGATATTTACGATTTTCTGTAATGAATACCATAAGTAGCGAAACAGAGAAAATTTCAATATTTACAATAAATACAGCATATAAACATAAGATATTATTATTAAATTTAATAAAATGGAAAAAAAGTACAGACACGTATTTAGTGATATTTTAGGCCCGTATTGTTAAAATAACAAATACACATATACTAAATAGAAACCTTGCTTATAATTTAATTAATTTAAAAATAAAAAATTGTACAGAAGCGTATTGAGGGATATTTGAGGCCCGTATATTAAATTAATTAATAAACTCACAACTCGCCCCCTGTATTTGTTATTTTAACAATACGGGCCTAAAATATCACTAAATACGGGTCTGTACTTTTTTTTCATTTTATTAAATTTAATAATAATATCTTATGTTTCTATGTTGTATTTATTGTAAATATTAAAATTTTCTGTTTCGCACTTATGGTATTCATTACAGAAAATCGTAAATATCTCGACTCCTGTGCTAGATAGAGGGTTGTTTTGCCCCCCAATCCCCTAGAATCCCGAAGTATTTTTCCCGCCGGATCGAATGGAACCAGTTGCAACCCTTCATCTGTGACAGGGGGCGAGTTGTGAGTTTATTAATTAATTTAATACAAGGGGGTCTTAAATATCACTAAATACGTGTCTGGACTTAAAAAAAAAATTAATTCAAGAAGTGACAATAACCCCCATCATGCATCATAATTATATTATTACGCCAAAGTACAAGTAGTAATAGTTTATTCGTAATTTTTTAGTTAGAATAATCTGAAACTAACGAATGATTATTCGTTATTCGAAGATCTTACGAATAAAAACTAATCAATCATTATTCGTGAGTACTCGTGATTACGAATAACTATATTTTTATTCGTTAGTTGCGAATAATGTGCGGTTTATTCGTTATTCGTCAATTTTTCAATCGACTAAAAAAATTAATCGTCTGATGCCCAACTCTGTTTGACAGCAATATTTACCAACCTGAAAATGACAATAGATTTGTGAAAACTGATAATTAGAATGTGAAATATTTATGTTAATAATGATAAATATCAATAATTGTTATATTTATAACACAGGATTGCGTATTTTTAATAATTATATAAGCTATATTTATTAATTTGCATCTATAAATAACGTAAATTATATTTAAAATATATTTTTGTTAGGTTCAATTTGCCGTATAGTCAGTGTCAAAATACTAAACTATCTTTATTAGAATTTGTACAAATTTAACAAAATAGTCATTGGAGAGGAAAAATTAGCTTCATATATGTAAGTTAACGACTCTAGTTATAATTTGTATTATTTATAACATCTATTACGATATTTATAACGCAGATATTTGTATATTTCAAAATCTAGCTACTTTTGTATCTGATTGTCCGTCCATATAATCCTTAAAAGTGTAAGCTATATTTTAAAATAAAGTTTGAATCTGTAGAACATGTATATTTTTTTAACCAAGATTTAAACCCCCATTACAGCGTCCTTCTTTTTGCTATTTATTGAGATACTCAGTAGATGGCAGCACAAGTGACTTGTCAAAATATTTAGACAAAGTTCTACCAACACAAATTATCAAAATCAACAGTTGACGTAGCAAAACATTTCGCGCATAAGAACTACTACACTATTGATCTGTTATTATTACAAGGTTATTACTGTGGATTGTGATTTCCTATATGCTCGTAAAAACATTCCTTGTACGCATGCGCGAGACACAACATTGAATTCTAAATTAAATTGAGGTATGCAAAGTTAGCGACGATGCAGCAACGGTAGTGGTACCAACCTAAAATAAAAAAATGATAAAAATGTAAATCATTAATTAAACGTAAATGAGACAATGTAAGCACTGTTAATTAACGTTATAACAAAAATTAAGCAATTATCTTGCCAAATACATGGCAAACATTAACGGTTTGACATCTTTATCTACCATAACCTCACTTTTTGCCGAAAATAAAATTTCGTAAAAATATAGGTATTTTAAGTAAATAAGATCGTTTATTGTCTAAATATACTCGCTAATGTGTAATACGATTAATTATATTAATTATTCAATTGTAAATTACACACAGTAAGACAAATATTACGAAATAATGACTGAAATCGAACCACCCATACCCGTAAGGAAAAATAAAATCCTCCGTAACTTGAACAATACAACCGTGATATTGTTGAAACTTGTACACATTGTTAACAAGACAATAGTGTTCACGAAATAATTATGGTTTTTTCGGTATCACCTCCTCGTTTTCAGATATAACGCATTTTTTAGACACTAGTGTGATTTCGATGACTTTAATTAATTATCATTCAAAAACTAGTAAATAAAACAATACGAAATTATCACACCGAGTCAAAGAAAGGAAAAGGAATCTAACAGCGTTTGCAGCATCTCATGAAAATGAATGTATTCTTTAAATGAGACGTTTGATAAATAATTGATATACAGAAAAAATACGAGCTTTTATAATTCCAACTTGTGGCAATACATTCACAAAGAAATGGAGAATAACACTTTCAGCATATTTTTTCGGTATCACCTCCAGATTTACTTTTATAAATAAAAAAACAGATTTTATAAATCGCCAACATAAAAGTCCGTAAAGCGCATGCGTAAAGTGACAACTACAATCAAGGCATTTAAATTATCGGTATATATATCTATTGTCTATGGTCAAATTTATATCAACAATGATTTTTACATTCATTTGAATCGCGATATATCGCGACTGGATGCCGTTATCAACATGAAAATTACATGAAATATAGCAAATTATACGCTGCATCTTTTGTACATCTCACATTTTCGGTAACACCTCCTCATTTTTTTTTATTAACGAAAAACCGAAAAAATACAAAAATTTTATTTTATTTAAATGCACGTAACTTTTGCAAAAAATGTTTTATTTTCGCGAGATTACAGTAAAATACGTAGAAATACTCACTTAACAATATGGCATATTCAGATTTTATGTTAATTAGAGAATATTTTTGAAAACGACGTTAAAGTGGAAATCAGATTTCAACACTTTATAAAAATGCCAGCGACGATCGATTTAACGGTCTCAAATATTATGTTTTAAAATTAAAAATTACGAATATACGTAGAGAAACTAATGCCGATCAATTATGTTTTTGGGTTTTTTTGATACCGCCTTTGGATTTTTCACAATTCGCAAAATACTGAAAAACGGGAAGAGAAATACTCGATTTACAGATATGTTTATATATATCTACTGTCTATGGTGAAATTTAAAAAAACAATGATTTTTACATTCATTTGAATCGCGATGTATCGCGACTGAATTGCGTAATCACCATAAAAATTACATGAAATATAGCAAATTATACGCTGCATCTTTTGTACATCTCACATTTTCGGTATCACCTCCTCATTTTTTTTTATTAACGAAAAAGCGAAAAAATACAAAAATTTTATTTTATTTAAATGCACGTAACTTTTGCAAAAAATGTTTTAATTTCGCGAGATTACAGTAAAATACGTAGAAATACTCACTTAACAATACGGCATATTCAGATTTTATGTTAATTAGAGAGTATTTTTGAAAACGACGTTAAAGTGGAAATCAGATTTCAACACTTTATAAAAATGCCAGCGACGATCGATTTCACGGTCTCAAATATTATGTTATAAAATTAAAAATTACGAATATACGTAGAGAAACTAATGCCGATCAATTATTTTTTTGGGTTTTTTTGATACCGCCTTTGGATTTTTCACAATTCGCAAAATACTGAAAAACGGGAAGATAAATACTCGATTTACAAATATCGTAATATATATCTATTGTCTATGGTCAAATTTATATCAACAATGATTTTCACGTTCATTTGAATCGCAATATATCGCGACTGGATGCCGTTATCACCATGAAAATTACATGAAATATAGCAAATTATACGCTGCATCTTTTGTACATCTCACATTTTCGGTATCACCTCCTCATTTTTTTTTATTAACGAAAAACCGAAAAAATACAAAAATTTTATTTTATTTAAATGCACGTAACTTTTGCAAAAAATGTTTTAATTTCGCGAGATTACAGTAAAATACGTAGAAATACTCACTTAACAATACGGCATATTCATATTTTAAATTAATTAGTGAGTATTTTTGAAAACGACGTTAAAGTGAAAATCAGATTTCAACACATCATAAAAATGCCAGCGACGATCGATTTCACGGTCCCGAAAATTATGTTACAAAAGTAATAATTACGAATATACGTAGAGAAACTAATGCCGATCAATTATGTTTTTGGGTTTTTTTGATACCGCCTTTGGATTTTTCACAATTCGCAAAATACTGAAAAACGGGAAGAGAAATACTCGATTTACAGATATGTTAATATGTATCTACTGTCTATGGTGAAATTTAAAAAAACAATGATTTTGAATCGCGATATATCGCGACTGAATTGCGTAATCACCATAAAAATTACATGAAATATAGCAAATTATACGCTGCATCTTTTGTACATCTCACATTTTCGGTATCACCTCCTCATTTTTTTTTATTAACAAAAAACCAAAAAAATACAAAAATTTCATTTCATTTAAATGCATGTAGCTTTTGTAAAAGTTGTTTTAATTTCGCGAGATTAGAGTAAAATACGTAGAAATACTCACTTAACAATACGGCACATTCAGATTTTTTGTTAATTAGTGAGTATGTTTGAAAACGACGTTAAAGTGGAAATCAGATATCAACATTTTATAGAAATGCCAGCGACGATCGATTTCACGGTCTCGAAAATTATGGTTTAAAATTAAAAATTACCAATATACGTAGAGAAACTAATGTCGATCAATAATTTTTTGGGTTTTTTTGGATACGACCTATGGTTTTTTCACAATTCGCGAAATACTGAAAAACGGGATGTAAAGTTTCGATTTACAAACATCTTAATATATATCTATTGTCTATGGTCAAATTTATATCAACAATGATTTTTACGTTCATTTGAATCGCAATATATCGCGACTGGATGTCGTTATCACCATGAAAATTACATGAAATATAGCAAATTATACGCTGCATCCTTTGTATATCTCACTTTTTCGGTATCACCTCCTCATTTTTTTTTATTAACGAAAAACCGAAAAAATATAAAAATTTTATTTCATTTAAATGCACATAACTTTTGTAAAAGTTGACAAGAATTTTAAATTATATTAGTGTGTTATGTACAAATACAATATTCTCTATATATTATAAGTATTGTTTGTGCAACCTTTAAAAAAAAAACGATTAAACTCTATCAGAATGTATAAAAGTAAAATGTCGATACTGTTTATCACCTATAGTTTCAATAAAAACCTCAAGTTTTTCAAAAATCAGAAAATTCGAATTGACCGCCAGAAATGATAACCTATAAATATTTCTGAATTTAATCCAACTGCCATTTATGCCACGATTATAAATCGTTATTGAAATGAAAATTACCACTAATTTTATTAGATTATGATAAAGGTGAATGTCGCGAATTAGAAACAATATTTTTGTTTATTTACATGCTATGAAGCGCACTCCATTCAGAAATGGCGAAATCACATTACATAACATACAGCCAATCAAATTCAAATATACAGTCGATAATTTGATAAGACGCGTGTATTTCTACGTATTTTACTCTAATCTCACGAAATTAATACAAGTTTTACAAAAGTTACGTGCATTTAAATAAAATGAAATTTTTGTATTTTTTTGGTTTTTCGATAATAAAAAAAAATGGGGAGGTGATGCCGAAAATGTGAGATATACAAAAGATGCAGCGTATTATTTGCTATATTTCATGTAATTTTCATGTTGATAACGGCATCCAGTCGCGATTTATCGCGATTCAAATGAACATAAAAATCATTGTTGATATAAATTTGACCATAGACAATAGATATACATATATTAAGATCTTTGTAAATCGAAAATTTACTTCCCGTTTTTCAGTATTTCGCAAATTGTGAAAAATCCATAGGTCGTATCCAAAAAAAACTAAAAAATTATTGATCGGCATTAGTTTCTCTACGTATATTCGTAATTATTACTTTTGTAACATAATTTTCGGGACCGTGAAATCGATCGTCGCTGGCATTTTTATAAAGTGTTGAAATCTGATTTCCACTTTAACGTCGTTTTCAAAAATACTCACTAATTAACATAAAATCTGAATGTGCCGTAATGTTAAGTGAGTATTTCTACGTATTTTATTCTAATCTTGCGAAATTAAAACAACTTTTACAAAAGTTACGTGCATTTAAATGAAATGAAATTTTTGTATTTTTTTGGTTTTTCGTTAATAAAAAAAAATTGGGAGGTGATACCGAAAATGTGAGATGTACAAAAGATGCAGCGTACTATTTGCTATATTTCATGTAATTTTCATGGTGATAACGGCATCCAGTCGCGATATATCGCAATTCAAATGAACGTAAAAATCATTGTTGATATAAATTTGACCATAGACAATAGATATATATACCGATAATTTAAATGCCTTGATTGTAGTTGTCACTGTACGCATGCGCATTACAGACTTTTATGTTTGCTATTTATTAAATCTGTTTTTTTATTTATAAAATTAAATCTGGAGGTGATACCGAAAAAATATGCTGAAAGTGTTGTTCTCCATTTCTTTGTGGATGTATTGCCACAATTTCGAATTACAAAAGCTTGTATTTTTTCTGTATATCAATTATTTATCAAACGTCTCATTTAAAGAATACATTCATTTTCATGAGATGCTGCAAACGCTGTTAGATTCCTTTTCCTTTCTTTGACTCGGTGTGATAATTTCGTATTGTTTTATTTACTAGTTTTTGAATGATAATTAATTAAAGTCATCGAAATCACACTAGTGTCTAAAAAATGCGTTATATCTAAAAACGAGGAGGTGATACCGAAAAAACCATAATTATTTCGTGGACATTATTGTCTTGTTAACAATGTGTACAAGTTTCAACAATATCACGGTTGTATTGTTCATGTTACGGAGGATTTTATTTTTCAGTACGGGTACGGGCGGTTCGATTTCAGTCATTATTTCGTAATATTTGTTTTACTGTGTGTAATTTACAATTGAATAATTAATATAATTAATCGTATAAGATATTAGCGAGTATATTTAGACAAGAAACGATCTTATTTACTTAAAATACCTATATTTTCACGAAATTTTATTTTCGACCAAAAGTGAGGTTATGGTCGCTAAAGATGTCAAACCGTTAATGTTTACCATGTATTTGGCTAGATAATTGCTTAATTATTGTAATAACGTTAATTAACAGTGCTTATACTGTCTCATTTACGTTTAATTAATGATTTACATTTTTATCATTTTTTTATTTTAGGTTGGTACCACTACCGTTGCTGCATCGTCGCTAACTTTGCATACCTATTATATTGAAGTAAAGTACAACATTGAAAAAAAGTTAGTCAGCCCTTTAGATCTTGAACCCCCGGTGGGGGCCGGTTTCACCAACCCTTAGCTACGTCACGAATAGTGACGACCAATTTGAACGTCAGAACCGTCTGTGAATAATAGTTATTTCAAGCTTTTTTCGCTAGATGGCGCCACATCTGCTTTCACACATTTTAATTTTTTCAGAAACCATTTTGATTTTGCTCAGAAAATTTTGTTATTAACTTACTGAATTGATTATATCTATTTAGATAGATAGATACTCTGATTTAATATATAACCTGTTTATGTACACAGGTATTAATTGTAGGTACTATTGATTATTACTTACCTTCTTTATAATTTAAATAATGCATGTATACTTTGATACTTACTAAACACAGCAGTACTAATGATACTTTGAGCTAACATTTTAACATAAGCTTATGTAACTGACTGTGTATAAACCGGCACAAAGAGCATAGAAAGTCAATAGCTGCTTGAATCTCTACTAGATAGTCTACTACGGAGTTCGTTAGTCTGAGAGCAAGTAAATTATTGTAAAAATATATTGTTGTATTGTGAGTGACAATGTGGTCGTCATTGTCCTAAGAAGGGTATATCTCTACGATTATTTACTTTCGGTTTCCCCGCTTGGGAAACGATACCCTTAAGGCATATTTACCATGGGGCCATGGGGGCCATGGCCTAGGGTGGCAGGTCGAGAGGGGCGGTAGATTTTTTCAGTTTAATATAGCACATTTAAAAAAATATAGGGAAATAAAAAATGAGCAGCGTGATTAAAAAATAAAATGGCCAAGTGCGTGTTGGGCACGCACATGATAGGTTTCCGTAGTCATTACGATTTATAAACAAGAATTATTTCAACGGACGCTCTGATAACGACATTTAAATGCAAATATATCGTGACTGAAGGGTTAAAATCAAAAGATCATTTAACATTTTTTGTTGCATTTTAGGATACCTATCCAATGACATCACATTCAATGGGATATGTGAAAAAAAAATGTGAGTTCATTTTTCAGTCAATGGGAGTGGGGGCCTAAATAATTTTGACAGTGTTCGTTATAATTTTCAGTGGAAGTACTAATTAAAGGCTACATTCATGAATTTTTTCAGATTTTTTAAATTGATAGTTTACAAATTAGGGTGGGGAGGACGCTTTTATTACGACTTTGAACGCAATTATATCGTGACTGAAGGGTTAAAATCAAAATGTCATATTGCATTTTTTATTGCATTTTAGGAGACCTATCTAAAGACTCCCCACTTAATGGATTAAGTGAAAAATTTTTTTTGAAAATACTTTTCAGTCTATGGAAAGGGGGTCCAAAAAAATATTTTTTTCAAAAATATTATCATTTCTGTTTTTGGGTTATCAGTCTTCGTCTGTATACCAAATTTCATCTTTTGGCTTAAAATTTTTGAGGACGGACGGACGGACATGGCGAAACTATAAGGTTTCCTAGTTTTCTACGGAAACCTAAAAAAAGGTCTTCAAGTTTTTATTTCTTTATATTACAAAGTTTTTAGTTTATAAAAATTAGAATTTCAATGAACGTGACTAAAAAAAAAAAAAAGGTCATCAGTTTTTTATGTAGGTACATTATATTTTTCATTATTTGTAAACAATTCGCACTTTCCAGTTCATTTAGGAATTTTGACTGTTAAAAATATATTAAATTTTCCTTTTAGAGGGGCGGCAATTTTTTTTTACCAGTGCAGCAAATTTTTTTGACCAGGGCGACAATTTTTTTACACAGAGCGGCAATTATTTTTTACCCAGGGCGGCTTTTTTTTGGCCCAGGGCGGCTTTTTTTTGGCCCAGGGCGGCAATTAACGTAAATACGCCACTGTAGACACCCTTCTTTCGCGATTCGGTGCGATAAAATTAAAGGCCCTTTAACACGTAAACGGCGGCTCGCAGAGATTTTGCACTGGACAACAAGTAACCGGCGGTAGATTGCCTTGACGATAGACACCCTTATTTCAAGATTCGGTTCGATAAATAGAAAGGACCTTTAACACGTAAACGGCGGCCCGAAGAGAGATTATACACTGGACAACAAATGACCGGCAGTCGATTGCCTTGACGATAGACATCCTAAATTCTCGATTCGGTGCGATAATATTAAAAGCCCTTTAACACGTAAACGGCGGCCTGCAGAGAGATTTTGCACTGGACAACAAGTGACCGGCGGCAGATTGCCTTGACGATAGACACCCTTATTTCGAGATTCGGTTCGATAAAATGAAAGGACCTTTAACACGTAAACGGCGGCCCGAAGAGAGATTATACACTGGACAACAAATGACCGGCAGTCGATTGCCTTGACGATAGACATCCTAAATTCTCGATTCGGTGCGATAATATTAAAAGCCCTTTAACACGTAAACGGCGGCCCGCAGAAAGATTTTGCACTGGACAACAAGTGACCGGCGTTCAATTGCCTTGATGACAGACACCCTTATTTCGCGATTCAGTGCGATAAAACAAAAATCCCATTGACACGTAAACGGCCGCCCGCAGAGAGATTATGCACTGGACAACAAATGACCGGCGGTCGATTGCCTTGACGATAGACACCCTAATTTCGCGATTCGGTGCGATAAAATTAAAGGCCCATTAACACGTAAACGGCGGACTGTAGAGAGATTTTGCACTGGACAACAAGTGACCGGCGGCCGATTGCCTACACGATAGACACCCTTATTTCGCGATTCGGAGCGATAAAATTAAAGACCCATTAACACGTAAACGGCGGCCCGCAGAGAGATTTTGCACTAGACAACAAGTGACCGGCGCGGCGGCAGATTGCCTACACGATAGAAACCCTAATTTCGCGATTCAGTTAGATAAAATTAAAGGCCCATTAACACGTAAACGGCGGCCCACAGAAAGATTTTGCACTGGACAACAAGTGACCGGCGGCAGATTTCCTACACGACAGACACCCTAATTTCGCGATTCGGTGCGATAAAATTATAGGCCCATTAACACATAAACGGCGGCCCACAGAGAGATTTTGCACTGGACAAAAATGACCGGCGGCAGATTTCCTACACGATAGACACCCTAATTTCGCGATTCAGTTAGATAAAATTAAAGGCCCATTAACACGTAAACGGCGGCCCGCAGAGATTTTGCACTGGACAACAAGTGACCGGCGGCCGATTTCCTACACGATAGACACCCTAATCTCGCGATTCGGTGCGATAAAATTAAAGCCCCTTAACACGTAAACGGCGGCCCGCAGAGAGATTTTGCACTGGACAACAAGTGACCGGCGGCCGATTTCCTACACGATAGACACACTAATTTCGCGATTCGGAGCGATAAAATTAAAGGCCCTTTAACACGTAAACGGCGGCCCACAGAGAGATTTTGCACTGGACAACAAGTGACCGGCGGCAGATTTCCTACACGATAGACACACTAATTTCGCGATTCGGAGAGATAAAATTAAAGGCCCATTAACACGTAAACGGCGGCCCGCAGAGAGATTTAGCACTAGACAACAAGTGACCGGCGCGGCGGCAGATTGCCTACACGATAGACACCCTAATTTAGCGATTCAGTTAGATAAAATTAAAGACCCATTAACACGTAAACGGCGGCCCGCAGAGATTTTGCACTGGACAACAAGTGACCGGCGGCCGATTGCCTACACGATAGACACCCTAATTTTGCGATTCAGTTAGATAAAATTAAAGGCCCATTAACACGTAAACGGCGGCCCACAGAGAGATTTTACACTGGACAACAAGTGACCGGCGGGCGATTTCCTACACGATAGACACACTAATTTCGCGATTCGGAGCGATAAAATTAAAGGCCCATTAACACGTAAACGGCGGCCCACAGAGAGATTTTGCACTGGACAACAAGTGACCGGCGGCAGATTTCCTACACGATAGACACACTAATTTCGCGATTCGGAGAGATAAAATTAAAGGCCCATTAACACGTAAACGGCGGCCCGCAGAGAGATTTAGCACTAGACAACAAGTGACCGGCGCGGCGGCAGATTGCCTACACGATAGAAACCCTAATTTCGCGATTCAGTTAGATAAAATAAAAGGCCCATTAACACGTAAACGGCGGCCCACAGAAAGATTTTGCACTGGACAACAAGTGACCGGCGGCAGATTTCCTACACGACAGACACCCTAATTTCGCGATTCGGTGCGATAAAATTATAGGCCCATTAACACATAAACGGCGGCCCACAGAGAGATTTTGCACTGGACAAAAATGACCGGCGGCAGATTTCCTACACGATAGACACCCTAATTTCGCGATTCAGTTAGATAAAATTAAAGGCCCATTAACACGTAAACGGCGGCCCGCAGAGATTTTGCACTGGACAACAAGTGACCGGCGGCCGATTTCCTACACGATAGACACCCTAATCTCGCGATTCGGTGCGATAAAATTAAAGCCCCTTAACACGTAAACGGCGGCCTGCAGAGAGATTTTGCACTGGACAACAAGTGACCGGCGGCCGATTTCCTACACGATAGACACACTAATTTCGCGATTCGGAGCGATAAAATTAAAGGCCCATTAACACGTAAACGGCGGCCCACAGAGAGATTTTGCACTGGACAACAAGTGACCGGCGGCAGATTTCCTACACGATAGACACACTAATTTCGCGATTCGGAGAGATAAAATTAAAGGCCCATTAACACGTAAACGGCGGCCCGCAGAGAGATTTAGCACTAGACAACAAGTGACCGGCGCGGCGGCAGATTGCCTACACGATAGACACCCTAATTTAGCGATTCAGTTAGATAAAATTAAAGACCCATTAACACGTAAACGGCGGCCCGCAGAGATTTTGCACTGGACAACAAGTGACCGGCGGCCGATTGCCTACACGATAGACACCCTAATTTTGCGATTCAGTTAGATAAAATTAAAGGCCCATTAACACGTAAACGGCGGCCCACAGAGAGATTTTACACTGGACAACAAGTGACCGGCGGCCGATTTCCTACACGATAGACACACTAATTTCGCGATTCGGAGCGATAAAATTAAAGGCCCTTTAACACGTAAACGGCGGCCCACAGAGAGATTTTGCACTGGACAACAAGTGACCGGCGGCAGATTTCCTACACGATAGACACACTAATTTCGCGATTCGGAGAGATAAAATTAAAGGCCCATTAACACGTAAACGGCGGCCCGCAGAGAGATTTAGCACTAGACAACAAGTGACCGGCGCGGCGGCAGATTGCCTACACGATAGACACCCTAATTTAGCGATTCAGTTAGATAAAATTAAAGACCCATTAACACGTAAACGGCGGCCCGCAGAGATTTTGCACTGGACAACAAGTGACCGGCGGCCGATTGCCTACACGATAGACACCCTAATTTTGCGATTCAGTTAGATAAAATTAAAGGCCCATTAACACGTAAACGGCGGCCCACAGAGAGATTTTACACTGGACAACAAGTGACCGGCGGCCGATTGCCTACACGATGGATACCCTTATTTCGCGATTCGGAGCGATAAAATTAAAGGCCCATTAACACGTAAACGGCGGCCCGCAGAGATTTTGCACTGGACAACAAGTGACCGGCGGCCGATTGCCTACACGACAGACACCCTAATTTAGCGATTCAGTTAGATAAAATTAAAGACCCTTTAACACGTAAACGGCGGCCCGCAGAGATTTTGCACTGGACAACAAGTGACCGGCGGCCGATTGCCTACACGATAGACACCCTAATTTTGCGATTCAGTTAGATAAACTTAAAGGCCCATTAACACGTAAACGGCGGCCCACAGAGATTTTGCACTGGACTACAAGTGAACGGCGGCCGATTGCCTACACGATGGACACCCTTATTTCTCGATTCAGTTAGATAAACTTAAAGGCCCATTAACACGTAAACGGCGGCCCACAGAGATTTTGCACTGGACTACAAGTGAACGGCGGCCGATTGCCTACACGATGGACACCCTTATTTCTCGATTCGGTTAGATAAAATTAAAGGCCCATTAACACGTAAACGGCGGCCCGCAGAGAGATTTTGCACTGGACAACAAGTGACCGGTGGCCGATTGCCTACACGATAGACACCCTAATTTCGCGATTCGGTTAGATAAAATTAAAAGCCCATTAACACGTAAACGGCGGCCCGCAGAGAGATTTTGCACTGGACAACAAGTGACCGGCGGCCGATTGCCTACACGATAGACACCCTTATTTCGCGATTCGGAGCGATAAAATTAAAGGCCCATTAACACGTAAACGGCGGCCCGCAGAGAGATTTTGCACTGGACAACAAGTGACCGGCGGCAGATTTCCTACACGACAGACACCCTAATTTCGCGATTCGGTGCGATAAAATTATAGGCCCATTAACACATAAACGGCGGCCCACAGAGAGATTTTGCACTGGACAAAAATGACCGGCGGCAGATTTCCTACACGACAGACACCCTAATTTCGCGATTCAGTTAGATAAAATTAAAGGCCCTTTAACACGTAAACGGCGGCCCGCAGAGATTTTGCACTGGACAACAAGTGACCGGCGGCAGATTTCTTACACGATAGACACACTAATTTTGCGATTCGGAGCGATAAAATTAAAGGCCCATTAACACGTAAACGGCGGCCCGCAGAGAGATTTAGCACTGGACAACAAGTGACCAGCGCGGCGGCAGATTTCCTACACGATAGACACACTAATTTCGCGATTCGGAGCGATAAAATTAAAGGCCCATTAACACGTAAACGGCGGCCCGCAGAGAGATTTAGCACTGGACAACAAGTGACCGGCGGCCGATTGCCTACACGATGGACACCCTTACTTCGCGATTCGGAGCGATAAAATTAAAGGCCCATTAACACGTAAACGGCGGTTCGCAGAGAGATTTTGCACTGGACAACAAGTGACCGGCGGCCGATTGCCTACACGATAGACACCCTAATTTTGCGATTCAGTTAGATAAAATTAAAGGCCCATTAACACGTAAACGGCGGCCCACAGAGATTTTGCACTGGACAACAAGTGACCGGCGGCCGATTTCCTACACGATAGACACCCTTATTTCGCGATTCGGAGCGATAAAATTAAAGGCCCATTAACACGTAAACGGCGGCCCGCAGAGAGATTTTGCACTGGACAACAAGTGACCGGCGGCCGATTGCCTACACGATAGACACCCTAATTTCGCGATTCGGTTAGATAAAATTAAAGGCCCATTAACACGTAAACGGCGGCCCGCAGAGAGATTTTGCACTGGACAACAAGTGACCGGCGGCAGATTTCCTACACGACAGACACCCTAATTTCGCGATTCAGTTAGATAAAATTAAAGGCCCATTAACACGTAAACGGCGGCCCGCAGAGATTTTGCACTGGACAACAAGTGACCGGCGGCAGATTTCTTACACGATAGACACACTAATTTTGCGATTCGGAGCGATAAAATTAAAGGCCCATTAACACGTAAACGGCGGCCCGCAGAGAGATTTAGCACTGGACAACAAGTGACCGGCGCGGCGGCAGATTTCCTACACGATAGACACACTAATTTCGCGATTCGGAGCGATAAAATTAAAGGCCCATTAACACGTAAACGGCGGCCCGCAGAGAGATTTAGCACTGGACAACAAGTGACCGGCGCGGCGGCAGATTGCCTACACGATAGACACCCTAATTTTGCGATTCAGTTAGATAAACTTAAAGGCCCATTAACACGTAAACGGCGGCCCACAGAGAGATTTTGCACTGGACAACAAGTGACCGGCGGCCGATTGCCTACACGATGGACACCCTTATTTCGCGATTCGGTTAGATAAACTTAAAGGCCCATTAACACGTAAACGGCGGCCCACAGAGAGATTTTGCACTGGACAACAAGTGACCGGCGGCCGATTGCCTACACGATAGACACCCTAATTTCGCGATTCGGTTAGATAAAATTAAAGGCCCATTAACACGTAAACGGCGGCCCGCAGAGAGATTTTGCACTGGACAACAAGTGACCGGCGGCCGATTGCCTACACGATAGACACCCTTATTTCGCGATTCGGAGCGATAAAATTAAAGGCTCATTCACACGTAAACGGCGGCCCGCAGAGAGATTTTGCACTGGACAACAAGTGACCGGCGGCCGATTTCCTACACGATAGACACTAGAGATCAGATCGGACCTTAAAAAAGTGGCCCGATCCGATCCGAAACTTTTTTTTTCGGCCCGGTTCGATTTATACGATTTTATATTAAGGTCCGATCCGATCCGGTCCGAACATTATAAACAAAAATTAAGGCCTGTCCGATCCGATCCGAATTTCGGACCGGGTATTTCGGGCCGGGTCGGGCCGGCCCGACCCAAACTGATCTAAGAAAATTGTATTGTATTACAATACAATTTTTTTTTTGATAGTTCATATAATAAATACAACTTTCTCGTGAACCATGCTCCGCATCTGGAAGTCATAATGTTGACCCTTGCAGAACTATCGCTCGCCCGGGTTACGCTGACATTCCTAACGGTATTGTTATTTCTTTGATTTTGGAGAGATGTGACAAAAATGCATTTGAAAATATTTTGACGGAATGTTCTGTGTCTATAGTCTATAGTCTATACCTATTATTTTCAAATCAATTGTGAACGTGAAATATATTTGCGAAAGTATTTATACTTTTTAGTACTAAAAAATAATCTATTTATTTATTCATTAAGATGTATACCAAGGTTCGGACAGGTCCGATCCGACCCGGTCTGATTTATACTAAGGTCCGATCCGATCCGGCCCGAACATGACAAACAAAAATTAAGCCCGGTCCGATCCGATCCGAAGTTCGGACCGGGATAAATTCGGATAATTTCGGGCCGCCCCGGCCCGAATTGATCTCTAATAGACACCCTAATTTCGCGATTCGGAGCGATAAAATTAAAGGCCCATTAACACGTAAACGGCGGCCCGCAGAGAGATTTTACATTGGACAACAAATAACCGGCGGTCGATTGCCTTGTCGATAGACATCATAATTTCGGGATTCGGTGCGATAAAATTACAGACCCATTAACACGTAAACGGCGGCCCGTAGAGAGATTTTGCAATGGACAACAAATGACCGGCGGTCGATTGCCTTGACGATAGACACCTTAATTTCGCGATTCGGTACGATAAAATCAAAGGCCCATTAACACGTAAACGGCGGCCCGCAGAGAGATTTTGCACTGGACAACAAATGACCGGCGTTCGATTGCCTTGATTACAGTCACCCTAATTTCGCGATTCGGTGCGATAAAATTAAAGGCCCATTAACATGTAAACGGCGGCGCGCAGAGAGATTTTGCACTGGACAACAAATAACCGGCGGTCGATTGCCTTGACGATAGAGACCCTTATTTCGCGATTCGGTTCGATAAAATTAAAGGACCTTTAACACGTAAACGGCGGCCCGCAGATTTTGCACTGGACAAGTGACCGGCGGTCGATTGCCTTGACGATAGACATCATAATTTCTGGATTCGGTGTGATAAAATTAAAGGCCCATTAACACGTAAACGGCGGCCCGAAGAGAGATTTTGCAATGAACAACAAATAACCGGCAGTCGATTGCCTTAACGATAGACACTCTTATTTCGCGATTCAGTGCGATAAAATTACAGGCCCATTAACAACATTCCGATTATGTTCTGATTTAATGTTTGTTACTTGTTTATGTACACAAGTATTAATTGTACTATTGATTAGTACTTACCTTCTTTATAATATAAATAATCGATGTTTACTTTACGATACTTACTAAACACATTGCGTCACTGATGTCTTTGAGTCAACATTTTAAGGATGCATGGCAGATATCTAATATCAACGAAAAATAGTTGAAATTTGGAGAAGTTACTCCTTTATAAATCTTAAGTACCCACACAAAATTTCAAAAAGTTTTACAACATATGTAGTTTGAAAGTTAATGAAAATTATTTTGTACGGTGAAAGATGCCAACCGTGTTACAATTAGTTTCCATAACTAATCCATAGATACTAGTACAGAATTAATACCCCATTTGAAAGTAATTGCTAGCTAGCAAATTTTGTTAGCTCTTTTATAATACCGGACATTACTCCTTTATAAATCTTAAGTACCCACACAAAAAAGTTATTATTTTTATAAATTAACATGGGCTCTTATGGCAGAATGGTGTATTTACGGTTAAAGTCCAATAAAACACATGGTTCAAGCATCGAGAAAAATCTGAAATTTTCACAATACGTCACTAACATATTTAGCAACAATTTTCATAAAAAAAATTATTGCCATACAGAACTAAATTGTAGAAAAAAAAATAATTATTGGTGAAAAATATAAAAAAAATGGCGTACTGAAATGTTTTTATTACATATTTTTTCATATATGTAAGCATATGAAGTACTAATATTGTTATTTTCATTACATTTGTATGTTCCACATATGTTCTAAATATTGTTATTTAAAAATATTTTAATTTATGTCATTTATAACAATAAAATACGTCTTTTGTTTTATTTTTTCGTATTATCAACACAAATATTAATTTTTTGGTTTAAATTCTAAAATAACAGTCAATAATGGGAAATAAGGTTTTAAACAAAAGTATTTTTATAGTTTATTAGTATTTAAACCAATTTGACTTTCTTATAAGCATTTAAAGTGAATAATTGATAATTTGATTTTGATCATTGATTGCATCTAGATTTACATTATTTTTGTATCAGACTGTACATCCTTAATATAAGCTGCTCGGATCTCTACTGGATAGTATTCCGATCGAGTTCGGATCAATCGTAGAGACCATTTATCTGTTATAGAATTAGCAATGTATTAGGATATGCTATTTAATTTTATAATACCTGTTTATCTACACAAGTATAAAAGACATTGACATTTTCAACATGTATTTATCTACAAAGATGTTTCTAAACAGTTCTACGAGGGCGTAACAAGGTATAAATCAATGATTTACTGGTATTTAAACTATTTTTATTAAAAGTGTATTACCGTAAATGTTAAGAATTAGAGTTAGGAGCAGGCTGTGGATTTTCTGGTCACGACTGGAAACAAAACAGACAGTATTAATAAACATATTGTTTATTAAAGAACATACCATTTGTCGAATCTAACTTTCTATAAAATTGCAATCGAACATATTAATGTAAAATCAACTGTTTATATACAATATATATACAGTAGAATCCGGATATAACGACCGTCAAGGGACCGTTGACACTTTGTCGTACTAACCGGACGACGCACTAAACGAACACTTTTTTTTTTTTTTTTAACGTCCAAGTTATTTGTAATCTGTTTTTTTTTTAAAGACATTCAGCAATTTACCGGATAATTTAAGCTTTTTTTTTATTTTGTACATAATTATGTACATATGTATTAATATTACTGTAATTCTTATTATGAAATAATAATAGGTATATGTATAGTTAGATTAATTTCTAATTAAATAAAACAAATATTAAAATTAACAAAAAGTAACTTTGATGGTATTTATTTAAACATTGCACATTACATAATATATTACATTCTATGCATGTAAATATGTTTTTACTGACGTAGAAAATCTGTAATTTTACTTTGTTTGTGACCAGAACGAATCTTTAAACTTGTCACAACAACGCTGACGCGCTCTAATCAACAATCAACATACGTAGGAGTGTGGAGAAATCCGGGACGTGGGGCGGCGAGAGGTATTGCTTGTGCGTAGATATTGGAAACAAGACACTACACGTCGTTCTTACCGAACAATTTATTGTCAAAATAGGTCGCTAAAAGCGGTTGGTCGCTTAAACCGGAGTCGTACTATACGGATATGTTTTCATAGTACATCTATATGAAACCTAATTTGAGTTTGCATTTTCGTCGCTAAAAACGGTTAGCCGTTATAAACGGAGTCGATATATCCGGATTCTACTGTATATATTAACGTATTGTAAATAAATTAGAAATAAATGTTTCAAGTAAATATTTTTAATATGTTTTTATAAAATGGCAACAATCAAACCGCCCGATTGAAAAATTTAGTGTTGTAGTATTTCGATGTGTTAACAGAAATTCATAAACCTAACCTAACTGAAACTAACCAACCTCACCCGGACTACTCAAACTTAAACTGTATTCGTATAACGCAGCTAAATGTGGCCAGTCGCTTTATAAAATGCGTATGATTTATAAAAGTTGGTAACCCTGATCTAGTCACGCATGCGCGTCAACTCTATTCTGAATAACTATATACGTGATTTTTCACAAATCTGTCAGGGGTATTAGCCCAATCAAATGACGGTACGCAAAATTCAACAACTGTCACCAAAAATATTTATTTACCTAGGTGTTTTCTTCACTCACGTAGTTTGTATTATGCATACGCTCAGTAAGACTTAGATAGCAGTACAGCGCTTCCTCAGTTACGTTCAAAGCTTGTCATTCTCATAGTCCTGAAAACAAAACAATTTATTATAACAATTTCAGAATAAAAAACAATTTACCAGCACAGAAGTGAATGCCATTAAACTTTAAGTAAAAATGACATTCTTTCGTAATATAAATTAAAAAAATGAATTTCACAAACGCATTAGTGCCTAGTGTTTATTAGTTGTTGTTCTGTGGTACTAAGTAAATACAGGTATTAAGTTTTCACTGATTGAAAAAATTAAATAAATACTGACCTTATTTGGAAGCTCATAACATAAGAACATGTTATGCATTAAGAACAATGCATTTAACAATTTGATACACATGTTATTATACATGAAGATCACATGAAGATCGCATTATTTTCAAACACTGATATAAATTTGTAGGTTAAAATTTTGGCGCGTTTCTAAATTTTAATTATCGTAAATTATCACAAAACGAAGCATTTTCAACATAAAATACATTTAATCACAAACACTAGTTTATAACACAAACACTACAAATGTCTATTAATCCTCGTTTCAAGTGTATTCGATATAAATTTAATAGAACGTCCAAGCGAAAGCGTCGTCGTCCATATTCGCCATATTATATTGTTCTGACTGGTTCTGACGTCCCGGCTATCTTGGCGTCATCTAGTGTATATTGTATGAACTATATGTACTAATAGTTCATACAACATACACTAGATAGCACCACTAGGGCGCGTATTTTAAAATTTATTAATTTATTTAATTTCAAATAATTACTTAATTACTGCTGTGTTATCTTTGAAAAATATATTTTAATACAATTTTTGACTTAACTCTACAGTAATTTAGTTACTTTCCACATTTATTTTATTGATAATATTTTTTTAACGTTTGACATTTAAAAGCAATGTGCAGCTTAAATGTAAGTGTGTTTACTTATATTTTGGTGGTATTTTCAGTTTTATGTTTTGTATTTTCACTGATGTTTTTAATAATAATTTACAATCCCAGTGCTTGTTTGTAATCTAAACTCGTAAGTTTGAGTGAACTTTCATCTGTAAATGCAATCGTGTGTGATAAATTACAATAAATAAAATCATGAAAATCCCGCCAAATTTTGGGGCTACATTTTTCTTAATTTACACGTTTATTATGTATTGATCAATAAAAATAGCGTGTTCTCCACACAATTAAATAAGTGTATTAAACTGTAGAATATTTGCAAATGTGCATATTTAATAATTTTAATTAATATTCTCAAAAAACATTCACATACGAACGTCATATTTGAGGTTAGTAGGTATTTATTCAATTTTATAATTCAATCGAAACATAATATACATTGATTTTACATTAATTACTTTCATTTTATTAATTTATATTTAATTTATTATTATATTATGTGAATGTCATATATTATTAATTATTGTTTGTTCTACAATTTAACGATACTATAGTGTTTAATAATAAGTTGTTTATGCTCTGTTCTATTTTCAGTATTGTCTGGATAAAATATCATCATTCTGCTGTAGTGAGTGAGCTTTTATACTTTTAACGTTGTTGCAGCTTGAATGTTCTTTGTGACAATTTCGTGTAGGATATATAATAAAGAAGCAAGTAGTCAATCGCTCACTGCCTTTGGTGTAAAATCTGTTGATACCGCGAGACTGGACATTTAATGGTTAGAATTTCAATTATCCGTTTATGTACATAATTTGAATGGTTAACGGAGGCGCTTCTGTGCTTGTAAATGCTGTTATAAGATCGTGTTTTAATAAATAGATCTGGCCTAGACTTGCAGAGGTTGACACTGCGGTGATATGTTCTTACAAATACGTTTGATATTTAAATATTAAATAAATTATGTTTAATTTCATTTAAGTTTGCTGTGGTTGCCGTGGTTTTTGACAGTAAAATGCACGATTCGTACCGTTAAAACCCCGGCAACCACTGCAAACTTTATTTAGTAATTCTATTCAGTTCTATACGGTAACTGTTCTTCATCGGACACGAGTTCTTCATCTATATTCGAATCCGACAATTGAGATATCCCCGAAACTAGGCGATGTGATAAAGTGATCGGAAGTCGTTCTAGCATCTATTGCTAATGTTGACAAAAGATTATAGTACAGCAAAGAACCAACAACAAAACCTAAATTGATACCAGTCGATTCAGAAGAAGTTATGTTATGGAATTACATTGATGATTATCAGATGAATAATATAACACTCCAATGAGAAAAAGATTGAACTGGAAGTGATTTTTATTCAGTAAGTTTTTAATTATATTGCATACTAAGTGAATAATATTTGGGTTAGTTATAAAATGTTTCTTATTTAATCTAAATGGCTGTTATCGTAATTACTTGTGTCACTGGTTGCACAAAATGCAGGTCATTAAGTAATTATGTTGGACGAGTATTTGGAATTATACTTCCTGTGCTTATTATTATAAGTTAATGGCATTGACTTCCGTGCTGGTAAATTGTTTTAAATCTGCAATTGCTCTGTTTTCAGAATTACGAGAATGACCAGCTTTTGAATGCAATTGTGGAATCGCTGTATTGCTATCCAAGTCAGAATACAGACCAGCTCAAGCATAACCTAAAATCTAAGACAATAGATATTACTTTAAATAATTGATAAATAGAGTACATTTAGTAAGTTTGACATGTATGTTAAACTGTGATTGATTTAACAAATAACACATCAAGAACAAAACAATTTGTTACGTGAACTGATGCAATTTACATTTCAAGTATTTATATATTTGTTTTAAATGAAAGAAATACAAGTGAATTGGTGATTTGTGAGTGATGGTGCTTTAGCGATGCCTGCGGTAGGCTGTGCTATATTCCAGAGTATAAAAGAGTTCTGAAATGCTTCTTCATGATTCAACAAACGACCGGTAAGTGTTATTGTGTTCATTTATTATATCCTATCGTACTCTGTTAATCAGACGTATTCACTGTCACTTGTATTCGATTCATAATTGTAATTATAAACAACATACAATGTCTGGACGTGGTAAAGTTAAAGGAAAGGCAAAGTCCTGTTGAAGCAGAGCAGGACTACAATTCCCTGTTGGTCGTATTCATCGTTTATTACGTAAAGTCAATTACGCCGAGCGAGTTGCTGCCGGTGCTCCAGTGTATTTGGCCGCTGTGATGGAATATCTCGCCGCTGAAGTTCTCGAGTTGGCCGGCAACGCAGCCCGTGATAACAAGAAGACACGTATCATCCCTAGACATCTACAACTGGCTATCCGTAATGACGAAGAATTAAACAAACTCCTGTCTGGCGTCACTATCGCACAGGGTGGTGTTTTACCAAACATCCAGGCTGTTCTTTTGCCCAAGAAAACCGAGAAGAAGGCGTAAATGATAATTGCAAAGAGGAAAATACGGTCCCTCCAGGGACCAAATTTATATTAAAACAGAGTTACAAACGTACACTGGTTTGTTCGAGAGCTGTCATATTTAACGTTGAAAAGCATAATTTGTTCAATTATTAATAAATTATTAGAAACAGTAAACAATATCAACATTGTTGTTATTGGTTTTATTTTCAGATAGTTTAGAAATTATTATTATTTTAAATCTCATCATTTCTGTTTTTGGGTTATCAGTACACGTCCGTGTACCAAATTTTATCTTAATAAGTATTTAATATACCTACCTATTAAGAGAATGGGTTGGTTGTGACATATACGAGATACACAGATGGACAGACCGAAACCGAAAAAGGTTCCTAGTTTTCTACGAAACCCTAAAAATAGCACTTTATACTTTAGGTACTAAATTCCATTCAAAAATTTGTACATATAAATATACAAAATTAAAATCATTTTCATAATATTCTGTGTAATAACATTGAATTTTTTTGTAAATGTACAAAATACATAAATGCATTTATTACACGGGTATTGTCGGCTTTAAGTGTATTAAACTATAGAATATTTGCAAATGTGCATATTTAATAATTTTAATAAATATTGTCAAAAAAACATTAACATACGAACGTGTCATATTTGAGGTTAGTATTTATTCAATTCATCTACAGCAATGTGATAGAAATTATCGTTAACCAGTTTATTTACAAGTAATATCGATTTTAAGAATTACCCAATTATAATTAACATATAAAAACCAGTGTACGTTTGTAACTCTAATTTAATATAAATTTGGTCCCATGAGGGACCGTTTTTGTTTTTCTTTTCATTGATATTTTCATTTACGCCTTCTTCTCGGTTTTCTTGGGCAAAAGAACAGCCTGGATGTTTGGTAAAACACCACCCTGTGCGATAGTGACGCCAGATAAGAGTTTGTTTAATTCTTCGTCGTTACGGATAGCCAGTTGTAGATGTCTGGGGATGATACGTGTCTTCTTGTTATCACGGGCTGCGTTGCCGGCCAACTCGAGAACTTCAGCGGCGAGATATTCCATCACAGCGGCCAAATACACTGGAGCACCGGCACCAACTCGCTCGGCGTAATTGCCTTTACGTAATAAACGATGAATACGACCAACAGGGAATTGTAGCCCTGCTCTGCTTGAACGGGACTTTGCCTTTCCCTTAACTTTACCGCCCTTACCACGTCCAGTCATTGTTATATTATAATTATAATTCGAATAAAAGTGACAGTAAATACGTCTGAATAACACAGTACAATAAGAATAAATAATCAAAGTGCAGGTTTATTTAGTCTACAGAAAGATAACTTTCCAGATCTCCATTTATGATTGGTGCGAAGTGAACCAATCGTAGCGCGCAAAGTCAACAGCAATTTCCTCTCTACATACCGTATTATAAATAAACTGTTGTGAAAAAAAAGGCGACTTTACTGTTCTATTGAACTGTTTCGTCTGTTATTGCGTACAGATTTTTGATTAATTTCTGTTATTATGCCACCAAAAGTAAGTGGTAAAGCCGCCAAAAAGGCTGGTAAAGCTCAGAAAAACATCACGAAAACCGACAAGAAAAAGAAACGTAAGCGTAAGGAAAGTTACGCCATCTACATCTACAAAGTGTTGAAACAAGTACATCCAGACACTGGTGTCTCGAGCAAAGCCATGAGCATCATGAACAGTTTTGTCAACGACATTTTCGAACGGATTGCGGCCGAATCTTCTCGTCTCGCTCACTACAACAAGCGTTCTACAATCACCAGTCGGGAGATTCAAACTGCCGTCAGACTGTTATTGCCCGGTGAACTCGCGAAACACGCCGTCAGTGAAGGAACCAAGGCCGTCACTAAATATACAAGTTCTAAATAAAATTTTACTACATACATACATCAGGCTTCAGAACGGCTCTTTATAGAGCCAAATTTATATCAAAATTGAGTTACAATTAACAATGGTTTAATGAATTAGTATTGTATTTTTCCTGATAATATATATGAAACAGCACGACTTTCTGAAAAGTTAAAATATTTATTAAAAGTACTGGTAAATCTGATAATATTTTAATAATCAATAATTATTTAGACCAAAGGTGTATGGGCTCAGTAGGCCCATTAATTGTTTTATGAATTTTAGGGTTACGAAGAAATCTTATTAATCTCAATATACCGTCCGTCCTTTTCAGTAAAATATCTTTCGTTAACTATATAAAATAATGCCATCTAGTAAAACATGTGCAAATTTGTTAAAAAAATCATTTTCCAAGAAGGCGCTAAGGAGCTAATAAAGCTAGGGAAAAAAATATTTTTTTATACCATGGCATGTGGTACGTTAAAATGTATAACAAAACCAGCAAAATTTTACCCTTTTTCTTATTTCGGCGAAACATATTTCTTTCTAACTCAAAAATGGCGCCACCAGGGGGCCAAAAGCAGTATTTTATTTTTTCCCCTGTGCCACTAACTTGGTAACTACTGCTTAAAAAAATATGGTAAAGAATCTTTGGTGGGACTACCAACTAAAGTCAACAGTATAACTTTAAATTTTAGAATCATAGAGAGCGGCGTTATAGATTTTTTTAATCTGATATTTAGGCGAGTGGGGTGTCAAAATGTTGATCTCAATTAGTAGAACACAGACACTTTTTTATATTATTTTCTATCTCAAAATACACCTGTTAGTGGCTCCAAACAGTTCACGTATTACGTACTTCGGAACCCTTATCTTATGGCATACACTCGTGTATGTCTTGCCCGAATTATTAATTATTCTATATATTTCTCTATTGCTTGGGGTCTCGTAATACTTAACAGATTCTAACCGTTCGAGCGCTTCATTTTTAAAACATCAGTATATCCAATCTTATTGTATATCGAATACGGTCTTTATAATTTTGTAATAGTATACATCTGTTGTAGATATAATACATGTCTTATCGATCATATTTACTGAGATTTTTTAGTAAGATGTGAAAAACTCGAGTTGTAGCAAATACAAACACGTATGTAAGGGTTTCATCGTTAACTTACAATCAAACTATACAATAATTCATGTTTAGTTCATTTTAAAATATAAAACTGATTGTATTTTTCAAACTGTTACCTATTTTTAAAGATAATATTTTATCATTTTCATTTAAATTAATAAAAAGTATGTCGAGTTAAGGCAACGATGAGCTCCAGATACGATCATATTCTCTACACGGTTCTGATGAACGCACGACGTTCAGTGACTTCCAACGCGTAACCATTATGTTATGTAACCAATTGCCAATTTGTATGTGAATATATCCTTTTTACATTTATCAATTTTTCATTTAATTTAATTATATAATTAATTTTATTATATCCTATTAGAAAATATCAGGGTTGGAAATTTCCAATCAAACCGATTAATTTATTAATTATTAAATGATTCTTTATTGAAGTACTTTTAATAAAAAAATTTCAGAAACTTAATTACCCGGCCGCTATCAGTTACATGATTTGTTATAAAAAAAGTTAGCGATGAATAAAAAAAAACAGTCGTTTAAATTGGAAAATGCATTTATTATTATTAATACTTCTAAAATATATATTATGTGCATTATGCAAAGCGTTCGAAAATATCGTTGACAAAACTGTTCATGATGCTCATGGCTTTAAACAAAATTTTAGATATAACAGTAGTACAGAATGCGCGGTCCATGACTTTACGTCTGGCGAGGATTTTTTTTCTAAATAATTCAATATTCAAATAACGTATCAATAGTTAACTCTAACTCTCTTTTGATTTATGTTTGGCCCTTAAATAGGACCGTTTGTCAGTCATATATAATTCAAATCATTGTTTGTACATAGTACGTGTTTAACCTCCAAATCCGTACAATGTACGCCCTTGACGTTTCAATGCATATACAACGTCCATAGCAGTGACTGTCTTCCTCTTGGCGTGTTCTGTGTAGGTTACAGCGTCTCTGATTACGTTCTCAAGAAACACCTTCAACACACCGCGAGTTTCTTCATAAATCAGACCTGAGATACGTTTCACGCCGCCACGGCGAGCCAGACGACGGATAGCCAAGGTTAGTATATGTATAGGTTGCCTCATAACTTTTTGACCAATCAGCGGCTGCGTGTGATGACGTCACCCTGAGGAACCTTTAAACGTTGTTTCATATATTAAGTTTTTTTTCAAATTATTTCGAATTTTTGGATATTTGTATTTAAAAAAAGTAAATATTATTGTTTATTACAGAAGCACAAATTATTACATATAATATTTTTTTATAAAAACTTTAAAATGATGTCAGAAATCAATGCTTAAAGAAAATACATTTCTTGGTTACACATAAAAAAACACTTGTTTAAAACTATAATTTATAATAATAAAATAATAAAAATTTAGATTTAAAACTCAGTACACTATCAATATCAAATGAAAATATTTAAAAACAACTTACAATAAATCAGCTTAACTAAAATAAAGAGTAAATATAGTTTGACAGCCATTTATAATGTCAAAGAGTTCCTCACGATGACGCGTTCTCCCCTCTCATGCCACTCCCCGCCAGAGTTATGAGGCAACCTATTACTTTACTAACCTTGACGGACTAAATATTAATAAATGCCAAATTATCAATTTTTTTATTTGAAAAATAAATATAATTAGGTACTTAATTATAAATATACTTCTTATTATACTTTACTAAATATATATAAACAATAAACAATATAACAAATAAAAACAAAAAAGAATATTTTCTTTTTTTAATAAAAATTTGTAAATAATATTTTGATTTCTTTATTTACTTAAAAAAATGAAAATAATTTTTATATTATAATTACATATTATATTACACAAATAACTTTTATAATTAATTATTATATTTTAAAAATAAGAATGTAATAATATAATATGTAACAGCGCACTCTGTTCAATACAAATATATAACACTGTTCTTAGAACAGTGTTCTTAACTGTTCATAATAGCAACGAAGCAATCGCAAGCAGGCCCACCTATATGGAATGGATATAGGATATAGCAGTGATTGCGGAACACTGTCGATTGTCGACGATATGTCTATCTTTGTTTGGTGCACGAAAAATATTTTAAAATGCGAAAATAAAAAAAAAGTAATGTCTTTTTTTTGTTCAAAACAATATTTTTGATAAATAAATAAGCTTAAGAAAGTTGAAATCAAAAAAGTTTTGTTTATTTATTAGATAACAAAAAAAAAAACAAGTAAAGAGCAGGATAGCAGAATAGCAGGCATGTTAAAGAACAGAGCATTCTGTTCTCTGCTCAGTACAAAAAGCAGTGTTCTCAATAGCAGCTATCGCAATAGCAGTCTCATCTCTAATTTTGCCATGGCTCGTACAAAGCAGACTGCTCGCAAGTCTACTGGTGGAAAAGCTCCACGTAAACAACTTGCTACTAAAGCTGCACGTAAAAGTGCACCTGCTACCGGAGGAGTGAAGAAACCTCATCGTTACAGGCCAGGAACAGTCGCTCTTCGTGAAATTCGTCGTTACCAGAAGAGTACTGAATTGTTGATCCGTAAATTACCATTCCAACGGTTAGTCCGTGAGATCGCTCAAGATTTCAAAACTGATCTTCGTTTCCAAAGTTCAGCTGTGATGGCGTTACAAGAGGCTAGCGAAGCTTACCTGGTCGGTTTGTTTGAAGATACCAACCTGTGCGCTATCCACGCCAAACGTGTCACCATCATGCCTAAAGATATACAATTGGCACGCCGTATTCGCGGTGAACGCGCTTAAATTACTACTCGACTGACAACGGCCCTACTTAAGGGCCAAAATCTTATCAAAAAAGAGTTAAAACATAATACTATTTACAAGGTGAAAAATGTATCATTCAATCACTTATAACGTAATAAATATAGGTATGCATATATTGTTCAGGACATTTTTTTAGTGTGTATTGTCCGATTTTCAAATTATTATATTAGCTGCTTGAAACAATAGTTTTACGGTTTAAAAAAAGTTGCATAAATACATAACATTTTTTAAAGAAGTTCTTGACGGCTGGATGTTCAATGTTTTTCTTTTCTTTTTTTGGTAAACATACTTACAATGGACTCGAGTCAGAACATTTATATTTATTTACACATTTATATACCAGATATGGCTGCGATTATTATTTTTTTATTTTTAAAAGAAAATCGTAATAAATAATATAATTGAAATAAATGACAGAGATAAATAACTTAGTTTCTTCTATCCACGTTTACATTGTATGTTATTTGTTTTTTATTTTCTTTCGGAAGTGAAGGGGGACAATAATTATGAATATTAAACAAAATGTATTGTTACATTGATATTTACACAAAATTGGGTATGTATAAATATAAAGCACATGTACATATATGAACGTCGTTTATTATATATATGTGTATAAAGGTTTTTATTTATTTATCCTATACATTAGTTAAAGAAGAAAACCATATTATTTATAAATAATACGTTCATCACTCATACATTTGCATAGCCTTACATTAAATCTGCGCGCGAAAGTCTTTCGATCAATTCTCATTAAAACAAATTTAATGACTACCAAACTGGATGATTACTAAAACAAATTTAACCCTCTTACGGAAAAAATTGCGTATGTATGTATTGAAATAGGCAAATAAAAATTAAGGATATGATTTAAAGGTTTAATCTTAATATAATCATATATTAAACATACTACTGTGTTTAATATATGATATAATGTTAAATTATAGTTTTAAATAATACATTTTTAATTTTGAATATTTCAATTAAAATTCCATAATGAAATATATAAATTAATATAAACTAGATGTTAACATTATAGATACTAATAAAAATAGCTATTTGAAATAAAAAAATTAAAGTTTTAAATTGTTCCATATATTTTTCTATTGCTTGGTATGGAAACATTTAGCACAAATTCTATCCGTTCGACCGGTCGATTTTTAAAACGTCAGTGTATCCAATATTATCGTTTATCGAGTACGATCTTTATAATTTATTAATAGTATACATCTGTTCTTGATAAAATACATGTCCAATCGATTATATTTACTGGGAATTTTTAGTAAGATGTGAAAAACTCAAGTTGTAACGAATACAAACACGTATGTAAGGGTATTAATGGCAGCTAGCATTGAAACTAAATCACTAACTACTATATTATTGATTTCAACGTATAATACTGTTTATAGTGATCAACCTAGAACCAATATTTAAACATTGTATTTAATATATATTTTTAAAATCAATAGAATGTATGCCGAGTAAAGTCCACGACGAGCTCCAAAAAACGATTTCTATAAACGGCTGTTTTCTCTACATGGTTCTGATAAATATATGACGTTCTGTGAATGGTCCAAGTTATAATCATTATGTATTTATATTTAGTGTGTGAATATACTCGTTTGATATTTATCAATTACGTTTGTTGAACATTCTCATTTTCAATGGCTGAAACAAATCAACCATCTGCCGATACGGCTACTGCCGTTGTTCCGGCTAGTACTCCTAAAAAAGCGAAGAAAAGTGCCGCCAAGAAACCGACACACCCGAAAACATCTGACATGGTGAACAGCGCGATCAAGGATCTTAAGGAACGTGGAGGTTCTTCACTTCAGGCTGTTAAAAAATACATCGCTGCCAATTACAAAGTTGATGCTGAAAAACTTGCACCATTTATAAGAAAATACTTGAAAGCCGCGGTCACCAGCGGTGCTCTTGTGCAGACAAAGGGCAAAGGAGCGTCCGGGTCGTTCAAATTAGCCGTCGCATCTTCAAAAAATACTAGCAGTACCGCTGCCAAGAAACCAAAAGCTAAACGTGCTGCTTCTGGTTCCACTGCTGCTAAAAAACCCGCAAAGAAAACTCCAGTTGCAAAAACAGTTGTCGCAAAATCAAAGAAACCCACAACACCTACGAAAAAATCACCAGCTGTCGCTGCTAAACCGAAGAAATCTGTTGCTACTAAAAAAGCTGTAGCTAAAAAGGCTAAACCAAGTACTCCGTCAAAAGCGAAGAAAGCTACAAAATCACCGAAGAAACCAAAAACACCTAAACCTAAAGAGGCTACAGCAATAAAGGCGACAAAGAAATCTCCAAGAAAGAAATAATTTCCATCTATTTGAATATGACGTTATGCATTTTTAAAAAGTTAGCCCACTTGGGCTACAAAACTATTCACGAAAGAGATACTACAAATATCGGTTAATTTTTTAACCTTTTAAATACAGGGTATTATCTCACTCATTTAATTATAATATATATAATATTCTTGTATAATTAAATTTAAATGTTAATTTGAAAAATATTACATTAGAGAAATAAAAATCCTTATAGTTTCACTCTGTCCGTCCGTCTGTATATAAATTTTATATCGATTAAGATGAAATTTGGTATACTGACGAAGACTGGTATTCCAAATACAGAAGTTAAGAAAAAAAACAACACCGTCCATTTACGATATATTTTTTTTTAAATTTTAATTAATGTCGTCAGAGCGTCCGTCATCCCTCTAATCTATACTATCAATTCAAAAAATCTGAAAAATTCCAGAATGTAACTTTTAATTAATTAGTACTATATAATGAAAATTATAACGAACGCTAGCAAAAATAATTTACGAAAAATTTTGAAATAACTATTTTTACAAATCATATATACGGAACCCTATCATGCGTGTGCCCAACACGCACTTGACCATTTTATTTATTTAAATCAGGGCTTCGAACCGTTATTTTTTTCCTTTCGGTTTTCGTTCCGGTTCGAGTAAAAAAATATATTTCGGTTCGGTTCCGGTTTTCGTTTCGCAAAAAATAACGGTTTTTTCGGTTCAGCTCCGATGATTAATTAAAAAAAAAATTATTTGTATTAAAAAAAAATTTTCTACCATAATTTAAAATATTTTATGGTACTTGTATGATAGTCCGAACGACAATTGAAGTGGGGAATAAGATTATGTTAACGCGCGTATTTTTACATGTACTGAACCGTAAAAACCGATATTATTATTTCGGTTCTGTTCTGGCAAAAAATAACGGTTTTCGGTTCAAAGCCCTGATTTAAATACTTCTTTGTACCTGATACAATGACAAAAAACAGTCAAACAAATTTTAACCATAGAAATTACTGTAAAAACTCTTTTATAAACGATATTGTAGCCCAGATGGGCAATTTAATTTCATTGTTACATTAACAATGCGTTACATAACATATTTACTTCCTTTTAGGTGACTTTGAGCTTTTTGTTGCGGCAATTTTTTTTGGTTTTGGTGTTTTAGGTTTTTTGGTCGGACCTTTTGTAACTTTCTTTGCCTTTGATGGAGTCCTTGCGTTCTTATTCTTTGGTGTTACAGGTTTCTTCGCTACTGTTGTTTTTGCAACTGTACTTTTCTTCACTAGCTTCTTAGCTACAGTTGAGCTGGAAGCAGCACGTTTGGTTTTGGATTTCTTAGAAGCAGCACTGGTGGAATCTTTCGAAGACGCGACTGCTAATTTGAATGACCCGGACGCTCCTTTGCCCTTTGTCTGCACAAGAGCACCGCTCTTAAAAATAAAATAATTTAAAAGATACGTTCTTCATTAATAATTATGTTTATGACTGATAAAATGAACAATTACAATTTTTTCAATTAACATTTATGATAAAATTTCATTTCAGTCTGTACAAACTCTTTTGTGAATAGTATTGTAGCCCTACTGGGCCAACTTTTAAAAAACTCACAGTATAGTCATATTCAAGTCGCAGTAAATTATTTCTTTCTTGGAGATTTTTTTGTGGTCTTTGCTGCAACCTTTTTTGGTTTCTTTGTCGGTGTTTTAACTGATTTTGCCTTTGGTTTCTTGGCTACAGGTTTCTTTACTTTAGCGACGGCGGCAGCTGGTTTTTTCTTCTTGGGTGTGACAGATTTTTTCTTCGCGGCTGTTGTTTTTGCTGCTGGACTTTTCTTCACTGGCTTCTTAGTTACAGTTGAGCTAGAAGCAGCACGTTTGGCTTTGGGTTTTTTAGAAGCAGCACTGCTAGTATTTTTCGAAGATGCGACGGCTAATTTGAATGACCCGGACGCTCCTTTGCCCTTTGTCTGCACAAGAGCACCGCTGGTGACCGCGGCTTTCAAGTATTTTCTTATAAAAGGTGCAAGTTTTTCAGCATCAACTTTGTAATTAGCGGCGATGTATTTTTTAACAGCCTGAAGTGAAGAACCTCCACGTTCTTTAAGATCCTTAATCGCGTTATTCACCATGTCAGATGTTTTTGGATGCGTCGGTTTCTTGGCGGCGCCACTCTTTTTCACTTTCTTAGGAGTCGTAGCTGCAGCAACGGCAACAGCCGCATCAGCAGATAATTGATCTGTTTCAGCCATTAGTAACGAGATTGTTCAACGAACGAAATTGATAAATATAAAACGAATGTATTCACATACAAATTGTAAACATATGTATGTATAATGACAACATGTCGGACCAGTCATGTAACGTCATGCGTTCATCAGAACCGTGTAGTGAAAATGACCGTTTTTAGAGATCGATTCTGGAGCTCATCGTTGCCTTAACTCGGCATACTTTTTATTATTCTAAATGCAAATTATAAAATATAATGTTTAAAAATTAGTAACAATTTGAAGACTATATTCAGTTTTACATATGAAAATGAATTAAACATGAATTTGTAGTATAGTTTGATTGTAAGTTAACGGTAAATCCCTTACATACGTGTTTGTGTTCGCCACAACTCAAGTTTTTCACATCTTACTAAAAAATCCCAGTAAATATGATCGATTAGACATGTATTGTATCAAGAAGAGATATATACTATTACTAAATTATAAATACAGTAGTCGATATATGAGAAGATTGGATACACTGACGTTTTAAAAATCGACCGCTCGAACAGATAGAATCTGTTAAATGTTACCATACCAAGCAATGAAGAAATACATAGAATAATTAAAAACTATTATTTTTTATTTCAAATATCTATCACCAAGAACTTAATTAAATATTAACGTTAGAGTACATATGGAATTTTTTTTCAATCGCAGATATACTAAATAACATTGAATTGTATATAATTTATTATTTAAAAAGTATCCTGATTTAAATGCCACTTTCATATGAATACAGAACTAAATTGTATAATTGTGAAATAAAATTCATACCGTTAAACTTTTTAAATTAAATAGGGGCGAGCCCATGGAATGGATTTTACAAGTTTATACCAATCAAAACAGTATTTTTGATATTAATATAAATTAATAATATGAAATAACACCTGAAAAGGAACTGACTTTTTATAACTTCACAATGTTAAAAGGAGAATTTATTATTATTATTATTAGATTTGTAAAATACTCACAAGTACCTTTAACGGGCGTTACAAATTTCGGAAGGCTATTTAAGCTATACTGTTGTATACTGTGACTTTATTAATATAGGCAGATATAAACAAAGAAATGAAGCTAGTTTGTATGTTTATTTTTACACACAATTGATATAGATAATTTTTAGTTCATTGCTTGGAGTTGTTAAATGTAAAAGTGATTTTAAAAACAATATGTTATAATGAAAAATGTGTTCTTTCTTATTGTTTCTTACCATTTAGGCGTCAATTTATCAAGATGTGAACTTTTTACGCAAAAAATAAATCGAATAAAAAGGTCAGTTAAAAGTAGCGGTTAGTCTAGAAAAAAGCGTAAAATTTTGAAGAATATTAAAAATTAAAGTTAGTTTCAGGTAGCCAATAATACTATAATAATTTTAGAATTGAATAATACACACTAAATAAATTTATTTTTAACAATATTATTTTATACCTATAATTTATTATGTTATAAGTGATTAAATAATGTATTTCATAAGCTTGTAAAAAGTATTATGTTTAAACTCTTTTTTGATAAAATTTTGGCCCTTAAGTAGGACCGTTGTTAGTCGAGTAGTAATTTAAGCGCGTTCACCGCGAATACGGCGTGCCAATTGTATATCTTTAGGCATGATGGTGACACGTTTGGCGTGGATAGCGCACAGGTTGGTATCTTCAAACAAACCGACCAGGTAAGCTTCGCTAGCCTCTTGTAACGCCATCACAGCTGAACTTTGGAAACGAAGATCAGTTTTGAAATCTTGAGCGATCTCACGGACTAACCGTTGGAATGGTAATTTACGGATCAACAATTCAGTACTCTTCTGGTAACGACGGATTTCACGAAGAGCGACTGTTCCTGGCCTGTAACGATGAGGTTTCTTCACTCCTCCGGTAGCAGGTGCACTTTTACGTGCAGCTTTAGTAGCAAGTTGTTTACGTGGAGCTTTTCCACCAGTAGACTTGCGGGCAGTTTGCTTTGTACGAGCCATGGCAAAGTTTTTTTAACAAAACGATATTGTAACACAGAAACTAATCGAACAATAGTCGAAAATTGAATAACTGAAAAATCGTTTTCCCCACCTTATATAGACACACAACAACGTTCTCATTGGTTGCAAATTTCACAGGTGCTGGGCGGAGCTAAATATATCTATATAAGCGCGATGTTTTTGTCAGTAAGTAAGATCATTCGTAAGCTGTGTGTGCTTTGATTGTGTGTCGATTTCGTTATTTCGATAATAATTGTATTATTATGACTGGTCGCGGTAAAGGAGGCAAAGGTTTGGGAAAAGGTGGAGCCAAACGTCATCGTAAAGTGTTACGTGATAACATCCAGGGTATCACCAAGCCCGCTATCCGTCGTCTGGCTCGCCGTGGCGGCGTGAAACGTATCTCAGGTCTGATTTATGAAGAAACTCGCGGTGTGCTGAAGGTGTTTCTTGAGAACGTAATCAGAGACGCTGTAACCTACACAGAACACGCCAAGAGGAAGACAGTCACTGCCATGGACGTTGTATATGCGTTGAAACGTCAAGGCCGTACCCTGTACGGTTTTGGTGGTTAAACACGTACTATGTACAAACTGAATTGAATTATATATGACTGACAAACGGCCCTATTTAAGGGCCAAACATAAATCAAAAGAGAGTTAATTATTAATACGTTATTTGATTATTTAATTATTATAAATTATCATCAAACAATTAATTTTTTGTATTATTACATTTTTTATAGAGAGGCGTAGTAACATAAACTTTGGAAAACACTGAAATAAATGATAAAATTTATACATCAGATGGTCTGTGGATAAATAAATAATAACATTACATATAGGAGTAACATAAATATATCTTGTACATATGTATATAAAAAAAATTAATGATCGTTAAAAATGTATAAATTATTAATTTACAGATAGTAATATATTATATAATATTTTTTAAACGATAAAATAATATTTAAAAAAAACTAATTATTTTAATTGTGCCATACATTTCCCCATTACTTGCCATTCAGCACAGATTCTGTCCGTTCGACCAGTCGATTTTTAAAACGTCAGTGTATCTAATCTCATTGTATATCAAATACAATTTTTATAATTTAGTAATAGTATACACTTGTTCTTTATATAACATATGTCTAATCGACTGTATTTACTGGGATATTTTAGTAAAATATGAAAAACTCAAGTTGTAACGAACACAAACACGTATATGAGTGTTTTATGGTTAACTTACGATCAAACTATACTACTAATTCATGTTTAATTTATTTTAATATGTAAAACTGAATATAGTCTTCAAACTGTTACTTATTTTTAAACATTATATCTTATAATTTGCATTTAGAATAATAAAAAGTATGTCGAGTTAGGGCCAACGATGAGATCCAAAAAACGATTTCTAGAAACGGTTGTTTTCTCTACATGGTTCTGATGATATATGACTTTCTGTGACTGGTTATAGTTATTGTTAGTCCAGGAACATTAGCTTTTTACTGGGGAAAAATTCGCAATAAGCTGAATTTTTATATACACCCTCATTTTGTCTTTATAAATAAGGTACCAAAAGTCCCCAACAATCCCATGCGAGCATACTTTTTTACAGCCCACAAAAGGTGCTAACAATTAGTTTTAAGTAAATATCTCTGTATCTATTGGTTCTATGACTAAAATAGTTATTATCAAATATAAAGTTTAGAAAATTACCTACAATAAAGATCTTACAACTTTTTTCGTACAAGTAATCGTTTTCGCTTATTAAGAGGGTATTCTAGTCTAAAAATGTAAAAATATATATTTTTTTTTTGCATTTTATCAATAAACAGTGTTTCAAAAATATGTGTTCAAAACCCTATACCTCAATTCCAAAAACTGACGGAGTTACAGCGATTTGAACTGAAAATGGCTGCCATAATATCACAAGATCTACTAAACCGATTGACTTCAAATTTTCTGTGTATAAAATGAATAGTCACTTTTCAAAATGCCGCCATTTTTTTATTTTAATTATTATTTTTTTTTGCAACCCGCTATAGCCTAACTAACTAAATCTTTCGCTATCTATACAATAAAAAAAAATGTTTTTGACTCAATTCTGCTAACAGTGGTAAATAACATGTGTACTGAAGGTGAACAGCAAATTTTGAGTCAATTGGTTCAGTAGATCTTGTGATATTATGGCAACCATTTTCAGTTTTTAGTTTCGAGAAAAACGCGTTCAATGTTTATACATAGCTGGCTATTTAATGTTACGCATCATCTTCAAATCGCTGTAACTCCGTCAATTTTTGGAATTGAGGTATAGATTTTTGAACACATATTTTTGAAACCCTGTTTATTGATAAAATAATATAGAATACCCTCTTAATAAGCGAAAACGATTACTTGTAAGAAAAAAGTTGTAAGATCTTTATTGTAGGTTATTTTCTAAACTTTATATTTGATAATAACTATTTTAGTCATAGAACCAATAGATACAGAGATATTTACATAAAACTAATTGTTAGCACTTTTGTGGGCTGTAAAAAAGTATGCTCGCATGGGATTGTTGGGGACTTTTGGTACCTTATTTATAAAGACAAAATGAAGGTGTGTATAAAAATTCAGCTTATTGCGAATTATTCCCCAGACACAGTTATTTTTCGTCTAAAATGTACTGGACTATGTGTATAATAATAATGGTAATAATAAATGCATTTTCGTTGTTTTTATACTTTAAATGTAGTAATTTAGGTGACTGGTTTTTTATTTTATTCATCGCTAACTTTTCTGTATAATGAAAACTTTTGGCTCAAATTATGTAAACTGCTAGCGGCCGGGTAATTAAGTTACTGATATTTTTTATTAAAAGTGCATTTATTTTGTGTATGAATCAATAAATAATTAATAAATGAATCGGTTTGATTGGTAATTTCCAACCCTGACATTTTCTTATAACATTATACAAAGTACGTATGAATTTAATTAAATTAAATGAAAATTTGAACGAATTTTTCCTTTCATCGTGAACGCACTGTATTATCAGGAAAAATACAATACACATTCATTAAACCATTGTTAATTGTAACTCATTTTTGATATAAATTTGGCTCTATAAAGAGCCGTTCTGAAGCCTGATGTATGTAGTAAAATTTTATTTAGAACTTGTATATTTAGTGACGGCTTTGGTTCCTTCACTGACGGCGTGTTTCGCGAGTTCACCGGGCAATAACAGTCTGACGGCAGTTTGAATCTCCCGACTGGTGATTGTAGAACGCTTGTTGTAGTGAGCGAGACGAGAAGATTCGGCCGCAATCCGTTCGAAAATGTCGTTGACAAAGCTGTTCATGATGCTCATGGCTTTGCTTGAGACACCAGTGTCGGGATGTACTTGTTTCAACACTTTGTAGATGTAGATGGCGTAACTTTCCTTACGCTTACGTTTCTTTTTCTTGTCGGTTTTTGTGATGTTTTTCTGAGCTTTACCAGCCTTTTTGGCGGCTTTACCGCTTACTTTTGGTGGCATAATAGCAGATTAAATAATTAAACTGTACGTAATAATGAATAGAAATAATTCAATACAACAGTGCTATCGAAATTTAAAGCACCCTTACTTATATATAGTAGTGTGTGAGGCGAGGTATAAGTTGTGATGCCTCGCGTTGCTATTGGTTCGTAGCACACCAATGATAACTGGAGAAGGCACCCGGTCTTTCACGTAAGTCTATATAAGTTTGGAAATCTAATTTCAAGATTATTATACTCTGTATTTCAGACGAACTTTTGCGATATACTCGTTTCATAAATATCACACAAAATGTCTGGACGTGGTAAAGGCGGAAAAGTTAAGGGAAAGGCAAAGTCCCGTTCAAGCAGAGCAGGATTGCAATTCCCTGTTGGTCGTATTCATCGTCTTTTACGTAAAGGCAATTATGCTGAACGTGTAGGTGCCGGTGCTCCAGTGTATTTGGCTGCCGTGATGGAATACCTCGCCGCTGAAGTTCTTGAGTTGGCTGGTAACGCAGCCCGCGATAACAAAAAGACGCGTATCATCCCCAGGCATTTGCAATTAGCTATTCGTAATGACGAAGAATTGAACAAACTTCTCTCTGGTGTCACTATCGCCCAAGGTGGTGTGTTACCTAACATCCAAGCTGTTCTTTTACCCAAGAAAACCGAAAAGAAGACATAAATCATAATCACAACAAACGGTCCCGTCAGGGACCAAATTTATATCAAATAAGAGTTATACTTCTACACTATATGTAAATTATATTAAGAATTTACAATTAATGCATCTGGACATACGTGATAATAAAAGTTTAATAGTATTCAATTAACAATATTTTATTGAATACTCGATTACCATAAATCAGTATGAGATGAATTGCTCTAATTGTTATGCACATGTCACACAAGTTCTGTTATGTTAATTGTGATTTCGTAAATTTTATTCCGACAGAACATTACAATAATATGATATGAATAATTTCTAATTAATACATCTTTAGTCGCGTTGAGGGTAAAGCTTTAGTATGCAAATTAACAGGATGAAGTTGGTCAAAGAGAGTATGCATATACACTTCACAGTGGAAATCGTGTATTATACAAATAAATTGGTGTGACTGCGGCGGAATGCATAGTCTAGAGATGGACCCTAAACAGTTTATGAATTTTTCGTTCTTAGAGTTCCGTATTCTTCCTTTCTTATCATATCAGTATAACGTGTAAAATATGCTTTAAAAAATAAAAACGTAAAAAAACCGAGAAGTCAGGGAAATTACTGGAAAATACTGGCCACCTTGTGATAATGCCAGTTTTCTGACATAGACTCTATGTCATCAGGGAATTGTTTAAAAAAATTACTTTATGTTATTGTAAAATGGATTTTTCAATAATATTTATAATGTGGATTTTTATAATTATTTTTTGAATTCTAAATACTAGTTAAAATTAAATCAATGATATCTTATGCTCAAAAATAATACAATAAGTATATTTTTAATTTTGTGTATAACAAATATAGTATAACATAAATATATGAAAATCCGATTATTAAATAAATTTAATTATAAATTCTTGCATTTTTTGAAGATATATGAGCGTATAATATGTGGATGTATTTTTATTTTTGAATTGACGTCATATATTCATCAGAACCATGTAGAGAAAACAGTCGTTTATAGAAATCGTTTTTTGAAGCTCGTCATTGACTTTATCCGGCATACTTTCTATTGATTTAAAAAATATATATTAAATACAATGTTTAAATATTGGTTCTAGGTTGATCACTATAAACAGTATTATACGTTGAAATCAATAATATAGTAATTAGTGATTTAGTTTCAATGCTAGCTACCATTAATACCCTTATATACGTGTTTGTATTCGCTACAACTCGACTTTTTCACATCTTACTAAAAATTCCCAGTAAATATATCTGATTAGACATGTATTATATCAAGAACAGATGTATACTATTACTAAATTATAAAGATCGTACTCGATAAACGATAATATTGGATACACTGACGTTTTAAAAATCTACCGGTCGAATGGACAGAATTTGTGCTAAGTGTTACCATACCAAGCAATAGGAAAATATATGAACAATTTAAAACTATAATTTTTAATTTCAAATAGCTATATTTTGTTAACATCTATTTTTTAATATTTTGTATATTTCATTATGAAATTTGATTTGAAATATTCAAAATTAAAAATGTAAACTGTATAATATTATATTAAGATTAAACCTAAGAATAATATCCATAATTTTTATTCGATTATTACAATGCATACATACGCACCGTTTTTTGTAAGCGGGTTAAAAATATTTTAGTAATCATCCAATTTGCAAGTCAATACTAGTAGGCGAGCGGATTATCGAGTCTAGCTCGCTTAGAAATGACACTAACCGACCAATCGACGTTCTAGTGGCTAAAAATGATTTTATTAAATTCATTATATTTTTCTGAGAAAAAACATCTATATACATGATATTTTTTTATGCGGTCCTTCAATAGGTACACACGTTTTTTTGTTTAATAAATCTAAATCTGCATTTAAAAATCTGAAAAAATTATGTAAGCTTCATTGGATTAAAATGAACATTTTTTGTCTCATAAACTTTTTTTTAAAATCAATAGTTTTGAAGATAAAAAATATTTATACTTTAAAAATAGCGAAAAATTCGTATATTTGTGATTTTTTTTCTCGGAAACTAATTGTTCAATCAGAATAAATCAAAAACAAAAAGAATCAGCCAACCTTAAACTATAACTATATTTTTTTTCATTTTGATCATTACTGTAATTAAATGTAAAAACTTCATTAGAGCCGAACTCACTCTTTACGCCGTAAATCGATACCATGGCTGGCTACAACATTCATTTAATAATTGAAATATTTAAATACTGGGATGAAAGCATCAATAAAAACACTTTAGAATATTTTTATAGCACATTTATTTGTCACGATTATTTTATTTATTATAATATTATACTTATCAGAACATCTACAAAAAATATTTCTGTTCTTGTTGCGGAAAATTTCCTTGTACAGCTAAAATATGCTCTTGTTTGGATTTAGATTTAAAATGTTGTTCAGTTTGTAGATGTTCTGATAAGTGTAACAATAAAGAAAATAATTGTAACAAATAAATGTGCAATAAAAATATTCTAAAGTGTTTTTATTGAAACTTTCATCCCAGTATTTAAATATTTCAATTATTAAACGAAAATTGTAGCCAGCCATGGTATCGATTTACGGCGCAAAGAGTGAGTTCGGCTCTAATGAAGTTTTTACATTTAATTACAATAATAATCAAAATGAAAAAAAATCTAGTTATAGTTTAAAGTTGGCTGATTCTTTTTGTTTTTGTTTTATTCTGATTGAACAATTAGTTTCCGAGAAAAAAAAATCACAAATATACGAATTTTTCGCTATTTTTAAAGTATAAATATTTTTTATCTTCAAAACTATAGATTTTAAAAAAAAGTTGATGAGACAAAAAATGTTCATTTTAATCCAATGAAGCTTACATAATTTTTTCAGATTTTTAAATGCAGATTTAGATTTATTAAACAAAAAAATGTGTACCTATTGAAGGACCGCATAAAAAAATATCATGTATATAGCATGTTTTTTCTCAGAAAAATATAAAGAATTTAATAAAATCATTTTTAGCCACTAGAACGTCGATTGGTCGGTTAGTGTACTCAAAATAGCTGTAATCCGCTCGCCTATAGATTGGTCTAAATAATTATTGGTTATTAAAACATTATCAGATTTACCAGTTTTTTTAATAAATTTTCAGAAAGTCGTGCTGTTTCATATATATTATCAGAAAAAATACAATACAAATTCATTAAAACCTTTGTTATTTGTAACTCATTTTTGATATAAATTTGGCTCTATAAAGAGCCGTTCTGAAGCCTGATGTATATAGTAAAATTTTATTTAGAACTTGTATATTTAGTGACGGCTTTGGTTCCTTCACTGACGGCGTGTTTCGCGAGTTCACCGGGCAATAACAGTCTGACGGCAGTTTGAATCTCCCGACTGGTGATTGTAGAACGCTTGTTGTAGTGAGCGAGACGAGAAGATTCGGCCGCAATCCGTTCGAAAATGTCGTTGACAAAGCTGTTCATGATGCTCATGGCTTTGCTCGAGACACCAGTGTCGGGATGTACTTGTTTCAACACTTTGTAGATGTAGATGGCGTAACTTTCCTTACGCTTACGTTTCTTTTTCTTTGTCTGTGTCAGTAAAATCAGTATTTTTGAACACTGAACTTGTTTCGACCCCTGAAATTAATATAATCATATCCTAATATGAAGGTGGCATTTCAATCTAAAAAAAAATTACATCAAAATTTTACAATTTTTTTTAAATAACAAATAGTATGCAATGGTAAATTAGTATAAAAAGTTATTTCTGCGATTTAAAAAAAATTGCATAAGTTCATAACGTTATTTTTTTAAGATGTTCTTGACGGCTGGGTGTGTAATGTTTTTTTTTTCTATTTTTATTATTTACACATTTATATATATCTATATATATTTTGTTTACTTATACCTATATATAGAGTTGGGACGACATAATAATTATGAATATTAAACAAAATATATTGTTACATTGATATTTACACAAAATTGGGTATGTTTAAATATAAAACTCATGTTTGTGTACGTCGTTAAATATGTATATATAGGTTTTTATTTATTTATCCTATACGTTACCATAAGAAGAAAACCATATTATTTATAAATAATATAGTTTGAAAAATCTATCATATAAATATAGGTGTATATATATACTACAACGCTGAAACATTTGTATAGCCTTACATTAAATCTGCGCGTGAACGCTTTAGATCAATTCTCATTAAAATAATTATAAGTATTGACTTCCAAACTGGATGATTACTAAACCATTTTTAACCCGCTTACAAAAACGGTGCGTATGTATGCATTGTAATAAGTGAATAAAAATTAAGGATATTATTCTAAGGTTTAATCTTAATATAAAGTTATACAGTTTACATTTTTAATTTTGAATATCTCAATTAAAATTCCATAATGAAATATACAAAATATTAAAAAATAGATGTTAACAATATATATATTAACAAAATATAGCTATTTGAAATAAAAAATTATAGTTTTAAATTGTTCATATGTATATTTTCCTATTGCTTGGTATGGTAACATTTAGCACAAATTCTGTCCGTTCGACCGGTTGATTTTTAAAACGTCAGTGTATACAATATTATCGTTTATCGAGTACGATCTTTATAATTTAGTAATAGTATACATCTGTTCTTGATATAATACATGTCTAATCAGATATATTTACTGGGAATTTTTAGTAAGATGTGAAAAAGTCGAGTTGTAGCGAATACAAACACGTATGTAAGGGTATTAATGGAAGCTAGCATTGAAACTAAATCACTTACTACTATATTATTGATTTCAACGTATAATACTGTTTATAGTGATCAACCTAGAACCAATATTTAAACATTGTATTTAATATATATTTTTTAAATCAATAGAAAGTATGCCGAATAAAGTCAATGACGAGCTCCAAAAAACGATTTCTATAAACGACTGTTTTCTCTACATGGTTCTGATGAATATATGACGTTCCGTGACTGGTCATAGTTATAACCATTGTGTATTTACATTTTGTGTGTGGATATACTCGTTTGATATTTATCGATTACGTTTGTTTGAACATTCTCATTTTCAATGGCTGAAACAAATCAACCATCTGCCGATACGGCTGCTGCCGTTGTTCCGGCTAGTACTCCTAAAAAAGCGAAGAAAAGTGCCGCCAAGAAACCGACACACCCGAAAACATCCGACATGGTGAACAGCGCGATCAAGGATCTTAAGGAACGTGGAGGTTCTTCACTTCAGGCTGTTAAAAAATACATCGCTGCCAATTATAAAGTAGATGCTGAAAAACTTGCACCATTTATAAGAAAATACTTGAAAGCCGCGGTCACCAGCGGTGCTCTTGTGCAGACAAAGGGCAAAGGAGCGTCCGGGTCATTCAAATTAGCCGTCGCATCTTCGAAAAATACTAGCAGTGCCGTTGCCAAAAAACCAAAAGCTAAACGTGCTGCTTCTGGTTCCACTGCTGCTAAAAAACCAGCAAAGAAAACCCCAGCTGCAAAAACAGTTGTCGCAAAATCAAAGAAACCCGTAATACCTACGAAAAAACACCAGCTGTCGCTGCTAAACCGAAGAAATCTGTTGCTGCTAAAAAAACTGTATCTAAAAAGTCTAAACCAAGTACTCCGTCAAAGGCGAAGAAGGCTACAAAATCACCGAACAAACCAAAAACACCTAAACCTAAAAAGGCTACAGCAGCAAAGACTACAAAGAAATCTCCGAGAAAGAAATAATTTCCATCTATTTGAATATGGCGACGTTATGCATTTTTAAAAAATTGGCCCACTTGGGCTACAAAACTATTCACGAAAGAGTTACTACAAACATCGGTTAATTTTTTAACCTTTTAAGTACTTGGTATTGGTCTTACTAAAAACTGACACATAAAATCACTCATTTAATTATAATATATGTAATAATCTTATATAATTAAATTTAAAAAATATTACATTTTAAGGGTTCCGTAGAAAACTATGAACCCTTATAGTTTCGCTCTGTCCGTCTGTGTATATAATAGATTTTAATTAGTACTTCCAATGAAAATTATAACGAACACTCAAAACATTTTTCTCCTAAAATGCAACACAAAATGTTAGATGACCTTTTGATTATAACCCTTCTGTCACGATATATTTGCTTTTAAATATCGTTGTCAGAGCGTCTCCCCCCCCTCTAATATCTATACTATCAATTCAAAAAATCTTAAACAAATTCCAGAATGTAACACTAGCAAAAATAGTTTACGAAAAATTTTGAAATAACTCTTTTTTTACAAATCGTAATATATACGGAACCCTATAAAATTTGAGCAAAAAAGTTATATATTATAAAGAATTAGAGGCAATGACTAAAAAACAGTCACACAAATTTTAACATTAGAAAGTACTGTAAAATCTCTTGTAAACGTTATTGTAACCCTAATGCAGTGTTCACACCAAAGAAAACAAAACAGCAACACGGTGTTTGAAAACACATCGTATTTAAAAATGCATAGGGTTTATTGCACTTTTGTCAAAAAGACACGATGTTGCTGTTTTGTTTTTTCGGTCTGAACACGGCATAATGGTCCATTTAATTTCATTGTAACGTAGGCATTACGTAACATAACATATTTGCTTCCTGTAAAATAATATGGTTTAACAGACCAGTCACAGAACGTCATATATTTATCAGAACCATGTAGAGAAATGAACCGTTTCTAGAAATCGTTTTTTGGATCTCATCTTTGTCCTTAACTCGACATACTTTTTACTATTCTAAATGAAAATTATAAGATATAACGTTTCAAAATAAGTAACAGTTTGAACACTATATTCAGTTTTACATATTAAAATAAATTAAACATGAATTAGTAGTATAGTTTGATCTTAAGTTAACCATAAAACACTCAGATACGTGTTTGTGTTTGTTACAATTCGAGTTTTTCACATTTTACTGAAAAAATCCAGTAAATACAGTCGATTAGATATATGTTATATCAAGAACAGACGTATACTATTGCTAAATTATAAATATTGTATTTGATATACAATGAGATTGGATACACTGACGTTTTAAAAATCGACTGGTCGAACGAACAGAAATGTATGCTAAATGTTACCATACCAAGTAATGGGGAAATGTATGGCACAATTAAAATATTTAATTTTTTTTTAAATATTATTTTATTAGAATATAAATATTATATAATGTATTACTAACTGTAAATTAAATATTAAAATTGCATTTAAATTCAAAAATAAAAATACATCCACGTACTATAATGTTTACAACTTTTTTTAACTAGATGTTTCTATTTAATAACTATATTAAGATCTTACATATTTATATACATATCCAGTTCATTATATTTAGTTTATTTATTCAATGTATGACTTGTTCTTTTACTTCTATTTTATTTATATTATTTTATTAAATAAGTAAATATTATTTTATATGATATACATTTTTAACGATCATTAATTTTTAAATATATGTACAAGATATATTTATGTGTTACTCCTAAATGAAATGTTATTATTGATTTATCCACAGACCATCTGATGTGTAAATTTGATTACTTAATTCAGTGTTTTAAAAAGTTTATGTTATTACGCCTCTATAAAAAATATAATCTTGCCCCCCATTAATTTAATAAAATAATTAAGACACGTTTCAAAAAGGTATAAAATGTATAAATACAAAAAATTTAAAAAAGTAATTGATAGATGGATGTGCTTGTTTATTAGCACAAACTTTATTAAATCTAGGTGTCAATGAGGAAAGTGCTACTCGTTTCACACTGAAATTTTTGTTTTAATATCGCATGTTCGCATAATTTAATCATTCCCTCTTTTCAATAGTTGTCAGTCTAAATCTACACAGTAATGTGCCTTTCAGGAACAGATAATTTATAAAAAAAATAGTTTTATGTTTATTTATAATTATACCTAAATATGTTATGAAAATTACTTTAACCTAACCTCTCAGTTTGAAAATCGCTTAAATACTAAATTAAAAACCCTTTAAGGCAATTGTTACTTTCAAAAACCTCTAATCAATAGCCTACAGCTGGTAATGTCAAAAAGCCGACAATACCCGTGTAATAAATTAATTTATGTATTTTGTACATTTACTAACAATTCGGTGTGATTACACGTAATATTATGAAAATTATTTTAATTTTGTATATTTATATGTACAAATTTTTGAATGGAATTTAGTAGTGAATAGGGTTTGCAATCCTGCACGTTTTGGAGATATGCGGATTCCGCAATGAAAGTGCGGGATCCGCGCGGAATTTTTTGAACATTAAATTTGTAGATCGCGGGCGTTTTGAAGACTTGTAAAGCGTAAATATGGATAAAAAAAAGGTAACAATATTGAAAAAAAAAATTAAGGCTGAAATGAAAATATGAAACTAGTGAAATTTTTACATATCTCTTGTTCACGATTAGTTAAGTAGTTACATACCAGGGTTTCGAACCGTTATTTTTTTAGTTTCGGTTTTCGTTCCGGTTCGAGTAAAAAAATATATTTCGGTTAGGTTCCGGTTTTCGTTCCGATAAAAATAACGGTTTTTCCGGTTTTTGGTTCAGCTCCGAGTGATTAATTAAAAAAAAATTATTAGTAGGTATTAAAAATTTATTTTCTATCATAATTTATAACATTTTATGTTACTTGTATGATTGTCCGAACGACAAGTAAAGTGGGAAATAAGATCATGTTAACGCGTATTTTAACATGTACTGAACCGAAAAAACCGATATTTTTATTTCGGTTCGGTTCCGGTTTTCATTCCGGCAAAAAATAACGGTTTTTCCGGTTTAGTTCCGGTTCGAATCACTGTTACATACCTCCAGAATTAAAAAAAAAAAAACGTTCGAAAAATGTGACCACGCAACCGATTAAAACATGCTAGGATTCGCGCGACTCAGGCGACGAAAGAAACTCGAACAGTCCGCAGATTACAAAAAAAAAAAATATATAAAAATTTAGAAGAAGAATGACAGATTAAATGAAAGTTAACCACAAAAATTTAATACACAAAATTCGTGTTTTCTCACAACCTATCTTTTCCTATACGATCTACACGATATTTTTTTAACAGTATTGTCTCTAAAATACAACCGTAAATAATGATATTTACAATTAGTGGTTTAGTTTTACGTGAAATACCGTATATACCGGCGCGGCGTAAAAGGTGATCTACGTATAAAACAAGGGCTAATTTATACGCAACCAAGGAGTTAAAAAAATTGAAATAGATAATCGAACAAAAAGACAAAACTAGTACCTAACAGATTAGACAACCTCCTATTTACAGGTGTTTTTTATGGATTTTACATCGGTCTATACGCGGTACGTGTTACGTTTACGTATCATATATGTTATCGCTATGGAACTATTTTTTATTAGTTGATTGTCATGTTATCTAAATAATAGTAACTTTAAGCATGAATAATACAAATTTTGGAAAAAGTGCGGGATCCCGCGGGAAAAAAAAGTCTGCGAGATTGCAAACCCTAGTAATGAAGTATGTATAGAGTGCTGTTTTTAGGGTTTCGTAAAAAACTAGGAACCCTTACGGTTTCGGTCGGTCAATATGTGTATGTCACACACAACGTTACCATTCTCTTAATCTATATATACATATATATGTATAAATGAATGTTCGTTTGTGTGTGACTTATAGACTCCGGAATTACTGAACCGATTTCAATGCGGTTTTCATCAATAGTTAGATAATTTTTACGAGCAGTATCGTGTCTAATAATATTTCATGAAAATCTAAAACAATTAATATCCCCGAGTAAAACCGGGCCAATGCGCTAGTAAGTATATAAAATACCAATTAAGATAAAATTTGATACACGGACGTGGATTGATAACCTAAAAACAGAAATGAAGAAATTTAAATTAATAATAATTTCTAAACAATTGAAAAAAATTCAGAATGTAGCTTTTAATAATTACTTTCCAATGTTTCTAATATTTAGACCAATCTATAGGCGAGCGGATTACAGCTATTTTGAGTACACTAACCGACCAATCGACGTTCTAGTGGCTAAAAATGATTTTATTAAATTCTTTATATTTTTCTGAGAAAAAACATGCTATATACATGATATTTTTTTATGCGGTCCTTCAATAGGTACACATTTTTTTGTTTAATAAATCTAAATCTGCATTTAAAAATCTGAAAAAATTATGTAAAATTCATAAACTGTTTAGGGTCCATCTCTAGACTATGCATTCCGCCGCAGTCACACCAATTTATTTGTATAATACACGATTTCCACTGTGAAGTGTATATGCATACTCTCTTTGACCAACTTCATCCTGTTAATTTGCATACTAAAGCTTTACCCTCAACGCGACTAAAGATGTATTAATTAGAAATTATTCATATCATATTATTGTAATGTTCTGTCGGAATAAAATTTACGAAATCACAATTAACATAACAGAACTTGTGTGACATGTGCATAACAATTAGAGCAATTCATCTCATACTGATTTATGGTAATCGAGTATTCAATAAAATATTGTTAATTGAATACTATTAAACTTTTATTATCACGTATGTCCAGATGCATTAATTGTAAATTCTTAATATAATTTACATATAGTGTAGAAGTATAACTCTTATTTGATATAAATTTGGTCCCTGACGGGACCGTTTGTTGTGATTATGATTTATGTCTTCTTTTCGGTTTTCTTGGGTAAAAGAACAGCTTGGATGTTAGGTAACACACCACCTTGGGCGATAGTGACACCAGAGAGAAGTTTGTTCAATTCTTCGTCATTACGAATAGCTAATTGCAAATGCCTGGGGATGATACGCGTCTTTTTGTTATCGCGGGCTGCGTTACCAGCCAACTCAAGAACTTCAGCGGCGAGGTATTCCATCACGGCAGCCAAATACACTGGAGCACCGGCACCTACACGTTCAGCATAATTGCCTTTACGTAAAAGACGATGAATACGACCAACAGGGAATTGCAATCCTGCTCTGCTTGAACGGGACTTTGCCTTTCCCTTAACTTTTCCGCCTTTACCACGATTGATTTGTTTCAGCCATTGTATACGTCAAAATAACAATTAAATCGAACCACTCACAAATAATATTATCGAACAAAAGATACTTCTAATCCTGACTAGTCACAAAGTTATAATAAATACAGAACCGCGTAGAAAACCGTACACTTTCATACCTACCTATAGATAAGTGTTATTTAACTATTTGTAAATAATTAACAAATATTAAAATGCGGTATCGAACGAATTAATAAAAACAATATGATAAAAAAGTACAATTATGACGCGTATAAGAAATAAGAAACAAACGGTCCCTCCGGGGACCTAATTTATATTAAATTAGAGTTATAAACGTACACTGGTTTTTATATGTTAATTATAATTGGGTAATTCTTGAAATCGATATTACTTGTAAATAAACTGGTTAATGATAATTTCTATTTATGTTAAATTAGAGTTACAAACGTACACTGGTTTGTTGGAGAGCTCTCATATTTGACATTGAAAAACATGATTTGTTCAATTATTAATAAAATATTAGAAACATTGTGTTATTGGAAAGTAATTATTAAAAGCTACATTCTGGATTTTTTCCATCAATTGTTTAGAAATTACTATTATTTTAAATCTCATTTCTTTTCTATTATTTATTTTTGTGTTATCAATCCACGTCCGTGTACCAAATTTAATCTTAATAGGTATTTTATATATATTAAGAGAATGGTAGGGTTGAGTGTGACATACACCGGATTGACAGACCGAAACCGTAAGGGTTCGTAGTTTTTTTATGAAACCCTAAAAACAGCACTCTATATATACTTCACTACTAAATTCCATTCAAAAATTTGTACATATAAATATACAAAATTTAAAAAAATACTGTTTTAATATTTAATTTACAGATAGTAATACATTATATAATATTTATATACTAATAAAATAATATTTTTAATATAAATTAAATATTTTAATTGTGCCATATATGTATTTCCTCATTACATTAGCCCAAATTCTGTTCGTTCGACCAGTCGATTTTTAAATTTTTTTTTTTAATGTTATCAGGTACAAAGAAGTATTTAAATAAATAAAATGATAGGGTTCCGTATATATTACGATTTGTAAAAAGAGTTATTTAAAAATTTTTCGTAAACTATTTTTGCAATTTTTATTATATAGTACTAATTAATGAAAAGTTATATTCTGGAATTTTTTCAGATTTTTTGAATTGATAGTATAGAAATTAGAGGGTTGAGGGACACGCTCTGACAACATTTTTTACATTTTTTTTTTAAATCGTAAATGGATTAGGTGTTTTTTTTTTTATAATTTCTATTTTTGAATTTTAGTCTTCGTCAGTATACCAAATTTAATCTTAATTGGTATAAAATTTATATACAGACGGACGGACAGAGCGAAACTATAAGGGTTTATATTTCTCTACGGAAACCTAACAATTAACATTTAAATTTAATTATACAAGAATATTATATATATTACTAGCTGCTACCCGCGACTTCGCTCGCGTGGATTTCGAAACCCTTCATATGTGACAGGGGGTAAAATATTAAATTTATCTTATTTTTAGTTTTCTTTAATTATACAAAATCGTAAATGTGTCGGCTCCTATGCGAGATAGAGGGGTTTTTCCGCCCTAAAACCCCCGCCCCCGTGGTATTTTTCCCGCTGGATCGAATAAAACCACTTACAACCCTTCATATGTAACGGGTAAAATATTAATTACTAAAAAAAATTAAAAATTTTCCTCTCCCTTGCAATTCCTTAGGGGTTGAATTTTCGAGATACGAAATAGCCTTAATCCGTCCTCGGGATGTAAGCTATCTCACTGCCAAATTTCATCAAAATCGGTAAAGCAGTTTAGTCGTGAACAGGTAACAAATAGACAGACTGAGAGATACACTTTCGCATTTATAATATAAGTCGCGACTCCTATGTAAGATAAGGGGTTGTTTTGTCCCCCTAATAATCCCTCTTCCGTAGTATTTTTGCCCGCCAGATCGAATGTAATCAATTACAACTCTTCATATGTGACAGGGGGTAAAATATAAAATTTTTCTTATTTTTAGTTTTCTTTCATTATACAAAATCGTAAATATCTCGGCTCCTATGCGAGATAGAGGGTTGTTTTGCCCCCTAAAACCTACGCCCCCGTGGTATTTTTCCCGCCGGATCGAATAAAACCACTTACAACCCTTCATATGTATCGGGGGGTAAAATAATAATTACTAAAAAAAAATAAAAAATTTCCACCCCCTTGCAATTTCTTAGGGGTTGAATTTTTAAGATACGAAATAGCCTATGTCCGTCCTCGGGATGCAAGCTATCTCACTGCCAAATTTCATCAAAATCGGTAAAGCGGTTTAGCCGTGAAAAGGTAACAAACAGAAAACAGACAGACAAACACACTTTCGCATTTATAATATTAGTATGGATATCGTAAAATGTCCAAATATTACTTTACTTAATATTTTATTAACTAATTAAAATTTGAACAATAAAACTTAAATTTTTCGAAAAATTGTTCATTCGAAGAATTTTGATTCAAAAAATTGTGATTCGAAAAATTGTGTTTCGAAAAATTTACACCAAACCTAATAATTAATTTCGATATTTTACCTTTCATAGAAGTGAAATGTTTCTTCATATTTAAATTTTCAATCAATATAGGCATTTCAAAATATTTAATTGTTAATATGTGTCAAAAATCATTTAATTGTTCGACAAAATATTTTAAAGAGACATAATCATAGTAACCTAAATTAATAAAATAAAATATTGAAACCGTAAATTATAAAATTCCGTATTCCATGGCTAGGTACTATGTTTTTATATACCTAAATTATAACATACCTGGTTAAATTATTTCTATATCGTCCCCTCCAAGGCAAAGTATCGTAAGATACACTTTTTGCGAAATTGAGTTATCGATTCTAAAAATCTCATATAAAAGCGACAAAATTCTCTTTTCCGCTAAAAAATCTGTTAAAACTTTTATCGTATTCCTCCAGACAATGTATTCTAAGCACCGATATCTGTTTTATGAAATATCGTAACCAACAATAATATAGTATCGTAACCAGTGACGTAGCTAGCCCTGAGTGGATCCTGACTGGCCTATATGGTAGGTACTTTCCCGCGACGGAATAATATAGTGCTGTGACGGAGTGCTTTCTTATTTATTCATTAGAGCTGGGCTTTTATCAATTTTAATTTTATTAATTTTAAGATATTTTAGAAAAATCGTACCTGTTAAAACTTTATTGCACAAACTAAATATGGTTTATCTATGAGGTTTTTTCAATATATTTTTTACCCTCAATAACTCAATTTGGTTGATATTGAAGTATGATGTAGAACAGTGCTTCCTAAACTTTTCCTACGACAGAACACTTCACAAATCCTGAAATTTTAATGGAACGTCTTGGTTATTTTGTAAGTAATATATAAAATAAGGAAAAAAGTAAATTTAAATCAGTCAAGCATGTTTGAACTTCTCGCAGCATTTAAAAACATTGAATATTAACTTTGATATTTTTTACGCTTAAACTGATAAGACATGTACGTTATATATCGTAGTACAGGTATTCCTCGACTTACAACCGAGATAGGTTTCTAAACATCGATCGTAAATGGAATAAGTTGTAAGTTAACACGTACAATATGTACATATTTTTGCTTTGGACGTTTTCCTTGATGTGAAGCGAATCGCATTTTCTATACATAACAAACAGTTGCGGGTTCCCAAAAATATCTACATAAATAATAATAAATTACATTTTTGGGAAATTCCCGGAACTGTTTGTTTCATTTATGTAATATGTGCATGTAAGAAAGAGACAAAGACAATTATAAGTCGAGGATTACCTGTATATTTGTTTACGATGCGTTTTCAACTCTTGTCGTATGAAAATATATTGCATACTAAATACATATTATGACATTTGTTTCTGATATGACAACGACAAAAAATTATTTTATGACTTCTGGTACATGTATTGTATTACATCATGTACTTACATGATTTGAACATTTTATGAATATTAAAAATAATTTCATTTTTGGTTTTTCTGCTCGTGTCTTTCAAAAATTCATCAATGTGTCTATATAAATACATTATTAGCTCTTGTAGATACTCGTACACCCTTTGTACAATTAATTAATTAATTACAATCAAATATAGGTCTTGTCAATTGAATGAAGCTTTCGTAACAATTTGCAATAAATCAACATCTTGTTTTAATTTTGTAAATGTACATTTTAGGTTAGTACATTGGGTAAAGATGACAGATATACAGTTTCAAACAACAATTAAAATAATATCATTTAAAATTACAATGTTAATTTGAAATTATATAAATTCTTCTGATATTTATGATTACAAATAAATATAATAAAATACCTATACCTATGAAAGTAAAAATATTGATAATTCAATGACTTAAGATTTAAAAAATGTCATTATATACCTACTTAATTTTTATTTGTACCGGGAACACATATCTATCGCCGAATGTTGGTCGAATTGTGTCCGAATGCTGTAATTATTTGTCTTCAATTTTTTTGTCAAACTTTTATGTGAAAATTAAATTATTTATTACATTAGAGTTGTGCATATTTTTTCGTTCGTTATGCTCTTTATATTTCTTTTTTGTTATATTTTATTGTTCACTTCAAAATTTTAAATGGACACTGACATTTAAAATTTTTAAAAATAATCAATAAAATATAATGTATCCATAGTTACGACATTTGCAATTAATTTAGTAAATGCTTAAAGCGCATTATATGTAAACGTATTTTGTTTATTTTCTCCTCTTTAACATATCTTTTTCAAAAATCAGACACGGGTTCATGGTTGCCAATTAACCAAAGTATTTGAAAAAAATTAAAAAAATCTAATATCGGTTTTCGTTTTGATACTTTTTTACATCAAAACTTTTTTTTTCCTTTTTTTTTCATTTTTTTTAAATCTGAAATTTGAACCTTACATTATATCACCCAAGGAATATAAAAAAAATAATAAAAAAATTCTATCTTTTTTTTTGAAAAATTGGGGGCCCCTTGTCACCCCATTTATGAACTTTTTCAAAAAAGGCCCACTAGTTGTTATTTTTTACCCCCAAGGAATATATATACCAAATTTCAAGGTTCTCCGATGAGTGGAAATGGTCAAAAAAATGATTATCAGTGAGTCAGGGCACTTCATTATATATAGTAGATAATTAAATGAGTTAAAAAATTTACCGATATTTGTAGTAACACTTTCGTGAATAGTTTTGTAGCCCAAGTGGGCTAACTTTTTAAAAATGTATCGTCGTCATATTCAAATAGATGGAAATTATTTCTTTCTCGGAGATTTCTTTGTAGTCTTTCCTGCTATAGCCTTTTTAGGTTTAGGTGTTTTTGGTTTCTTTGGTGATTTTTTAGCTATCTTTGCTTTTGACGGAGTAATCGGTTTAGCCTTTTTGGCAGAAACACGTTTCTTCGGTTTAGCGGCGACAGCTGGTGTTTTTTTCGTAGGTGTTGTGGGTTTCTTTGATTTCGCGACAACTGTTTTTGCAGCTGGGGTTTTCTTTGCAGGTTTTTTAGCAGCAGTGGAACCAGAAGCAGCACGTTTAGCTTTTGGTTTCTTGGCAGCGGTACTGCTAGTATTTTTCGAAGAGGCGACGGCTAATTTGAATGAACCGGACGTTCCTTTGCCCTTTGTCTGCACAAGAGCACCGCAGGTGACCGCGGCTTTCAAGTATTTTCTTATAAATGGTGCAAGTTTTTCAGCATCAACTTTGTAATTAGCGGCGATGTATTTTTTAACTGCCTGAAGTGAAGAACCTCCACGTTCCTTAAGATCCATGATCGCGCTGTTCACCATGTCAGATGTTTTTGGATGAGTTGGTTTCTTGGCGGCAGTCTTTTTCGCTTTTTTAGGAGTACTAGCCGGAACAACGGCAGGAGCCGTATCGGTAAATGGTTGATCTGTTTCAGCCATTGAAAATGAGAATGTTCAACAAACGTAATTGATAAATATCAAACGAGTATATACAAACACAAAATGTAAATACACACTGATTATAACTTAGACCAGTTACAGAACGTCATGCGTTCATCAGAACCATGTAGAGAAAACAGACGTTTATAGTAATCGTTTTTTGGAACTCGTCGTTGACCTAACTTGGCATACTTTCTATTGATTTAAAAACAATATATTAAATACAATGTTTAAATATTGGTTCTAGGTTGATCACTACAAACAGTATTATACGTTGAAATCACTAATATAGTAATTATTGATTTAGTTTCAAAGCTAGCTACCATTAATACTCTTACATACGTGTTTGTATTCGCTACAACTCGACTTTTTCACATCTTACTAAAAATTCCCAGTAAATATATCTGATTAGACATGTATTATATCAAGAACAGATGTATACTATTATTAAATTATAAAGGTCGTACTCGATATACGATAATATTGTATACACTGACGTTTTAAAAATCAACCGGTCGAACGGACAGAATTTGTGCTAAATCTTACCATACCAAGCAATAGGAAAATATATATATATATATTTTATATCTATATTTATTTAACGTTATAAGTGATTGAATAAATACGTTATTCAATTTGTAAATAGTATTATGTTTAAACTGTGACATGATTTTGGCCCTTAAGTAGGGCCGTTGAAAGTCTGATAGTAATTTAAGCGCGTTCACCGCGAATACGGCGTGCCAATTGTATATCTTTAGGCATGATGGTGACACGTTTGGCGTGGATAGCGCACAGGTTGGTATCTTCAAACAAACCAACCAGGTAAGCTTCGCTAGCCTCTTGTAACGCCATCACAGCTGAACTTTGGAAACGAAGATCAGTTTTGAAATCTTGAGCGATCTCACGGACTAACCGTTGGAATGGTAATTTACGGATCAACAATTCAGTACTCTTCTGGTAACGACGGATTTCACGAAGAGCGACTGTTCCTGGCCTGTAACGATGAGGTTTCTTCACTCCTCCGGTAGCAGGTGCACTTTTACGTGCAGCTTTAGTAGCGAGTTGTTTACGTGGAGCTTTTCCACCAGTAGACTTGCGAGCAGTCTGCTTTGTACGAGCCATTGCAAAGTTTTTAATAACAAAATATTATAGAACAAGAAAGAATGCGCATCGAACAATAGTCGAAAATTGAATAACCGAAAAATCTTTTTCCCCACGTTATATAGACACACAACAACGTTCTCATTGGTTGCACATTTCACAAGCTGGGCGGAGCTATATATTTCTATATAATCGCGTTGTTTTTGTTAGTTGGATCATTCGTAAGCTGTTCGTGCTTTGATACTAGTTGATTTCGTTAATAATTTTATAACAATGACTGGTCGCGGTAAAGGAGGCAAAGGTTTGGGAAAAGGAGGAGCCAAACGTCATCGTAAAGTGTTACGCGATAACATCCAGGGTATCACCAAGCCCGCTATCCGTCGTCTGGCTCGCCGTGGCGGCGTGAAACGTATCTCAGGTCTGATTTATGAAGAAACTCGCGGTGTGCTGAAGGTTTTTCTTGAGAACGTAATCAGAGACGCTGTAACCTACACAGAACACGCCAAGAGGAAGACAGTCACTGCCATGGACGTTGTATATGCATTGAAACGTCAAGGGCGTACATTGTACGGATTTGGAGGTTAAACACATGCTCACTCATTTTATTTCATTGACCTACGCAAACGGCCCCCTTTAGGGCCAAAAACATATTCAAAAAGAGTTAAAACTAAATGCGCGGTTGAACTACAGTTTACGGTAACTAATTCTAATGAATCTGAGAAAATAACAGCGAACTCCATTCGGAGAATGGCGTGATTTTTAAAATTTATATTTCTTAATTTACATGTTTTTTAAATTTTATTTTTTATGTTATGCAAGCATTTTACATTTTTATGTTTGATTATAATAAAATAATGTATTTTTATTATTTGATGCATATAGACTTGTACTGGGTGAATTATGAATATTCTTGCTCGCGGTTGTTTCAGCTATCATAATTGTTAACATAAAATTTACAAAGATTGAATTAAATGTTTGGCGCAATTTTCAAAATTCAAAATATTTAATTGTCTAGAATAGACATGGAGTTATTAATTTTAGTTTTTTTTTTATAGTTAAATATTGCTTGTGGGTTGTCTCGTTTTCTCTACACACATTATGGCTGGCAAATTCCAAAAACATAATTTCCAAATCTTTTATATTTAAACCATTAATTGTAAAATTATTTTCAACATTACCTATATTTATTCCGACACTAAACACACGGTAAGAAAATAATATGGTAAATACCGAGAGTCTGGGGGTCCTCTGTCAAAAACTCTGAAAATCACGTGTTTATGTGTTAGAATAGAGTAGAGTATACTGTATCTATGTTCATATATTATTTAGTGCATAGACAGAAAATCATAAACCTAACCTAACCCTACCTGAAAACTAACCAATCTATCTGGACTACTTTAACAGAATTTGGGCTAAATGTTACCATGGGTAAATGTATGGCACAATTAAAATATTTAATTTTTATTAAAAATATTAATTTATCAGTATATAAGTATTACTATCTGCTAAATTAAATATTAAAACAGTATTTTTTTTAATTTTGTATATTTATATGTACAAATTTTTGAATGGAATTTAGTAGTGAAGTATATATGGGCATTTCTCTACAAACGGTCACTTTCACACGAAAAGTGTCCCGATGATATTTTTGCTTGATTGATACAATTTAGTGCTTTATATTCAAGATAAAAGTTAAACAAATACCTACAGTCCATCATGGAACCCGATTTATTTGAAACTTAAAATAATTACTCTTCAATACAAACAAATAAAGGAAATTTAAATATTTGACCCCATCTCACGTATGGAGGGTTGTATTTAGTTTCGAAATCAACGCGAGCGAAGCCGCAGGTAGCAGCTAGTTACAAACAGACTTCAAACATTAAAATCAATAGATGTCTGGTTACTATTGGTAACGAGACATTTCCCCTAGTGACAGACAACAGCTGCTGCGCCTGTGTATGTATGTATGTATGACAGTAGCTCGACTCGCCTCACCCGGCCACACAATTATAATATTTACTTATCTTTATTTGTAAGTTAACTGTTTTTCGTCTTAGAAACAGATATCATTAGTTTGCCTGCAAAATTGCTGAAATAAATGCGTTTACATCTGGTCAACTTTTAAAATAATAACAATTATTTATTGCATCTTAAGAAGATCCAAAGTAAATACATTTTTGTTTATTATAAAAGAATTTTATCACAAACCAACAAAATAAATAAAACATTGAACAACTTTTCTAAACTTACAGATATACAATGTGAGCAAAAAAAGGAGCCAATAATGTAATAGTAATATTTAAAATTAAAATAAAGTTTGGAAAAATGACCATTTTTAAACACGCTTGATATTAGCCAGTCTTTTTGCCAATTTTGCATAACATAATATACGTAAGATCATAGTTACTGTGATAATAACAAAACACAACTGTCGTGTAACAATGCAAACAATTCAATATACATTATACTTCATCATCATAATTTTAAATTTTTGGAATTATAGGAAAGGGCGTCATAGAATTTTTTATTTTGATATCTAGGCAAGTGGGGTGTCAAAATATAGATCTCAATTAGTAGAACTTGACATTTTTTATATTTTTTTCTAACTTAAAAATGCACCTGTAAGTGGTTCCAAACATTCCACTTCGGAACCCTTATAACATACACTCGTGTATGTCTTGCCCGAATTATTTATTATAAGGAGTAAACCGAAGAAAACTTTCTGGATTTTCCATATTTTTTTACTCAAAAATTACTAATTTTTATAAATAATTGCAAGAGGTAAAATGTACTTAAAATTATGCAAAGATTCTCACAAATTTTTTTATTTAATATGTAATTCATTTTTTTTTTTTCAGAATTTTTTCTTTATAAAAATGTTGCATAAAAAATTAACAATAAATTTTTAAAACAATTCTCCGAGAATCCTTGCTTAGTTCTAAGCACTTTTTTAATTTTATGATTTTTCTTTCTGAGTAAAAAATTATAGAAAATTGTTGCTCGCCCACCCTGTATTCCTATGGTAGCGTAAAAAAAATTTATAATTTATAAATTAATTAAACAAAACACAAATATATATAAATTGACTCAACCCCTATTTAAACATTTATGTTTGAATCCCTTCTTGTGAAAATCAACAATAAACAATTTACTCCAAAATAATAAAATATAATCAATACGAAATTCAACTAGACAGTGGAACAATATATAAATATATATTTTAAATTATTGACTTTCCAACTTTACAAGATTCAAAAAACTGCAAACTTTAATAATTCAAAGTAACAAAACTCAATTTGTTTTAATTGAACACCTTATGTTTTTGGAACTTAAAAAAATTTTCAAGTGCAAACAACTTTTGTATACCTAAAATCATTCGTATATCGTATATCAATTCTCATAATGCAGTATACCCGATTTACAAAATCAAAATAAATACAATTACATGTTGCCATTTTACATACATATCTAGCACCCAATCTCTAAAAATGAATTGATTATTAACCCTTTGCACTCGGAAGATTTTTCTGATATACCTACCAGCAACTTTGTCAAAAATCATGAGTTTGCTGTAGAAAGGGGGTAAACTATACAGAATTTTCAATATTAGAACTGTAGAGCCCGCCACACACGGTGCTCTGGAAGCCAACTTAAATAAAAATATCTGCCTTGGGAACCACGGGACTTTCTTATACGTAATCCTAACGGTTAATTGTATACGTGATTCTTTGTTTATTAAAACATTTCTAAAAAACTAACAAGATAGAACAAAATTAATAATATAGGTAATATTATTCTCTCCATTATATAACAAGCGATTTTTTTTAACGTAATAACTGAAAACGGATGTTTACTCTCGTAAATTTTTGGATTTTTGAATTATTTTTGAAATAAGAAATAAATGTTTTAGATAAAAAATTGTCGAGTATGTTATTATCTATAATTTATTCCCCATACATTTTTTTTCCAACATTTGTGATTTAGCCAGAAAGAATTTTTTTATATAATTATTTAGATTCACCTACACTGTTCACTCTCAATATTACGTATAAGAAAGTCCCATGGTACCTATGGCAAACACACACACTGTTCAATCTCTGTAATACGTATAAGAAAGTCCCATGACAGTCATGGCAGATATTTCTCCTCTATTATGAACCATTTGATTTATAATAAAAAATTTTTTTTTCAAAAATTTGTTTTTATGAAAAAATGAATAGAACATAAATTATAGATTTAGATATTACCTACATTTTCTAACTTGACCATTTTTCTCTATTTCGCACTGTTTCAGAGAAATTCGAAAAATTCAAAAATCGACGTAGGTAAACATCCGTATCCGGTTGAAAGATCGTTTTCAAAAATAGGTCGTTTTTTTCCCAGACAAAAATTAATCTTAAATATAAAATTTCACCCTTATACGATTTGTCGTATTTGAGTTACAGCGCTTAAAGGCAGACCGACAGACAGACACACATACATCATGGCGAAAATGGATCAGGGAAGGTCAAAATTGATAATTCCGTCAAAATCCGGGGTTCGAAAAAAATTGGCTTCACTATAATTACTTATACTATATGTATATTTCACAGCATTAGCAGTATAGTACAGGGCATATTTTTGATTATAAACAAACTAAAATTTTAGATAATGAAAAACATTAAGCTAAACGTTACATTTCCGAAATGTTACACATAAAAAGAAACAATAATACAATTAACAAGAAAACTGACATATCCACATTATCTACCATTTACAACACAATTTTAAATAATTAATTATTTCTGTCATTAATTTTTTAAATCAATTTTTTCGTTCCTTTGTAACTATTTGAGTTAATAAAAGATTTGTTATTTTTTCAAACATTTCCGTAGTCACATGAATATTATTGAGATAACGACATCGTTCTCAAATTTAAATCTTTATTAATAGGTATATTTCTGAATTTTTATTTTAAAATATCAATATTTTGTATTAGATTAATTGTATTTAATTGTTATTTATTATATTTTAGCCTGACGATGAATCTGTGAATCGAAAGCTTGTGATTACCTTTTCTTAAATAAATTTTGACGTTTAAACAAACAAGTTTGTTTTTATGTATATTTCATACACATGGTATAAGAAATTAAAAAATAATTGCAGTCATATCTGGTATATGGGCATTTCTCTGTAAACAGGGTCACTTTCACACGAAATGTGTCCCGATGATATTTTTGCTTGATTGATGCAATTGAGTGCTTTATATTCAAGATAAATGTTAGACAAATACAGTCCATCATGGAACCCGAAGCAATTTGCAGTATTATACGATATAATCCGGATTTAAAAAAAAAACGACACAGGGGACTGTTGTCTGTAACAGGGGACTGTTTTTACAATGAAAAACTAAGTGTTTTATTATCAAATAATCAACTTTTAATAGTAATTTTTAATTAAAATTGACAAGATTATCGCATGTTGAATCACAAAATTCTTAATTTCTATTATATATATAAACATATAGAGGTAGATACGCATATAGTTATCACTTATCATTTAACGTTTATTTGTACTTTGCAACGTATTGTTTAAAAGTTTTACTATGAGTATTCTTTGGATTTAATACTACTTAAACATGAATAAACCTCTGTAATACATATTTAAGCTACTATAACAGCGATTCTTAAACTAGGGTCCGCGGACCCCTAGGGGTCCGCTGAACTTTTGTCAGGGGTCCGTGAAACATATTTGGCATAAATTAAAGTACTTTTACATTTATATTTACCAATTATTAATTAGTATTTAACGACCTTCTTTGTTTTTCTGTCAGGAGGGGTCCCTGAAAAATAATTGTTCAAAAGAGGGTCCCGAGACCTCATATTTTTAAGAACCGCTGTACTATAAAATAAAATTAAGTCTTTTAATTAACTAAACATCAGTCTTAACTAATTTAAGGAACATTTTAAGTAAAGTGATAAGACATAGGCAATAATAGGCATGCTCATAATTCAAAGTCTCAATTTTAAAATGTTGACAGTTATAATCGTCATAAAAACAGCTTAAATTCCTCATTACGATGGACATGGACTTAATTCTTAAATCTTCTGAACCTAAAACAAAGATATACAGATCATTGAGATAGTCATCTGGAGAATGAAACGGTTTCTTGTCTCCTTTGTAGCAGGGGACTGTTTAATTTGATTGAATGTTAAGGTATATTAAAATCCATTAATTATTACATACTTTTGGTGTATAAAAACAATATTTACCATTTTATTTAAAACGATACACTTAATAGATAATCAAAATACACAAAACAAAGAAAAATAATACTCACCAGGGGAGTGTTCATCGTTGTGTACCCAAGCGTACTCTTTCGCCCAAAGCTCGTTTAACACTGATCAAAATCGCGTCAGGGTACTTTTGGCGGTAAAAGAGCTAACTTTAGGTCATTGGCGATTCGATACACGCACTAACATGTCCGTCTTTGCTGTAGACGACGTGGCACGTAATTAAAAATTTAGACAGGGGGACTGTTCATAAAATTTTGGGACAGACTTTAGATTTAATTTTAATATTTAAAATATATTTTAATTAAGTTTTTATGAAGAACTAATAATTTATCGTTTAATATTGATCAAAAATTGTGAAATGATTTAATTGATTTACAAGGCTAGTATTGTAGTTAATGAATTCTATAGAAACTGTTTTGGTTTTGTGACACTCCAGGGGACTGTTTTTGGACATTCAAAATACATTTTTAATACAAAAATAGTTCTTTTAAATCAGATATTTCATGTCGTGCAGACAGATTAAGTAGTTATCTATCAAAATTAATTAAAATATAAATATTTATTCGCGTATTTTATGAAATTTAGGCCCGGGACAGCGAGTAGCCCACTTTGCTGAGAAACACCCATATAAATATGTGTAAACATGTCCAAACACCAAGATAAGTTTTTAATCTGAATTTAAGAAATTGTATAAAATGTGACTCGGTGCTTTAATTTTTTTTAGATTTTTTGTAAAAACCAGTGTACGTTTATAACTCTAATTTAACATAAATTTGGTCCCTGGGGGGACCGTTTTTTTGTTTTATACGTTTATGCCTTTTTCTCGGTTTTCTTGGGCAAAAGAACAGCCTGGATGTTTGGTAATACTCCACCTTGCGCAATTGTAACGCCAGACAGGAGTTTGTTTAACTCTTCGTCATTACGGATAGCCAGTTGTAGATGTCTAGGGATGATACGTGTCTTCTTGTTATCACGGGCTGCATTGCCGGCCAACTCGAGAACTTCAGCGGCGAGATATTCCATCACAGCGGCCAAATACACTGGAGCACCGGCACCAACTCGCTCGGCGTAATTGCCTTTACGTAATAAACGATGAATACGACCAACAGGGAATTGTAGTCCTGCTCTGCTTGAACGGGACTTTGCCTTTCCCTTAACTTTACCGCCTTTACCACGTCCAGACATTGTTGGTAATTTAAATAAATCAATGTAGCGTAAACAGCGATTACGTCTAAAAACCTCGAAATGCGGATTTATATAGACAACACTGGTATATCTATCCACTTTTACATTTGTTATTGGTGCGAAATGAACCAATGGTAGCGCGCAAAGTCAACAGCTTAACCCTCTCTACATACCGTACTCCCGAATAAAGTGGGGTGAACAAATCCGTAACATCACTGTTCTATTGAACTGTTTCGTTTGCTATCGTACAGTTTTTTGATAAATATCTGCTAATATGCCACCAAAAGTAAGCGGTAAAGCCGCCAAAAAGGCTGGTAAAGCTCAGAAAAACATCACGAAAACCGACAAGAAAAAGAAACGTAAGCGTAAGGAAAGTTACGCCATCTACATCTACAAAGTATTGAAACAAGTACATCCCGACACTGGTGTTTCAAGTAAAGCTATGAGTATCATGAACAGTTTTGTCAACGACATTTTCGAACGGATTGCGGCTGAATCTTCTCGTCTCGCTCACTACAACAAGCGTTCTACAATCACTAGTCGGGAGATTCAAACTGCCGTCAGACTGTTATTGCCCGGTGAACTCGCGAAACACGCCGTCAGTGAAGGCACCAAAGCCGTCACTAAATATACAAGTTCTAAATAAATTATGACGACCATCAGAAATAGAAAAAACGGCTCTTTATAGAGCCAAATATCTATTTAAAAAGAGTTAACACTAAAAATGGTGATTATATTTAAAAATAAATTATAATAATTATCAATAATTAGAGTTGCTATTTTATTTAATTTTTTATAATGTAAAAATTTAAAAAAATACATTCCATTAAGTTAGGCGCGAAAATTTTGACAGATGTAATTTGCATAACAACATTTAGGTATAATTATAAATAAATAATACTATTTTTTTTATAAATTATCTGTAGATTTAGACTGACAACTATTGAAAAGAGGGAATGATTAAATATGTGATACTTCAACAAAAATTTCAGAGTGAAACCCTATGTTAATTTTGATTGTATTAATGTAAGAATATGATTCAAGCAAAACACATAACTAAACATAATATGCTGGATATATATGAATATGTAAGTTCTTAATATAATTATTAAATAGGAACATCTAGTTAAAAAAAGTTGTAAACATTATAGCGTATAGTACGTGTTTTTTTTAAATTTTTTTATTGAAATACAATATTAATATTTTTACAGGTAGTAATACATTATATAATATTTATACATATTATATTTACTAATAAAATAATATTTTTAATAAAAATTAAATATTTTAAATGTGCCATACATTTCTCCATTAGTTTAGCACAAATTCTGTTCGTTCTACCATTCGATTTTTAAAACATCAGTGTATCCAATCTCATTGTATATCAAATACAATCTTTATAATTTTACAATAGTGCTTTGTATGTTAACATTTAGCACAGATTCTGCCCGTTCGACCCGTCGATTTTTAAAACGTCAGAGTATCCAATCTCATTGTATATCAAATACAATCTTTATAATTTAGCAATATTATACATCTGTTCTTGATATAACATATGTCTAATCTACTGAATTTACTGAGATTTTTTAGTAAAATGTGAAAAACTCGAGTTGTAACGACCACAAACACGTATATGAGTGTTTTATGATTAACTTACGATCAAACTATACTACTAATTCATGTTTAATTTATTTTAATATGTAAAACTGAATATAGTGTTTAAACTGTTACTTATTTTCAAACATTATATCTTATAATTAGCATTTAAAATAATAAAAAGTATGTCGAGTTAAGGACAAAGATGAGATCCAAAAAACGATTTCTAGAAACGGTTGTTTTCTCTACATGGTTCTGACGTTCTGTGACTGGTCTGTTATAATCATTGTGTATTTACAGGAAGTAAATACATATGTTATGTTACGCAATGTTATGTAACAATTAAATTAAATGGACCTTTAGGGCTACAATAACGTTTACAAAAGAGATTTTACAGTAATTTCTAAGGTTAAAATTTATGTGACTGTTTTTTAGTCATTGCCTCTAATTCTTTATATATACAGGGTGAGTCATATCAGGTGGAACAAACTTGAACCGTGGATTGAGAAAAATATTTTAAGCAAAAAAGTTTATATGAACATGTGTCCGGAAATTCTTCGTGAGGGAGCTACAGACCTTCGAAGATTTAACCCAAAATTAGTTTTTATTTAATTTCTAGAGAACCCGTTGCGATACAGTTATGAAATTTGATACAGGGTATAGTATTAATAAGTGTTATCGATATCCAGTATCAAACAATAGTAATTTGGCCAGGGTTGTATGGGCCTAGGAGCCCCGTCGATTCTTATTCAGAATTTTTTTTGTTCGTCAATTTTTTCCTGAGTTAAAAATTTGAATAAGACTGTATGACACAAAATACACAAAAATATACTTTGTTCATTTACCATAGGATAAACTGTTTACGAGTAATATCGATGCAAAAGAAAGCATGCAAAATTTTACTTAATACGGATGCGTCAAATTATACAAAATACATTTATATTCCTGTTTTTTGATTAAAAGTAAGGAAGAAAGTTCATGTACATATATCACTTAATACGTGTCCTCTTAGACCTATAGCCAGTTCTATTACTGTTGCAAGTACTTTACTAACAAAACTAAAAAACGATACTTAAAATGGCTATTTGTTGGTAAGGATGAATTTTCATTATATAGTACTAATTAATTAAAAGTTACCTTCTCGAATTTTTTCAGGTTTTTAGAATTGTTAGTATAGATATTAGAGGGGAGGGAGACGCTCGCACAACGACATTTAAAAGCAAATATATTAGTGGAGTCATATAACCAAAATTTTGTATTGAATAAAACAATCTCTCCCTACAGCGATTTTATGGTTTTAAAATGTTCTAGGGATCAAGCGAAGTTTATAACTGAGTTTGTGAATTAATCCGTTTTTCGCGCGGTACTTTTTTCACGACTTTTACGGAAAATCATCAATTTTTCTTGTTTGCGGTTCGGTTTTTCACGAATATCTCGGCTTCTACTTGATCAATACGACCCAAAAAACAAGGGTCACTCGTAATGAACCCTTCTATCGATCTGTGGAAAGCGGAACACTATAACTTAATTCATAACCTCAAAAAAAATTACAAAGTGCGCTTAAAACAAATTTTTATTTTATCTCAATTACTTTGTAACAAATATGAATAATTTACAAAATTTAAAATCTAGTTAAAAGATGAGTATTTGAAATGAATTTAACATATTTTTATTTTATTAATTAGTAGATTGTCCCAAAAATTCAGAAATTTAAAAATTACACCCGCACAGATAAATCAGTTATTTTCTTAAAAATACATTTGTATAGATTAAATTTTTATTTTTAGTAATAAGAAAGGGTTAAAAAAATTAAGCCTTCTGACAGACGCCCTTGTGCAATAGCTAGCTTATGGATATTAATTTCATTTGGTAGTTCTACAGGAAAGAAGATGGTCCGTATAAAAACGACTTCATTACATACGAGTACATGAACTGAAACCTTTGATTAATCTGATAATTCATAAATGTTAAGCGAATAAGGCTTTGTGAAAATATATATTTTGAGTATCCATCTGTAATTTTATGTTGTTCTTATAAATAATTTGGAATTTAATTAAATTAATTTTTTAAATCTTTCTCGTTACTAAAAATAAAAAATTTAAGTATACAAATGTATTTTTAACAAAAAAAACTGATTAATCTGTGCAGATGAAATTTTAAAATTTCTGAATTTTTGGGGCAACCTACTAATTAATATAATAAAAATTTGTTAAATTCATTTCAAACACTCATCTTTTAACTAGATTTTAAATTTTGTAATTTATTTTGAACAATAATGAAATAAATCAGTTCAGGAAAACCTAAATAACTTTTTTGTTTCAATATGTATGGGAAAAAATATATACATCATTTCAAACGGCATAAAAAACACTATAATTTCACATAAACAAAATTGCTCTACGATGGTTTGTTCAAGGATGGCGCATCAATTAATTTTTTTTTTTTAATATAAATTTTTCTGGTAATTATGAATATTTTAAAATACAATTTGATAGGCTTATTGAGGATCAGAGAAGTACATTTATTCTTATTTTCATCAAAATATTCATATTTGTTACAAAGTAATTGAGAAGAAATGAAAAATTTGTGTTAAGCACATTTTGTAATTTTTTTTGAGGTTATGAATTAAGTTAGTGTTCCGCCTTCCACAGATCGATAGAATCGAATGAGTGACCCTATTTTTTTGGTTCGTATTGATCAAGTAGAAGCTGAGATATTCGCGAAAAACCGAACCGCAAACAAGAAAAATTGATGATTTTCCGGAAAAGTCGTGAAAAAAGTACCGCGCGGAAAACGGATTAATCCACAAACTCAGTTATAAACTTCTCTTGATCCCTAGAACAATATAAAACCATAAAATCGCTGAAGGGAGAGATTGTTTTATTCAATAAAAAATGTCTGTTATATGACTCCACTATATCGTGACTAAAGGGTTATACATACATAATCAAAAGGTCATCTAACATTTTGTGTTGCATTTTAGGAGATCTATAGATTTCCCACTCAATATGGTTAATGAAAAAAAATGTTCATTTTTCAGTTTATAGGAGAGGTATAAAATTTTTTTGAGTGTTCGTTATAATTTTCATTGGAAGTATTAATTAAAATCTATTATATACACAGACGGACAGAGCGAAACCATAAGGGTTCATATATTTATCTACGGAACCCTAAAAAAGTAATATTTTTTAAATTTAATTGTATAAGAATATTATAATTAAATGAGTGATTTTAACTGTATTTAAAAGGTTAAAAAATTAACCGATATTTGTAGTAACTCTTCGTGAATAGTTTTGTAGCCCAAGTGGGCTAACTTTTTAAAAATGCATAACGTCGTCATATTCAAATAGATGGAAATTATTTCTTTCTCGGAGATTTCTTTGTAGTCTTTGCTGCTATAGCCTTTTTAGGTTTAGGTGTTTTTGGTTTCTGCGGTGATTTTGTAGCTTTCTTCGCTTTTGACGGAGTACTTGGTTTAGCCTTTTTAGCTACAGCTTTTTTAGCAGCAACAAGTTTCTTCGGTTTAGTGGCGACAGCTGGTGTTTTTTTCGTAGGTGTTGTAGGTTTCTTTGATTTTGCGGCAACTGTTTTTGCAGCTGGGGTTTTCTTTGCTGGTTTTTTAGCAGCAGTGGAACCAGAAGCAGCACGTTTAGCTTTTGGTTTCTTGGCAGCGGTACTGCTAGTATTTTTCGAAGATGCGACGGCTAATTTGAATGAACCGGACGCTCCTTTGCCCTTTGTCTGCACAAGAGCACCGCTGGTGACCGCGGCTTTCAAGTATTTTCTTATAAATGGTGCAAGTTTTTCAGCATCTACTTTGTAATTAGCGGCGATGTATTTTTTAACAGCCTGAAGTGAAGAACCTCCACGTTCCTTAAGATCCATGATCGCGCTGTTCACCATGTCAGATGTTTTTGGATGAGTTGGTTTTTTGGCGGCAGTCTTTTTCGCTTTCTTAGGAGTCGCAGCTGCAGCAACGGCAACAACCGCATCAGCAGATAATTGATCTGTTTCAGCCATTAGTAACGAGATTGTTCAACGAACGCAATTGATAAATATAAAACGAATATATTCACATACAAATTGTAAACATATAATGAGAACATGTCGTACCAGTCACGTAACGTCATGCGTTCATCAGAACCGTGTAGTGAACATGACCGTTTTTAGAGATCGATTCTGGAGCTCATCGTTGCCTTAACTCGGCATACTTTTTATTATTTTAAATGCAAATTATAAAATATAATGTTTAAAAATTAGTAACAATTTGAAGACTATATTCAGTTGTACATATGAAAATGAATTAAACATGAATTTGTAATATAGTTTGATTGTAAGTTAACGGTAAATCCCTTACATACGTGTTTGTGTTCGCCACAACTCAAGTTTTCCACATCTTACTAAAAAATCCCAGTAAATATGATCGATTAGACATGTATTGTATCAAGAACAGATATATACTATTACTAAATTATAAATACAGTAGTCGATATATGAGAAGATTGGATACACTGACGGTTTAAAAATCGACCGCTCGAACAGATAGAATCTGTTAAATGTTACCATACCAAGCAATGGGGAAATACATAGAGTAATTAAGAACTATTATTTTTTATTTCAAATATCTATCACCAAGAACTTAATTAAATATTAACGTTAGAGTACATATAGAATTTTTTTTCAATCGCAGATATACTAAATAACATTGAATTGTATATAATTTATTATATAAAAAATATCCTGATTTAAATGCCACTTTTATATGAGTACAGAACTAAATTGTATAATTGTGAAATAAAATTCATACCGTTAAACTTATTAAATTAAATAGAAGCGAGTCCATGGAATGGATTTTACAAGTTTATACTAATCAAAACGGTTTTTTTGATATTAATATTAATTTATAATAAAAAATAACACCTGAAAAGGAACTGATTTTTTATTAACTTCACCATGTTAAAAGGAGAATTTATTATTATTATTAGATTTATAAAATTAACTTTAAAAAAAAAAGTTGAACCGACTTCAAAAATAAAGCACTAAAAAGTATGAAATAATATTTAAAGAAAATTAATATCATCTACTAAATGCAATAGTTTTTAAGTAAATAGTTATTTACAATAAGATCAATTTATATATTCTTCTATTAATTAATTTTTAAATAATATTTTCTTTTCGATCTTAATGAAAATGAGTACTTAACATGTAAGGAATGTAAGGATTTATTTATAAAATATTAAAAGTTAACTACATAATCAAAATTACGATACATTTTTTGATGTCGGGGCGCAAATTTATATAAGTACTATTTTTTCTTTATTATTATAAAATTATGGTAATTTAATTAAAAATGTTTTGAGTGCGCGTGGTATTGATTAGATTTTAATTTCAGAAAAGATCACATGTACACATATTCCTCTCATCCTTTGGATAGTACGAAGAAGAAATTATTTTCACCCCATTTGTTTATGAACATATATGTAGATACCTTTTGAAATATTAAAAAGTAACGTCATTATTTTACTAAAATAAAAAGACATTTATAAAACATATATAGTATTCAAATCTTATAGCTTATATTATTACTTGATATGTTCACTTTCAACTAGTGTTACTTACTTATTGTGAGGAATAAGTTTGTTTTCTCAATTGATTTAATTAAAAAACGAATTTCGATTTTTTCGTTATAGGTACCTATAAATAATTACTATCTAAAATAACGTAAGTATTGATTTTCTTTGTAGATAATACAAAATATTGTTTTGCATTTGTGTAATTTGTCATTTATATTTATAGATCTATTGGTACTATACGTTAAACGTAGTATTGTTTTAAGAACGAAAACGATAGTTCCTTTTTTCTATAGTAAGTGTACTGTATCTATTGTATTTTAATTACGAAATTTACTTATTTTATAGTTATTATTATAACTTCTTTTCCGAAATTATATTGTAGAAATTTGCGCCCCGACATCAAAAAATGTATCGTAATTTTGATTATGTAGTTAACTTTTAATATTTTATAAATAAATCCTTACATTCCTTACATGTTAAGTACTCATTTTCATTAAGATCGAAAAGAAAATATTATTTAAAAATTAATTAATAGAAGAATATATAAATTGATCTTATTGTAAATAACTATTTACTTAAAAACTATTGCATTTAGTAGATGATATTAATTTTCTTTAAATATTATTTCATACTTTTTAGTGCTTTATTTTTGAAGTCGGTTCAACTTTTTTTTTTAAAGTTAATTTTATTTTTCATTTTTTAGTTACAAGGAACTACATTAGATAAAACCGTAATTGATCATGGCAAAAAAGTGTTTGCCAAAGGCCAAGCATATGTCTCTCTAATGTCCGGTATTATAAAGGAGTTCGCAAATTTGCTAGCTTGCAAGCACTCTCAAATAAGATATCAAACTTATATGACAGTTCTTTTGGAGTTTGTTGAAGACTTTGACAAATTTCGCGCACGCGTTGTAGTAGGTAAATACCAACGGTATTAAAACAGTGGTATTATTATGAAAATTATTTTGTACGGTGAAAGATGCCAACTGTGTTACAATTAGATTAAGTGTCACTGCTCTAAATTCCATAGCTAATCCATAGATACTAATACAGAATTAATACTCCATTTTAGAGTGCTTACAAGCTAGCAAATTTTGCAAACTCATTTATAATACCGGACATAAATCGGATAAAGAGTTTGAAAGGATTAGCGTTTTGTGACTTAGAGCTAAATAAATTTTTAAATAAACCACACGATGAAAAATCACTTTCCGAAATGCAAAGGTTAAGAGTTCTTTCATTAAATATAAAATAAAATTCAAAAAATATTTATATATATATATAACTACTAAAACAAATATGAATAGACAAAGATTATTATAAAATTTATTATTAATTCTTTAAAACTGTATTTTACTAGATCTAAAACCTACCTGTCATATTTAATTTTAATTATTATTTATCATTATTTTAGTCATAATGTAATATATTCTTATTATGTATTGACATAATCAATATAAAAGGATATAATATAATCCAAGGAATTAATAAAATTATTATAATTAATATACATTTAGACAATAATTATTAGAAAACGCGTAAATAAATAATCTCATATTCAAAAAAATAAAGAAACTGTCATTTGCCAAATACACAAGACACCTGTCAAAATTTAAATGTTATTTGTATTTATTATAATAATTACTCAACCGATTTTAATCGTTTGTACCTTGATTTAAAGATCTTACACTCCATATGTTATATCAGTAATAAAAATTCCACATTAGAAAGGTTTATCACTAAAAATTAGTAAGAGCTTTTGCTTTTTATTTTTCCATAGATAACTAGAAATGTAAAATCGCGGAATTTTTGAGGTGTTTCGTTGTATATCTTCCGACTATATCATTAGATCCTGACAAAATTTACAAAAGGACCACCTGGAGAGTATTCTCTTTCAAACCAACAAAAAATTATCAAAATCGGTCCACGTAATACGAAATTATTCGTGAACATCGCTAAAAAATGAACATATATATAAATATATATACATATATATATATATATATATATATATATATTTAAATATACCTATTTTGTAGGGGTTTTTTTTAGGTCAAAATATTAATTAAAGAACTAAACCAATGTTCAAATCATTTTAATTAATAGCGCTTATTTTAATTTTCAACATTTTTGTCTTCATCAGAAATTAATAATTATCCCTATAAGAAATCATAAACTTATGTTTATGATTTCTTATAGGGATAATTATTAATTTCTGATGAAGACAAAAATGTTGAAAATTAAAATAAGCGCTATTAATTAAAATGATTTGAACATTGGTTTAGTTCTTTAATTAATATTTTGACCTAAAAAAAACCCCTACAAAATAGGTATATTTAAATAATATCAAGATGGTCATATATATGAATACTAATATATATATATATATATATATATACGAGTTGAATTGAGAACCTCCTCCTTTTTTTTGAAGTCGGTTAAAAAGGAGAAGTTATTATTATTATTAGATTTATAAAATACTCATAAGTACCTGTAACGGGCATTACAAATTTTGGAAGGCTATTTAAGCTAACTGTCAGGTAAATCTGCAAAATCTCTTAATTCTATTTTTTTTTTGTATACTGTGACTATTAATATAGGCAGATATAAACATAGAAATGAAGCTAGATTGTATGTTTATTTTTACACACAATTGATAGATAATTTTTAGTTCATTGCTTGGAGTTGTTAAATGTAACAGTGATTTTAAAAACAATATGTAATAATGAAAAATGTGTTCTTTCTTATTGTTTCTTACCATTTAGGCGTCAATTTATCAAGATGTGAACTTTTTACGCAAAAAATAAATAAAATAAAAAGGACAGTTAAAAGTAGCGGTTAGTCTAGAAAAAAGCGTAAAATTTTGAAGAATATTAAAAATTAAAGTTAGTTTCAGGTAGCCAATAATACTATAATAATTTTAGAATTGAATAATACACACTAAATAAATTTATTTTTAACAATATTATTTTATACCTATAATTTATTATGTTATAAGTGATTAAATAATGTATTTCATAAGCTTGTAAATAGTATTATGTTTAAACTCTTTATTGATAAAATTTTGGCCCTTAAGTAGGGCCGTTGTTAGTCGAGTAGTAATTTAAGCGCGTTCACCGCGAATACGGCGTGCCAATTGTATATCTTTAGGCATGATGGTGACACGTTTGGCGTGGATAGCGCACAGGTTGGTATCTTCAAACAAACCGACCAGGTAAGCTTCGCTAGCCTCTTGTAACGCCATCACAGCTGAACTTTGGAAACGAAGATCAGTTTTGAAATCTTGAGCGATCTCACGGACTAACCGCTGGAATGGTAATTTACGGATCAACAATTCAGTACTCTTCTGGTAACGACGGATTTCACGAAGAGCGACTGTTCCTGGCCTGTAACGATGAGGTTTCTTCACTCCTCCGGTAGCAGGTGCACTTTTACGTGCGGCTTTAGTAGCAAGTTGTTTACGTGGAGCTTTTCCACCAGTAGACTTGCGGGCAGTTTGCTTTGTACGAGCCATTGCAGAGTTTTAAACAACAAAACGATATTGTAACACACAAACGAATAGAGCAATAGTCGAAAGTTGAATAACAGAAAATTCGTTTTCCCCACTTTATATAGACACACAACAATGTTCTCATTGGTTACACATTTCACAGTGCTGGGCGGAGCTAAATATATCTATATAAGCGCGATGTTTTTGTCAGTTGGATCATTCGTAAGCTGTTTGTGTTTCGATTGTTTGTTGATTTCGTTATTTCGATAATAATTGTATAATTATGACTGGTCGCGGTAAAGGAGGCAAAGGTTTGGGAAAAGGAGGAGCCAAACGTCATCGTAAAGTGTTACGTGATAACATCCAGGGTATCACCAAGCCCGCTATCCGTCGTCTGGCTCGCCGTGGCGGCGTGAAACGTATCTCAGGTCTGATTTATGAAGAAACTCGCGGTGTGCTGAAGGTGTTTCTTGAGAACGTAATCAGAGACGCTGTAACCTACACAGAACATGCCAAGAGGAAGACAGTCACTGCCATGGACGTTGTATATGCGTTGAAACGTCAAGGCCGTACCCTGTACGGTTTTGGTGGTTAAACACGTACTATGTACAAACAATGATTTGAATTATATATGACTGACAAACGGTCCTATTTAAGGGCCAAACATAAATCAAAAGAGAGTTAGAGTTAACTATTGATACATTATTTAAATATTGAATTATTTAGAGTAAAAATCCTCGCCAGACGTAAAGTCATGGACTGTACTACTGTTATTTCTAAAATTTTGTTTAAAAGCATGAGCTTCATGAACAGTTTTGTTAACGATATTTTCGAACGCTTTGCATAATGCACATAATGATTTTAGAAGTTATTAATAATAATAAATGCATTTTCCAATTTAAACGACTGTTTTTACTTCCATATTCTGAAAGAAATGGAAGTATTGTAATACCATCGAAAAATCGTGTCGGAGAAAATGACAAATTCTGATTGTACTAACTTCAAAACTTAATTTCCGCATGGCGGCTGTGCGTGTATCTGTGCGGATGTAGAATTTTCTTTCGTTCACGATAACAACTGTAAAAATGAACCGATCTGAATTATTTTTGGGGAAAATGTTTGTCTCAGTTAGTACTCCAGACCTATTGATTTTGGTGCTAATCGGATTAGGGGTTTTGGAAATATTCGAAATTTCGTAACTTTTTTCATCTAAAAAGTGAATATTGCGAGTATTATCTCACTAATTTTGATAAGATTTGGTACATTTGCAGTTCAATTGAATCTAAGGGACATTTATTATTTGTACGTGCCTAAATAGCCATTAAAGGGGTGAAAAACACACTGAAAATTTGAATTTTACTTCCATGTTCTGAAAGAAATGGAATTCTGATTGTACTAACTTCAAAACGTAAAGAAAAGTTAATTTCCGCATGGCGGCTGTGCGTGTGTCTGTGTCAAGATGTAGATTTTGATAAGATTTGGTACATTTGCAGTTCAATTGAATCTAAGGGACATTTATTATTTGTACGTGCCTAAACAGCCATTAAAGGGGTGAAAAACACACTTAAAATTTGAATTTTAAATACTAATATGTCATTAATTCATGTTGCCTTGGAAACAAATGCAACTAAATTCAAATTGTCAAATTAGTTTTTCTACGAATGTGAATTATGTTTTTGACATTAGAAAACTAATATTTATATACAAATTGCAAAAAGAGCTGTAACCGTTGTAAGTATATATGTTTTTTTTAATGTATTACGATATGTATATTCATAGTAGTAGGTTATATAAATAAAATATTTAAAAAAATATTTAAAAATTATTTAAAAAGATAGAAAGAACATGGAAGTCATGTATGGTTCTCCATACCGATATTTAAATACTAATATGTCATTAATTCATGTTGCCTTGGAAACAAATGCAACTAAATTCAAATTGTCAAATTAGTTGTGAATTATGTTTTTGACATTAGAAAACTAATATTTATATACAAATGGCAAAAAGAGCTGTAACCGTTGTAAGTATACATATATGTTTTTTATATGTATATTCATAGTAGTATGTTATATAAATAAAATATTTAAAAAAATGTATATTTAAAAATTATTTAAACAGATAGAAAGAACATGTAAGTCATGTATGGTTTTCCATACCGATATTTTTTTTATTCATCGCTAACTTTTTTTATAACAAATCATGTAACTGATAGCGGCCGGGTAATTAAGTTTCTGATATTTTTTTATTAAAAGTACTTCAATAAAGAATCATTTAATAATTAATAAATTAATCGGTTTGATTGGTAATTTCCAACCCTGATATTTTCTTATAAGATATAATAAAATTAAATTAAATGAAAAATTGATAAATGTAAAAAGTATATATTCACTTACAAATTGTAAACATAATATTATTATAATGGTTATGCCTTGGAAGTCACTGAACGTCGTGCGTTCATCAGAACCGTGTAGAGAATATGATCGTTTCTGGAGCTCATCGTTGCCTTAACTCGACATACTTTTTATTAATTTAAATGAAAATGATAAAATATAATCTTTAAAAATAGGTAACAGTTTGAAAAATACAATCAGTTTTATATTTTAAAATGAACTAAACATGAATTATTAGTATAGTTTATTGTAAGTTAACGATGAAACCCTTACATACGTGTTTGTATTTGCTACAACTCGAGTTTTTCACATCATACTAAAAAATCTCAGTAAATATGATCGATAAGACATGTATTATATCAACAACAGATGTATACTATTACGAAATTATAAAGACCGTATTCGATATACGATAAGATTGGATACACTGATGTTTTAAAAATGAACCGCTCGAACGGATAGAATCTGTTAAGTGTTACGATACCCCAAGCAATAGAGAAATATATAGAATAATTAATAATTCGGGCAAGACATACACGAGTGTATGCCATAAGATAAGGGTTCCGAAGTACGTAATACGTGGACTGTTTGGAGCCACTAACAGGTGTATTTTTGAGATAGAAAATAATATAAAAAAGTGTCTGTGTTCTACTAATTGAGATCAACATTTTGACACCCCACTCGCCTAAATATCAGATTAAAAAAATCTATAACGCCGCTCTCTATGATTCTAAAATTAAAAGTTATACTGCTGACTTTAGTTGGTAGTCCCACCAAAGATTCGTTACCATATTTTTTTAATCAGTAGTTACCAAGTTAGTGGCAGAGGGGAAAAAATAAAATACTGCTTTTGGCACCCTGATGGCGCCATTTTTGAGTTAGAAAGAAATAAGTTTCGCCGAAATAAAAAAAAGGGTAAAATATCGCTGGTTTTGTTATACATTTTAACGTGCCACATGCCATGGTATAAAAAAATATTTTTTTCACTAGCTTTAGCTCCTTAGCGCCTTCTTGGAAAATGATTTTTTTAACAAATTTGCATATCTGTTACTAGATGGCCTTATTTTACATTTTTGGTAAAAATTTCAAATTTCTAGCTTATATAGTTAACGAAAGATATTTTACTGAAAAGGACAGACGGTAAATTGAGATTAATAGGATTTCTTCGTAACCCTAAAAATCATAAAACAAGAATATATAAGCTTATTAATGGGCCTACTGAGCCCATGCACTTTTTGTCTAAATAATTATTGATTATTAAAATATTATCAGATTTACCAGTACTTTTAATAAATATTTTAACTTTCCAGAAAGTCGTGCTGTTTCATATATATTATCAGGAAAAATACAATACTAATTCATTAAACCATTGTTAATTGTAACTCAATTTTGATATAAATTTGGCTCTACAAAGAGCCGTTCTGAAGCCTGATGTATGTAATAAAATTTTATTTAGAACTTGTATATTTAGTGACGGCCTTGGTTCCTTCGCTGACGGCGTGTTTCGCGAGTTCACCGGGCAATAACAGTCTGACGGCAGTTTGAATCTCCCGACTGGTGATTGTAGAACGCTTGTTGTAGTGAGCGAGACGAGAAGATTCGGCCGCAATCCGTTCGAAAATGTCGTTGACAAAGCTGTTCATGATGCTCATGGCTTTGCTCGAGACACCAGTGTCGGGATGTACTTGTTTCAACACTTTGTAGATGTAGATGGCGTAACTTTCCTTACGCTTACGTTTCTTTTTCTTGTCGGTTTTCGTGATGTTTTTCTGAGCCTTACCAGCCTTCTTGGCAGCTTTACCGCTTACTTTCGGTGGCATAATAGCAGAAATTAACAAACAATCTGTACGTGATAACAGACGAAACAGTTCAATAGAACAGTGATGTTTCGGTTATATATATAGTTTATTTATCCTTATAGTTTTACATAATATTTACATATTTATATTTACATTAAGCCTAGGTTCCTATTTACATATTACCCTAATATAAAATCTGTTTTTATTTACACCCTGTAATAATTAATGTTATCTATTATTTAGTAAAAAAGTTTCAAAAAATGCTAGATATACTTAACCTATCTTATAACTAAACTTAACCTAAATCTATTGCAATAATTCCCTTTAAGGTTTGTAGAAGCTGGTCTCAGTGATTGTCATGTGTCGTCGAGATCTTCTGGATCTAGTATATGTTCTGCCTAACTTGTTGATGAGGTTATTTTCGTGATCTCTGGTCCCTTCGATGTAGCGAGTCGTGAGTTCAGTGATGTATTCTTCTATGGTTTTGATCTCTGCTAGTAGGTGGAGTTTTTCGACTGTGGTATTTCTTGGTTGTTTTAAGATTAGTCGGAGCACTTTATTTTGCAGGATTTGAAGTGAATTTATGTGACTGGTTTTGGTAGTACACCAGATTTGAGCACCATAAGTAGCTACCGCCCTGATACATGTTTTATATAAGGTTATCTTTAGCTTTTGCGGTAGGTTTGACCTCAGTAAGGTTAGTAATGTTATGAATGCATTTCGTCCTTTGTTAAGTTGACTATTTATGGTTTTTGCATAATTTAGTTTCTGATCCAATGTGATACCTAAGTATTTGGTGGTTTTGCCATTTCTAATTTTGTGATTTCCTATTTTAATTTCAGTTATATTGTTGTATTTTGATTCACTAAAAACCGTGTATTCTGTTTTGGCCGTGTTTACTTTTATTTTGTTTTCTTCGTTGTATTTATGGAGTTTTTTCAGTGCAGTTTCTAACTTTGTGATTGCTGTTTGATTACGATTTTGAGCAGCAGATGTATAGATCGCGGTATCATCAGCGTATAGTGACATATGAACACCGGTTGCGGGTTTGGGCATATCACTGATGTATGTGTTAAATAATGCTGGGCCGAGTATTGATCCTTGTGGGACTCCAGCTGTAATGTTTTTGAGATCCGATTTAGTGTCGTTGGTTATGACCCTGAACTTTCGTTGTTTTAGGTAGCTTTGAATTGTTTTTGTTATGTATAGTGGAACTCCTTGACAGTGGAGTTTTTTTACGAGGTTGTCATGCCACACAGTATCAAACGCCTTTTCAATGTCCAGCGATACCATGTAAGTATCTCTTTTCTTTTTCATTCCCATTTTGATGAATTCTGTTACTCTGTGGAGTTGGTGAATGGTTGAATGTTTTGTTCTAAATCCGAACTGTTCTTCTTGGTTGTTTTTTTCTATGTTTTGTTGAAGTCTTTTGAGTATTATTTTTTCTAGTATTTTTCCAAGTATTGATAACAGACTGATAGGTCTGTAATTTATTGGGTCATTTCTAGCTTTCCCTTGCTTGTGTATAGGAATAATTGATGCTATTTTCCATGGATTTGGAAAATGCTGTTTCTGGAGACAAGTATTGTATATAATTTTCAGTTTTGATATACCCTTGCTTGGCAGAGATTTTAGGCACTGGCTTGTGATGTTGTCAGGTCCTGGTGCTTTGCGGTTTTTAAGATGTTTAATGAAATTTTTTATTTCTCTGTTGTTTGTATATTTGATATCTTCCACGTTAGGTGTTAGTTGTTTTATTGAATCCACGATTTTTGCTACGTTTTTGACTGTTTTTTCGCTTGCTAAGTGGTTGCTAATGTTATGATTGTTTGCCATTGTTTCAGCAAGTAGGTTCGCCTTGTCCAGGTTCGTGATGGAGTAAGTGTTGCCATTTTTTAGAGTTGGGATTTCAGTGTTTCTCGGTCTCAGTGTTCTAACAATTTTCCACATTTCAGTGTGACTTGAGTGTTCCTCGATCTTTTGTTCCCATAAATGATTTTTGTGATTTATAATGTCAGTTCGGATTTCATCGTTCAGCTGGTTTTTTAATAATTTAAAAGAATCAAATCTGGTCGACTGCCATAGTTTTCGAATCCTGTTTTTGTAGCGAATCTTTTGTGCAATTTCTTCGGTTGGTCTATATTCGTAGGGTTTTCTCTTGACTACTGGTATGGCAAGTTTCGCTGCGCTAATTATAGTTTGTTGAAGTTCTTCTACTGCTGCGTCGATCTCTTGTGTTGTGGATAAATGTTGGTTTATGTTTATGTGTTGGTTTAGATATTCTTTGTATTTGTTCCAGTTTGCATTGTTATAATCTGAATAAGTTTTTGTGTTCAATTGTGCTCTCGAGTTGATTGTTGTAATTGTTGGTTTGTGGTCTGATTCTGGTCCTTCGCAAACTGTTGAACTTTCTGTGGCTTGGATATTTTTTAGTATTACGAGATCTAATGTCGAGGGAGTCATGTTGTTGTACGGTATGTGTGTTGGTTCTGTTGGTGCAATTATGTCTGCTGAGTGTCTCTGAATGTAGTTAAAGAGTTTATTGCCATTTAGATTTGCTTCATTACAGTGCCATGCCTCGTGCTTGGCGTTTAAGTCACCAGCTATAATAGTCTTGTTGTTTGCGTTTAGGATGGTGTCCAGTTCCTCAGTCTTGAGTGATTGATTGCATATATAGATTGCAGTAAAGTTAAAATGAGTATTTCCCTCGACAAGTAGGGTTATATGTTCTGGTTGGATTTCCATTTGAGGTAATCTCGAATGTTTGATTCCATTTTTGATGATGACAGCAACTCCTCCACCTTGACGTTCTTCCCTGTCCTGCCTGTGTGTGGTGTATCCTGGGATTTTGATTTTTGTGTCTGGTTTCAGCCACGTCTCTGTGATTGCAGCAATAGATATGTTTTTTGTTTGTAGTAAGACGGTCAACTCGGGGAGTTTGTTTCTGAGGCTTCCTTTTATATTAAAATTAAGAATATTCATGGTAGAGATCCAAAAAATTCTGAGACTGCTTCGAATTTTTCCATAGCTGTAGTACAGCTTTTTAATCTTGCGTTTAGTTTTTTTATTTGTGTGATCATCTTTTTTATATCACATAATTCGTTTAGGGTTTTTAGTTCCTGTTGTAGAGTTTGTAGATCAGAATCCAGGGGTTGATTTTCAGGTTTTGTGGCTTTTGTTCTGAGCCATGGGTTTTCTTTGGGAATTGGTGCTGGTATATATCTTGTTGGCGCGGAGGGTGCACTTTTCTTTTTTGCTTCGTCGTACTCTTTTCTGTACTGACATTGTGAGTAATTTGCCGGGTGATTTCCTTGACAGTTTGCACACTTGGCAGGCGTTTCTCTGGATTTTTTGCAAACTTTTGTTTGGTGGTCTTCACCACATTTGACACATTTTGGTTTGGCGTAGCAGTTTCGAGCGGCATGCCCGAATTGTTGGCAATTGAAACATTGCGTAGGACCGGATCCGCGCCTATACTTTTCAAAGTATGCTCTACATCTAAGGACGAATCTTATTTTTTGGATATCGTTGTATTTTGTTCCATGTTCGAAGTTTATTTTATACTTTGGTTGAGCGGTATCTTTCATGATAAATATGTCGGTGATCGTAAGGCCTTGTGATGCTAAATCCTCCACAATATCACTTGGATCAGCCAATGGGATTCCGCGTAGCACCACCTCCATTGGTTTCATTTCTTTTGGCGTGTATGAGTGGAACTCAAGGCTGCCTTCCTGGAGTGCCTCCCTTACTTTTTCAAGTTCTTCATTTTTGGTGATGTGGATTTTTACATTTGATTTCAGGTACTTGATATGAAACCCCCCTGGACACATTTCAGTTAGGATCTGTACAAACTCCTTATGATTTGGTGGGTGGCGGTGAAGAATGATTGGTGGCAGCTTTTTAATTGTCGGCGTTGCTGTTGTTGGCGTCTTGTTTTCTGGTCTCTTTATTTTTCTATTTTGACTGAAATGTTCAGTGCTGTTGTTATATAGTGCAGCAAATCGATTTGGGTGCACAAAATGACCCCGGTCTTTTTGTTCAGGCGACAGCGGACTGTCGATGTCCATTTTCTTTTTCTTTCTCCCCTGCTCCATTTGTGTCTGGACCGCCTGGGCCATCGCCGATTGTTATGGTGAATTTGTGATCTTGATATTCACTGTAGTTTCTACCCGGTTTGTATCCCAGTGGTGCGGGCGCCCGGCGAGCACGCCCGATGTTGAAGGTGCAGCTTCGATGTCCAAAGTGTCGTCACTTTTCACTTTTATATATAAGATAATTTATGAAACTAGTTATCACAATTGTAAAAACACGAAATTACTGAATACTCATAACTCATAACCACTCTCGTCAGTGTCCGTCCGTAGTCACAGCGATAGTCGTGTCAGTGCCAGCGCGATCGTCAGTGTGCGTGATGTTTCGGTTTTGTTTAACCCCCCCTTTATTCAATGTACGGTATGTAGAGAGGAATATGCTGTTGACTTTGCGCGCTACGATTAGTTCATTTCGCACCAATCATAAATGGAGATCTGGAAAGTTATCTTTCTGTAGACTATATAAACCTGCACTTTGATTATTTATTCTTGTTGTACTTCTGTTATTCAGACGTATTTACTGTCATTCTTATTCGAATTATAATTATAACATAACTATGTCTGGACGTGGTAAGGGCGGTAAAGTTAAAGGAAAGGCAAAGTCCCGTTCAAGCAGAGCAGGACTACAATTCCCTGTTGGTCGTATTCATCGTTTATTACGCAAAGGCAATTATGCCGAGCGAGTTGGTGCCGGTGCTCCAGTGTATTTGGCCGCTGTGATGGAATATCTCGCCGCTGAAGTTCTTGAGTTGGCCGGCAACGCAGCCCGTGATAACAAGAAGACACGTATCATCCCTAGACATCTACAACTGGCTATCCGTAACGACGAAGAATTAAACAAACTCTTATCTGGCGTCACTATCGCACAGGGTGGTGTTTTACCAAACATCCAGGCTGTTCTTTTGCCCAAGAAAACCGAAAAGAAGGCGTAAATGAAAATAATCAATGAAAAGAAAAACAAAAACGGTCCCTCATGGGACCAAATTTATATTAAATTAGAGTTACAAACGTACACTGGTTTTTATATGTTAATTATAATTGGGTAATTCTTAAAATCGATATTACTTGTAAATAAACTGGTTAACGATAATTTCTATCACATTGCTGTAGATGAATTGAATAAATACTAACCTCAAATATGACACGTTCGTATGTGAATGTTTTTTTGACAATATTTATTAAAATTATTAAATATGCACATTTGCAAATATTCTATAGTTTAATACACTTAAAGCCGACAATACCCGTGTAACAAATGCATTTATGTATTTTGTACATTTACAAAAAAATTCAATGTTATTACACAGAATATTATGAAAATGATTTTAATTTTGTATATTTATATGTACAAATTTTTGAATGGAATTTAGTACCTAAAGTATAAAGTGCTATTTTTAGGGTTTCGTAGAAAACTAGGAACCTTTACGGTTTCAGTCTGTCCATCTGCGTATCTCGTATATGTCACAACCACCCCATTCTCTTAATAGGTAGGTATATTAAATACTTATTAAGATAAAATTTGGTACACGGACGTGTACTGATAACCCAAAAACAGAAATGATGAGATTTAAAATAATAATAATTTCTAAACTATCTGAAAATAAAACCAATAACAACAATGTTGATATTGTTTACTGTTTCTAATATTTTATTAATAATTGAACAAATTATGCTTTTCAACGTTAAATATGACAGCTCTCGAACAAACCAGTGTACGTTTGTAACTCTGTTTTAATATAAATTTGGTCCCTGGAGGGACCGTATTTTCCTCTTTGCAATTATCATTTACGCCTTCTTCTCGGTTTTCTTGGGCAAAAGAACAGCCTGGATGTTTGGTAAAACACCACCCTGTGCGATAGTGACGCCAGACAGGAGTTTGTTTAATTCTTTGTCATTACGGATAGCCAGTTGTAGATGTCTAGGGATGATACGTGTCTTCTTGTTATCACGGGCTGCGTTGCCGGCCAACTCGAGAACTTCAGCGGCGAGATATTCCATCACAGCGGCCAAATACACTGGAGCACCGGCACCAACTCGCTCGGCGTAATTGCCTTTACGTAATAAACGATGAATACGACCAACAGGGAATTGTAGTCCTGCTCTGCTTCAACAGGACTTTGCCTTTCCTTTAACTTTACCACGTCCAGACATTGTATGTTGTTTATAATTACAATTATGAATCGAATACAAGTGACAGTGAATACGTCTGATTAACAGAGTACGATAGGATATAATAAATGAACACAATAACACTTACCGGTCGTTTGTTGAATCATGAAGAAGCATTTCAGAACTCTTTTATACTCTGGAATATAGCACAGCCTACCGCATGCATCGCTAAAGCACCATCACTCACAAATCACCAATTCACTTGTATTTCTTTCATTTAAAACAAATATATAAATACTTGAAATGTAAATTGCATCAGTTCACGTAACAAATTGTTTTGTTCTTGATGTGTTATTTGTTAAATCAATCACAGTTTAACTTACATGTCAAACTTACTAAATGTACTCTATTTATCAATTATTTAAAGTAATATCTATTGTCTTAGATTTTAGGTTATGCTTGAGCTGGTCTGTATTCTGACTTGGATAGCAATACAGCGATTCCACAATTGCATTCAAAAGCTGGTCATTCTCGTAATTCTGAAAACAGAGCAATTGCAGATTTAAAACAATTTACCAGCACGGAAGTCAATGCCATTTACTTATAATAATAAGCACAGGAAGTATAATTCCAAATACTCGTCCAACATAATTACTTAATGACCTGCATTTTGTGCAATCAGTGACACAAGTAATTACGATAACAGCCATTTAGATTAAATAAGAAACATTTTATAACTAACCCAAATATTATTCACTTAGTATGCAATATAATTAAAAACTTACTGAATAAAAATCACTTCCAGTTCAATCTTTTTCTCATTGGAGTGTTATATTATTCATCTGATAATCATCAATGTAATTCCATAACATAACTTCTTCTGAATCGACTGGTATCAATTTAGGTTTTGTTGTTGGTTCTTTGCTGTACTATAATCTTTTGTCAACATTAGCAATAGATGCTAGAATGACTTCCGATCACTTTATCACATCGCCTAGTTTCGGGGATATCTCAATTGTCGGATTCGAATATAGGTGAAGAACTCGTGTCCGATGAAGAACAGTTACCGTATAGAACTTACTAAATAAAGTTTGCAGTGGTTGCCGGGGTTTTAACGGTACGAATCGTGCATTTTACTGTCAAAAACCACGGCAACCACAGTAAACTTAAATGATATTAAACATAATTTATTTAATATTTAAATATCAAACGTATTTGTAAGAACATATCACCGCAGTGTCAACCTCTGCAAGTCTAGGCCACATCTATTTATTAAAACACGATCTTATAACAGCATTTACAAGCACAGAAGCGCCTCCGTTAACCATTCAAATTACATAAACGGATAATTGAAATTCTAACCATTAAATGTCCAGTCTCGCTGTATCAACAGATTTTACACCAAAGGCAGTGAGCGATTGACTACTTGCTTCTTTATAATATATCCTACACGAAATTGTCACAAAGAACATTAAAGTTGCAACAACGTTAAAAGTATAAAAGCTCACTCACTACAGCAGAACGATGATATTTTATCCAGACAATACTGAAAATAGAACAGAGCATAAACAACTTATTATTAAACACTATAGTATCGTTAAATTGTAGAATAAACAAGAGATTTACATAATAATTAATAATATATGACATTCACATAATATAATAATAAATTAAATATAAATTAAGAAAATGATTTTTACACGTACACGAGTGTTTTCTCCATTTTATACAGTCTTTATTACTATTTACTAAGTAATTAATGTAAAATCAATGTATATTATGTTTCGATTGAATTATAAAATTGAATAAATACCTACTAACCTCAAATATGACGTTCGTATGTGAATGTTTTTTGAGAATATTAATTAAAATTATTAAATATGTACATTTGCAAATATTCTACAGTTTAATACACTTATTTAATTGTGTGGAGAACACGCTATTTTTATTGATCAATACATAATAAACGTGTAAATTAAGAAAAATGTAGCCCCAAAATTTGGCGGGATTTTCATGATTTTATTTATTGTAATTTATCACACACGATTGCATTTACAGATGAAAATTCACTCAAACTTACGAGTTTAGATTACAAACAAGCACTGGGATTGTAAATTATTATTAAAAACATCAGTGAAAATACAAAACATAAAACTGAAAATATCACCAAAATATAAGTAAACACACTTACATTTTAGCTGCACATTACTTTTAAATGTCAAACGTTAAAAAAATATTATCAATAAAATAAATGTGGAAAGTAATTAAGTTACTGTAGAGTTAAGTCAAAAATCGTATTAAAATATATTTTTCAAAGATAACACAGCAGTAATTAAGTAATTATTTGAAATTAAATAAATTTCATTATTATTTTATTATTTTCATAATTTATTTTGAACTTGTATATTTAGTGACGGCTTTGGTGCCTTAAATTTTTTGATCCACAGAAACATAAAGTTTCTCTACACGGTTCTGAAAATATGTTTTAACATTGTTCAATTTATTTTTAATCTATTTACAGTACTGAATTCAACTTTGAAGTACCTCTTACTTAAATCATGTTCAAAGTTTTTATTTACAAAACCATTTTTTATGATTTTATGATTAAATCTGACATCAATAATAATCAAGCAATGCATATATAACTTTTTGATTTACTTGTCACTGATTAGGGAAACATTTTTCTCACTGCGTTTGAATGTATGTACAGTCGCCTGCAGAACTCGTCTGGCACCCTAAAGGCTAGAATCGCTTACAACAGATTCCAAATTTAAAGAAAAACATCATCGGTTATCTTTTTCTAACAAGTTTAATATATTTAAATACTAAAATTCGGAATATCAAATATTTATTACCATAAAATTTACGTATACAATATTCAATAGATTACATAATAATTTAATTGCACAAATATATATGAGTACTATAAACGAAGAGTAGTTCTTTATCTAGCAAATGAATTTCAAAACATCTGTCTTTGTTTGATACATGGAGAAATGATTTAAATATTATAATAATCAAATGGGAGGAACCTACTAAGTTTGTGATAAACGAAAATGAATACAAACTGTAAGACCATTAATGCAGGCGACTGTACCTACGTGAAACGAATATTATTTATCTTTATTTTGATTTATACAGCATTCTAATAGTTTTTTTCTGGACGAATAAATTTTGATGTCTAGCTATCCAAAGGAAATCATTACGCAGAGTTTAATTTAATTTAATAATAGTGAAACCAGCATTTCTATAATAATGTATGACTAAGAACATATAAAATCCACCACTAATTATGAACTTGAACATTAGGCTGAACATATTTTTATCTTCAAAAAATGCAAGAATTTATAATTAAATTTATTTAATAATCGGATTTTCATATATTTATGTTATACTATATCTATGTTTTACACAAAATTAAAAAGATACTTATTGTATTATTTTTGAGCATAAGATATCATTGATTTAATTTTAACTAGTATTTATAATTAAAAAAATAATTATTAAAAATCCACAACATTATAAATATTATTGAAAAATCCATTTTACAATAACATAAAGTAATTTTTTTTAAACAATTCCGTGATGACTTAGAGTCTATGTCAGAAAACTGGCATTATCACAAGGTGGCCAATATTTTCCAGTAATTTCCCTGACTTCTCGGTTTTTTTACGTTTTTATTTTTTAAAGCATATTTTACACGTTATACTGATATGATAAGATAGGAAGAATACGGAACTCTAAGAACGAAAAATTCATAAACTGTTTAGGGTCCATCCCTAGACTATGCATTCCGCCGCAGTCACACCAATTTATTTGTATAATACACGATTTCCACTGTGAAGTGTATATGCATACTCTCTTTGACCAACTTCATCCTGTTAATTTGCATACTAAAGTTTTACCCTAAAGAGGTATTAATTAGAAATTATTCATATCATATTATTGTAATGTTCCGTCGGAATAAAATTTACGAAATCACAATTAACATAACAGAACTTGTGTGACATGTGCATAACAATTAGAGTAATTCATCTCATACTGATTTATGGTAATCGAGTATTCAATAAAATATTGTTAATTGAATAGTATTAAACTTTTATTAATTATCACGTATGTCCAGTTGCATTAATTGTAAATTCTTAATATAACTTACATATAGTGTAGAAGTATAACTCTTATTTGATATAAATTTGGTCCCTGATGGGACCGTTTGTTGTGATTATGATTTATGTCTTCTTTTCGGTTTTCTTGGGTAAAAGAACAGCCTGGATGTTTGGTAACACACCACCTTGGGCGATAGTGACACCAGATAGGAGTTTGTTCAATTCTTCGTCATTACGAATAGCTAATTGTTGTATTGAATTATTTCTATTCATTATTACGTACAGTTTGATTTATTTAATCTACTATTATGCCACCAAAGGTAAGCGGTAAAGCCGCCAAAAAGGCTGGTAAAGCTCAGAAAAACATCACAAAAACCGACAAGAAAAAGAAACGTAAGCGTAAGGAAAGTTACGCCATCTACATCTACAAAGTGTTGAAACAAGTACATCCAGACACTGGTGTCTCGAGCAAAGCCATGAGCATCATGAACAGCTTTGTCAACGACATTTTCGAGCGTATTGCGGCCGAATCTTCTCGTCTCGCTCACTACAACAAGCGTTCTACAATCACCAGTCGGGAGATTCAAACTGCCGTCAGACTGTTATTGCCCGGTGAACTCGCGAAACACGCCGTCAGTGAAGGAACCAAAGCCGTCACTAAATATACAAGTTCTAAATAAAATTTTACTACATACATCAGGCTTCAGAACGGCTCTTTATAGAGCCAAATTTAAATCAAAAATGAGTTACAATTAACAATGGTTTAATGAATTTGTATTGTATTTTTCCTGATAATACAGTGCGTTCACGATGAAAGGAAAAATTCGTTCAAATTTTCATTTAATTTAATTAAATTCATACGTACTTTGTATAATGTTATAAGAAAATGTCAGGGTTGGAAATTACCAATCTTTATTGAAGTCATACACAAAATAAATGCACTTTTAATAAAAAATATCAGTAACTTAATTACCCGGCCGCTAGCAGTTTACATAATTTGAGCCAAAAGTTTTCATTATACAGAAAAGTTAGCGATGAATAAAATAAAAAACCAGTCACCTAAATTACTACATTTAAAGTATAAAAACAACGAAAATGCATTTATTATTACCATTATTATTATACACATAGTCCAGTACATTTAGACGAAAAATAACTGTGTCTGGGGAATAATTCGCAATAAGCTGAATTTTTGTATACACCTTCATTTTGTCTTTATAAATAAGGTACCAAAAGTCTCCAACAATCCCATGCGAGCATACTTTTTTACAGCCCACAAAAGGTGCTAACAATTTGTTTTAAGTAAATATCTCTGTGTCTATTGGTTCTATGACTAAAATAGTTATCAAATATAAAGTTTAGAAAATTACCTACAATAAAGATCTTACAACTTTTTTCTTACAAGTAATCGTTTTCGCTTATTAAGAGGGTATTCTATATTATTTTATCAATAAACAGGGTTTCAAAAATATGTGTTCAAAACCCTATACCTCAATTCCAAAAATTGTCGGAGTTACAGCGATTTGAAGATGATGCGTAACATTAAATAGCCAGCTATGTATAAACATTGAACGCGTTTTTCTCGAAACTAAAAACTGAAAATGGTTGCCATAATATCACAAGATCTACTGAGCCAATTGACTCAAAATTTGCTGTTTACCTTCAGTACACATGTTATTTACCACCGTTAGCAGAATTGAGTCAAAAACATTTTTTTTTATTGTATAGATAGCGAAAGATTAAAAACATAAAAAATAAAAATGAATTGTATGTAGGTAATTTTTATCGTAATTATATCAGTGGCCAACAAAACCAATAATTTGTTTTATATATATAAGTTAGGCTATAGCGGGTTGCAAAAAAAAAAAATAATAATTAAAATAAAAAAATTGCGGCATTTTGAAAAGTGACTATTCATTTTTATTTTTTTTATGTTTTTAATCTTTCACTGTCTATACACTAAAAAAAAATGTTATTGACTCAATTCTGCTAACGGTGGTAATAACATGTGTACTGAAGGTATATACACAGAAAATTTAAAGTCAATCGGTTCAGTAGATCTTGTGATATTATGGCAGCCATTTTCAGTTTCGAGAAAAACGCGTTCAAAGTTTATATATAGATGGCTATTCAATGCTACGCATCATCTTCAAATCGCTGTAACTCCGTCAGTTTGAGGTATAGAGTTTTGAACACATATTTTTGAAACCCTGTTTATGGATAAAATGCAAAAAAAATAATTATATTTTCACATTTTTAGACTAGAATACCCTCTTAATAAGCGAAAACGATTACTTGTACGAAAAAAGTTGTAAGATCTTTATTGTAGGTAATTTTCTAAACTTTATATTTGATAATAACTATTTTAGTCATAGAACCAATAGATACAGAGATATTTACTTAAAACTAATTGTTAGCTCCTTTTGTGGGCTGTAAAAAAGTATGCTCGCATGGGATTGTTGGGGACTTTTGGTACCTTATTTATAAAGACAAAATGAAGGTGTATTCAGCTTATTGCGAATTTTTCCCCAGTAAAAACCTAATGTTCCTGGACTAACAATGATTATTACCAGTCACAGAAAGTCATATTTTCATCAGAACCATGTAGAGAAAACAACCGTTTCTAGAAATCGTTTTTTGGATCTCATCGTTGGCCCTAACTCGACATACTTTTTATTATTCTAAATGCAAATTATAAAATATAATGTTTAAAAATAAGTAACAGTTTGAAGACTATATTCAGTTTTACATATTAAAATAAATTAAATATGAATTAGTAGTATAGTTTGATCGTAAGTTAACCATAAAACACTCATATACGTGTTTGTGTTCGTTATAACTTGAGTTTTTCACATTTTACTAAAATATCCCAGTAAATACAGTCGATTAGACATATGTTATATAAAGAACAAGTGTATACTTCTACTAAATTATAAAAATTGTATTTGATATACAATGAGATTAGATACACTGACGTTTTAAAAATCGACTGGTCGAACGGACAGAATCTGTGCTGAATGTTACCATGGCAAGTAATGGGTTAAATATAAATATTATCTACTATATAATATAACGAAGTGCCCTGACTGACTCACAATCATTTTTTTGACCATTTCCACTCATCGGAGAAACTTGAAATTTGGTATATATATTCCTTGGGGGTAAAAAATAACAACTAGTGGGCCTTTTTTGAAAAAGTTTATAAATGGGGTAACAAGGGGCCCCCAAATTTTCAAAAAAAAGTTAGAATTTTTTTATTATTTTTTTTTATATTCCTTGGGCGATATAATGTAAGGTTCAAATTTCAGATTTAAAAAAAAATGAAAAAAAAAGGAAAAAAAAAGTTTTGATGTAAAAAAGTATCAAAACGAAAACCGATATTAGATTTTTTTAATTTTTTTCAAATACTTTGGTTAATTGACAACCATGAACCCGTGTCTGATTTTTGAAAAAGATATGTTAAAGAGGAGAAAATAAACAAAATACGTTTACATATAATGCGCTTTAAGCATTTACTAAATTAATTGCAAATGTCGTAACTATGGATACATTGTATTTTATTGATTATTTTAAAAAAATTTAAATGTCAGTGGCCATTTAAAATTTTGAAGTGAACAATAAAATATAACAAAAAAGAAATATAAAGAACATAACGAATGAAAAAATATGCAGAACTCTAATGTAATACATATATAATTAAAATTTTCTTAAATAAATTTGACAAAAAAATTGAAGACAAATTACAGCATTCGAATGACTAACATTCGGCATAACATAGGTAATACATTAAAATTTAAAACTTAAAGTTATTGATATATCAATATTTTTACCTACATAGGTATTTTAAATATCAGAAGTATTTATTTAATTAACAATTAACATTGACGTAATTTTAAATGATATTTTTTTAATTGTTAGCATTTGTACATCTGTTAAGTATCCACATTTACTTATCTATGTATGCAAGCATCTGTGCATCTGTACCAATCTGTATATCATACATCTAAAATGTCAATGTGTATCTACTGTGCTCTAACTTTTAAATAGTTGAACTGATTTCAAATGATTTATTGCGAAATGTTCGAATACAGTGACAAAATTCGTTTAATTTACAAGAATATTTGATTTTAAAAAAGGTTAATCTTTTTTAATACGAAATGTAGGTATATACTAATATATAGTTAATTGTAATTAATTGTAGAAAGGATGTACAACAAGAATGTATACAAGCTACTAATAATATATTTATATAGAAACATTGATTTAATTTAGATGACTTTTTGAAAGACACGAGGAGAAAAACCGAAAATGAAATTATTTTTAATATTCATAAAATGTTATTTCAAATCATGTAAGTATATACAATATATTTAAAAGTCAGCATTATTCCATTATCATAAAAAAGTAATTATCATCTGTAGGCTTTCATGGCTGTTCATATATGAACTTTGGTTTCCGAACTGATGTCAACGTTTAAATGTTTTTTTGTTGCCGTTGTCCATATGAACATATGTATGGCTTGATGTTTCGACTTCCATGTCGGAGTCTTTTTCATATAAGACTAAAGGTATGTGTAATACAGGGTGACAGATTAAGAGTAACCCATTCTTAATTAATAATATCGAAATAAGTAATCACTTAGGGTGCGGTGCGTTCCAGATGGCACTTGTAACGTTACGATCGTTGATTACATCGTTCCGTTTGGCGTTTGAAACGATCATGACGTGTCAAATATTCTGAATGATGCAATTGTAAGAACCAATGAGTGTCAGTAAAAGCCAGAAATTAAACCGGATATATCTGATACAATTCCTTATACGTATATACCAAAGTTGTAAACAACGGAGTTAGCGGACATCTGTCAGGAGAGTAAGTCCCTCCTTTTTTATAATTTAATTAAATATCCTTAAGATTCTTTGTTTACCGGGGTTCATATTTTTCATCGTTGAAATGATTTGCATTATTTTGTGATTGTTGCAGAAATCAAAATTTGCATTTTACAATAATTTCTACAATCAAAATTATTTCTATGCCGGATAGTTAAAATATTTAAAAAAACTATTATAATAATGTTTTTTAACTGTGATATTTTTCTTTGTTCTGTATTATTTTTAGTTTTGAACGAGTTAAAATTAAAAAAATTACCAAAAAAAACATTTATTTTTTCAGTTAATACGATAAGGAGTTAAAACTAACAGTGAATTGCTTAAGAGGTTCACGTGCGTTACTTTCCTTCAATAACAATTTCACCGAAGAACCTCATTATGTTCTGATGAAGGAAGTATTCAGTCAAACATTTGGTGTTCCTAACCACCACCCGAAGAACCAGCCGTTCTTCAATAATGTTTACACATTCAGTGTTTTGGATAATCGTATATGGTTCAGGAACTTCCAGATACTGTCAGAAGACGGCGCTTTGGCTGAAATAGGGTCCAGATTCATCCCTGGAACGCACCCTTAGTGGGCCTAATTTTAACTATCAAATCTTTTGTGAACCTTAAAGTTTTTGTAAAAATGGTGTTATGGCCGATTGATGGTTTTCGACAGACGAGTAACACAAATTCTGTTTATTCCTCTCGCCAAGAAATTGGAAATGCGCTTCGTTGCTCATAATTATGATGTTAACAAAATTATTCCCTCTATCTAAAATCCAACAACTGAAATCCAAACATGTGTTTAAGTCATTTGGAAAAAGTTTTTGAGCGTTTTGCCATTTGTATGGATGAAAGTGTAAATCTTTCTTCAAAATTAGATTTGATTGATTAAAATTTGCTTCAATCCTGTTTGTTTTTCTTCTCCGATTCACTTCCAATTGTCTTGCGATTTGAAGCCACGGGAACATTTAATTGTTGTCGGAACCACCACTGAGTCTGAATAATTTAATTGGTTAAGGTTAACAAAAGATTTTACAGTTAAAATTAGGTTCACTAAGTGATTACCGTTTTCGATATCATTAATTAAAAATGGGTCACTCTTAATTTGTCACTCTTTATATTAATTTGAAACATTTTTAATTCTATAGTTATGGCGTAAAAGTTATAAAACATTTTTTTACCGTTGTCGTATCAAAAACAAATGTGATATAAGAATGTAATATATTTTTATACGACAAGAGTTTAAAACATATCAAACAAAAACACTACGCCAATCGTTCATACTTAGGATACACCAACATGTCAAGGCGAAATTCAACATTAAATTAAAAATTTAATTATTTGTTGATCTGGAAATTATTATATTCCAATATTAGAAGTAAATTTTTTAATGAGAGTTTCGAGTTATATAGGTTATAGTTAGGTGACATCGATAGAGAAACCATAGATGTGAACGGATTTTGATTTATCGAGATTCGACTTAAAAAATTAAATAATTTGGTGTGAATTTTGTTTTAAATTAAAATTTTGAAAATAATTAACTTGGAAATTACTGTATTCCAATATAGATATAATTGAACAGAAAAAAAATTAAATAATTTTTACTTTAGAGATTAAATTTATAAACCCGAGTAACACCGGGTCCAAAGCGTTAGTTATGTAAGGATTCCTTCATATTCATAAAGATACAAAATAAGTACATATCATGCTGCGGGGACATATCTTATAGAAAATCGGAAGGCTCTGTAACGCGGAGACTTTGTATGAACTTGATTTCTGGGCTGTTATCCATGACATTGTATTAAAAAACTTGAAAATTAATTGATTCCAATATAGAAATACTTTAATTGAAAAAAATTATTACAGAATCTTTACTTTACAAATTAAATGTATATACTCGAGTAACACCGGGTCCAGTGCGCTAGTATACATATATTTTTTTAATTGTGACTAACCTAAGCGGTGATATCGTTGCCATCCTTAATATATATAAAGCTCAACGTCTCTCTGTCTGTCTGTCTGTCTGTCTGTCTGTCTGTCTGTCTGTCTGTCTGTCTGTCTGTCTGTCCGTTAGTTACCTTATCACTCGAGAACCACTTATCCGATTTACGAGTTTTTTTTTTAATTCATAGGTACGTTCTCTGGCCAGGTTATAGGCTATATTTTTTTACGTTAGGTAACATAACAACAAAGCAGTGACGATAATAGTAAATCAAGTCGGAAAAAATTTTGCCGTCGGCGCGCTGTTTTGTAATACGCTGCCTAAACCGTTCAATATAGAACAAAATAATGTAATAAAGAATTGTGTAGAATCAAAAGTTCTTCAATTAAGTCCGCGACACCATATGTCTAACTTTTATATTTTAGCCACAATGACTGCTTTTATGTTACAAAGAAAACATAAAATATTTGGGTTTTGTTTACATGGACTTATGACCTGCAAAACATTAATCCATATCGAAATAAATGATTTCATCGTCATAAGTACTTAATGTAGATATAGTTTGCCATTTACAGCATCCAATTTGGTCGTATAGTTTAGAAAATATCTTAAAATCCTTAATATATATAAAGCTCAACGTCTCTCTGTCTGTCTGTCTGTCTGTCTGTCTGTCTGTCTGTCTGTCTGTCCGTTAGTTGCCTTATCACTCGAGAACCACTTATCCGATTTACGAGTTTTTTTTTTTAATTCATAGGTACGTTCTCTGGCCAGGTTATAGGCTATATTTTTTTACGTTAGGTAACATAACAACAAAGCAGTGACGATAATAGTAAATCAAGTCGGAAAAAATTTTGCCGTCGGCGCGCTGTTTTGTAATACGCTGCCTAAACCGTTCAATATAGAACAAAATAATGTATTAAAGAATTGTGTAGAATCAAAAGTTCTACAATTAAGTCAGCGACACGATATGTCTAACTTTTATATTTAAGCCACAATGACTGCTTTTATGTTACAAAAAAAACATAAAATATTTGGGTTTTGTTTACATGGACTTATGACCTGCAAAACATTAATCCTTATCGAAATAAATGATTTCATCGTCATAAGTACTTAATGTAGATATAGTTTGCCATTTACAGCATCCAATTTGGTCGTATAGTTTAGAAAATATCTTAAAATATATTTATAAAGGTAACATTTTAAATGTATGGTGTCGTGCCGCATCGAAGCGATGTACATCAGACTGGATTCGCTTACGTTCGGTAGATATTCGGAGTCCCTCGGCTGACGTTTGAGTTAATTTTGTTTTCAATAATTAACATTTAAATTTAAACAGAACACAAATTATTTGTACTTTTTTCTTCTGATTCGTTTTTGTTAGGTAATTTAGGTATTGATAAATTATTATTACAATAATAACTAATCGTGTTTGTACTTAATTAATTAAACTATATTTTTCAAAAATCCTAAACAATAATTCCGTAGTCTACGCGAGCGAAGCCGCGTGGGCCCAGCTAGTATATTTATAAAGATAATATCTTAAATGTATGGTGTCGTGCCGCATCGAAGCAAGTACAACAGACTGGATTCGCGTACGCTCGGTTGTTATTCGGAGTTCCTCGGCTGATCGTTTGTGTTTATTTTGTTTTCAATAATTAACATTTAAATTTAAACAGAACACAAATTATTTGTACTTTTTTCTTCTGATTCGTTTTTGTTAGGTAATTTAGGTATTGATAAATTATTATTACAATAATAACTAATCGTGTTTGTACTTAATTATTTAAACTATATTTTTCAAAAATCCTAAACAATAATTCCGTAGTCTACGCGAGCGAAGCCGCGTGGGCCCAGCTAGTCGTAAATAAATGGCGGACGGGGCACAATTTTCCACGGTTTTTCGCGTTTTTCTTTGAAAATATTCACTCTACGAACACGATGGTAATAACTTTTTTTGTAGAGAATATAATTTACTATAAAATAAGATCAAGGTTATTAAGATCAGTTATGTACTAGCGTAAGGAGCATTGTGACTTTAAAAAAATATAGTTAAGTAAAAAATCTTTTTTTGCATTTTTTTCTATTTTAGTTGACCCTGATGCTATTTCGAGATTTTTTAGTAGAATCTTATTCAAACATCATAAATTTTCGCGTCTAATAAAAACCAAAAACATCAAGATTAATGCAGTGGTAACGGAAAAAAGGTTATGTTTTTTAACTACTACATTGCTGTATACCAGAACAAATACGTTCCTATTATAGTATTGATGTAAAAAATTCAAATTATGAACATATTCCATTAAATATATTATAGAGTATTATTATAAGTATTACTTCAACAACATTACAGACTATATGGTGTATTTTTAGAAACGGTTTAGGGAGGAATTTCGGTCTGGGTATTTGTGAAAAATTAACCGATTCACTACAAATATTTGCGTGTCTATATAACTATATTAAATAGTTAATTTCAGTAGCTAAACAATATACTTGAATCAATTTTTATAGGATCGTAACAAGACAGGTACAATAGATCCATCTATTTTATAAACAAAAGGCATACAAATAAAGGAGCAACTAATTCATTAATATATTATCATAATTATTTAATATTCTATAATATTTAATGTTCTTATTACCTTAATGTGAGAACCCCAATTTTAATCCTGTAAAACCGATAAGGCCTTAGTATTCATATTTTAGCCTGAAAATGTTACTATAGCCCAGGGAAGAAAAACACAGCTTAATTTATTAATTAACACAGCTCCATATAAACATTCAAATGAAATGATACTTATACATGTTATTACATTATTTTATTTTAATACATAGATGAATATTTTCACAAATATCCCTATATGTATCTAATTGTAAGTGTAGAGCAAAAAATTATATCGATATTATTAGTTTTGGTTTTTAGTGATTTTTTTACGGTACGTTTTGGTAGGTTTCCTTAAGATTCTTAACTAAAAAACTTACAAACTTGTTTTTACAAAGCGAAATTATTTAAAATCGAATGTTTTAAAATTATAATATTATAAAAAAGAATCGCACGGACATGTTTTTAGCCTAAAAATATTTATAATTTTACTGTTTAGTCATATTTATAACATAAGTACACATAAAATTTTATAAAGGGTGCATTTTATAATAAAATAATTTTTTTTTCGATTTTTTAATTTTTGACGTACCTATTGTTAAATGCAGGTCAATTTAACACATTTTTTCTCTCTTTTCTACTCAATATGTCTTAAGCTTATTTTAGTAGAACCATTAAAAAACTTTGAAAATGCTTAGGCGTGGATTTTGAACACAAAATTGAACAAGAATGGTAAATTTTCATAAATCGCTATGTTTGTAGTTCTACTAAATGTGATTAAAATTGATTAAAAATATTTTTTTAATATATCCGAATGACACAGATTATTATAGATTATTTGCTACTCTTTAATTTTTGTCCTGTAATTTTTTCACGTACAAATAGTCATATGAAAATAGTCAATTGCCATAGAGTGCGACATACCGTATGCAAATATATAGCCATACTTTCTCCGCGCTCTACCACGAGAACGGTTGTTTCTTTTTAAAAATGGAAAAAACCTTTTTTCTTAAGAATTTTATAACACACCATTTATATAATAACCCTTATTGACATCCGATATTTATAACACTGTAACGAAGGTGTATACAAAAATTCAGCTAACTGCTATTTTTTTCCCAGATTGAGTGCATTTATATCTAAAATTACTGGACTATTTATGAAATTGTTCGTTACTCTGACTACTACTGTTTTAACCAACAATTTTTCTAAGTTTTGGAATTAAAAAAAACATATCTCCTGTATGGTACATAGTACAAATTTGCAAATAGGCTCAAATGATGCGAAATTAAATTGAGCACAGACAAAAATAACATATTTTTTTAATTTGGGCCCGCAAAGTAGGTTATATTTGTGATACAAGATGGAATTATATATATTTTTAATGTTTAACTGCAAATTTAGCATAGTTAACGGGACCACATTTAAAAAAATGTTCTCTGTATCTATAAAGAACTTAGTTCTGCGTCATTTGGGCCTAATTGCAAATGTGTAGTATTTATCATTTCGGAGATATTCCGATTTTTATAAACACTAAAAATTGTTTCTTTCAACCCTGATTGTAGGGTTTGCTCAACACCTAGGAATGGGGACTTTTCAGAAAATACTCCTCACAACTATCTCTAAATCCATGAAAAATCCCTGAACTATTGGAATTATTTGGAACTTTTGCACAAGTTTCCTGAACTAAAATAAAATATTTAAAAAAAAAATTATATTTAAACATTGTTTAAAAAGATAGATAGAACATGGAAGTCATGTATGGCTCTCGATACGGATATTTAGCTTTTTACAATGTATTTTTGCACGACGAAATCGGGTTCACGATCTTAATATACGTGTAACTGTAAACATGTGGGCGCGGATGTGAATGACAAAACAATTCAAATGAATAAATGACCTTGAAGGTTTGTTTGTTAGCTAAATACTATAGTAGTGCATCTACATTTCATTTGTTTAAACAAAAAACTCAGGATGGGTCATATTAGTATAATAATATATGGTTGGTAATATGTACCTAGTTAAAAAATATATTTATTAGAATGTTATATTACAAACTAGGGGCTTTGCCCCTGGGCGCTTCGCGCCCCAACCCCTTATCGCGCCACATTTGATTGATAAAATATAAATTATTTTTTTAATATTAACTTTTGTCTTATCAAATTTTCATAAAATATTTCACTGTAATTGTTTTAAATGCTGATAAGTAAATAATTCTTGAATTTGACTGTGAGTGATAATAATCATTTATCATTATTACATTTCCAGTAATGTTACTATTTACATGTACAAATCACCCTAACCACAGACGTACTCGGGTCTCAGCCTTTGGCTGCGACCCTCGTATACATCGTAATTTATACCTTTACCATTAATTTTGATAATACCTTTAAGAAATTACCAAAAAATCATTGTGAATATCAATTTCCATATTTTTTTGCATACAACATATTCAAAGAATGCATTGAAGCAATTTTCAAGACCACACTCCTGACTTTGACTTATTTATTATTTTTATAAATTTATAAAGTTTTTAAATTTTGTTCAATTTCAATCAAATCAATTTTTTTTCGTCACGATTAAAAAATAGCAATTTTAAATATTTTATAATACGATGCCACTGACAATACTAAAAGAATTAATTAAATAAATTTTAAAAATCGCAAAAAATCAATTTTTCAACATATCTCATTGGTGTTTCCCCTTAATACTCTACCCCTGTCTTTATACATAATTATTTAGTATAAATTGTTTGATACATTACATATTTGAACTATCAAATGATTTTCAAAATTGTTTATTATACAACTCTTAAAAAATAACAATTTAAAATATTTTTTACTATGCCGCACCTGACTTAATTGTTAATAAATATTAATTTTTGGGCAAATTACATCAATCCCTAATGACTAATATAACTTTTTAATTTTAATACAATTATATCAAAAAAAGCAATAAAAAATGTTCTTGTAACCACGCTCCTGACGTAATTCTTATTAAATATAAATTATACTAATTACATCAATATACTAACCAATTTTGGTGAAAAGTTTCATTTATAAACAATTTAATTGTAATGTACCAATTTGACACATTTCTGTACACGCCCCTGACGTATTTCAAATAAAAAACAGCTGTTTATGACAGGCAAATATCAAGTCCACGTGGAGTGTTTAAAATTCATACTAAATGCCCATTTTCAACCAATCACAGCGACGAAATTCTAAGAATTCCACAAACAAAAGCCTAGTGTCGAAACTGCTAAATTTCAAATTAAACGTCAGAAAGCAAAATTTTGTGCCAATTTTACATGTCGTTTCTCGGAAAAAAATACACAGCACAGAAACTATTCTAGTTTTGCATAAGAATATAAGCCTGTTAACTGCATCAAGGACGAATCTAAAAACAGGCAAAGTATGAAAAAAATCCAGTGAACGGTTTAACGGGCTATAAATTGATTGCTTCTGGACAGACATACAAATATATAATATAAATACTAGGGGCCTTGCCCCTGGGCGCTACGCGCCCCAACCCCAAATCGTGCCACATTTGATATAATATTGATTGATAAAATATAAATTATTATTTTATATTAACTTTTATCCTATCAAATTTTCATAAAATATTTCACTGTAATTGTTTAAAATGCTGATAAGTAAATAATTCTTGAATTTGGCGGGGATAATCATTTATCATTATTACTTTTCCATTATTATTACTATTTACATGTACAAACCACCATAACCTCAAACGTACTCGGGTCGCAGCCGAAGTTTGTTTATTTTATACCCTTATTAAATTTTGATACTCTAAAAAAAATACCAATAAATCATTGCGAATATCAATTTTTACATTGTTTTCCGTTGAACCTATTCAATGCGTTGAAGCATTTTCGATGTTATTTATTAGGTAAATTTTTTTTATTACGATCTTTATTTTATGTTATTTATACAATCTTATGAGAAAATACCAAATAAAATTTTTTTAAGACCACACCCCTGACTTAATTAATATAAAATATAAATTTTTGGGTAAATAACATCAATTTCACAACAACCGAATGATTGAAAACTATTTTTTTGTAAAATTGTATAAAAAAATAGTTAATGCAAATTTTTGATTCATTTATTATTTTTATATATTTCTAAAGTTTTTAATTTTTGTTCAATTTCAAACAAAATCAATTTTTTACGTCATGATTAAAAAATACAAATTTTTAAAAAAATTTATGCGACGCTCCTGACTTTTTATTTATTTTTAAATATAAATTTTTAGATAATGTTATATCAATCTCACAATTTCAAAAAAATAATAAATCATTAAATAAAATTTTATTAGAAAATGATCATAGTAAATTTTTTTTATACGCTCATGATCTATTTATTATTTTCATATTTTTCTGAAATTTTTAATTATTGAACAATTTAAAAAAAATATAAAATTTTTATAAATGTTACGAAATTTGACAGCTCCCATGTGTAAAAAAATGTCATATATTTATTATGACACCCGCCCCTGGTTTAATTATTTTTAAATGTGAACTTTTGGATAAATTGCATCAATATGACTACTACAACAAAACGATTAAAAATTATATTTTTATACAATTTAAAGTTTCCAGTTTTCTGACCTTATTTTCTTTTTTGATACGCTCCTGACGTTATTTTCGCATTTTCTGAAATTTTCAATAATTTTAATAAAAATAATTTTTTTTACAAACGTCAAAAAATATGTCATCTGTCATACACCACGTGATTTCTGACAGATACCGTCATGTCATTTTCGACCAATCAGACGTTACACGGCTTCCATATAAACCTCGGGTGATATTCCGAGGATACAGAGTCACTGTCGTCTTCTGCGGTCTTGAAGCATCGACTTGAGAATTCGGTCTCTATCCGAAAACATCTTAGTCAAGTCGACCAGACCAAAATGCAAGTTGTTAATGAAGGCACTTGCTCCTTCAATTAAACAAATAATTTATCAAGTTTATATCAGAACAGAAACACACTTCTCGCGCGAGAGTTAATTTGCGACAAAATTTAGAAATCGTTCTAGAATAATCTAGAACATTCTCTGTCATCTGTCAAAAAGCACGTGAATTTTAAATCTGACAGATCTGACGTCATTTTCAACCAATCAAAACGTCGGATTAGAAAAAAAAGCCTATGGTTTTTACCTTAAAATTTAATTTTAACGAAAATTTTCACATCTTGCCCTAGAAAAAAAATCACAACTCAGAAACCTTTCATAGCTAAGAAATGAAATCTAGCCTATTGACTGGATTATGAATGAAGCTACATAACAAAAAAAAAAATACGCAAATCGGTTCAGCAAGAGTCGAGTCTATAAAGCTGTAGTTTGGTGCGGATATATATATATATATATATATTGCACGTTTATATTATAGTGTAGATACTCACGGTTTATATAACAGAGGGATACAAAACTTGTATACAAATAATTTCATCAATAAACTTTATATAATTTATTTTTATTTTTATTTTTTACAAGTAAATTAATTAATAAAGTATTGCATCAATTTACTCGATCCCAAAAGGGGAGAAGTACCCTGCTTCGACATCTCCCCTTCCTTTCTGTCTGTCAACGCCCATGTCCATATCCATCTTTGGATGGTATAATATTGTAATAAATAGATAAAAATACTTAAATCAAAATAAATATAATTAAGTGTTGTCATTTCACATATCCTGCACGTAATTTTTAAATAATAATTAAATATTAATATAATACAAATGAAACGATATAAAAATGTTGAGTATCACTGCTCTATATAGTTCACACAAACAGCCACAGAATGGCGGGCAGTGCATGCGCAAAATAAGTAGCCATTATTGTATCATAATATAATATTATTTTATGTTAAACATAGTTATTTAATACATGATTGTGTCATATATTTATATAGATCAATATATGATTGTATGTTTGTTTATGTTCTCTTTGCTATTATAATTATAAGCAAGTTTGTATTATAATATTACTCTGTCGAAATGTTTCACGTTAAACAAGAATTTATAAAAGAAGAAATAGAATTCGTTGATTGTCTTCAAGATATAGAAATTTATGATGAATATTCCGAACACTACAAACAAAAATATGAGGTAAGAAATACAAAAATAGAATTGAATCACATATTAGTGTTAGTAAATACAGGTTAGGTTGCATGTGCTAGTATGTTTGACAGATGCTAAAATGGAAAACAGAGGTTCCGAAACAATAAAATTGTTTTATAAACTGTAATATACAGGTGGGGCCTTAGACAAGGAAAGATAAAGGACAAATAACACATTACCTAGCGTTGTTACCATATCGCACCACGGATCATTGACGTATCATTCAGATTTTAAAATAAATGTCAATTATTTTGAATTATAAAATTAATGAAGAATACATGTTATATATTGTCTTTAAACATATTTTAGTGATAATTGATTAACAGAGAAACGTCTATTTGGAACTATCATCTCTCATACATACTAAATTCAATTGTAATTTAAAGCATATTTGCATATTATAAATTTTCAACTAACGCCTATGAGATAATATGCGGTTTTGACAATTAAAACAAGATGGCCGCCGACAAATTTTGGTAACACTTTCATATACGGACTAGCATTGGTTGTTATAGTCTTTCCTAATCTAAGGGTGGGGCATTTAAAGTGTTACAGATTTTTATCTTAGAACTATTGCATGTTTCAACCAAAAAATGTTTGGTTTTGACGGGGTAATCGAATATTAATATTTGTTTGTTATTAACTTCCCAACTGGAAGTTATTGTAATCGGTCCGAAAATCAAAATCAACAAGCTTTGGGTTGGGATGAGACCCTTTAGGTCCACACAATCAACTTCACAACATGGTATGATTATAAATACTTGAATACCGATTATTTATTGTGAATGTGAATTTTTTTAACTTCCCAACTGGAAGTTATTGTAATCAGTCCGAAAATCAAAATCAAAAATTTCAACATAATTGTATGTTTTAAGGTCACTATAGTATATTTACACTATTTTCAGAAAGATGTCTGTGTGTGTATGTACGTACGTATGTGCGTGTCATTTTTTACGTTCACGAAATCTCGTACATAAAAAATGCTATTGACTTCGTAGGGGTGCCAATCGAAGCGTCTTGACGTGATTATGATCTGAAAGAAAGAATTTTTCAAAATTCAACCCCTAAGGGGGTAAAAAGGGGTGTGAAGTTTTTTTTGGTCGGATTTACTTGAAACTTAGCATAAATATTCTACAATACAAATAATGAGAAATGTATTTCAGTATTTTTTTTGTTATACGTGCCTAAAATAGCCATAGAAGGGGTGAAAGGCGAAAACCACCCTCAAAATTTGAATTTGAATTACTATTAAATAAGTTTACAATTCATGTTGCCTTGGAAACAAATGCAATTAAATTTAATTTGTCAGATTAGTTATTATAAAAACAAATGCAATTTAATTCTAATTGTCAAATTAGTTATTCTAGAAATGTGTGTTATATTATTGACATTAGGATATTAGAAAACTAATATTCATAATACAAAGGTCAGTTTTATTTCCGACCAATTCCATTAAAATTTTTCATATACATATTAAAAAAATATTCACATAAATTATATGGAAACAATAAATAATCAGTATTCAAGTATTTATAATCATGCCGTGTTGGGAAGTTGATTGTGTGGACCTAAAGGGTCTCACTCAACGCAAAGCTTGTTTTATTGTGGTCTTCATGGATATTTGAAGATCAACATCATTTTTTTTTAAATAGGAACCTATAGTTGTCATTTGGTAATCTTATTCTACGTGAAAAAACTCGAATCTTTCACTGAATTTTTTTTTGAACAATCCTTAACTATGAAATATCTAACAAAATAATTTTGAACATTCAAGAATTTTTTACTCGGAATTCATAAACTTTAGAGAAAAACTAGAAGAATTATTTTTTTTAAATATAATAAAAATAAAAGTTCTACATTTTTTTAAATAATTCTCCAATTTTAATAAGACTAAAATAAACATTTTTTGTGCGTTGTGCTTTTTTCCTAAAGTTTATGGTTTCTGAGTAAAAAATTCTTGAAAGTCCAATTCTTCGAATGAACAATTTTTCAAAAAAATTAAGTTTTATCTATACCCAAAATTTAATTTTTTCGAAAAATTGTTCATTCGATAAATTGTTCATTCGAAGAATTGTGGTTCGAAAAATTATGTTTCAAAAAATTGTTTTTCGAAAAACTGTTAGATCACGCTTTATTCGGTGATCAGTACTAGAATGATCGAAGACAAACTGAAGTTCCTATTCACATTATGGGTACAATCCAGCCAGGTTTGTTCACGCCCCAGTAAAATATTCTTCAATACTATACTCTATTGGAGCGAGATTGAACCAAGATCTGACCGATACCTATAGTGTGAATGATTTCATTATTTGTTTGAGACCGGCCCGAAAGCGATACGATAGTCTGAATCGACAGTTATTGAAGTTATGAATGATCAATTTTCAGGAAGACTTGGTTGTTAAAGAAGAAAATGTTCTAGAAACTGAAAACAAACAACATGAAAATGAAGATCTTATGGAAACAGATAGCTGCAAAATAAAAACAAATTTGTCAAGCCATAGATTAACACATACTTACGAAAGACCTTTTAAATGCGACCATTGCGATTATAGCTGTAAAAAAAAACAAATTTGTTAACCCATAGATTAATACATACTAATGAAAGACCTTTTAAATGCGACCATTGCGAATATAGCGGTAGAACAAAATCACATTTATTAAGCCATAAACTAACACATACTAATGAAAAACCTTTTAAATGCAACCATTGCGATTATAGTTGTAAAAGTAACAATCGCTTAATACAGCATACACGAACACATACTAATGAAAAACCTTTTAAATGCAATCATTGCAATTATAGCTATAAAAGTAACAAGTATTTAGCAAGGCATAAACTAACACATATTAATGAAATACTTTTTAAATGCAACCATTGCGATTATAGTTGTAAAAGTAACAATCGCTTAGTACAGCATAAACTAACACATACTAATGAAAAACCTTTTAAATGCGACCACTGCGATTATAGGAGTAAAAGTAGCAGTAATTTATCAAGGCATAAACGAAAACATGTTAATGAAAAACCTTTTAAATGTGACCATTGCGATTTTAGCTGTAAAATTAACGGTAATTTAGTAAAACATAAACTAACACATACTAATGAAAAGCTTTTTAAATGCGAAAATTGCGATTATAGCTCTGTACGTAGCGATCACTTAGCAAGACATAAACGAACACATACTAATTAAAAATCTTTTAAATGCAACCATTGCGTTTATAGCTATAATAGTTGCGATAATTTAGCAAAACATAAACTATGACATACTAATGAAAAACCTTTTAAATGCAACCATTGCGTTTATAGCTATAAAAGTAGCGGTAATTTAGCAAGGCATAAACTAAGACATACTAATGAAAAGCCTTTTAAATGCAACCATGGCGTTTATAGCTATAAAAGTAGCGGTAATTTAGCAAAACATAAACTAAGACAAACTAATGAAAAACCTTTTAACCTTTACAGGACCGGCGTGGTCACATAAGTGGCCACTAGGGGTAGAGGGGGGGGGGGGGTTCAATTGGACATATGAATTAATTGACCATATCTGTGAAATCAATTTTGAACTGAAAAACGCCGATCTTTTAAAGGTTAAATGAAACCATAGTGAATATAGCTTTAAATGAACCTATCATTTAGCAAGGCATAAACTAACATACAATAATGAAAAACCTTTTAAACGCCACCATTACGATTATAGTTGTAAACGTAGCTATCATTTAGCAAGGCAAAATTAATGCATACTAATAAAAAACCTTTTAAATGCGACCAATTTTTATTAAGGCATGCAGTAGGACTCCTAAAACTTCTAAGCTACGGGACCGTAAATTCTAGGAATTAGAAGATACAGGGTATCCCTTCCATCACAATACCGATCTAATGAAATGAGACAGGAATAGCTTTCTCTCTTACTCGCACACTTTGCTCAGAGCTATCAAACATAACCTACGTTAATGATACTCTGGTGGTAAAATTGAAAAGTTATATGGCAGTTCATCATTTGTAATGTATGGCGTCTTCAGAAAAAGATATTGACAATACAGTCGGGACTCGTTTATTCTAAGTCTCGTTTATCTGAAATGCCGAGTTTCGTTTATTCGTAATTTTATTTTTCAAAAGATTTTAATTTTTTTTGATATTCATTGCATGCTACGAACACAACGAAAATCATATCTATAGATTTGAGGTTAGGTCAGATAGAATACATACATATTATAATTAACACTTATCACCGTCGTCACTTGTCACCTTGCTCATATTTTGCCATATTCGAAATTAAAATTAAAGTAAAATTATTTCACTATCACGATTAACTATTAACGATAAATATTAAATACCACATTTATCACAGAACGTATTGCCAACTTAAGAATAGTAAAAATGACACTTCCCGAATAGACAAAATTGTCTGTGATAGCTTTTTCATGATTTTGCAATGTCGAATTTGTACTTCTTTGATTGTATATGTTGTTAAAATATTTTAAAAAATCAAAGACAAGAATAAATAAAGGATTTCTTGTAATTGATATTCTATTATACATTTATAACATTTGAATACGTCTTCGTGGTGACGTTAATTCCCGCGCCAACGCTGACTAGTCAAGGATCTATACATAATTTGGTGGGAGTCCCTCTCGACTTCGAATAAACGCGACAGAAAGCTTAGAATAAACGAGTCCCGACTGTATTTGAGTTTTACTCGAATACAAATGCAAGTATTTGATTACAAATTGTTTTTTTCGTCTGTTTAATAACGTTGCACGTTTATTTCTATTTATATAATTGTGAAACCATTTTAATAATTATTTTCTCACCATTTGCGCATGCGCAGTGTTGCACAGCGTATTGGGCATGTAGAGCCAACGCATTCAAAGACGGTAACAAGTGAGGGAAACAACTTCTTCTCCGATGTAGGGGAACTTCAACTTAAATGGTTCGAATTTATAGGAGTCCAACTGTATATTAACCCAATCGTGACCAGCGTTACATATATGTAACAGAGCGCTTTTGTTAAGATTTTGCGTTGCTGTAAGATTATTTTAATTCGAATGGGTTTAAAATCATACTTTATTTTTTGAACATTTTAATAACTGGGAAAAAATTTCTCCGGATAAAATTTTTTTCAGGAACTTTTTAACTTTCTAAATCTTTCACATAAAATCTAATCCTTAAAGCAAACATATAGATTCTCATTTAAAAAATCATACTTACCATGATATTAGTCCCTCAAAATTTAGCAACTTTTGTCTTTTGAGTTTTTCTGTAAGCAGCTCAATTTTCAAAATATAAATTCTTAATGTTTTCATTTGAACATCCGGTATACTGATTTAAGAACTTTAATCATTGTCATTACTGTTATGGTGACAATGCCCCGGACCCCCCCAAGGTAGGGGGCTCCCGCGGCAGTGTAAAACTTTTATTTTTATTTGGTTCTTGAAAATGTTAAACAAATTATTCATGAAAATAAAGGTAATAAGAACAATTACATAAAAAAATTTGAGACTGTTGACTAACAAAAAAAAAATAGTCATTAAATTCTAAATAACAAATAAGTGGGATATTTCCAAGGATCAAAAAAAAAAAAAAAGGTCTTCAATTTTTAATTTTTGGCGGGCCAATCGGTCTCTTCTTGCCCCAGGGCCCCCGAGCTTGTAGTTACGACCCTGTATGGTGATTTTAGTTTGGAAAACATAAATAAGGATTTTTATAATATTGAATTTGTATTACTTACAAACCAATATGTAATATGTACCTAGTTATAAGAAAGTATTTATTAAGAATAGATATAAGTTATATTTATGTACCAGAACAAATAAAAAGCTTGTACACAAATAATTACATCAATAAACTTTTATTTAATTATTTATTTGATTTTTTCACAACTAGATTAATCTACTATATATAACGAAGTGTCCTCACTCACTCACTGATAATCATTTTTTTGACCATTTCCACTCATCGGAGAACCTTGAAATTTGGTATATATATTCCTTGGGGGTAAAAAATAACAACTAGTGGGCCTTTTTTGAAAAAGTTCATAAATGGGGTGACAAGGGGCCCCCAATTTTTCAAAAAAAAAGTTAGAATTTTTTTATAATTTTTTCTATATTCCTTGGGTGATATAATGTAAGGTTCAAATTTCAGATTTAAAAAAAATGAAAAAAAAAGGAAAAAAAAAGTTTTGATGTAAAAAAGTATCAAAACGAAAACCGATATTAGATTTTTTTAATTTTTTTTAAATACTTTGGTTAATTGACAACCATGAACCCGTGTCTGATTTTTGAAAAAGATATGTTAAAGAGGAGAAAATAAACAAAATACGTTTACATATAATGCGCTTTAAGCATTTACTAAATTAATTGCAAATGTCGTAACTATGGATACATTATATTTTATTGATTATTTTTAAAAATTTTAAATGTCAGTGGCCATTTAAAATTTTGAAGTGAACAATAAAATATAACAAAAAAGAAATATAAAGAACATAACGAACGAAAAAATATGCACAACTCTAATGTAATAAATAATTTAAATTTTCATAAATAAATTTGACAAAAAAATTGAAGACAAACAATTACAGCATTCGGACACAATTCGACCAACATTCGGCGATAGATATGTGTTCCCGGTACAAATAAAAATTAAGTAGGTATATAATGACATTTTTTAAATCTTAAGTCATTGAATTATCAATATTTTTACTTTCATAGTTATAGGTATTTTATTATATTTATTTGTAATCATAAATATCAGAAGAATTTATATAATTTCAAATTAACATTGTAATTTTAAATGATATTATTTTAATTGTTGTTTGAAAATGTATATCTGTCATCTTTAACCTAAAATGTACATTTACAAAATTAAAACAAGATGTTGATTTATTGCAAATTGTTACGAAAGCTTCATTCAATTGACAAGACCTATATTTGATTGTAATTAATTAATTAATTGTACAAAGGGTGTACGAGTATCTACAAGAGCTAATAATGTATTTATATAGACACATTGATGAATTTCTGAAAGACACGAGCAGAAAAACCAAAAATGAAATTATTTTTAATATTCATAAAATGTTCAAATCATGTAAGTACATGATGTAATACAATACATGTACCAGAAGTCATAAAATAATTTTTTGTCGTTGTCATATCAGAAACAAATGTCATAATATGTATTTAGTATGCAATATATTTTCATACGACAAGAGTTGAAAACGCATCGTAAACAAATATACAGGTAATCCTCGACTTATAATTGTCTTTGTCTCTTTCTTACATGCACATATTACATAAATGAAACAAACAGTTCCGGGAATTTCCCAAAAATGTAATTTATTATTATTTATGTAGATATTTTTGGGAACCCGCAACTGTTTGTTATGTATAGAAAATGCGATTCGCTTCACATCAAGGAAAACGTCCAAAGCAAAAATATGTACATATTGTACGTGTTAACTTACAACTTATTCTATTTACGATCGATGTTTAGAAACCTATCTCGGTTGTAAGTCGAGGAATACCTGTACTACGATATATAACGTATGTCTTATCAGTTTAAGCGTAAAAAATATCAAAGTTAATATTCAATGTTTTTAAATGCTGCGAGAAGTTCAAACATGCTTGACTGATTTAAATTTACTTTTTTCCTTATTTTATATATTACTTACAAAATAACCAAGACGTTCCATTAAAATTTCAGGATTTGTGAAGTGTTCTGTCGTAGGAAAAGTTTAGGAAGCACTGTTCTACATCATACTTCAATATCAACCAAATTGAGTTATTGAGGGTAAAAAATATATTGAAAAAACCTCATAGAGAAACCATATTTAGTTTGTGCAATAAAGTTTTAACAGGTACGATTTTTCTAAAATATCTTAAAATTAATAAAATTAAAATTGATAAAAACCCAGCTCTAATGAATAAATAAGAAAGCACTCCATCACAGCACTATATTATTCCGTCGCGGGAAAGTACCTACCATATAGGCCAGTCAGGATCCACTCAGGGCTAGCTACGTCACTGGTTACGATACTATATTATTGTTGGTTACGATATTTCATAAAACAGATATCGGTGCTTAGAATACATTGTCTGGAGGAATACGATAAAAGTTTTAACAGATTTTTTAGCGGAAAAGAGAATTTTGTCGCTTATATATGAGATTTTTAGAATCGATAACTCAATTTCGCAAAAAGTGTATCTTACGATACTTTGCCTTGGAGGGGACGATATAGAAATAATTTAACCAGGTATGTTATAATTTAGGTATATAAAAACATAGTACCTAGCCATGGAATACGGAATTTTATAATTTACGGTTTCAATATTTTATTTTATTAATTTAGGTTACTATGATTATGTCTCTTTAAAATATTTTTTCGAACAATTAAATGATTTTTGACACATATTAACAATTAAATATTTTGAAATGCCTATATTGATTGAAAATTTAAATATGAAGAAACATTTCACTTCTATGAAAGGTAAAATATCGAAATTAATTATTAGGTTTGGTGTAAATTTTTCGAAACACAATTTTTCGAATCACAATTTTTCAAATCAAAATTCTTCGAATGAACAATTTTTCGAAAAATTTAAGTTTTATTGTTCAAATTTTAATTAGTTAATAAAATATTAAGTAAAGTAATATTTGGACATTTTACGATATCCATACTAATATTATAAATGCGAAAGTGTGTTTGTCTGTCTGTTTTCTGTTTGTTACCTTTTCACGGCTAAACCGCTTTACCGATTTTGATGAAATTTGGCAGTGAGATAGCTTGCATCCCGAGGACGGACATAGGCTATTTCGTATCTTAAAAATTCAACCCCTAAGAAATTGCAAGGGGGTAGAAATTTTTTAATTTTTTTTAGTAATTATTATTTTACCCCCCGATACATATGAAGGGTTGTAAGTGGTTTTATTCGATCCGGCGGGAAAAATACCACGGGGGCGTAGGTTTTAGGGGGCAAAACAACCCTCTATCTCGCATAGGAGCCGAGATATTTACGATTTTGTATAATGAAAGAAAACTAAAAATAAGAAAATTTTTATATTTTACCCCCTGTCACATATGAAGAGTTGTAATTGATTACATTCGATCTGGCGGGCAAAAATACTACGGAAGAGGGATTATTAGGGGGACAAAACAACCCCTTATCTTACATAGGAGTCGCGACTTATATTATAAATGCGAAAGTGTATCTCTCAGTCTGTCTATTTGTTACCTGTTCACGACTAAACTGCTTTACTGATTTTGATGAAATTTGGCAGTGAGATGGCTTACATCCCGAGGACGGATTAAGGCTATTTCGTATCTCGAAAATTCAACCCCTAAGGAATTGCAAGGGGGAGGAAAATTTTTTTTTTTTTTTAGTAATTAATATTTTACCCGTTACATATGAAGGGTTGTAAGTGGTTTTATTCGATCCAGCGGGAAAAATACCGCGGGGGCGGGGGTTTTAGGGCGGAAAAACCCCTCTATCTCGCATAGGAGCCGACACATTTACGATTTTGTATAATTAAAGAAAACTAAAAATAAGATAAATTTAATATTTTACCCCCTGTCACATATGAAGGGTTTCGAAATCCACGCGAGCGAAGTCGCGGGTAGCAGCTAGTCAATAATGTAAGTATTGCATCAATTTTACTCGATCCAAGGAGTGCTGCACCTCGACCCCACCCCCCTTCCTTTCTGTCTGCGGACGCCCATGCCCAAAGCCAGCTTTGGATGGTATAATATTGTAATAAATAAATATTAAAATATTTAAATTAAAATAAATATAATTGTTGTCATTTCACTTATCCTGTATCTAATTTTTAAAGAATAATTAATGTATTGCAGCGGTTCTTAAACTTATGTAGTCTAGAGATTTTTCAGGGACCCCCCTGCACAGGTTATTTTAAGAAAATTTTATAACCTTATTTTTTTGCTCCATACTTACAATTTTGGCTTTTCAACCGCAATGACCTTTGTTTTTTGCTTTACATTTCTTACATTTTTTACTTTTACAACTGCACAATTTTTTCCACATATTTTATTATTTTATTTATTTATCATACATTTTTTCAAATTTTTGCACTACACAAATTAGCTTTTACAACTGTAGAAACAAGCTACAACTACACACTAAAATAACATCTGCCTCCTTAACAGAAAAACAAAGAAGGTCGTTAGATAGTAATTAATCATTGGTAAATAGAAATGACCCCCGGTAAAATTTCTGTGGACCCTAGTTTAAGAATCGCTGATCTATTGTATACATACCGGGTGTTCCAGACCACCCGTCCACTATGTTTTACGCCTAAACTATTGAAGATAAGAGTTTTATGATAAAAAATTTAGTATATATATCGATCCTCAAACTACCCCTTGGGGGTACATGCCCGTTTCTCAGCAAAATCAAATGGAACGGTATATCCAAAAGTAGATCATTTTAAAGATCATAAAAAAGTAAGAAACTTTTGTGAAAAAAAATTTTTCATACATTCAATTGTTTAGAAAATATGGTGACTTGTTCCCAAATTTTAGGGTTTTATTAAAAGTGCTCTAGTTTCGTTAAATGTTAATGAATTTTTATTTTTAAATTTTTATTTGAAAGTAGAAATAACGAACTTTTTAATGATGTATGATGTAATGGGCGTGTGTGTGGTTGGAGATTTATCAGGATGGATCTGACACCAGCTCGATGAGAGCGAATTAGGACACTTACAATTAGTAACTTTAAAAATATATTTATTTATCAAACTTAAAGACTTTACTTCACAATTAACTAATAGATTGTAATATAATGGATTATCCTTAATATAATATCTCACTGCAGTAAACAAGTATATAAAAAATATACCACTTAATTCGTTATGAAATTCCCTACAAATCTACATAAGTTTAATTTTTTTAGATTAATTACAAAACCTACAAATACATAAAAACTTTGTACATCGATTTCGTATTTATTTAATAACAACTTTAAATGTAATAAATAGTGTCTCATAACTTCGTTTTGTTTAATATGTACTGGTGCCTCTAAGATATTTAAACAAAAGCACCCACCAACCTCCTACAATAAGGCCCATATTTAATTTCGTCTTCAAAATTGCGCCCGCGGAAGTGGTAAATTTTTAAGTGGAGTAATGTAAAAGTTAATTTTTTTGAAAAAAAATATTATTGCGTCTAAACGGGCTAATATTTTAGATATGAATAAACATCCCAAGAGAAATGTTAAATATGCAAAAATATTCGGGGCATTCCATTTAAAAAAAATTACCTTCCGCGTGCCACACTTTTTTGTAGCACCCTGTATATTTGAAAATAATTTCTATGTATGTGCATTTACCTACAGTTTACATTAACATAAAGCCGCCAAAAAGGCTGGTAAAGCTCAGAAAAACATCACGAAAACCGACAAGAAGAAGAAACGTAAGCGTAAGGAAAGTTACGCCATCTACATCTACAAAGTATTGAAACAAGTACATCCTGACACTGGTGTCTCGAGCAAAGCCATGAGCATCATGAACAGCTTTGTCAACGACATTTTCGAACGGATTGCGGCCGAATCTTCTCGTCTCGCCCACTACAACAAGCGTTCTACAATCACCAGTCGGGAGATTCAAACTGCCGTCAGACTGTTATTGCCCGGTGAACTCGCTAAACACGCTGTCAGTGAAGGAACCAAGGCCGTCACTAAATATACAAGTTCTAAATAAATTTTAACTGCATACATAAGGCTTCAGAACGGCTCTTTATAGAGCCAAATTTAAATCAAAAATGAGTTACAATTAACAATGGTTTAATTAATTAAAATTTAAACAGCACGACTTTCTGGGAAGTTAAAAAATGCTGGCGAATCTGATAATTATTTAGACCAAGCGTGCAATGGGCTCATTAATTTTTATTTAGTAAATTCTTGTTCTCTGTTAAGCACATAAATAAGACAAAAATATACTTTATTAATTTGTTATAGTACGAATCGTTTCAAATTACGCAATTTAAGCTTATATAATATATTCTTGTTTTATGGTTGGAATTAAGATAAGCAGTTTATATAAATAATCTTCCAAAACTACACCATTATCAATAAATAGCTATTTGTAGTTTCGTTTTACTTCCATGTTCTGAAAGAAATGGTAGTATTGTAATACCACCTTATCACAAGTCCCCCGGCTAGAATTTTTACTGGGCCCCTTCCGGGAAGAAATATTTTTAATGACAAAAAAAAGTTTGTTGATTCGCCACACTGGACCCACAGACTAAATCCCTGCCAGCCCCATCTTTATAAGTATATATTTAATCTAAATATATTTTTTGTATACCATAAACAACAAACACTAACAAGAATATGCTAGATACGATAATAATCTATAATTTATATTTAATAAATTTAATTTGTTATTTAAATATTAGTGATAAAAATACAAAGTAAATGTTACTTTCAGCATTAATAGTGTTTACTCTTTTTTGATATATTTTTGGCTCTTAAGAGCCGTTGTCGAGGGATAAAAGTCGATTTTTAAAACATATGAAAAACTCGAGTTGTAACGAACACAAACACGCATATGAGTGTTTTATGGTTAACTTACGATCAAACTATACTACTAATTCATGTTCAATTTATTTTAATACTAGCTGGGCCCACGCGGCTTCGCTTGCGTGGACTACGGAATTATTGTTTAGGATTTAAAAAATATATAGTTGAATTAATTACAAACACAATTAGTTATTAATGTAATAAAAACCAAATAACACTTAAATTACCTACCTAACAAAAACGAATCAGAACAAAAAGTAAAAATAATTTTTGTTCTATTTAAATTTAAAAGTTAATTATTGAAAACAAAATAAACAATTGACAATCAATAGAATACCGGCCTGTTCTGCCCAGCGTGTTGGCATGTACCCTCGCCGCTCCCCGCGCACGGTCACAATCGCGCGAATAATATGTTCTAATATGTATATTTCGATATTTTCTAAACTATACGACCAAATTGGATGCTGTAAATGGCAAATTATATCTACATTAAGTACTTATGACGATGAAATCATTTATTTTGATAAGGATTAATGTTTTGCAGGTCATAAGTCCATGTAAACAGAACCCAAATATTTTATGTTTTCTTTGTAACATAAAAGCAGTCATTGTGGCTTAAATATAAAAGTTAGATATATGGTGTCGCTGACTTTATTTTAGATCTTTTGATTCTACACAATTCTTTAATACATTATTTTGTTCTATATTGAACGGTTTAGGCAATTTTTTTCCGACTTGATTTACTATTATCGTCACTGCTTAGTTGTTATGTTACCTAACGTAAAATAATATAGCCTATAACCTGGCCAGAGAACGTACCTATGAATTAAAAAAAAACACGTAAATCGGATAAGTGGTTCTCGAGTGATAAGGTAACTAACGGACAGACAGACAGAGAGACGTTGAGCTTTATATATATTAAGGATGTAAAACTGAATACAGTCTTCAAACTGTTACTTATTTTTAAACATTTTTTTTTATAATTTGCATTTAAAATAATAAAAAGTATGTCGAGTTAAGGCCAACGATGAGATCCAAAAAACGATTTCTAGAAACGGTTGTTTTCTCTACATGGTTCTGATGAATATATGACTTTCTGTGACTGGTTATAATCATTGTGTATAATAATATTGGTAATAATAAATGCATTTTCGAAGTTTTTATACTTTAGATGAAGTAATTTAGGCAACTGGTTTTTTATTTTTATTTTATTCATCGCTAACTTTTCTCTACAATAAAAACTTTTGGCTCAAATTATGTAAACTGCTAGCGGCCGGGTAATTAAGTTACTGATATTTTTTATTAAAAGTGCATTTATTTTGTGTATGACTTCAATAAAGAATCACCTAATAATTAATAAATGAATCGGTTTGATTGGTAATTTCCAACCCTGATATTTTCTTATAACACAGTATGTATGAATTAAATTAAATTAAATGAAAAATTGATAAATGTAAAAAGAATATATTCAATATTCGCATACAAATTGTAAACGAATTTGTTCCTTTCATCGTGAACGTACTGTATTATCAGGAAAAATACAATACAAATTCATTAAACCATTGTTAATTGTAACTCATTTTTGATTTAAATTTGGCTCTATTAAGAGCCGTTCTGAAGTCTGATGTATGTAGTTAAAGCAGAAAATTGTTTTTATTAAATAATCGGTTATAAGAAACGGTCCATATTAGGGCCACAAAAATTCAATTAAGAGTTTTTACTTACATTGGTAATAACTTCAATAAAAGTTTGCTAAATAATTTGAAGATCGTATCGTTTTCAACAACATGCGAATTTAATAAACTCGTTAATGAAACTGAATTTATGTAAACATCTTCTTTTGTAAGTTATCGATAATATTTCTAAAACAATAGAATATACTTTTTTTCTTCTGTAGGCTTTCGTGGCCGTTGTCCATAGTAGCTAACTTTTCGGGCTGTTGTCCACGTTGTCGTATTTTTCTTACACTTGACGTTTCGACTCTCATGTCGGAGTCTTCTTCAGAAGTGATTCTGAATCAGTGAATCACTTCTGAAGAAGACTCCGACATGAGAGTCGAAACGTTAAGTGTCAGAAAAATACGACAACGTGGACAACAGCCCGAAAAGTTAGCTACAATAGAATATACTAATTATAATACCTGTATTGTTTTATAGAATGCTGGAAATTATTCATTAATTCAAGTTTCATATTATTTGCTGTTAATTAATTCTAATATTTCAATACAAAATTATATCCAAATAAAGTAATCGAGTCCATTGAGTAAAAAATAACAAGAGAAACAACGTATACGGGAGAGTTGAAACGCAGTAGATATATGAACCATGCACTATTTGAGCCTCAGGAAGTGCTGGTATCTATTGAAAAAATTATTAATTATACATATGAAATATCTGGTTTTCGACTCTGCTAAATCGTCAGATTTTAAGCTCCGCCCTTCTGAAATGATTTACGAACGTCTTGTTTACATTATTTTAAGACGGCTGATACGTGATACAAAGGCGGCAAGAACGTTGCAAGAAATATTCGTTACTTATTATCTTTTTCTTTTAAATAAAACAAAAAAAATATGTAATCTTATGTCCGGTATCATAAAGGACCTAACAAATTTGTTAGCTAATAAACACTTTCAACTGAGGTATCAAACATATATGACAGTTCTTTTGGAGTTTGTTGATGACTTTGACAAGTTTCGCGCACGCGTTGAAGGTAAATACAAACGGTATTAAAACAGTGGTGATGTTATGAAAATTATTTTGTACGGTCAAAGATGCCAACTGTGTTACAATTAATTGAAGTGTCACTGCTCTAAATTCCATAACTAATCCATAGATACTAGTACAGTATTAATACCCCCATATGAATGTAATTGCTAGCTAACAAATTTTGTTAGGTCCTTTATAATACCGGGCATTAAAATTATTTGAGATAATTGCTGCTATCAATAATATAATAGATTTTTGCTTTAAAATAGGTTTTTATAAGTTGTAAGAAATTTAAATTTGTGACGCGATGTTACATTACTGATGATATAAGTAAAATTAGATTGATCGTTTTATTCATTTCAAATTAATATAAAAATATATCAAAACTAAAAATATGGTTCTGCGGTTTTTTGTATCTACATTGCTTTAAACATAGAATATGGATTGTGGACCTATACATATTACATATAATAATATATACAAAATAAGTTTTTTTATCTTCTTCAATGAAAATAAAAAATTCTTTTGTTTTTATTTCTTAAATATTATTTATTAAAATTACTTTTGACCAAATATCATCGAAATTTTTATTATTTATGTATATTTTTTTGATATTTTGAAGAAATAAAAATCCTTTTTTTAGGCCGACGCGACGGCTGGAATGTTTCTACATATAAAGAAAAACAGAAAAAATAATAATTTAATATTGCATCCCCTGTCGCGTATGGAGAGTCGTAATTATTTTCATTCGATCCGGCGGGAAAAATACTATGGGGAAGTACCCTCTCTCGCATAGGAGCCGAAATATTTACAATTTTTTAAGTTCGGTTAGGTAAATAATACATATAAATAATACAAATTTTTGTATGATAATCGATAAACAGGTCAAATTTTACACACCCATTTTTTTTATCTAATACATTTTTCGGGATACAAAGTAGCATATGTCGTTCTTCAGGATGCAAGCTATCTTCCAGCCAAATTTCATGAAGATCGGTTCATCGGTTTAGTCGTGAAAAGGTAAAATAAACAGACAAACACACTTTCGCATATGTAATATTAGTATGGATTTAAAGCAATGAAAAAAAATTGGAATAAAAGATTTCACGATTTCTATTACTAAACATTACATTCTAAAAGGTAAGCTGAAACGTCGAAAACCACACGTAAAATCTCGGCTTGAAACATTGAAAGCTTGTTCAAATTGTCCAATAAGAACTAGAATATTGTGCAAGGAATGTGACGAGATTTTGCGATAAGTGTTTCAAAAACAAACACTAAAATAAGTCAGCTATCAGAGAGAGGCAAGGGGACTCACAATAAAAAAGCACCCCAAAATGTACACAGTAATTTGAATATGACTGAAAGATATAAAACATGTCTTATCACTAAAAATTCCGAAAAAAATTATGATTTTTTAATTTTTACCCCCACCATATTGAATTAAAAACGGGGAATGAGTGAAAATATTTACTGTAATAGTGTATCTAACATAGAATTTCACTTTTATTATAAGTAGCTCATAAAAGCATGATACAAAAAAAATCTTAATTTTAGAATTTTTTTTATTATTTTTACCATTTTGGTGAGTTTTAAATGGTTTAAGGTGAGAAAAAAAATGTTTTCTTAAACTCTGATACCTCCGATCACCGTTGATCATAGTTTCAATTCAATTCTGATACTCTTTCGACTTGAAAAAAAGTGAAAATAAAAAATCTCTTATTTTTTGATACTTTTCGACTTAAAATCCGCCATATTTTTTTTCAGAGCCATAAAAATGCAATTTTGAACCCGGAAATCGAAAGAGCACACTCGAAAATAGTAAAATACATTACTTTTATTTATATTAGTTCCATTATTCTTAATGAGTTTGGAGCTCAAAGATTGACGAAAAAATTGTTATTTTGGTCCTTAATGGGTTAAATTGCCGTTATCCAAAAAAGTGGTATCCCCCCCCCACCCGATCGAATGAAACAAATTAAAACTATCCATATATGAAAGGGGGTGAAATATTAAATTTGTTTCCTTTTATTCATTATATAAAAACGTAAATATCACGGCTCATATGCGTGATAGGGGGTTGTTTTGCCCCTAAAATCCCCAACCCCGTAGTATTTCTCCCGCCGGATCTAATAAAACTAATTAAAACTCTTCATATTTGAATAGGGGGTGAAATATTCCTTTTTTTTCATTCATTATACAAAATCGTAAATAACTCAATTCCTATGTGAGATAAGGTGTTTTTTTTTCCTTCTAAAACCCCAACCCTCGTGGTATTTTTTTCCACCGGATAGAATGAAATCAATTACAACCCTGAATATATAACAGGGGGTGAAATATTAATGACCCAACAATTTTTTTCCATACAAACTTTTCCACCCCCTTGCAATCCTTTAGGTGTTGTTTTTTCGGGAGACTAAGTTGCCCATGTCCTTCTTCAGAATATAAGCTTTCTCCCAGCCAAATTTCATTAAGATCGGTTTAGCTGTGAAAAAGTAACAGACAGAAAGATAGACCCACTTTCGCATTTATAATATAAGTACGGAATATTTCGGTATTTTGGTTTTCATTCATTGTACAAAATTGTAAATATCTCGACTCCTATGTGAGATAGGGGACTGTTTTTCCCTCTAAACCTCCATTCCCGTAGAATTTTTCCCACCGAATCTAATAAAACTAATTACAACCCTCTATATGTGAATATATAGGAGGTAAAATATTAAAAAAAAAAATTTTTTTGGTTTTCATTCATATACAAAATCGTAAATATCTCGAATCCTATGCAAGTTAGGAGGTTGATTTTCCCCCTAAAACCCCTACCCACGTAGTATTTTTCCCGCCGGATACAATGAAACCAATTACAACTCTTCATATGTGACAGGGGGTGAAATATTAATGACCAAAAAAATGTTCCCATACAAACTTTTCCACCTCCTTGCAATTCCTTAGGGGTTGTTTTTTGGGAATCGAAGTAGCTTTTATCCTTTCCCAGGATGCAAGCTATTCCCTGTCAAATTTCATCAAGATCGCTTCAGCGGTTTTGCCGTGAAAAGGTAACAAACAGACAGACACACTTTCGCATTTATAATATTAGTATAAAAAAAAAAAATTCTACTAATTGATATCTATATTTTGACACCCCACAAATTCTATGACGTCCCTCCCTATTATTCCAAAATTTAAAATTATATTGTTGACTTTAGTATTTTTCTTTGGTAGTCTCACCACAGCCTCATTACCAATTTTTTTCAGATTTTTTGAGCCAGTAGTTACAAAGTTAGAGTGGGGGGGGACAAAATAAAATTTTACTTTTAGCCTCCTACAGGCGCCATTTTTGAGTTAGAAAAAAAATAAAAAATATGGTCATATTCTACTAATTGAGATCTACTATATTTCGATAACCCACATGCCTAGATATGAAAATTAAACTTAAAAATTCTGACACCCGTCCCTATTATTCCAAAATTTAAAATGATATTATTGACTTTAGTATTTATCGTTGGTAGTCTCACTAAAGCCACTTTACCAAATTTTTGCAGATTTTTTGAACCAGTAGTTACCGAGGTAGAGGGGGGGGGGGGACAAAATTAAAAACTGCTCTTAGCCTCCTGCTGGCGCAATTTTTGATTTAAAAAAAAAATAAGAAAAAGCGTCAAATTCCACTGGTTTGGTTATACATTTTAACGTGCCACATGCCTTGATATAAAAAAAATATTTTGTTTACCTAACTTCTCCTTAGCGTCAACCCTGAAAAATTATTTTTTCAACAAAGTACATATTTGACTAGAAGGCATTATTTTACATGTTCAGTAAAAATTTCAAGTTATTAGCTTATATAGTTAACGAAATATTTTGCTTTGACTGAAAATGACGGACGGACGGACGACAAAGTGAGATTAATAGGGTTTCTTCGGAACCCTAAAAAAGAGTTTGTTCATTATTTTAATTTTAATAATACATTTATTATACCAATAATTTTTCCAACTACTAACATAACTTTTTCAATTACATATAAATACATATTCATGTTAGAAATGTATCAAATAGATCAGTCGCGCCCGACGGAAGGTTAAAAATAAAATAATAGTACGAATCACAAGTCACAATGTGTGAAATAGTTAAAGCCGCCGCTTCAATGTTTACATTAACATGAACAGAAACTAGTAATACATATATTAAACTGGTTTGGGTAAAGGCGGAGCTTAAGCTTAGTTTGCTGTCAAGCGAGGGGTACGGGACGGATAATTTTGTATCTTGGATAATAAGTTAGTTCAAGTTCCGATTGTAAGATGGCTTGAGTGCTGCCATCTAGAGCTTGGAACATCGTCCCCGTTTCATCAAAATACATTGCGTTGTTTCTCTTGTTATTCTTTACTCAATGTCGAGTCCATATTCATACCGTACACAGCAGGCGTTAACAAGAATATTCTAGACGATAATAATCTATTATTTAAAAGCATTAAATTTCATTTGATATTTAAATATGAGTGAATGATTTATATTGCAACCATTTTTTGTATTTTTAAATATCAGCATTGAGTAAAGAATAACAAGAGAAACAACGCAATGTATTTTGATGAAACGGGGACGATGTTCCAAGCTCTAGATGGCAGCACTCAAGCCATCTTACAATCGGAACTTGAACTAACTTATTATCCAAGATACAAAATTATCCGTCCCGTACCCCTCGCTTGACAGCACACTAAGCTTAAGCTCCGCCTTTACCCAAACCAGTTTAATATAATATGTATTACTAGTTTCTGTTCATGTAAATGTAAACATCGAAGCGGCGGCTTAACTATTTCACACATTGTGACTTGTGATTCGTACTATTATTTTATTTTTAACCTTCTGTCGGGCGCGACTGATCTATTTGATACATTTCTAACATGAATATGTATTTATATGTAATTGAAAAAGTTATGTTAGTAGTTGGAAAAATTATTGGTATAATAAATGTATTATTAAAATTAAAATAATGAACAAACTCTTTTTTAGGGTTCCGATGAAACCCTATTAATCTCACTTTGTCGTCCGTCCGTCCGTCATTTTCAGTCAAAGCAAAATATCTCGTTAACTATATAAGCTAATAACTTGAAATTTTTACTGAACATGTAAAATAATGCCTTCTAGTAAAATATGTACTTTGTTGAAAAAATAATTTTTCAGGGTTGACGCTAAGGAGAAGTTAGGTAAACAAAATATTTTTTTTTATATCAAGGCATATGTGGCACGTTAAAATGTATAACCAAACCAGTGGAATTTGACGCTTTTTCTTATTTTTTTTAAAATCAAAAATTGCGCCAGCAGGGAGCTTTAAAGCAAATCAAAAAAAAAAAAACAATTCTATATCAAGACGTGTGGGGTATCAAAATGTAGATTTCAATAAGTAAAATTTGACCCTATTTTTCTAACTCAAAAATAGTGCCAGCAGGAGGCTAAAAGCAGTTTTTAATTTTGCCCCCCCCCCCCCCCCCTCTACCTCGGTAACTACTGGTTCAAAAAATCTGCAAAAATTTGGTAAAGTGGCTTTAGTGAGACTACCAACGACAAATACTAAGTCAATAATATCATTTTAAATTTTGGAATAATAGGGACGGGTGTCAGAATTTTTAATTTTCATATCTAGGCATGTGGGTTATCGAAATATAGATCTCAATTAGTAGAATATGACCATATTTTATTTTTTTCTAACTCAAAAATGGCGCCTATAGGAGACTAAAAGTAATATTTTATTTTGTCCCCCCCCCCCCCCCTCTAACTTTGTAACTACTGGCTCAAAAAAACTGAAAAAAAATTGGTAATGAGGCTGTGGTGAGACTACCTAAGATAAATACTAAAGTCAACAATATAATTTTAAATTTTGGAATAATAGGGAGGGACGTCATAGAATTTTTTATTTTTATTTTCATATATAGTAGGCATGTGGGGTGTCAAAATATAGATAACAATTAGTAGAATTTATTTTTATTTATACTAATATTATAAATGCGAAAGTGTGTCTTATATTCTGAAGAAGGACATGGGCAACATAGTCTCCCGAAAAAACAACACCTAAAGGATTGCAAGGGGGTGGAAAAGTTTGTATGGAAAAAAATTGTTTGGTCATTAATATTTCACCCCCTGTTATTTATTCAGGGTTGTAATTGGTTTCATTCTATCCGGCGGAAAAAATACCACGAGGGTTGGGGTTTTAGAAGGAAAAAAAACACCTTATCTCACATAGGAATTGAGTTATTTACGATTTTGTATAATGAATGAAAAAAAAGGAATATTTCACCCCCTATTCAAATATGAAGAGTTTTAATTAGTTTTATTAGATCCGGCGGGAGAAATACTACGGGGTTGAGGATTTTAGAGGTAAAACAACCCCCTATCACGCATATGAGCCGTGATATTTACGTTTTTATATAATGAATAAAAGGAAACAAATTTAATATTTCACCCCCTTTCATATATGGATAGTTTTAATTTGTTTCATTCGATCGGGGGGGGGGGGATACCACTTTTTTGGGTAACGGCTATTTAACCCATTAAGGACCAAAATAACAATTTTTTTCGTCAATCTTTGAGCTCCAAACTCATTAAGAATAATGGAAGTAATATAAATAAAAGTAATGTATTTTACTATTTTCGAGTGTGCTCTTTCTATTTCCGGGTTCAAAATTTCATTTTTATGGCTCTGAAAAAAAAATATGGCGGATTTTAAGTCGAAAAGTATCAAAAAATAAGAGATTTTTTATTTTCACTTTTTTTTCGAGTCGAAAGAGTATCAGAATTGAATTGAAACTATGATCAACGGTGATCGGAGGTATCAGAGTTTAAGAAAACATTTTTTTTCTCACCTTAAACCATTTTAAACTCACCAAAATGTTAAAAATAATAAAAAAAATTGTAAAATTAAGATTTTTTTTGTATCATGCTTTTATGAGCTACTTATAATAAAAGTGAAATTCTATGTTAGATACACTATTACAGTAAATATTTTCACTCATTCCCCGTTTTTAATTCAATATGGTGGGGGTAAAAATTAAAAAATCATAATTTTTTTCGGAATTTTTAGTGATAAGACATTATAAACTACATGTTTTATATCTTTCAGTCATATTCAAATTACTGTGTACATTTTGGGGTGCTTTTTTATTGTGAGTCCCCTTGCCTCTCTCTGATAGCTGACTTATTTTAGTGTTTGTTTTTGAAACACATCGCAAAATCTCGTCACATTCCTTACACAATATTCTAGTTCTTATTGGACAATTTGAACAAGCTTTCAATGTTTCAAGCCGAGATTTTACGTGTGGTTTTCGACGTTTCAGCTTACCTTTTAGAATGTAATGTTTAGTAATAGAAATCGTGAAATCTTTTATTCCAATTTTTTTTCATTGCTTCAAATCCATACTAATATTACAAATGCGAAAGTGTGTTTGTCTGTTTTTTTTACCATTTCACGACTAAACCGATGAACCGATCTTCATGAAATTTGGCTGGAAGATAGCTTGCATCCTGAAGAACGACATATGCTACTTTGTATCCCGAAAAATGTATTAGATAAAAAAATGGGTGTGTAAAATTTGACCTGTTTATCGATTATCATACAAAAATTTGTATTATCTATAGGTATGTATTATTTACCTAACCGAACTTAAAAAATTGTAAATATTTCGGCTCCTATGCGAGAGAGGGTACTTCCCCATAGTATTTTTCCCGCCGGATCGAATGAAAATAATTACGACTCTCCATACGCGACAGGGGATGCAATATTAAATTATTATTTTTTCTGTTTTTCTTTATATGTAGAAACATTCCAGCCGTCGCGTCGGCCTAAAAAAAGGATTTTTAATTCTTCAAAATATCAAAAAAATGTACATAAATAATAAAAATTTCGATGATATTTGGTCAAAAGTAATTTTAATAAATAATATTTGAGAAGTAAAAACAAAAGAATTTTTAATTTTCATTGAAGAAGATAAAAAAACTTATTTTGTATATATTATTATATGTAATATGTATCGGTCCACAATCCATATTCTATGTTTAAAGCAATGTAGATACAAAAAACCGCAGAACCATATTTTTAGTTTTGATATATTTTTATATTAATTTGAAATGAATAAAACGATCAATCTAATTTTACTTATTATATCATCAGTAATGTAACATCGCGTCACAAATTTAAATTTCTTACAACTTATAAAAACCTATTTTAAAGCAAAAATCTATTATATTATTGATAGCAGCAATTATCTCAAATAATTTTAACATTACATATTTTTTTTGTTTTATTTAAAAGAAAAAGATAATAAGTAACGAATATTTCTTGCAACGTTCTTTCCGCCTTTGTATCACGTATCAGCCGACTTAAAATAATGTAAACAAGACGTTCGTAAATCATTTTAGAAGGGCGGAGCTTAGAATCTGACGATTTAGCAGAGTCGAAAACCAGATATTTCATATGAATAATTAATAATTTTTTCAATAGATACCAGCACTTCCTGGGGCTCAAATAGTGCATGGTTCATATATCTACTGCGTTTCAACTCTCCCGTATACGTTGTTTCTCTTGTTATTTTTTACTCAATGATATCAGGTATAATATAAACTAATTTAACCATTGTTAATTGTAACTTCTTTTTGATATAAATTTGGCTCTATAAAGAGCCGTTTGTTTTCTACTCCTGAAGCCTGATGTGATTTATGTAGTTATAATTTATTTAGAACTTGTATATTTAGTGACGGCCTTGGTTCCTTCACTGACAGCGTGTTTAGCGAGTTCACCGGGCAATAACAGTCTGACGGCAGTTTGAATCTCCCGACTGGTGATTGTAGAACGCTTGTTGTAGTGGGCGAGACGAGAAGATTCGGCCGCAATCCGTTCGAAAATGTCGTTGACAAAGCTGTTCATGATGCTCATGGCTTTGCTCGAGACACCAGTGTCAGGATGTACTTGTTTCAATACTTTGTAGATGTAGATGGCGTAACTTTCCTTACGCTTACGTTTCTTCTTCTTGTCGGTTTTCGTGATGTTTTTCTGAGCTTTACCAGCCTTTTTGGCGGCTTTACCGCTTACCTTTACCGTTCGCATCGTTGGCAGCTTCTAATAATTCGATTTGATGCTGTCTGCGAGCCATTCTTCCCTCTCTGGTGCTCTCGTGTGATCTCAGGTCGGAGATCTTGATGCGCTGCGCATCTTCTTTATCTGTATATGAATGCGCATTGGACCCAAGTGAGACGCCCATTGCATTCATATAATATAAAAGGGCAGCTGTCCCTTCATTGAAGATGCCAGCAGCTATATATGCAGCCATTTCCACCATTTTTGATCCGGCTGGAAGTACTTTTGGAGTGATCTTCCACACCAGTTGGTTATAGCTTTCATTATTGTTTTGGGTGAAACCACCCACACATCTTTCCAATAATTTTTCATTGCTGAGATCTTCATAAATGAGATCTTTCATAATTTCAAGTTTATTATACTCTGTATTTCAGACGTACTCTTTCGTTATACTCGATTCATAAATATCACACAAAATGTCTGGACATGGTAAAGGCGGAAAAGTTAAGGGAAAGGCAAAGTCTCGTTCAAGCAGAGCAGGACTACAATTCCCTGTTGGTCGTATTCATCGTCTTTTACGTAAAGGCAATTATGCTGAACGTGTTGGTGCCGGTGCTCCAGTGTATTTGGCGGCCGTGATGGAATACCTCGCCGCTGAAGTTCTTGAGTTGGCTGGTAATGCAGCCCGCGATAACAAAAAGACGCGTATCATCCCCAGGCATTTGCAATTAGCTATCCGTAATGACGAAGAATTGAACAAACTCCTATCTGGTGTCACTATCGCCCAAGGTGGTGTGTTACCTAACATCCAAGCTGTTCTTTTACCTAAGAAAACCGAAAAGAAGACATAAATCATAATCACAACAAACGGTCCCATCAGGGACCAAATTTATATCAAATAAGAGTTATACTTCTACACTATATGTAAGTTATATTAAGAATTTACAATTAATGCAACTGGACACGTGATAATAAAAGTTTAATACTATTCAATTAACAATATTTTATTTAATACTTGATTACCATAAATCAGTACGAAAAAATTGCTCTAATTGTTATGCACATGTCACTCAAGTTATGTTAATTGTGATTTCGTAAATTTTAATCCGACAAATCATTACAATAATAAATCTAATTCATACATCTTTAGTAGTCGTGTTGAGGGTAAAACTTTAGTATGCAAATTAACAGGATGAAGTTGGTCAAAGAGAGTATGCATATACTTCACAGTGGAAATCGTGTATTATACAAATAAATTGGTGTGACTGCGGCGGAATGCACAGTCTAGGAATAGACCCTAAACAATTTATGAATTTTTCATTCCGTATTCTTCCTATCTTATCATATCAGTATAACGTGTAAAATATGCTTTAAAAAATAAAAACATAAAAAAACCGAGAAGTGGTTGTTTTTATATGTTCTTAGTCATACATTATTATAGAAATGCTGGTTTCACTAAAATTTATCCGAACAATGTTAAAACATATTTTCAGAACCGTGTAGAGTAACTTTATGTTTCTGTGGATCAAAAAATTTAAGGCACCAAAGCCGTCACTAAATATACAAGTTCAAAATAAATTATGACGACAATCAGGAATAGAAAAAAACGGCTCTTTATAGAGCCAAATATCTATTCAAAAAGAGAACACTAAAAATGGTTATTATATTTAAAAATACATACATACTTTAAAAATAAATTATAATAATTATCAATAATGAGAGTTGCTATATTATTTAATTTTTTATAATGAATGGTAAAATTTAAAAATTAAAATAACCTTCATAATAACATTCCATTAAGTTAGTAAATTAGCGATTTTCAAACTAGGAGCCGCGAAAATTTTAACAGAAATGTAATTTTCATAATAACATATTAAGGTATAATTATAAATAAACATAATACTATTTTTTTATAAATTATCTGTTCCTGAAAGGCACATTACTGTGTAGATTTAGACTGACAACTATTGAAAAGAGAGAATGATTAAATTATGCGAACATGCGATACTTCAAACAATAATTTCAGAGTGATTGATTGAATTGAAGTGAATAATATACTTCAAGCAAAGCAATGCAAGTACTGCTGCCATTCTTACCATCATATTTATGCGAAGTAGGATTTTCTGCAATGACATCCGAATATCGAGACCGTTTAGTAGTAGGAAAAATATACGAGTAGCATTTTCCTCAATGACTCCTAGATTTAATGAAGTTTGTGTTAATAAACAAGCACATCCATCTATCAATTACTTTTTTTTTAATTTTTTGTATTAATATATTTTATACCTTTTTGAAACATTTCTTTATTATTTTATTAAATTAATGGGGGGCAAGATTAGATATTTTATAGAGAGGCGTAGTAACATAAACTTTGGAAAACACTGAATTAAGAGATCAAATTTACACATCAGATGGTCTGTGGATAAATAAATAATAACATTTCATTTAGGAGTAACACCCTCAATATATCTTGTACATATATTTAAAAATTAATGATCGTTAAAAATGTATATCATATAAAATAATATAGATAAAATAAAAGTAAAAGAACAAGTAATACATTGAATAAATAAACAAAACATAATATGCTGGATATATATGGATATGTAAGTTCTTAATATAATTATTAAATAGAAACATCTAGTTAAAAAAAGTTGTAAACATTATAGCGTATTTTTATTTTTGAATTGAAATGCAATTTTAATATTTAATTTACAGTTAGTAATACATTATATAATATTTATATACTAATAAAATAATATGAGAAAAAAAAAATTTAATATTTTAATTGTGCCATACATTTCCCCATTACTTGGTATGGTAACATTTAGCATAGATTCTGTTCGTTCAACCAGTCGATATTTAAAACGTCAATGTATCCAATCTCATTGTATATCAAATACAATCTTTATAATTTAGCAATAGTATACGTCTGTTCTTGATATAACATATGTCTAATCGACTGTATTTACTGGATTTTTTCAGTAAAATGTGAAAAACTCGAGTTGTAACGAACACAAACACGTATATGAGTGTTTTATGGTTAACTTAAGATCAAACTATACTACTAATTCATGTTTAATTTATTTTAATATGTAAAACTAAATATAGTGTTCAAACTGTTACTTATTTTCAAACATTATATCTTATAATTTTCATTTAGAATAATAAAAAGTATGTCGAGTTAAGGACAAAGATGAGATCCAAAAAACGATTTCTAGAAACGGTTTATTTCTCTACATGGTTCTGATAAATATACGACGTTCTGTGACTGGTCTGTTATAACCATTGTCTATTTACAGGAAGTATATATGTTATGTTACGTAATACTTATGTAACAATGAAATTAAATGGACCATTAGGGTTACAATAACGTTTACAAGAGATTTTACAGTAATTTCGAAGGTTAAAATTTGTGTGACTGTTTTTTAGTCCTTGCCTCTAATTCTTTATATATAACTTTTTTTGCTCAAATTTTTTAGTAACGTAACCCCCGAAAATCTAATTAAATATTTTTGTTTTACTAATAAGTAAAATTTATTTTTTCAATGCTATCAGGTACAAATAAGTATTTAAATAAATAAAACGGTCAAGTGCGTGTTGGGCACGCACACGATAGAGTTCCGTATTAGGGTTTGCAATCCCGCAGACTTTTTTTTCCCGCGGGAATTTTGCGGGAAATCTGCAAATCCCGCGGGATCCCGCAATTTTTCCAAAATTTTTATTATTCATGCTTAAAATTACTATTATTTAGTTAACATGACAATTAAATAATGAAAAATAGTTTCATAGCGATAACATATGATACGTAAACGTAACACGTACCGTATAGACCGACGTAAAATCCATAAAATACACCTGTGAATAGGAGATTGTCTAATATGTTAAGTACAAGTACAAGATGCTTCTAACTACTTTTGTCTTTTTGTTCGATTATACATTTCAATTTTTTTAAGTCCTTCGTTGCGTATAAATTAGCCATTGTTTTATATGTAGGTCCTTTTACGCCGCGCTGGTATATACGGTATGTCACGTAAAACTAAACCACTAAATATCATTATTTACGGTTGCATTTTAGGGACAATCTGTTAAAAAAATATCGTGTAGATCGTATAGAAAAAGATAGTTTTGAGAAAACACGAATTTTGTGTATTAAATTTTTGTGGTTAACTTTCATTTAATCTGCCATTCTTCTTCTAAATTTTAGTATTTCGTATTTTTTATGTTTTTTTTTTGTAATCTGCGGGCTGTTCGAGCTTCTTTCGTCGCCTGAGTCGCGCGAATCCTGGCATGTTTTAATCGGTTGCGCGGTCACATTTTTCGAACGTTTTTTTTTTTTTTAATTCTGGAGGTATGTAACCACTTAACTAATCGTGAACAAGATATCATTTATTTATTTCACTAGTTTCATATTCAGTCATCTCAACCTTATTTTTTTTCAAAATTGTTACCTTTTTTATCCATATTTACGCTTTATAAGTATTCAAAACGCACGCGACCTACAAATTTAATGTTAAAAAAATTCCGCGCGGATCCCGCATTTTCAGTGCGGGATCCGCAGATCTCCAAAACGTGCGGGATCCCGCGGGAATGCGGGATCCCGCATTGCGGGATTGCAAACCCTATTCCGTATATATTACGTTTTGTAAAAAAAGAGTTGGTTCAAAATTAAGTAAAAGAATCCATCTGTAATTTTATGTTGTTCTTATAAATAATTTGGAATTTAATTTAATTAATTTTTTTAATCTTTCTCGTTACTAAAAATAAAAATTTCAAGTATACAAATGTATTTTTAACAAAAAAAACTGATTAATCTGTGCGGGTGAAATTTTAAAATTTCTGAATTTTTGGGGCAACCTACTAATTAATATAATAAAAATATGATAAATTCATTTCAAACACTCATCTTTTAACGAGATTTTAAATTTTGTAATTTATTTTGAACAATAATGAAAGTTTATTGGGAAAAATGTATTTACGGCAACAATCCGAAAAATCAGTTCAGAAAAACCTAAATAACTTTTTTGTTTCAATATGTACGGGTAAATATATAAACATCATTGCAAAGGGCATAAAAAACAATATAATTTGACATAAACAAAATTGCTCTACGATGGTTAGCCCAAAGATGGCGCCTCAATCAATTTTTTTTTTTTAAATATAAATTTCGCCGGTAATTTTGAATATTATAAATCAAATTATTGAGGATCATAAGAAGTACATTTATTCTTATTTTCATCAAAATATTCATATTTGTTACAAAGTAATTGAGAAAAAAAGAAAAAGTTGTTTTAAGCACACTTTGTAATTTTTTTTGAGGTTATGAATTAAGTTATAGTGTTCCGCCTACCACAGATCGATATAAGGGTTCATTACGAGTGACCTTATTTTTTTGGTTCGTATTGATCAAGTAGATATAACTTTTATTTTTTCGCTTTGGGGGGGGGGGGGCATGTAAAAGTAAATGTTGACTGTTATTAAATTCTAATAAATAATTATTTAATATAATTTGTAAAAAAAAAAATTTTTTTATTACAAAAAGAATTAATATTCGCAAAAATATTCACACTTTTTCTTGCGAATGCGAATGTTAAAAAATGTGCGAATATTCGTTACATCACTAGTACATACATTCAAACGCAGTGAGAAAAATGTTCCCCATCAATGACAAGTAAATCAAAAAATGATATATGCATTGCTTGATTGTTACTGGTGTAAGATTTAATCATAAAAAAAAATGTACAAGTAACTTGTCCAAAATCTAGACATGTATTTAAAAATATATAATGGTTTTGTAAATAAAAACTTGGAACATGATTTAAGTAAGAGGTACTTCAAATCTGAATTCAGTACTGTAAATAGATTTAAAATAAATTGTATAATGACAACGCATATATCAAACAGAATTTTTGAATACATTATAAAAAAATCAATATTTGCGTATTTAGTTGTAACTCTTTTTGAATATATTTTTGGCCCTACAGAGGGCCGTTTGCGTAGGTCGATGAAGTAAAATGAGTATGTGTTTAACCTCCAAATCCGTACAATGTACGCCCTTGACGTTTCAATGCATATACAACGTCCATGGCAGTGACTGTCTTCCTCTTGGCGTGTTCTGATTTTGCAGATTTACCTGACAGTTAGCTTAAATAGCCTTCCGAAATTTGTAATGCCCGTTACAGGTACTTATGAGTATTTTACAAATCTAATAATAATAATAAATTCTCCTTTTAACATGGTGAAGTTAATAAAAAATCAGTTCCTTTTTGTTATATGTATTTTTATTTAATTTAATCTTTGATACATGATTGATTTATCTCTAATTCACATGTTCTATTGTTTACCTATTATTCCATAGTCATCTAGATATGTAACATGTTTCTTTTTTTACAAAAATTTAATTTAATTTAATTTGTTTACATTAAGATTTATTTTATTTTTATCATTATTTTAAATTTAATATTGATTTAGTGGTTAGTAGATGTTTTCTATTTCTTCTATATCTTACACCTTCTGGTGTTTCAACATTATAAGACCTTGGCTCCTTACATTTTTCTACTACGCGACATGCTGACCAAAGATATTGAGGCATTTTTTTCATATAAATTGAATCTCCTATTTCAAGATTTTCTAATTTTTTTGTATTACGATTATAGTAAATTTCTGACCTCTGATTATTTTCAAATTTTTATTTTTTTAATTTTTCATTATTATAAATTTTAGGTTTTAAATTTAATTCTTTACTCGGTATCCTTGATCTTAATTTACGTGACATTAAAAGTTGTGCTGGAGATGGTAAATTATATTTTGGGCTATTTCTATAATTTAATAAAGCTAAATATATATCACTACCATCCTCATCACAGCGTTTAAGTAAATTTTTAACAATGCAAACATGTTTTTCACACAAACCATTTGATTGCTGATAATTCGGACTAATTAATGAGTATTCTATTTCCCAGTTTTTATAAAATTCAAATATCTCTTTAGAATTAAATGGTGGACCTCCATCAGTAACCACTTTTTTAGGAATGCCAAGTCTTGCAAAGATACTTTTCATATGCATTATTATTTTTTAGCTGTATGTGTATTCTTTGCTTTATGTTTACCTAAATAAACTAATTCTATATATTGAGATTAATAATCAACTATTAATAAATAATCATTACTATTATGCGTAAAAATATCCATGCCTATTTTTTCAAATGGTAATGAATTTATATCATGTGCTTTAAGAGGCTCTTTAGAATTACATCTGCGGTATTTAATACAGACTTTACATTCCTAACCAATATATTATATTTTTCGCTAATTTTTTACATTTATTAATACCTAAATGTCCCTCGTGAATGCGTTCTAGCATTTCATTTCTATGTGAAAATGGTATAACCAAACTAATGGCTGATGATCAGTTTCAACATGTATAGTTTGACCATGATTCATTTATCTCTAATTCACATGTTCTATTGTTTACCTATTATTCCATAGTCATCTAGATATGTAACACTTTTCAGGTGTTGATTCATATTATAAATTAATATTAATATCAAAAAACAGTTTTGATTAGTATAAACTTGTAAAATCCATTCCATGGACTCGCCCCTATTTAATTTAAAAATTTTAACGGTATGAATTTTATTTCACAATTATACAATTTAGTTCTGTATTCATATGAAAGTGGCAATTAAATCAGGATATTTTTTAAATAATAAATTATATACAATTCAATGTTATTTAGTATATCTGCGATTGAAAAAAAATTCCATATGTACTCTAACGTTAATATTTAATTAAGTTCTTGGTGATAGATATTTGAAATAAAAAATAATAGTTCTTAATTACTCTATGTATTTACCCATTGCTTGGTATGGTAACATTTAACAGATTCTATCTGTTCGAGCGGTCGATTTTTAAAACGTCAGTGTATCCAATCTTCTCATATATCGACTACTGTATTTATAATTTAGTAATAGTATATATCTGTTCTTGATACAATACATGTCTAATCGATCATATTTACTGGGATTTTTTAGTAAGATGTGGAAAACTTGAGTTGTGGCGAACACAAACACGTATGAAGGGGATTTACCGTTAACTTACAATCAAACTATACTACAAATTCATGTTTAATTCATTTTCATATGTAAAACTGAATATAGTCTTCAAATTGTTACTAATTTTTAAACATTATATTTTATAATTTGCATTTAAAATAATAAAATGTATGCCGAGTTAAGGCAACGATGAGCTCCAGAATCGATCTCTAAAAACGGTCATGTTCACTACACGGTTCTGATGAACGCATGACGTTACGTGACTGGTCCGACATGTTGTCATTATATGTTTACAATTTGTATGTGAATATATTCGTTTTATATTTATCAATTGCGTTCGTTGAACAATCTCGTTACTAATGGCTGAAACAGATCAATTATCTGCTGATGTGGTTGTTGCCGTTGCTGCAGCTGCGACTCCTAAGAAAGCGAAAAAGACTGCCGCCAAAAAACCAACTCATCCAAAAACATCTGACATGGTGAACAGCGCGATCACGGATCTTAAGGAACGTGGAGGTTCTTCACTTCAGGCTGTTAAAAAATACATCGCCGCTAATTACAAAGTTGATGCTGAAAAACTTGCACCTTTTATAAGAAAATACTTAAAAGCCGCGGTCACCAGCGGTGCTCTTGTGCAGACAAAGGGCAAAGGAGCGTCCGGTTCATTCAAATTAGCCGTCGCATCTTCGAAAAATACTAGCAGTACCGCTGCCAAGAAACCAAAAGCTAAACGTGCTGCTTCTGGTTCCACTGCTGCTAAAAAACCAGCAAAGAAAACCCCAGCTGCAAAAACAGTTGTCACAAAATCAAAGAAACCCACAACACCTACGAAAAAAACACCAGCTGTCGCCACTAAACCGAAGAAACTTGTTGCTGCTAAAAAAGCTGTAGCTAAAAAGGCTAAACCAAGTACTCCGTCAAAAGCGAAGAAAGCTACAAAATCACCGAAGAAACCAAAAACACCTAAACCTAAAAAGGCTATAGCAGCAAAGACTACAAAGAAATCTCCGAGAAAGAAATAATTTCCATCTATTTGAATATGACGACGTTATGCATTTTTAAAAAGTTAGCCCACTTGGGCTACAAAACTATTCACGAAGAGTTACTACAAATATCGGTTAATTTTTTAACCTTTTAAATACAGTTAAAATCACTCATTTAATTATAATATTCTTATACAATTAAATTTAAAAAATATTACTTTTTTAGGGTTCCGTAGATAAATATATGAACCATTATAGTTTCGCTCTGTCCGTCTGTGTATATAATAGATTTTAATTAATACTTCTAATGAAAATTATAACGAACACTCAAAAAAATTTTATACCTCTCCTATAAACTGAAAAATGAACATTTTTTTTCACTAACCATATTGAGTGGGAAATCTATAGGTCTCCTAAAATGCAACACAAAATGTTAGATGACCTTTTGATTATGTATGTATAACCCTTCAGTCACGATATAGTGGAGTCATATAACCGACATTTTTTATTGAATAAAACAATCTCTCCCTTCAGCGATTTTATGGTTTTATATTGTTCTAGGGATCAAGAGAAGTTTATAACTGAGTTTGTGGATTAATCCGTTTTCCGCGCGGTACTTTTTTCACGACTTTTCCGGAAAATCTTCAATTTTTCTTGTTTGCGGTTCGGTTTTTCGCTTCTACTTGATCAATACGAACCAAAAAAATAGGGTCACTCGTAATGAACCCTTCTATCGATCTGTGGAAGGCGGAACACTAACTTAATTCATAACCTCAAAAAAAATTACAAAATGTGCTTAACACAAATTTTTCATTTTTTCTCAATTACTTTGTAACAAATATGAATATTTTGATGAAAATAAGAATAAATGTACTTCTTCTGATCCTCAATAAGCCTATCAAATTGTATTTTAAAATATTCATAATTACCAGCAAAATTTATATTTAAAAAAAAAATTAATTGATGCGCCATCCTTGAACAAACCATCGTAGAGCAATTTTGTTTATGTGAAATTATAGTGTTTTTTATGCCCTTTGAAATGATGTATATATATTTTCCCATACATATTGAAACAAAAAAGTTATTTAGGTTTTCCTGAACTGATTTATTTCATTATTGTTCAAAATAAATTACAAAATTTAAAATCTAGTTAAAAGATGAGTGTTTGAAATGAATTTAACAAATTTTTATTATATTAATTAGTAGGTTGCCCCAAAAATTCAGAAATTTTAAAATTTCATCTGCACAGATTAATCAGTTTTTTTTGTTAAAAATACATTTGTATACTTGAAATTTTTATTTTTAGTAACGAGAAAGATTAAAAAAATTAATTTAATTAAATTCCAAATTATTTATAAGAACAACATAAAATTACAGATGGATACTCAAAATATATATTTTCACAAAGCCTTATTCGCTTAACATTTATGAATTATCATTTCATGTATGTAATAAAGTCGTTTTTATACGAACCATCTTCTTTCCTGTAGAACTACCAAATTACATTAATATCCATAAGCTAGCTATTGCACAGTTATTAAGAAGACTTAATTTTTTTAACCCTTTCTTATTACTAAAAATAAAAATTTAAACTATACAAATGTATTTTTAAGAAAATAACTGATTAATCTGTGCGGGTGAAATTTTAGAAGTTCTGAATTTTTGGGACAACCTACTAATTAATATAATAAAAATATGTTAAATTAATTTCAAACACTCATCTTTTAACTAGATTTTAAATTTTGTAATTATTCATATTTGTTACAAAGTAATTGAGAAAAAATGAAAAATTTGTTTTAAGCGCACTTTGTAATTTTTTTTGAGGTTATGAATTAAGTTATAGTGTTCCGCTTTCCACAGATCGATAGAAGGGTTCATTACGAGTGACCCTTTTTTTTGGTTCGTATTGAGCAAGTAGAAGCCGAGATATTCGTGAAAAACCGAACCGCAATCAAGAAAAATTGATGATTTTCCGGAAAAGTCGTGAAAAAAGTGCCGCGCGAAAAACGGATTAATCCACAAACTCAGTTATAAACTTCGCTTGATCCCTAGAACATTTTAAAACCATAAAATCGCTGTAGGGAGAGATTGTTTTATTCAATAAAAAATTTTGGTTATATGACTCCACTAATATATTTGCTTTTAAATGTCGTTGTGCGCGCGTCTCCCACCCCTCTAATATCATTACTATCAATTCAAAAAATCTGAAAAAATTCGAGAATGTAACTTTTAATTAATTAGTACTATATAATGAAAATTATAACGAACACTAGCAAAAATAGTTCACGAAAAATTTTGAAATAACTCTTTTTTTTCAAATCGTAATATATACGTGCCCAACACGCACTTGACCGTTTAATTAATTTAAATACTTTTTTGTATCTGATAACATTAAAAAAATAAATTTTACTTATTAGTAAAACAAAAATATTCTATTTGATTTTCGGGGGTTTCGTTACTATAAAATTTGAGCAAAATAATGTCAATCCAATATCTTTCGGGGGCAATTTTCATATGCTTATCCCCCTATGCCCTTTGAGCAAAAAAAGTTATATATAAAGAATAAGAGGCAATGACTAAAAAACACTCACACAAATTTTAACCTTAGAAATTACTGTAAAAACTCTTTTGTAAACGTTATTGTAGCCCTAAAGGTCCATTTAATTTCATTGTTACATAACATTGCGTAACATAACATATATACTTCCTGTAATACACAATGATTATAACCAGTGTTGAACTGTTGAACTTCCTAAAAAGTACGATAGGCTTACCAAAATGGTACGAAATTTGACAACTTTTTAGACTGTTGTGTGAAAAACTTTTTTTGTCACATTTTGTCGCCCCCAGCCCCTGATACTACAAATGTTAAAATTGTTAAAAATGTATTTGAATTATTATTTTTTATTTAATTATACCCTTTATTTTATTTTGTGTTAAAAGACATCAGTTATCAAGTAATTAATGGACGCCCCTCGGAACACATGTTATGTTTCGTTAAAAAAACGTTAATACTGAAAAGTAGATAGAGACGAAAAAGTCAAGGTACGTTTCGTTTTTACCTTAATTTTTATTGGTGTTATTCATAATAAACATTTTATTTTTTTTTACTATTTTTTATTATTTTTTTATACGTAGTGAAGCTGAATAAAAGCTTGAAAAAATCTTTGTGGGGCAAAAGGTACGGTCTTTGCTGAGGTAAGATTTTGGTACGGTCGGGTCATGAATAGTACAAAATCCGTACTAAAAAATACGTTCTGGCAACACTGATTATAACAGACCAGTCACAGAATGTCATATATTCATCAGAACCATGTAGAGAAAACAAACGTTTCTAGAAATTGTTTTTTGGATCTCATGTTTGTCCTTAACTCAACATACTTTTTATTATTTTAAATGCTAATTATAAGGTATAATGTTTGAAAATAAGTAACAGTTTAAACAATATATTCAGTTTTACATATTAAAATAAATTAAACATGAATTAGTAGTATAGTTTGATCGTAAGTTAATCATAAAACACTCATATACGTGTTTGTGGTCGTTACAACTCGAGTTTTTCACATTTTACTAAAAAATCCCAGTAAATAGAGTAGATTAGACATATGTTATATCAAGAACAGATGTATAATATTGCTAAATTATAAAGATTGTATTTGATATACAATGAGATTGGATAGTCTGACGTTTTAAAAATCGACGGGTCGAACGGGCAGAATCTGTGCTAAATGTTACCATACAAAGCACTATTGTAAAATTATAAAGATTGTATTTGATATACAACTAGCTGGGCCCACGCGGCTTCGCTCGCGTAGACTACGGAATTATTGTTTAGGATTTTTGAAAAATATAGTTTAATTAATTAAGTACAAACACGATTAGTTATTATTGTAATAATAATTTATCAATACCTAAATTACCTAACAAAAACGAATCAGAAGAAAAAAGTACAAATAATTTGTGTTCTGTTTAAATTTAAATGTTAATTATTGAAAACAAAATTAACTCAAACGTCAGCCGAGGGACTCCGAATATCTACCGAACGTAAGCGAATCCAGTCTGATGTACATCGCTTCGATGCGGCACGACACCATACATTTAAAATGTTACCTTTATAAATATATTTTAAGATATTTTGTAAACTATACAACCAAATTGGATGCTGTAAATGGCAAACTATATCTACATTAAGTACTTATGACGATGAAATCATTTATTTCGATAAGGATTAATGTTTTGCAGGTCATAAGTCCATGTAAACAAAACCCAAATATTTTATGTTTTTTTTGTAACATAAAAGCAGTCATTGTGGCTTAAATATAAAAGTTAGACATATCGTGTCGCTGACTTAATTGTAGAACTTTTGATTCTACACAATTCTTTAATACATTATTTTGTTCTATATTGAACGGTTTAGGCAGCGTATTACAAAACAGCGCGCCGACGGCAAAATTTTTTCCGACTTGATTTACTATTATCGTCACTGCTTTGTTGTTATGTTACCTAACGTAAAAAAATATAGCCTATAACCTGGCCAGAGAACGTACCTATGAATTAAAAAAAAAAACTCGTAAATCGGATAAGTGGTTCTCGAGTGATAAGGTAACTAACGGACAGACAGACAGACAGACAGACAGAGAGACGTTGAGCTTTATATATATTAAGGATGAGATTGGATACACTGATGTTTTAAAAATCGAATGGTAGAACGAACAGAATTTGTGCTAAACTAATGGGGAAATGTATGGCACATTTAAAATATTTAATTTTTATTAAAAATATTATTTTATTAGTAAATATAATATGTACAAATATTGTATTTCAATAAAAAAATTTAAAAATTATATTAAGAACTTATATATTCATATATATCCAGCATATTATGTTTAGCTATGTGTTTTGCTTGAATCATATTCTTACATTAATACAATCAAAATTAACATAGGGTTTCACTCTGAAATTTTTGTTGAAGTATTACATATTTAATCATTCCCTCTTTTCAATAGTTGTCAGTCTAAATCTACAAGATAACTTATAAAAAAAATAGTAGGTATTATTTATTTATAATTATACCTAAATGTTGTTATGCAAATTACATCTGTCAAAATTTTTGCGCCTAACTTAATGGAATGTATTTTTTTAAATTTTTACATTATAAAAAATTAAATAAAATAGCAACTCTAATTATTGATTATTTATTTTTAAATATAATCACCATTTTTAGTGTTAACTCTTCTTGAATAGATATTTGGCTCTATAAAGAGCCGTTTTTTCTATTTCTGATGGTCGTCATAATTTATTTAGAACTTGTATATTTAGTGACGGCTTTGGTGCCTTCACTGACAGCGTGTTTAGCGAGTTCACCGGGCAATAACAGTCTGACGGCAGTTTGAATCTCCCGACTAGTGATTGTAGAACGCTTGTTGTAGTGAGCGAGACGAGATGATTCAGCCGCAATCCGTTCGAAAATGTCGTTGACAAAACTGTTCATGATACTCATAGCTTTACTTGAAACACCAGTGTCGGGATGTACTTGTTTCAATACTTTGTAGATGTAGATGGCGTAACTTTCCTTACGCTTACGTTTCTTTTTCTTGTCGGTTTTCGTGATGTTTTTCTGAGCTTTACCAGCCTTTTTGGCGGCTTTACCGCTTACTTTTGGTGGCATAATAGCAGATATTTATCAAAAAAAACTGTATGTGATAACAAACGAAACAGTTCAATAGAACAGTGATGTTACGGATTTGTTCACCCCACTTTATCCAGAGTACGGTATGTAGAGAGGGTATCGCTATTGCATCTCGCACTACTATTGGTTCATAACGCGCCAATAGCAAACGGAAAAGTGGATAGATATACCAGTGTTGTCTATATAAATTCGCATTTCGAGGGTTTTAACGCTATTGTACTCTGTGTATCAGATATAACCGCTGTTTGTGCTATATCGATTTGTTTATATTGCCAACAATGTCTGGACGTGGTAAGGGCGGTAAAGTTAAAGGAAAGGCAAAGTCCCGTTCAAGCAGATCAGGACTACAATTCCCTGTTGGTCGTATTCATCGTTTATTACGTAAAGGCAATTACGCCGAGCGAGTTGGTGCCGGTGCTCCAGTGTATTTGGCCGCTGTGATGGAATATCTCGCCGCTGAAGTTCTCGAGTTGGCCGGCAACGCAGCCCGTGATAACAAGAAGACACGTATCATTCCTAGACATCTACAACTGGCTATCCGTAATGACGAAGAATTAAACAAACTCCTGTCTGGCGTCACTATCGCACAGGGTGGTGTTTTACCAAACATCCAGGCTGTTCTTTTGCCTAAGAAAACCGAGAAAAAGGCATAAACATATATATCAAAAGCAACGGTCCCCCTAGGGACCAAATTTATGTTAAATTAGAGTTATAAACGTATACACTGGTTTTTACAAAAAATCTAAAAAAAAATTAAAGCACCGAGTCATATTTTATACAATTTCTTAAATTCAGATTAAAAACTTATCTTGGTGTTTGGACATGTTTACACATATTTATATACCAGATATGACTGCAATTATTTTTTACTTTCTTATACCATATGTATGAAATATACATAAAAACAAACTTGTTTGTTTAAACGTCAAAATTTATTTAAGAAAAGGTAATCGCAAGCTTTCGATTCACAGAATCATCGTCAATTAATATAATGCAAAATATTGATATTTTAAAATAAAAATTCAGAAATATACCTAATAATAAAGATTTAAATTTGAGAACGATGTCGTTATCTCAATGATATTCATGTGACTACGGAAATGTTTGAAAAAATAACAAATCTCTTAGTAACTCAAATAGTTACAAAGGAACGAAAAAATTGATTTAAAAAATTAATGACAGAAATAATTAATTATTTAAAATTGTGTTGTAAATAGTAGATAATGTGGATATGTCAGTTTTCTTGTTAATTGTATTATTGTTTCTTTTTATGTGTAACATTTCGGAAATGTAACGTTTAGCTTTATGTTTTTCATTATCTAAAATTTTAGTTTGTTTATAATCAAAAATATGCCCTGTACTATACTGCTAATGCTGTGAAATATACATATAGTATAAGTAATTATAGTGAAGCCAATTTTTTTCGAACCCCGGATTTTGACGGAATTATCAATTTTGACCTTCCCTGAATCCATTTTCGCCATGATGTATGTGTGTCTGTCTGTCGGTCTGCCTTTAAGCGCTGTAACTCAAATACGACAAATCGTATAAGGGTGAAATTTTATATTTAAGATTAATTTTTGTCTGGGAAGAAAATCTCCTATTTTTGAAAACGATCTTTCAACTGGATACGGATGTTTACCTACATCAATTTTTGAATTTTTCGAATTACTCTGAAACAGTGCGAAATAGAGAAAAATGGTCAAGTTAAAAATTGTAGGTAATATCAAAACCTATAATTTATACTCTATTCGTTTTTTCGAAAAAACGAATTTTTGAAGAAAAAAAAATTATTATAATTCAAATGGTTTATAACAGAGGAGAAATATCTGCAATGAGTGTCATGGGACATTCTTATACGTATTATAGAAATTGAACAGTGTGTGTGTTTGCCATAGGTACCATGGGACTTTCTTATACGTAATACTGAGAGTGAACTGTGTAGGTGAATCTAAATAAAAAAATTCTTTCTGGCTAAATCACAAATGTTGGAAAAAAATGTATGGGGAATAAATTATAGATAATAACATACTCGACATTTTTTATCTAAAACATTTATTTCTTATTTCAAAAATAATTCAAAAATCCAAAAATTTACGAGAGTAAACATCCGTTTTCAGTTATTACGTTAAAAAAAATCGCTTGTTATATAATGGAGAGAATAATATTACCTATATTATTAATTTTGTTCTATCTTGTTAGTTTGTTAGAAATGTTTTAATAAACAAAGAATCACGTATACAATTAACCGTTAGGATTACGTATAAGAAAGTCCCGTGGTTCCCAAGGCAGATATTTTTATTTAAGTTGGCTTCCAGAGCACCGTGTGTGGTGGGCTCTACAGTTCTAATATTGAAAATTCTGTATAGTTTACCCCCTTTCTATAGCAAACTCATGATTTTTGACAAATTTGCTCAGAGTTGCTGGTAGGTATATCAGAAAAATCTTCCGAGTGCAAAGGGTTAATAATCAATTCATTTTTAGAGATTGGGTGCTAGATATGTATGTAAAATGGCAACACGTAATTGTATTTATTTTGATTTCTAAATCGGGTATACTGCATTATGAGAATTGATATACGATATACGAATGATTTTAGGTATACAAAAGTTGTTTGCACTTGAAAATTTTTTTAAGTTCCAAAAACATAAGGTGTTCCATTAAAACAAATTGAGTTTTGTTACTTTGAATTATTAAAGTTTGCAGTTTTTTAAATCTTGTAAAGTTGGAAAGTCAATAATTTAAAATATATATTTATATATTGTTCCACTGTCTAGTTGAATTTCGTATTGATTATATTTTATTATTTTGGAGTAAATTGTTTATTGTTGATTTTCATAAGAAGGGATTCAAACATAAATGTTTAAATAGGGGTTGAGTCAATTTAAATATATTGTTTTGTTTTATTAATTTATAAATTATAAATTTTTTTTACGCCATAGGAATACAGGGTGGGCGAGCAACAATTTTCTATAATTTTTTACTCAGAAAGAAAAATCATAAAATTAAAAAAGTGCTTAGAACTAAGCAAGGACTCTCGGAGAATTGTTTTTAAAATTTATTGTTAATTTTTTATGCAACTTTTTTATAATAGTACGTCTGGTTCGTGGCAAATAAAGCCAAAACGCTGCACTTTTTGATTGGGGTATGCCACTTTCTGTGGTCATATATAAGGTCAAATGAAAGATTTTCAGATAGGGAGCCACTTTAAAATCCGTGTAGAACACTGTTATATCGGCTATTAAAGATGGCCCCCACGGTTTTTATTAAATTGGCTGTATCTCAGCTCCTAATCATCCGATTTCAATTTTATTTTGTTTATTTTAAAGTTCTTATTAAAAAAAATCTTTTTTATCATTATTCATTTTTCTCTAAATTTTAAGGGTTCCCCACAATTTTCCGAAATCTGAAGATTTCACTTTTCTTACAAACTTAATTGTTATATAACTTTTTTATTGTGTCCAATATCATTTTTTTACCTCATATAAAAAAGAAAGACATTTTTGTCTGCGTTCCATTGATAACAAGATAATACTGTTTTAATTAACAACTTCTTTGGAAATATCGTGTTAAACTAAGAAAAATAGATTATTTTTGGATCATTCCAAGTCAAGTTTACCCGTATTGGTTTCTCGGATTCGAGATTTTGATGGAAATGTCCATTTATACGTTCCCTGAATCAATTCTGACTATTTTTATCATCATGTCTGTCTGTCTGTCTGTGTGTGTATCTGTTTGTCTGTAAACGCTGGAACTCAAAAATGGCAGTACATAGAGGGGTAAAATTTTATATTAAGGATTAATTTGTTTTAAAAAAGAAAACCAGATGTTTTTAAAACCGGAAACGGATATTTACTCTTGTAATTTTTGTAATTATTCGAAATATTTCTGAAACGGTACGTGTTGGAAGAAAATGTTTAAATAATAATTTACTTATAATATTATTATTTATAATTTATGTTATGTTCAATTCCTCTCAAAAAAAGTTTTGAGGTTATAATCGTTTTTTTCAATTATATTCGAAATGGTTTAAAGCAGAAATAAATTATTGAAATAAAAGTTGTAGAGTACGTTATTTTTTATAGTTTATGTTCCATCAATTTTTTTGTATCTCTTACCAATTAAAAAAAAATTATTTTTATTTTATTTTTTTTTTTCCATTTTTCATTGAACAAGTTCATAGCAGAATGAAATGTTTATAACAAAAAATGTAGAGAACGTTATTATCTATAGTTTATGTTCTATTAATTTTTTTGTATCTCTTACCAATTAAAAAAAAATCTTTTTTATTTAATTTTTTATTTTTTTCCATTTCTTTTTAACAAGTTCATGACAGAATGAAATGTTTATAACAAAAAATGTAGAGAACGTTATTTTCTATAGTTTATGTTCCATTATTTTTTTTGTATCTCTTACCAATTAAAAAAAAATCTTTTTTATTTAATTTTTTATTTTTACCCATTTTTTTTTTAACAAGTTCATGACAGAATGAAATGTTTATAACAAAAAATGTAGAGAACGTTATTATCTATAGTTTATGTTCTATAATTTTTTTTATATCTGTCATCAGTAAGCCAAAATTATTTGTTTTATATTAGTAGATACACGTACATTTTTTTATTGTATAAGAAAGTTCAGTGACATCCATGACAGATTTATCAATTTTTTAGCTATACCATATGAGAAAATTGATCCCAACATAAAATTTCATATGATAAAAGGTAAACTTAACATGGAATGATCCAAAAATAGTCAATTTTTCTTAGTTTAACACACTTTTTCCAAAGAAGTTGTTAATTAAAACAGTATTATCTTGTTATCAATGGAACGCAGACAAAAATATCTTTCTTTTTTGTATGATGTAAAAAAATGATATTGGGCACAATAAAAAAGTTATATAAAAATTAAGTTCGTAAAAAAAGTAATATTTTTAGACTTTCGAAAATTGTGGGGAACCCTTAAGATTTAGAAAAAAATGAATAACGACAAAAAATAATCTACTCAATAAGAACTTTAAAACAAACAAAAGAAAATTTAAATCAGATGACTAGGAGCTGAGATACAGCCAATTTAATAAAAACGGTGGGGGCCATCTTTAATAGCCGATATAATGGTGTTCTACACGGATTTTAAAGTGGCTCCCTATCTGAAAATTATTCTTTTGACCTTATCTATGAGCACAGAAAGTGTCATACCCCAATCAAAAGTGCAGGGTTTTTTTTACGTACCAGACGTACTATAAAGAAAAAATTCTGAAAAAAAAATGAATTACATATTAAATAAAAAAATTTGTGAGAATCTTTGCATAATTTTAAGTACATTTTACCTCTTGCAATTATTTATAAAAATTAGTAATTTTCGAGTAAAAAAATATGGAAAATCCAGAAAGTTGTCTTCGGTTTACTCCTTATAATAAATAATTCGGGCAAGACATACACGAGTGTATGTTATAAGGGTTCCGAAGTGGAATGTTTAGAACCACTTACAGGTGCATTTTTAAGTTAGAAAAAAATATAAAAAATGTCAAGTTCTACTAATTGAGATCTATATTTTGACACCCCACTTGCCTAGATAACAAAATAAAAAAATCTATGACGCCCTTCCTTATGATTCCAAAAATTTAAAATTATGATGATGAAGTATAATGTATATTGAATTATTTGCATTGTTACACGACAGTTGTGTTTTGTTATTATCACAGTAACTATGATCTTACGTATATTATGTTATGCAAAATTGGCAAAAAGACTGGCTAATATCAAGCGTGTTTAAAAATGGTCATTTTTCCAAACTTTATTTTAATTTTAAATATTACTATTACATTATTGGCTCCTTTTTTTGCTCACATTGTATATCTGTAAGTTTAGAAAAGTTGTTCAATGTATTATTTATTTTGTTGGTTTGTGATAAAATTATTTTATAATAAACAAAAATTTATTTACTTTGGATCTTCTTTAGACGCAATAAATTATTGTTATTATTTTAAAAGTTGACCAGATGTAAACGCATTTATTTCATTTATTTTCGAATGCGAATATTCGTTAGACATCTATTGATTTTAATGTTTGAAGTCTATTTGCAACTAGCTACTACCTGCGGCTTCGCTCGCGTTGATTTTGAAACTAAATACAACCCTCCATACGTGACATGGGGTCAAATACTTAAATTTCCTTTATTTGTTTTTTATTGATTATTAATTTGTATTGAAGAGTAATTATTTTAAGTTTCAAATAAATCGGGTTCCATGATGGACTGAAGGTATTTGTCTAACTTTTATCTTGAATATAAAGCACTAAATTGCATCAATCAAGCAAAAATATCATCGGGACACTTTTCGTGTGAAAGTGACCCTGTTTGTAGAGAAATGCCCTAAATATACTTCACTACTAAATTCCATTCAAAAATTTGTACATATAAATATACAAAATTTAAAAAAATACTGTTTCAATATTTAATTTACAGATAGCAATACTTTATATAATATTTATATACTGATAAATTAATATTTTTAATAAAAATTAAATATTTTAATTGTGCATGGTAACATTTAGCCCAAATTCTGTTAAAGTAGTTAGAGTAGTCCAGATAGATTGGTTCGTTTTCAGGTAGGGTTAGGTTAGGTTTATGAATTTATGTCTATGCACTAAATAATATATTAACATAGATACAGCATACTCTACTCTATTCTAACACATCAACACGTGATTTTCAGAGTTTTTGACAGAGGATCCCCAGACTCTCCGTATTTACCATATTATTTTCTTACCGTGTGTTTAGTGTCGGAATAAATATAGGTAATGTTGAAAATAATTTTACAATTAATGGTTTAAAAATAAACGATTTTATACATTTAAAATCTGTAACGGATTCATAAATGTGATTATTGCTATTAATTATTTTTGAATATAAATTTTGGAAATTTGCCAGCCATAATGTGTGTAGAGAAAACGAGACAACCCACAAGCAATATTTAACTATAAAAAACTAAAATTAATAATTCCATGTCTATTCTAGACAATTAAATATTTTGAATTTTGAAAATTGCGTCAAACATTTGTAAATTTTATGTTAACGGTTATGATAGCTGAAACAACCGCGAGCAAGAATATTCATAATTCACCCAGTACAAGTCTATATGCATCAAATAATAAAAATACATTAATTTATTATAATCAAACATAAAAATGTAAAATGCTTGCATAACATAAAATTTAAAAAACATGTAAATTAAGAAATATAAATTTTAAAAATCGCGCCATTCTCCGAATTGAGTTCGCTGTTCTTTTCTCAGACTCATTAGAATTAATTACCGTAAACTGTAGTTCAACCGCGCATTTAGTTGTAACTCATTTTGAATATGTTTTTGGCCCTAAAGAGGGCCGTTTGCGTAGGTCAATGAAATAAAATGAGTGAGTATGTGTTTAACCTCCAAATCCGTACAATGTACGCCCTTGACGTTTCAATGCATATACAACGTCCACGGCAGTGACTGTCTTCCTCTTGGCGTGTTCTGTGTAGGTTACAGCGTCTCTGATTACGTTCTCAAGAAACACCTTCAGCACACCGCGAGTTTCTTCATAAATCAGACCTGAGATACGTTTCACGCCGCCACGGCGAGCCAGACGACGGATAGCGGGCTTGGTGATACCCTGGATGTTATCACGTAACACTTTACGATGACGTTTGGCTCCTCCTTTTCCCAAACCTTTACCTCCTTTCCCGCGACCAGTCATAGTTATAAAATTATTATCGAAATAACGAAATCAAATTGTATAGAAACACAAACAGCTTACGAATGATCCAACTGACAAAAACATCGCGTTTATATAGATATATTTAGCTCCGCCCAGAATTTGAAGGTGTAACCAATGAGAACATTGTTGTGTGTGTATATAAAGTGGGGAAAACGAATTTTCTGTTATTCAACTTTCGACTGTTGTTTTATTCGTTTGTGTGTTACAATATCGTTTTGTTGTTTAAAACTTTGCAATGGCTCGTACAAAGCAGACTGCTCGCAAGTCTACTGGTGGAAAAGCTCCACGTAAACAACTTGCTACTAAAGCCGCACGTAAAAGTGCACCTGCTACCGGAGGAGTGAAGAAACCTCATCGTTACAGGCCAGGAACAGTCGCTCTTCGTGAAATCCGTCGTTACCAGAAGAGTACTGAATTGTTGATCCGTAAATTACCATTCCAACGGTTAGTCCGTGAGATCGCTCAAGATTTCAAAACTGATCTTCGTTTCCAAAGTTCAGCTGTGATGGCGTTACAAGAGGCTAGTGAAGCTTACCTAGTCGGTTTGTTTGAAGATACCAACTTGTGCGCTATCCACGCCAAACGTGTCACCATCATGCCTAAAGATATTCAATTAGCTCGTCGTATTCGCGGTGAACGCGCTTAAATTACTATTAGACTTTCAACGGCCCTACTTGAGGGCCAAAATCTTATCAAAAAAGAGTTAAAACATTATACTATTTACAAGCTTAAAAAATACATTATTTAATCACTAATAACATAAGAAATATAGGTATAAAATAATATTAAAAATATATTTATTTAGTGTGCATTATAAAATTCTAAAACTATTATATTATTGGCTACCTGAAACTAACATTAATTTTTAATATTCTTCATAATTTTACGCTTTTTTCTAGACACCGCTACTTTTAGCGGACCTTTTTATAACTTTTTTTTGCGTAAAAAGTTCACATCTTGATAAATTGACGCCCAAATGGTAAGAAACAATAAGAAAGAACACATTTTTCATTATTACATTGTTTTTAAAATCACTTTTACATTTAACAACTCCAAGCAATGAAGTAAAAATTATCTATCAATTTTGTGTAAAAATAAACATACAAGCTTCATTTCTATGTTTATATCTGACTACATTAATAGTCACAGTACACAAAAAAAAATTGAATTATTTTATATATTATTGCAGATTTACCTGACTGTTAGCTTAAATAGCCTTCCGAAATTTATAATGCCCGTTACAGGTACTTATGAGTATTTTACAAATCTAATAATAATAATAAATTCTCCTTTTAACATGGTGAAGTTAATAAAAAATCAGTTCCTTTTCAGGTGTTATTTCATATTATAAATTAATATTAATACCAAAAAAACAGTTTTGATTAGTATAAACTTGTAAAATCCATTCCATGGACTCGCTTCTATTTAATTTAATAAGTTTAACGGTATGAATTTTATTTCACAATTATACAATTTAGTTCTGTATTCATATGAAAGTGGCATTTAAATCAGGATATTTTTTAAATAATAAATTATATACAATTCAATGTTATTTAGTATATCTGCGATTGAAAAAAAATTCCATATGTACTCTAACGTTAATATTTAATTAAGTTCTTGGTGATAGATATTTGTAATAAAAAATAATAGTTCTTAATTACTCTATGTATTTCCCCATTGCTTGGTATGGTAACATTTAACAGATTTTATCTGTTCGAGCGGTCGATTTTTAAAACGTCAGTGTATCCAATCTTCTCATATATCGACTACTGTATTTATAATTTAGTAATAGTACATATCTGCTCTTGATACAATACATGTCTAAACGATCATATTTACTGGGATTTTTTAGTAAGATGTGAAAAACTTGAGTTGTGGCAAACACAAACACGTATGAAGGGGATTTACCGTTAACTTACAATCAAACTGTACTACAAATTCATGTTTAATTCATTTTCATATGTAAAACTGAATATAGTCTTCAAATTGTTACTAATTTTTAAACATTATATTTTATAATTTGCATTTAGAATAATAAAAAGTATGCCGAGTTAAGGCAACGATGAGCTCCAGAATCGATCTCTAAAAACGGTCATGTTCACTACACGGTTCTGATGAACGCATGACGTTACGTGACTGGTCCGACATGTTGTCATTATATGTTTACAATTTGTATGTGAATATATTCGTTTTATATTTATCAATTGCGTTCGTTGAACAATTACGTTACTAATGGCTGAAACAGATCAATTATCTGCTGATGCGGCTGTTGCCGTTGCTGCAGCTGCGACTCCTAAGAAAGCGAAAAAGAGCGGCGCGGCCAAGAAACCGACGCATCCAAAAACATCTGACATGGTGAACAGCGCGATCATGGATCTTAAGGAACGTGGAGGTTCTTCACTTCAGGCTGTTAAAAAATACATCGCCGCTAATTACTAAGTTGATGCTGAAAAACTCGCACCATTTATAAGAAAATACTTGAAAACCGCGGTCACCAGCGGTGCTCTTGTGCAGACAAAGGGCAAAGGAGCGTCCGGTTCATTCAAATTAGCCGTCGCATCTTCGAAAAATAGTAGCAGTACCGCTGCCAAGAAACCAAAAGCTAAACGTGCTGCTTCTGGTTCCACTGCTGCTAAAAAACCAGCAAAAAAAACCTCAGCTGCAAAAACAGTCGCAAAATCAAAGAAACCCACAACACCTACGAAAAAAACACCAGCTGTCGCCACTAAACCGAAGAAACTTGTTGCTGCTAAAAAAGCTGTATCTAAAAAGGCTAAACCAAGAACTCCGTCAAAAGCGAAGAAAGCTACAAAATCACCGAAGAAACCAAAAACACCTAAACCTAAAAAGGCTACAGCAGCAAAGACGACAAAGAAATCTCCAAGAAAGAAATAATTTCCATCTATTTGAATATGACGACGTGATGCATTTTTAAAAAGTTGGCCCACTTGGGCTACAAAACTATTCACGAAAGAGTTACTACAAATATCGGTTAATTTTTTAACCTTTTAAATACAGGGTATTGGTCTTATTACAAATTGACGGTTAAAATCACTCATTTAATTATAATATAGGTATATAATATTCTTGTATAATTAAATTTAAATGTTAATTTGAAAAATATTACATTTTTAGGTTTCCGTAAAGAAATACAAATCCTTATAGTTTAACTCTGTCCGTCCGTCTGTATATAAATTTTATATCGATTAAGATGAAATTTGGTATACTGACGAAGACTGGTATTCCAAATACAGAAGTTAAGAAGAAAAAAAACACCGTCCATTTACGATATACATATTTTTAAAAAAATTTAAATTAATGTCGTCAGAGCGTCCCTCATCCCTCTAATTTTTATACTATCAATTCAAAAAATCTGAAAAAATTCCAGAATGTAACTGTTAACTAATTAGTACTATATAATGAAAATTATAACGAACGCTATCAAAAATAATTTACGAAATATTTTGAAATAACTATTTTTTTACAAATCATAATATATACGGAATCCTATCATGTGCGTGACCATTTTATTTATTTAAATCACGGCTTCGAACCGTTATTTTTTTCCTTACGGTTTTCGTTCCGGTTCGAGTAAAAAAATATATTTTGGTACGGTTCCGGTTTCCGTTTCGCAAAAAATAACGGTTTTTCCGGTTTAGTTCCGATGATTAATTAAAAAAAAAAAAATATTTGTATTAAAAAAAAATTTTCTACCATAATTTAAAATATTTTATGGTACTTGTATGATAGTTCGAACGACAATTGAAGTGGGAAATAAGATTATGTTAACGCGCGTATTTTTACATGTACTGAACCGTAAAAACCGATATTATTATTTCGGTTCTGTTCTGGCAAAAAATAACGGTTTTCGGTTCAGTTCCGGTTCGAAGCCCTGATTTAAATACTTCTTTGTACCTGATAACATAAAAAAAAAATTACTTATTAGTAAAATCAAAAATTATTTAGATTTTCAGGGATACAATGACAAAAAAACAGTCAAACAAATTTTAACCATAGAAATTACTGTAAAAACTCTTTTATAAACGATATTGTAGCCCAGATGGGCAATTTAATTTCATTGTTACATTAACAATGCGTTACATAACATATTTACTTCCTTTTAGGTGACTTTGAGCTTTTTGTTGCGGCAATTTTTTTTGGTTTTGGTGTTTTAGGTTTTTTGGTCGGACCTTTTGTAACTTTCTTTGCCTTTGATGGAGTCCTTGCGTTCTTATTCTTTGGTGTTACAGGTTTCTTCGCTACTGTTGTTTTTGCAACTGTACTTTTCTTCACTAGCTTCTTAGCTACAGTTGAGCTGGAAGCAGCACGTTTGGTTTTGGATTCCTTAGAAGCAGCACTGGTGGAATCTTTCAAAGATGCGACGGCTAATTTGAATGATCCGGATGCTCCTTTGCCCTTTGTCTGCACAAGAGCACCGCTGGTGACCGCGGCTTTCAAGTATTTTCTTATAAATGGTGCAAGTTTTTCAGCATCAACTTTGTAATTAGCAGCGATGTATTTTTTAACAGCCTGAAGTGAAGAACCTCCACGTTCTTTAAGATCCTTAATAGCGTTATTCACCATGTCAGATATTTTTGGATGCGTCGGTTTCTTGGCAGCGCCGCTCTTTTTCGCTTTTTTAGGAGTCGCAGCTGGAACAACGGCAACAGCCGCATCAGCAGATAATTGATCTGTTTCAGCCATTAGTAACGAGATTGTTCAACGAACGCAATTGATAAATTTCAAACGAATATGTTCAAATACAAATTCAAAACATATAATGACAACATGTTGGACCAGTCATGGAAAGTCATGCGTTCAACAGAACCGTGAAGTGAACATGAGCGTTTTTAGAGATCGATTCAGGAGCTCATCGTTGCCTTAACTCGGCATACTTTTTATTATTCTAAATGCAAATTATAAAATATAATGTTTAAAAATTAGTAACAATTTGAAGACTATATTTATTTTTACATATTAAAATGAATTAAACATAAATTAGTAGTATAGTTTGATTGTAAGTTTATGGTAAAACCCTTACATACGTGTTGGTATTCGTTACAACTCGAGTAAAACACAAACAGTTCACATTTTACTAAAAAATCCCAATAAATACAGTCGATTAGACATATGTTATATCAAGAAAAATATGTATACTATTGCTAAATTATAAAGATTGTATTTGATATACAATGAGATTGGATACACTGACGTTTTAATAATCGACCACTCGAACAGATAGAATCTGATAAATGTTACCATACCAAGCAATGGGGAAATACATAGAATAATTAAAAATTATAGTTTTTTATTTCAAATATCTATCATCAAGAACTTTTAGTTTCAGGTAGCCAATAATACTATAATAATTTTAGAATTGTATAATACACACTAAATAAATTTCTTTTAACAATATTATTTTATACCTATATTTATTATGTTATAAGTGATTAAATAATGTATTTCTTAAGCTTGTAAATAGTATTATGTTTAAACTCTTTTTTGATAAAATTTTGGCCCTTAAGTAGGGCCGTTGTTAGTCTAATAGTAATTTAAGCGCGTTCACCGCGAATACGGCGTGCCAATTGTATATCTTTAGGCATGATGGTGACACGTTTGGCGTGGATAGCGCACAGGTTGGTATCTTCAAACAAACCGACCAGGTAAGCTTCGCTAGCCTCTTGTAACGCCATCACAGCTGAACTTTGGAAACGTAGATCAGTTTTAAAATCTTGAGCGATCTCACGGACTAACCGTTGGAATGGTAATTTACGGATCAACAATTCAGTACTCTTTTGGTAACGACGGATTTCACGAAGAGCGACTGTTCCTGGCCTGTAACGATGAGGTTTCTTCACTCCTCCGGTAGCAGGTGCACTTTTACGTGCAGCTTTAGTAGCAAGTTGTTTACGTGGAGCTTTTCCACCAGTAGACTTGCGAGCAGTTTGCTTTGTACGAGCCATAGTAAAGTTTTTAATAACAAAATATAATAGAACACAAACGAATACGATTCGAACAATAGTCGAAAATTGAATAACTGAAAAATCGTTTTCCCTACGTTATATAGACACACAACAACGTTCTCATTGGTTGCACATTTCACAGTGCTAGGCGGAGCTAAATATTTCTATATAAACGCGTTGTTTTTGTCAGTTGGATCATTCGTAAGCCGTTTGTGCTTCGATTGTTTGTTGATTTCGTTATTTCAATAATAATTTTATAACTATGACTGGTCGCGGTAAAGGAGGCAAAGGTTTGGGAAAAGGAGGAGCCAAGCGTCATCGTAAAGTGTTACGTGATAACATCCAGGGTATCACCAAGCCCGCTATCCGTCGTCTGGCTCGCCGTGGCGGCGTGAAACGTATCTCAGGTCTGATTTATGAAGAAACTCGCGGTGTGCTGAAGGTGTTTCTTGAGAACGTAATCAGAGACGCTGTAACCTACACAGAACACGCCAAGAGGAAGACAGTCACTGCCATGGACGTTGTATATGCGTTGAAACGTCAAGGCCGTACCCTGTACGGTTTTGGTGGTTAAACACGTACTATGTACAAACTGATTTGAATTATATATGACTGACAAACGGCCCTATTTAAGGGCCAAACATAAATCAAAAAAGAGTTAATTATTAATACGTTATTTGATTTAATTATTATAAATGATATTATCCATCTAACAATTAATTTTTTGTATTATTACATTTTTTATAGAGAGGCGTAGTAACATAAACTTTGGAAAACACTGAAATAAATGATGAAATTTATACATCAGATGGTCTGTGGATAAATAAATAATAACATTACATATAGGAGTAACATAAATATATCTTGTACATGTATAAAAAAATTAATGATCGTTAAAAATGTATAAATTATTAATTTACAGATAATAATATATTATATAATATTTATATTAAACGATGAAATTATATTTAAAAAAAAAATTTATTATTTTAATTGTGCTATACATTTCCCCATTACTTGCCATGGTAACATTCAGCACAGATTCTGTCCGTTCGACCAGTCGATTTTTAAAACGTCAGTGTATCTAATCTCATTGTATATCAAATACAATTTTTATAATTAAGTAAGTTACTTGTTCTTTATATAACATACTAGCTGGGCCCACGCGGCTTCGCTCGCGTAGACTACGGAATTATTGTTTAGGATTTTTGAAAAATATAGTTTAATTAATTAAGTACAAACACGATTAGTTATTATTGTAATAATAATTTATCAATACCTAAATTACCTAACAAAAACGAATCAGAAAAAAAAAGTACAAATAATTTGTGTTCTGTTTAAATTTAAATGTTAATTATTGAAAACAAAATTAACTCAAACGTCAGCCGAGGGACTCCGAATATCTACCGAACGTAAGCGAATCCAGTCTGATGTACATCGCTTCGATGCGGCACGACACCATACATTTAAAATGTTACCTTTATAAATATATTTTAAGATATTTTCTAAACTATACGACCAAATTGGATGCTGTAAATGGCAAACTATATCTACATTAAGTACTTATGACGATGAAATCATTTATTTCGATAAGGATTAATGTTTTGCAGGTCATAAGTCCATGTAAACAAAACCCAAATATTTTATGTTTTTTTTGTAACATAAAAGCAGTCATTGTGGCTTAAATATAAAAGTTAGACATATCGTGTCGCTGACTTAATTGTAGAACTTTTGATTCTACACAATTCTTTAATACATTATTTTGTTCTATATTGAACGGTTTAGGCAGCGTATTACAAAACAGCGCGCCGACGGCAAAATTTTTTCCGACTTGATTTACTATTATCGTCACTGCTTTGTTGTTATGTTACCTAACGTAATAAAATATAGCCTATAACCTGGCCAGAGAACGTACCTATGAATTAAAAAAAAAAACTCGTAAATCGGATAAGTGGTTCTCGAGTGATAAGGTAACTAACGGACAGACAGACAGACAGAGAGACGTTGAGCTTTATTTATATTAAGGATGTCTAATCGACTGTATTTACTGGGATATTTTAGTAAAATGTGAAAAACTCAAGTTGTAACGAACACAAACACGTATATGAGTGTTTTATGGTTAACTTACGATCAAACTATACTACTAATTCATGTTTAATTTATTTTAATATGTAAAACTGAATATAGTCTTCAAACTGTTACTTATTTTTAAACATTATATCTTATAATTTGCATTTAGAATAATAAAAAGTATGTCGAGTTAAGGCCAACGATGAGATCCAAAAAACGATTTCTAGAAACGGTTGTTTTCTCTACATGGTTCTGATGTATATATCACTTTCTGTGACTGGTTATAATCATTGTTAGTCCAGGAACATTAGCTTTTTACTGGGGAAAAATTCGCAATAAGCTGAATTTTTATATACACCTTCATTTTGTCTTTATAAATAAGGTACCAAAAGTCCCCAACAATCCCATGCGAGCATACTTTTTTACAGCCCACAAAAGGTGCTAACAATTAGTTTTAAGTAAATATCTCTGTATCTATTGATTCTATGACTAAAATAGTTATTATCAAATATAAAGTTTAGAAAATTACCTACAATAAAGATCTTACAACTTTTTTCGTACAAGTAATCGTTTTCGCTTATTAAGAGGGTATTCTAGTCTAAAAATGTAAAAATATAATTATTTTTTTGCATTTTATCAATAAACAGGGTTTCAAAAATATGTGTTCAAAACTCTATACCTCAATTCCAAAAACTGACGGAGTTACAGCGATTTGAACTGAAAATGGCTGCCATAATATCACAAGATCTACTAAACCGATTGACTTCAAATTTTCTGTGTATAAAATGAATAGTCACTTTTCAAAATGCCGCCATTTTTTTATTTTAATTATTATTATTTTTTTTTTTGCAACCCGCTATAGCATAACTAACTAAATCTTTCGCTATCTATAAAAAAAAAAAAATGTTTTTGACTCAATTCTGCTAACGGTGGTAAATAACATGTGTACTGAAGGTAAACAGCAAATTTGGAGTCAATTGGTTCAGTAGATCTTGTGATATTATGGCAACCATTTTCAGTTTTTAGTTTCGAGAAAAACGCGTTCAATGTTTATACATAGCTGGCTATTTAATGTTACGCATCATCTTCAAATCGCTGTAACTCCGTCAATTTTTGGAATTGTATCAAACAAAGACAGATGTTTTGAAATTAATTTGCTAGATAAAGAACTACTCTTCGTTTATAGTACTCATATATATTTGTGCAATTAAATTATTATGTAATCTATTGAAAATTCTATACGTAAATTTTGTGGCAATAAATATTTGATATTCTGAATTTTAGTATTTAAATATATTAAACTTGATAGAAAAAGATAACCGATGATGTTTGTCTTTAAATTTGGAATCTGTTGTAAGCGATTCTAGCCTTTAGAGTGCCAGACGAGTTCTGCAGGCGACTGTACATACATTCAAACGCAGTGAGAAAAATGTTTCCCTAATCAGTGACAAGTAAATCAAAAAGTTATATATGCATTGCTTGATTATTATTGATGTCAGATTTAATCATAAAATCTTAAAAAATGGTTTTGTAAATAAAAACTTTGAACATGATTTAAGTAAGAGGTACTTCAAAGTTGAATTCAGTATTGTAAATACATAGATTAAAAATAAATTGAACAATGTTAAAAATGTATACCTATCATATAAAATAATATTTACTTATTTAATAAAATAATATAGATAAAATAGAAGTAAAAGAACATGTCATACATTGAGTAAATAAACAAAACATAATATTCTGGATAATATATGAATATGTAAGTTCTTAAATGATTATAAAATAGGAACATCTAGTTAAAAAGTGTTGTAAACATTATATTAGCGTATAGTATGTGGATATATTTTTATTTTTGAATTGACGTCATATATTCATCAGAACCATGTAGAGAAAACAGTCGTTTATAGAAATCGTTTTTTGGAGCTCGTCATTGACTTTATTCGGCATACTTTCTATTGATTTAAAAAATATATATTAAATACAATGTTTAAATATTGGTTCTAGGTTGATCACTATAAACAGTATTATACGTTGAAATCAATAATATAGTAATTAGTGATTTAGTTTCAATGCTAGCTACCATTAATACCCTTACATACGTGTTTGTATTCACTACAACTCGACTTTTTCACATCTTACTAAAAATTACCATAAATATATCAGATTAGACATGTATTATATCAAGAACAGATGTATACTATTACTAAATCATAAAGATCGTACTCGATTAACGATAATATTGGATACACTGACGTTTTAAAAAACAACCGGTCGAACGTACAGAATTTGTGCTAAATGTTACCATACCAAGCAATAGGAAAATATATGAACAATTTTTGCAAAATAGCTAAATTTTGTTAATATATATTGTATATTGTTAATATCAATTTTTTAATATTTTGTATATTTCATTATGGAATTTTAATTGAAATATTCAAAATTAAAAATGTAAACTGTATAACTATATTAAGATTAAACCTTAGAATAATATCCTTAATTTTTATTCACTTATTACAATGCATACATACGCACCGTTTTTTGTAAGCGGGTTAAAAATGTTAATGCAATTGTTTCAGCGATCTAGTATATAAATGAATAAAGTATATTTTTGTGTCTTATTTATGCGCTTGACAGAGAACACAAATACATATACTAGATAAAAAGTAATGGGCCCACTGACCCCATGCACCTTTGGTCTAAATAATTATTGGTTATTAAAATATTATCAGATTTACCAGTAAATTTAATAAATTTTTTAACTTTCCAGAAAGTCGAGCTTCTTTCGTCGCCTGAGTCGCGCGAATCCTGGCATGTTTTAATCGGTTGCGTGGTCACATTTTTCGAACGTTTTTTTTTTTTAATTCTGGAGGTATGTAACAGTGATTCGAACCGGAACTGAACCGAAAACCGGAAAAACCGTTATTTTTTGCCGGAATGAAAACCGGAACCGAACCGAAATAAAAAAATCGGTTTTTTCGGTTCAGTACATGTTAAAATACGCGTTAACATGATCTTATTTCCCACTTTACTTGTCGTTCGGACAATCATACAAGTAACATAAAATGTTATAAATTATGATAGAAAATAAATTTTTAATACCTACTAATAATTTTTTTTTAATTAATCACTCGGAACTGAACCAAAAACCGGAAAACCCGTTATTTTTATCGGAACGAAAACCGGAACCGAACCGAAATATATTTTTTTACTCGAACCGGAACGAAAACCGAAACGAAAAAAATAACGGTTCGAGTTACATATAACTACATAACTAATCGTGAACAAGAAATATGTAAAAATTTCACTAGTTTCATATTTTCATCTCAGCCTTAATTTTTTTTTTCAATATTGTTACCTTTTTTTTATCCATATTTACGCTTTACAAGTCTTCAAAACGCCCGCGATCTACAAATTTAATGTTAAAAAAATTCCGCGCGGATCCCGCACTTTCATTGCGGAATCCGCATATCTCCAAAACGTGCAGGATTGCAAACCCTATTCACTACTAAATTCCATTCAAAAATGTGTACATATGTATAAATATACAAAATTAAAATAATTTTCATAATATTCCGTGTAATAACACCGAATTGTTTGTAAATGTACAAAATACATAAATGAATTTATTACACGGGTATTGTCGGCTTTTTGACATTACCAGCTGTAGCCTACAGCCTGTAGGCTATTGATTAGAGGTTTTTGAAAGTAACAATTGCCTTAAAGGGTTTTTAATTTAGTATGTAAGCGATTTTCAAACTGAGAGGTTAGGTTAAAGTAATTTTCATAACATATTTAGGTATAATTATAAATAAACATAAAACTATTTTTTTTATAAATTATCTGTTCCTGAAAGGCACATTACTGTGTAGATTTAGACTGACAACTATTGAAAAGAGGGAATGATTAAATTATGCGAACATGCGATATTTAAACAACGAGTAGCACTTTCCTCATTGACATCTAGATTTAATAAAGTTTGTGCTAATAAACAAGCACATCCATCTATGAATTACTTTTTTTAAATTTTTTGTATTAATACATTTTATACCTTTTTGAAACGTGTCTTAATTATTTTATTAAATTAATGGGGGGCAAGATTATATTTTTTATAGAGGCGTAATAACATAATGTTAAGACTTTTTCCTTGCTTCTTTTTGTATGATATGAGGTTGCTTTTAAATAAAACTTCCTTTTGTTTAAATATTGTTATTATTTTAGACGAACAAATAAAAGTATTACAAATAATAATTCTTTCTCACAAATAAACGACAAAAAAAATACTTTCTTATGCTTGAACAACAACTCTACTAAACATTACAAAAACATACATTTTTCAATAATCATAAATTCAAACAGGAAGGAAAAACATAACAAAAAAATAATTACTTCTAACACTCCTCCTTAATTATTTTACTTCTCAAATTTTCAAAATTTCTACGTAACAAGGGCTTCGTTAAGATATCCGCAAGTTGATCTTCACTCTTGACATATATTGGCATTACCGTTGAACCAATATGCTGCTGTATAAACTTTCTTGAGATCTCTATATGTTTCTTTCCCTTTGTGATCTTTCCTTCATGAGTGTTGTTTATCATGTGGATGGCAGACTGATTATCAATATAATGTGGTGTACGTTGATTTATATCTAGCTGTCTCAATTCTTTCGCAAGTCTTCGAATCCAACAAGTATCATCAATCGCTGACACTGCTGCCCGATACTCAGCTTCTGCAGTTGAATTTGATACCGTGTGTTGCTTCTGAGTAAACCAAACAATAGGACCTCCTCGTAGCAATAAGATTCCACTCGTAGAATGTCCTGTCTCTGAATCACCACCATAATCTGAGTCACTGTACACAGACAAATTTCTATTGCCATTAAAGAATATTCCAAACTTCGTAGTTCCCTTAACATACTGAAAGACACGTTTAATCATTTTCCAATGGCTATTCTTAGGTTTGTTGTTAAATCTACTAAGATAATTTATTGCAAAACTAATATCTGGACGAGATATAGTTGCTAAATAGAGCAAGCTACCAACAGCTTCTCTATATGGCTCTGATTTATCCAAAAACCTATCATTTACAAAATTTCCAGAAACTGTTACCATCCCCTTCTCAATAGGCGTATGTACAGGATTCATGTCTCCAAAATTGTATCGTTCCACAATCCTTTCAGCATACTTGGACTGATTTATGAAAATTCCATCTCGAGACACTTTAATTTGCATTCCAAGATATGACAAACAATTTCCACCTCCTGTATCATATGTAATCTTAAATTCTTCATCTAGCTTTCTTAAAACTTCAAACATTTCATTTTTATGTTTTCCGATCATAAGACCATCATCTACGTGTAAAACTATTATTATACTTCTATTCTTGTTATAATAAACACATGGATCATCATCCGTTGATTGAAAATTTAAAGAATTTAAAAAATTTGTAAATTTAGCATTCCAAATCTTGGGAGCTTGCTTTAAACCATAAAGGCTTTTCTTCAATTCACATACACGACCAGACTTATCATTGAAGCCTTCTGGCTGATACATATAAATTTTTTCATTCAATTCACCATGTAAAAAGGCAGTTTTTATATCAAAAGTCATTAGATTCATACCTTCTGATGCAGCTATACTCAAAATTAATCTGATTGACATATGACGAGCAACAGGACTAAAGACTTCAAAATAATCTCTACCTTCCTTTTGCTCAAAACCTCTGACGACAAGTCTTGCTTTATACTTTTCATTGTCCTTTTTGCATAATACCCAGCGACATGTTAAAGGCTTAATATCCTTAGGTTTATCAATTAAGATCCATGTTTTCATCCTCATCAATGACTCAAATTCTTCTGACATAGCCTTCTTCCAGCTTTTATCCTTAAAAGCTTCAGCAAAAGAAATATCATATACTTCACCGATCATATCAGTCTCAAAATCTTGCATTATAAATGCTGAATCAGTCTCATAATCCTTAAATCTAGATGGTGCTTTTATTTTATGACGATCTCGCAAATTTCTTCTTTCTGGGACTCTTTCTTGACTTTCTGAACTATCAGACTGATTTTCATCTTCAGATTTCTGACTTCTTTCAGCATTTTCATGTAAACTTTCATCTTCAGATTCTTCAGTTTCTAAACTATCATATTCAAAACTTGTGTCTGAATTTTCTTCTTCTGATTTTTCCAACAACATTTCTAGTTCAGTAAAGCTTTCAGTTTCAGTCTTGTCATCAAATATCACATTACTTGAGCTTACAACATCATTCATTTCATTGATAAAGACTCTAAAACCTGGCGAATCTATATCATAGCCAACAAATAAGCCTTTTATTGACTTTTTCTCAGTCTTACTTCTTTTATTATCTTCTATCAATACATAGCAGTCACATCCAAACGATTTTAATTTACTTACATCTATTTTTCTTCCAAACCACAAATCAGCTGGACTTTTACCCTTCACTGTACTTGTTCCAGTATGATTAATTGTGAACACAACATAGTTGACAGCTTCGCCCCACAGACTTTCATCCAGACTTCGAGCATGTATAACTGACCTTGCAGCTTCAACTACAGTTCTCATTTCCCTTTCAATACGTCCATTTTGTTGTGGTGTATAAGCACTAGACTTGCTATGAAAAACACCTAACTCTTCCAAAATTCTTTGTGTGTCACGATTCTTTATTTCAGTACCATTATCTGACCGCAATACCTTCACTCTTCTGTCAAATTGGTTCTCAACTAACCTTAGAAATATTTCCAATTTGGCAGCAGCCTCACTTTTATTTTTCAAAAAATACACTGTCCTGAAATGTGTATAATCATCCTTGAAAAGTAAGAAATATTTTGCTCCTCCTGAAGAGTAAATATTCATCTCACACAAATCTACATGTATTAAATCCAGTGGCCTTGTCGATGTCTTTGGATTCACAGGATGCGATACCCTATGCTGCTTACCGTAGGTACATCCTGGACATATATATTCATTCCAGTCTTCTTTAAACTTAATTTTATTTTTGTTTAATACATCTCGCACATGTGCAACATTCTGATGTGCAAGTTTTTCATGCCACTTTCTTAAAGAGATATTTAGCAGACATTTTTCAGATTCTTGGCGAAATTTCATTTTATATAATTTACCTTCTCTTACTGCCATTGCACCAACATTACCATTACAATCTTTGAAAACTGACTTGTCTACATCGGCTGACTGTCTATATCCTTTATCCAATATAGAACTTACTGAAAAAAGATTAAATGGCATCTTAGGAGTATATAGCACATCCTTCAAGACTATTTTTCGCCAAATCTCATCATCATAAGCTTCAAGTTCGATATCACCTACTCCAATACCTTCCAATTTAGTTCCGTCTCCAATAATTACCATCGATGGTTGTTCAAGGGTAACATAATTCTTAAACCATTTCTTATGTGAACTCATATGTTGAGTCGCAGCACAGTCCTGATACCAACAGTCTTCAAAATCATTATTAATAAAACTTATAGATGATAAACTTACTGTTATAAGAGCACGTCTGTTGCTAGTATTTTTATTACTGTTTTTACTTGATACATATATCTTCTTGTTGACTAGTATCTGCATTTGGACAGTCTTTGGCAAAATGTCCCTTACATTTGCACTTATTACAACCATATGTATTTTTACAATATTCCAAATATTTTGCAGATGGCTTACCATGACATTGTGATTTTATGTGACCAATCTTTCCACATTTGAAACATTCTATAGAATTTGTTTTTTGACTCGTACCAGACTTATCTGATTTATTTCTTTGTCTCGATATAAAAGCATTTTGAGACGTTGACTTGCTCGCTGACTGACCTTCATTCAACCTGTCTTCTTCTAACCTTAAACGATCAAACAAGTTGCTGATACTCCTGTCTACTCCACTACCATTATCCCAGGCGGTTCGAAAATGATGAAGTTTTGGTGGTAGTATACCCAAAATTCTCTGCATAATCCATGTTTCTTTCACATCTTCACCTTCAGCAGACAAACCATCAGCCAATTGTTGAATCTGCATACAATTTTCTATAACAGACTTATTTTCATTATATTTATAACCAAAGAATTGTCTTTGTAAACCTTCGATAGACACATCTGACTTCTTTCCATACAAGGTGTCTAATTTACATAACATACCATAAGCTGACGTACACTTTGATATTTTTATTGCGATAGAGCTGCTACAATTTAAGCCAATTAGAGTTTGTGCTTCCAGATCTTTTGTTAACCATGCTGATACATTCACACTGTCTTCACTACCTTCAAGCTTTACTACAACTCCAGTAGTAACATCAAAGATCTTCTTATTTTTTAAGGTTAAATTTAATTTAAACCTCCAAGACTCGTAATTTACATTTCCTTGAGCATCTTCCATTAAAAATTCCAATTGAGATCGTACAGCTTCCATCCTGACTATTTTTATTGTTCACCAAAATCCAGACTTTCAATGCTTTCAATACTCGACAATAGACTTGTACTGACTTAACCTCAAAAAAGTTCATACAATGGCACACGCCCTGGGCCCATAACCTGTTAAGACTTTTTCCTTGCTTCTTTTTGTATGATATGAGGTTGCTTTTAAATAAAACTTCCTTTTGTTTAAATATTGTTATTATTTTAGACGAACAAATAAAAGTATTACAAATAATAATTCTTTCTCACAAATAAACGACAAAAAAAATACTTTCTTATGCTTGAACAACAACTCTACTAAACATTACAAAAACATACATTTTTCAATAATCATAAATTCAAACAGGAAGGAAAAACATAACAAAAAAATAATTACTTCTAACACATAAACTTTGCAAAACACTGAATTAAGTAATCAAATTTACACATCAGATGGTCTGTGGATAAATAAATAATATCATTTCATTTAGGAGTAACACATAAATATATCTTGTACATACATTTAAAAATTAATGATCGTTAAAAATGTATATCATATAAAATAATATTTAGGGGCAAGTGCTGTACCTGTGGACATTTGTCGGATTTTAGAATAAAATATTTTTTTTTGAAATATAATCAAAATATATTTCCTTTATTTGTATTTCACATGAATGGACATTAATTAAGTCATTAAATCAACATGCGTATAAGGTACTTTTAACATTATAAATCATAAATTTTTGATTTAAAAAAAAGGCACTTTTGTCCATAGGTACAACCAGTTAATGTACCTATGGACAGCGATCATTGTACCTGAGGACGGTTTTGTACATGTGTACACAATATCTATAACTATGTTTACTTCAACTACAAAAATATTTGTTAATTATTTATAAGTAATATTTTTGGTTTTTACCCTTACAAACGTTTTTGTATAATTCTTTGTCCGAATCAGATTCTTCGGCTATCACATAGCATCTTTGGCATATAAAAGAAGTTTCGTCATCTGTAAGGGTTTCTGGGTTTATTTTGTCCCATTTCTTCCCTTCTTTGTTGCGAAAAACTGACAAAAAATAATACAAAAGTCATACAAATTATAAATACGTGAATGTAAAATAATACAATAAAAGTTAATTAAATATTTACTTTTTGCGTGAAAATTTTTTAAAACAACCGTGCCGTTTGAAATTTGATAAAACAGTAACGGCCGTTAGTCAGTATTACCAACGTTAAAAGAAGATTACGGGTGCATTCAGTTGCGATTTTTTTAACAATTAGTTTAGAATATTTTTACAGTGTCCACAGGTAAAGCCGTCCACAGGTACAGCACTTGCCCCTACTTATTTAATAAAATAATATAGATATATAATAATAATAGAAACATCTAGTTAAAAAAAGTTGTAAACATTATAGTACGTGGATGTATTTTTATTTTTGAATTTAAATGCAATTTTAATATTTAATTTACAGTTAGTAATACATTATATAATATTTATATTCTAATAAAATAATATTTAAAAAAAAATTTAATATTTTAATTGTACCATCATACATTTCCCCATTACTTGGTATGGTAACATTTAGCATAGATTTTGTTCGTTCGACCAGTCGATTTTTAAAACTTCAGTGTATCCAATCTCATTGTATATCAAATACAATATTTATAATTTAGCAATAGTATATATCTGTTCTTGATATAACATATATCTAATCGACTGTATTTACTGGATTTTTTCAGTAAAATGTGAAAAACTCGAATTGTAACGAACACAAACACGTATATGAGTGTTTTATGGTTAACATAAGATCAAACTATACTACTAATTCATGTTTAATTTATTTTAATATGTAAAACTGAATATAGTGTTCAAACTGTTACTTATTTGGAAACATTATATCTTATAATTTTCATTTAGAATAATAAAAAGTATGTCGAGTTAAGGACAAAGATGAGATCCAAAAAACGATTTCTAGAAACGGTTTATTTCTCTACATGGTTCTGATAAATATACGACGTTCTGTGACTGGTCTGTTATAACCATTGTCTATTTACAGGAAGTACCTAACCATATTATTTTACAGGAAGTAAATATGTTATGTTACGTAATGCTTATGTTACAATGAAATTAAATGGACCATTAGGGTTACAATAACGTTTACAAGAGATTTTATAGTAATTTCTAAGGTTAAAATTTGTGTGACTGTTTTTTAGTCATTGCCTCTAATTCTTTATATATAACTTTTTTTTGCTCAAATTTTATAGTAACGAAACCCCCGAAAATCTAATTAAATATTTTTGTAAGTAAAATTTATTTTTAAAATGTTATCAGGTACAAATAAGCATTTAAATAAATAAAACGGTCAAGTGCGTGTCACATGATAGGGTTCCGTATATATTACGATTTGTAAAAAAAGAGTTATTTCAAAATTTTTCGTAAACTATTTTTGCTAGTGTTACATTCTTGAATTTGTTTAAGATTTTTTGAATTGATAGTATAGATATTAGAGGGGAGGGAGACGCTTTGACAACGACATTTAAAAGCAAATATATCGTGACAGAAGGGTTATAATCAAAAGGTCATTTTGTGTTGCATTTTAGGAGACCTATCTAAAGATTTCCCACTCAAAAAATGTTTGTGTTTGACTGTTCGTTATAATTTTCATTGGAAGTACTAATTAAAATCTATTATATACACAGACGGACAGAGCGAAACTATAAGGGTTCATAGTTTTCTACGGAACCCTAAAAATGTAATATTTTTTAAATTTAATTATATAAGATTATTACATATATTATAATTAAATGAGTGATTTTATGTGTCAATTTTTAGTAAGACCAATACCAAGTACTTAAAAGGTTAAAAAATTAACCGATGTTTGTAGTAACTCTTTCGTGAATAGTTTTGTAGCCCAAGTGGGCCAACTTTTTAAAAATGCATAACGTCGCCATATTCAAATAGATGGAAATTATTTCTTTCTCGGAGATTTCTTTGTAGTCTTTGCTGCTGTAGCCTTTTTAGGTTTAGGTGTTTTTGGTTTCTTCGGTGATTTTGTAGCTTTCTTCGCCTTTGACGGAGTACTTGGTTTAGTCTTTTTAGATACAGCTTTTTTAGCAGCAACAGATTTCTTCGGTTTAGCAGCGATAGCTGGTGTTTTTTTCGTAGGTGTTGCGGGTTTCTTTGATTTTGCGACAACTGTTTTTGCAGCTGGGGTTTTCTTTGCTGGTTTTTTAGCAGCAGTAGAGCCAGAAGCAGCACGTTTAGCTTTTGGTTTTTTGGCAACGGTACTGCTAGTATTTTTCGAAGATGCGACGGCTAATTTGAATGATCCGGATGCTCCTTTGCCCTTTGTCTGCACAAGAGCACCGCTGGTGACCGCGGCTTTCAAGTATTTTCTTATAAATGGTGCAAGTTTTTCAGCATCAACTTTGTAATTAGCGGCGATGTATTTTTTAACAGCCTGAAGTGAAGAACCTCCACGTTCTTTAAGATCCTTAATCGCGTTATTCACCATGTCAGATGTTTTTGGATGCGTCGGTTTCTTGGCGGCGTCACTCTTTTTCACTTTCTTAGGAGTCGCAGCTGCAACAACGGCAACAGCCGTATCAGCAGATAATTGATCTGTTTCAGCCATTAGTAACGAAATTATTATTCAACGAACGAAATTGATAAATATAAAACGAATGTATTCACATACAAATTGTAAACATATAATGACATGTCGGACCAGTCACGTAACGTCATGCGTTCATCAGAACCGTGTAGTGAAAATGACCGTTTTTAGAGATCGATTCTGGAGCTCATCGTTGCCTTTACTCGACACACTTTTTATTATTCTAAATGCAAATTATAAAATATAATGTTTAAAAATTAGTAACAATTTCAAGACTATATTCAGTTGTACATATGAAAATGAATTAAACATGAATTTGTAGTATAGTTTGATTGTAACTTAACGGTAAATCCCTTACATACGTGTTTGTGTTCGCCACAACTCAAGTTTTTCACATCTTACTAAAAAATCCCAGTAAATATGATCGATTAGACATGTATTGTATCAAGAACAGATATATACTATTACTAAATTATAAATACAGTAGTCGATATATGAGAAGATTGGATACACTGACGTTTTAAAAATCGACCGCTCGAACAGATAGAATCTGTTAAATATTACCATACCAAGCAATGGGGAAATACATAAAGTAATTAAGAACTATTATTTTTTATTTCAAATATCTATCACCAAGAACTTAATTATATATTAACGTTAGAGAACATATGGAATTTTTTTTCAATCGCAGAGATACTAAATAACATTGAATTGTATATAATTTATTATTTAAAAAGTATCCTGATTTAAATGCCACTTTCATGGAATGGATTTTACAAGTTTACTAATCAAAACGGTATTTTTGATATTAATATAAATTTATAATATGAAATAACACCTGAAAAGGAACTGACTTTTTATAACTTCACCAAGTTAAAAGGAGAATTTATTATTATTATTATTAGATTTGTAAAATACTCATAAGTACCTTTAACGGGCGTTTCAAATTTCGGAAGGCTATTTAAGCTAACATAAGTTATTAAGTCAGGTAATTCTATTTTTTTTTTTTTTTGTATACTGTGACTTTATTAATATAGGCAGTTATAAACAAAGAAATGAAGCTAGTTTGTGTGTTTATTTTTACACACAATTGATATAGATAATTTTTAGTTCATTGCTTGGAGTTGTTAAATGTAAAAGTGATTTTAAAAACAATATGTAATAATGAAAAATGTGTTTTTTATTATTGTTTCTTACCATTTCGGCGTCAATTTATCAAGATGTGAACTTTTTACGCAAAAAATAAATAAAATAAAAAGGTCAGTTAAATGTAGCGGTTAGTCTAGAAAAAAGGGTAAATTTTGGAAGAATACTAAAAATTAAAATTAGTTTCAGGTAGCCAATAATATAATAGTTTTAGAATTTTATAATGCACACTAAATAAATATATTTTTAATATTATTTTATACCTATATTTCTTATGTTATAAGTGATTAAATAATGTATTTTTTAAGCTTGTAAATAGTATTATGTTTTAACTCTTTTTTGATAAGATTTTGGCCCTCAAGTAGGGCCGTTGAAAGTCTAATAGTAATTTAAGCGCGTTCACCGCGAATACGACGAGCTAATTGAATATCTTTAGGCATGATGGTGACACGTTTGGCGTGGATAGCGCACAGGTTGGTATCTTCAAACAAACCGACCAGGTAAGCTTCGCTAGCCTCTTGTAACGCCATCACAGCTGAACTTTGGAAACGAAGATCAGTTTTGAAATCTTGAGCGATCTCACGGACTAACCGTTGGAATGGTAATTTACGGATCAACAATTCAGTACTCTTCTGGTAACGACGGATTTCACGAAGAGCGACTGTTCCTGGCCTGTAACGATGAGGTTTCTTCACTCCTCCAGTAGCAGGTGCACTTTTACGTGCAGCTTTAGTAGCAAGTTGTTTACGTGGAGCTTTTCCACCAGTAGACTTGCGGGCAGTTTGCTTTGTACGAGCCATGGCAAAGTTTTTTTAACAACAAAACGATATTGTAACACACAAAAGAATCGAACAGTAGTCGAATGTAGAATAACCGAAAAGTCGTTTTCCCCACTTTATATAGACACACAACAATGCTCTCATTGGTTACACATTTCACAGTGCTAGGCGGAGCTAAATATTTCTATATAAACGCGTTGTTTTTGTCAGTTGGATCATTCGTAAGCTGTGTGTGCTTTGATTGTGTGTCAATTTCGTTATTTCGATAATAATTTTATAACTATGACTGGTCGCGGTAAAGGAGGCAAAGGTTTGGGAAAAGGAGGAGCCAAGCGTCATCGTAAAGTGTTACGTGATAACATCCAGGGTATCACCAAGCCCGCTATCCGTCGTCTGGCTCGCCGTGGCGGCGTGAAACGTATCTCAGGTCTGATTTATGAAGAAACTCGCGGTGTGCTGAAGGTGTTTCTTGAGAACGTAATCAGAGACGCTGTAACCTACACAGAACACGCCAAGAGGAAGACAGTCACTGCCATGGACGTTGTATATGCATTGAAACGTCAAGGGCGGACATTGTACGGATTTGGAGGTTAAACACATACTCATTTTACTTCATCGACCTACGCAAACGGCCCTCTTTAGGGCCAAAAATATATTCAAAAAGAGTTATAACCAAATACGCAAATATTGATTTTTTTTATAATGTATTCAACAATTCTGTTTGATACATACATATATGGGGCAAAATTCGCCAAGTGTACCAGGTTAAAATTTTGATGTCACCAATTTTCTTGAAATTTTGCAGTTTTGTTGTATGAATGCCTAGTAATAAAAATGCAAAAGGATTTTGCCGTAGTGTCATTGTTGTTAAAATATAGGGCCGCGAATTTCGACATTTTATAGAATAGGTGTTTTTTCATAAATTAATAGCTTATATCACACTATTTTGCCAAATTCTGGTTTGTACCGACTCTTATAGATTTTTGCATCTTCTTTTCGAAAACAAATATTGCATTAGCGAAAAAACTGTTTTTCGCAAATAATTTGCGAATCAAAAAATATTTTTTCGAAATACTTTATTTTTAATATTTTTTTTCATCATTCTAAATGAAAGTTCAATTCTTAAGCTTGAAAATGATATAGCATACATCATGGGGCCGGGGTGTTAATTGGGAGTTTACAGCAGTTGAAAGCGCGCGGGCCCACGCGTCGAGTAGCTACTCACGGTGCTCTGGAAGCCAACTTAAATAAAAAAATTGATTATCTCTGATTTTTTTGTGCAATTTAATTCTTTAGTATTTAAGGAACATTTTAAGACCAAAAATAAAAAAAATCGCCTTGGCGCTTTTTTAATAATTCATAAAACAAAAAATACATAAATCGTGTACAGGTCAGAACGCGATTTTTTGTATTATTTATTGTTTATTAATTTTTTACTCTACAAAATAAAATAAATAAATATAAAATTTTTGGGATTCGAACTCGGGACCCATTGTTTATAAGATCTTTTATAATTTTTTTCAATTTTGAAATATAAACCAAACGGTATTTTATATCGAAAAATCACAAGAGACACAATAATTTTCTTTTATTAAGAGGATTTCAAAACATATTTTATATTACCAATCCGATAGGTATTTCATACCCCAGATATGAATTATTTTCAATTTTGAAATATAAACCAAACGGTATTTTATATCGAAAAATCACAAGAGACACAATAATTTTCTTTTATTAAGAGGATTTCAAAACATATTTTATATTACCAATCCGATAGGTATTTCATACCCCAGATATGAATTATTTTCAATTTTGAACGGCCGCCATTTTGAAATTCATGAAGGAATTCCGCTAACTAACGAACTTAACTGAGGTATTTACAAGATTGATTTTTCTACCAAGTTTCAAAAAGATCGGAAGAATACATGAAAGGCTAGAGAGTCCGCAAGAAAAAGGTCTTATAATAAAATTGAAAATATCTCGAGTACTAATTATTAGATCGATAATATCAATCCTCTCAATAAAAAAGGTTTTAAAACAACTGATTAACTAATTGTGATTAATTTTGCTTTGTGCTGTAACATTAAAATACTAACCATGCAAAATAAAATATTTATTAGACTTATGCAAGTACATACCAATATACGATATCAATACAAAAATAAATTCAAGTTAATAAATTCAAAAAGGCGTAACTACATATATACAATTAAAAATAACACACCCAAAAAATGAATTAATATTTTGGAAGATAACAAATTATGAACACAAAAAACTTATTATTAACTGCACTGACAAAAAATACACTAGATAATATATACAAAGAACTAACAATTTATTACAGCACAATCACATTCACGACGAGGTGTGAGGAAATAGTATACATAGGATCCTCGCTTTTTCGTCGCTTCCCTTAGGAACAAAATGCGTATTGCAATACTGTTAATATTCACTGATTAAATGTCGTCAGCGCATTGCCATCGGTTCTCCATCCACAAGTTTAGAAAATTATGAATGATCAAATCTCTTTCGTAACCCAGAGCGATAACACCATCATGTTACGGCGTAACAAGTAAATTTTAATTAATTTATTTGTTCTGGCTATATAGAAGAGTGTTACATCCTCCCCCCCCTTAGACGGGAAGCTCTGGGTTCCTGGGATAATATTCGCGCAATTGATCTATAAATGTGAAGGTTACCTAGCAAAGTGGTGGGGTGGTAACGCCCGTCGATACCGTACGTGGCCGCAACTCAAAACTGCCATGCTTCGGGAATTAATGACAGATTTAGATATCGAAGCTTTAAAATCAGAGTTAATTTATCGATGGCAGCGTCAAAACGAAGATTTCAGAGAATTCACGTACGACGTTATTCAAAAAGAAAAGGCACTTCAATTAAATATAACTGAAATTAATTTATGCAGCATTATTTTTAACCATGTTAACGATGAAACCTTTAGCTTAATGCAATTTCATCAACCACCCGGCAACTTCAACGAACTGCATGCACTAGGACAACAAGTGCAAGGCGCAAAGCGACGAAAAATAATGTATGCCGCCGAGCAGGAAACAGCAGCCGCACGTACCGATAACTCAGCTTCATCTAATCTGCGACAAACTACCAATGCAGATAGAAAATGTCTGGCTACGAAGACGGTACAAGCGTCGTCTTCAAAAAACTAAATAGTTCGAGGGAGATAAACGTCCACCGTTATCGCCCTCCATTCATTTACGTCTACATCAATAAAACAAAGATTGCTGCCTTGATCGATACTGGTTCTACCACGTCATTTATTGCTGCCGGTACACTTGCCAAGCTTAGGAAGTTCAAGACGCAAACCTGTCACATTTCTACTCGAATAGCGGATGAGACCTTAATCAACATTCATGAAAAGGTCAATCTCAAGATGAATATTGGAAAGTACTACTGGACAAGAACCTTCCTTGTGGCGTCGCGTTTAGCGTCAGAAATGATTTTGGGAGTGGATTTCCTATGCTCAGCTCAAGCATCCTTGAATTTGAACAACCAAACACTGTCGTTCTTGTTCAACCATAATGTACAGATACCTCTGATACCAGAAGAATTAATGATGACTCAATCGTGTTTGTTTTCTTATCCAGAGGAAGATCATCATTTAAACGTCAAAGAGCAACAAGAACGGAATTCACTGCTGCATGAATTTAAAGATGTCGTTTCGATAAATATCGGATGTACGACGGACTACACATACCAAATATTGCTGAAGGACCAAGTGCCAGTGAGAAGGCCACCCTATCCATTGACCCCACCAAAAGCCGAAGAGATGAGCAGTCACATAAAAGGTCTTCTTGAAAAAGGGGTGATCGAACCATCCAAATCACCATTTTTATTCCTAAAAAAGATGGTAGCAGAAGGCTCTGTGTAGATTATAGGGAACTTAACAAGAAGATAATCTATGATTAAATAGTCAACTTAACAAAGGACGAAATGCATTTATAACATTACTAACCTTACTGAGGTCAAACCTACCGCAAAAGCTAAAGATAACCTTATATAAAACATGTATCAGGGCGGTAGCTACTTATGGTGCTCAAATCTGGTGTACTACCAAAACCAGTCACATAAATTCACTTCAAATCCTGCAAAATAAAGTGCTCCGACTAATCTTAAAACAACCAAGAAATACCACTGTCGAAAAACTCCACCTACTAGCAGAGATCAAAACCATAGAAGAATACATCACTGAACTCACGACTCGCTACATCGAAGGGACCAGAGATCACGAAAATAACCTCATCAACAAGTTAGGCAGAACATATACTAGATCCAGAAGATCTCGACGACACATGACAATCACTGAGACCAGCTTCTACGAACCTTAAAGGGAATTATTGCAATAGATTTAGGTTAAGTTTAGTTATAAGATAGGTTAAGTATATCTAGCATTTTTTGAAACTTTTTTACTAAATAATAGATAACATTAATTATTACAGGGTGTAAATAAAAACAGATTTTATATTAGGGTAATATGTAAATAGGAACCTAGGCTTAATGTTAATATAAATATGTAAATATTATGTAAAACTATAAGGATAAATAAACTATATTTCCGAAACCTCACTGTTCTATTGAACTGTTTCGTTTGTTATCACGTACAGTTTTTTGATTAATATCTGCTATAATGCCACCAAAGGTAAGCGGTAAAGCCGCCAAAAAGGCTGGTAAAGCTCAGAAAAACATCACGAAAACCGACAAGAAAAAGAAACGTAAGCGTAAGGAAAGTTACGCCATCTACATCTACAAAGTGTTGAAACAAGTACATCCAGACACTGGTGTCTCGAGCAAAGCTATGAGCATCATGAACAGCTTTGTCAACGACATTTTCGAACGGATTGCGGCTGAATCTTCTCGTCTCGCTCACTACAACAAGCGTTCTACAATCACCAGTCGGGAGATTCAAACTGCCGTCAGACTGTTATTGCCCGGTGAACTCGCGAAACACGCCGTCAGTGAAGGAACCAAGGCCGTCACTAAATATACAAGTTCAAAATAAAATTTTACTACATACACCAGGCTTCAGAACGGCTCTTTATAGAGCCAAATTTATATCAAAAATGAGTTACAATTAACAATGGTTTAATGAATTTGTATTGTATTTTTCCTGATAATATATATGAAACAGCACGACTTTCTGGAAAGTTAAAAAATTTATTAAATTTACTGGTAAATCTGATAATATTTTAATAACCAATAATTATTTAGACCAAAGGTGCATGGGGTCAGTGGGCCCATTACTTTTTATCTAGTATATGTATTTGTGTTCTCTGTCAAGCGCATAAATAAGACACAAAAATATACTATATTCATTTATATACCAGATCACTGAAACAATTGCATTGCCTTACATTAAATCTGCGCGTGAACGCTTTCGAACAATTCTCATTAAAATAATTATAAGTATTGAGTTGCAAATTGGATGATTACTAAAACATTTTTAACCCGCTTACAAAAAACGGTGCGTATGTATGCATTGTAATAAGTGAATAAAAATTAAGGATATTATTCTAAGGTTTAATCTTAATATAGTTATACAGTTTACATTTTTAATTTTGAATATTTCAATTAAAATTCCATAATGAAATATACAAAATATTAAAAACTAGATGTTAACAATATATATATTAACAAAATATGGCTATTTTGCAAAAATTGTTCATATATTTTCCTATTGCTTGGTATGGTAACATTTAGCACAAATTCTGTACGTTCGACCGGTTGTTTTTTAAAACGTCAGTGTATCCAATATTATCGTTAATCGAGTACGATCTTTATGATTTAGTAATAGTATACATCTGTTCTTGATATAATACATGTCTAATCTGATATATTTATGGTAATTTTTAGTAAGATGTGAAAAAGTCGAGTTGTAGTGAATACAAACACGTATGTAAGGGTATTAATGGTAGCTAGCATTGAAACTAAATCACTAATTACTATATTATTGATTTCAACGTATAATACTGTTTATAGTGATCAACCTAGAACCAATATTTAAACATTGTATTTAATATATATTTTTTAAATCAATAGAAAGTATGCCGAATAAAGTCAATGACGAGCTCCAAAAAACGATTTCTATAAACGACTGTTTTCTCTACATGGTTCTGATGAATATATGACGTCAATTCAAAAATAAAAATATATCCACATACTATACGCTAATATAATGTTTACAACGTTTTTTAACTAGATGTTCCTATTTTATAATCATTTAAGAACTTACATATTCATATATTATCCAGCATATTATGTTTTGTTTATTTACTCAATGTATGACATGTTCTTTTACTTCTATTTTATCTATATTATTTGATTAAATAAGTAAATATTATTTTATATGATACCTATACATTTTTAACGATCATTTATTTTTAAATATATGTACAAGATATATTTATGTGTTACTCCTATATGAAATGTTATTATTTATTTATCCACAGACCATCTGATGTGTAAATTTGATCTCTTAATTCAGTGTTTTCCAAAGTTTGTTACTATGCCTCTATAAAAAATCTAATCTTGCCCCCCATTAATTTAATAAAATAATAAAGAAATGTTTCAAAAAGGTATAAAATATATTAATACAAAAAATTAAAAAAAAATGTAATTGATAGATGGATGTGCTTCTTTATTAACACAAACTTCATTAAATCTAGGAGTCATTGAGTAAAATGCTACTCGTATATTTTTCCTATTACTAAACGGTCTCGATATTTGGTTGGATGTCATTGCAGAAATTTCTACTTCGCATAAATATGATGGTACGAATGGCAGCAGTACTTGCATTGCTTTGCTTGAAGTATATTATTCACTTCAATTCAATCAATCACTCTGAAATTTTTGTTTGAAGTATCGCATGTTCGCATAATTTAATCATTCCCTCTTTTCAATAGTTTTGATGATTATTATAATTTATTTTTTAAGTATGTATGTATTTTTAAATATAATAACCATTTTTAGTGTTCTCTTTTTGAATAGATATTTGGCTCTATAAAGAGCCGTTTTTCTATTCCTGATTGCCGTCATAATTTATTTTGAACTTGTATATTTAGTGACGGCTTTGGTGCCTTAAATTTTTTGATCCACAGTAACATAAAGTTTCTCTACACGGTTCTGAAAATATGTTTTAACATTGTTCAATTTATTTTTAATCTATTTACAGTACTGAATTCAACTTTGAAGTACCTTTTACTTAAATCATGTTCAAAGTTTTTATTTACAAAACCATTTTTTAAGATTTGATGATTAAATCTGACATCAATAATAATCAAGCAATGCATATATAACTTTTTGATTTACTTGTCACTGATTAGGGAAACATTTTTCTCACTGCGTTTGAATGTATGTACAGTCGCCTGCAGAACTCGTCTGGCACTCTAAAGGCTAGAATCGCTTACAACAGATTCCAAATTTAAAGACAAACATCATCGGTTATCTTTTTCTAACAAGTTTAATATATTTAAATACTAAAATTCGGAATATCAAATATTTATTGCCATAACATTTACGTATAGAATTTTCAATAGATTACATAATAATTTAATTGCACAAATATATATGAGTACTATAAACGAAGAGTAGTTCTTTATCTAGCAAATTAATTTCAAAACATCTGTCTTTGTTTGATACATGGAGAAATGATTTAAATATTATAATAATTAAGTTTGTGATAAACGAAAATGAATACAAACTGTAAGACCATTAATGCAGGCGACTGTACCTACGTGAAACGAATATTATTTATCTTTATTTTGATTTATACAGCATTCTAATAGTTTCTTTCTGGACGGATAAATTTTGATGTCTAGCTATCCAAAGGAAATCATTACGCAGAGTTTAATTTAATTTAATAATAGTGAAACCAGCATTTCTATAATAATGTATGACTAAGAACATATAAAATCCACCACTAATTATGAACTTGAACATTAGGCTGAACATATTTTTTTATATCTTCAAAAAATGCAAGAATTTATAATTAAATTTATTTAATAATCGGATTTTCATATATTTATGTTATACTATATCCTATGTTTTACACAAAATTAAAATGATACTTATTGTATTATTTTTGAGCATAAGATATCATTGATTTAATTTTAACTAGTATTTAGAATTCAAAAAATAATTATTAAAAATCCACAACATTATATAAATATTATTGAAAAATCCATTTTACAATAACATAAAGTATTTTTTTTAAACAATTCCGTGATGACATAGAGTCTATATCAGAAAACTGGCATTATCACAAGGTGGCCAGTATTTTCCAGTAATTTCCCTGACTTCTCGGTTTTTTTACGTTTTTATTTTTTAAAGCATATTTTACACGTTATACTGATATAAGATAGGAAGAATACGGAACTCTAAGAACGAAAAATTCATAAACTGTTTAGGGTCCATCCCTAGACTATGCATTCCGCCGCAGTCACACCAATTTATTTGTATAATACACGATTTCCACTGAGAAGTGTATATGCATACTCTTTTTGACCAACTTTATCCTGTTAATCCATGTTAAAGATGTATTAATTAGAAATTATTCATATCATATTATTGTAATGTTCTGTCGGAATAAAATTTACGAAATCACAATTAACATAACAGAACTTGTGTGACATATGCATAACAATTAGAGTAATTCATCTCATACTGATTTATGGTAATCGAGTATTCAATAAAATATTGTTAATTGAATAGTATTAAACTTTTATTAATTATCACGTATGTCCAGTTGCATTAATTGTAAATTCTTAATATAATTTACATATAGTGTAGAAGTATAACTCTTATTTGATATAAATTTGGTCCCTGATGGGACCGTTTGTTGTGATTATGATTTATGTCTTCTTTTCGGTTTTCTTGGGTAAAAGAACAGCTTGGATGTTAGGTAACACACCACCTTGGGCGATAGTGACACCAGATAGGAGTTTGTTCAATTCTTCGTCATTACGAATAGCTAATTGCAAATGCCTGGGGATGATACGCGTCTTTTTGTTATCGCGGGCTGCGTTACCAGCCAACTCAAGAACTTCAGCAGCGAGGTATTCCATCACGGCAGCCAAATACACTGGAGCACCGGCACCAACACGTTCAGCATAATTGCCTTTACGTAAAAGACGATGAATACGACCAACAGGGAATTGTAGTCCTGCTCTGCTTGAACGGGACTTTGCCTTTCCCTTAACTTTTCCGCCTTTACCACGTCCAGACATTTTGTGTATTATTTATGAAACGTGTATATTTGAAAAGTTCGTCTGAAATACAGAGTATAATAATCTTGTAAATTAGATTTCCAAACTTATATAGACTTACGTGAAATACCGTTCGCCTTCTCCAGTTATCATTGGTGTGCCACGAACCAATAGCAACGCGAGGCATCACAACGATTACCTCGCCTCACACACTACTCTATATAAGTAAGGGTGCTTTAAATTTCAATAGCACTGTTGTATTAAATTATTTCTGTTCATTATTACGTACAGTTTGATTATTTAATCTGCTATTATGCCACCAAAGGTAAGCGGTAAAGCCGCCAAAAAGGCTGGTAAAGCTCAGAAAAACATTACAAAAACCGACAAGAAAAAGAAACGTAAGCGTAAGGAAAGTTACGCCATCTACATCTACAAAGTATTGAAACAAGTACATCCTGACACTGGTGTCTCGAGCAAAGCCATGAGCATCATGAACAGCTTTGTCAACGACATTTTCGAACGGATTGCGGCCGAATCTTCTCGTCTCGCTCACTACAACAAGCGTTCTACAATCACCAGTCGGGAGATTCAAACTGCCGTCAGACTGTTATTGCCCGGTGAACTCGCGAAACACGCCGTCAGTGAAGGAACCAAGGCCGTCACTAAATATACAAGTTCAAAATAAAATTTTACTACATATATCAGGCTTCAGAACGGCTCTTTATAGAGCCAAATTTATATCAAAAATGAGTTACAATTAACAATGGTTTAATAAATTTGTATTGTATTTTTCCTGATAATACAGTGCGTTCACGATGAAAGGAACAAATTCGTTCAAATTTTCACTTAATTTAATTATACATACTTTGTATAATGTTATAAGAAAATGTCAGGGTTGGAAATTACCAATCAAACCGATTCATTTATTAATTATTAATTGATTCTTTATTGAAGTCATACACAAAATAAATGCACTTTTAATAAAAAATATCAGTAACTTAATTACCCGGCCGCTAGCAGTTTACATAATTTGAGCCAAATGTTTTCATTATAGAGAAAAGTTAGCGATGAATAAAATAAAAAACCAGTCACCTAAATTACTACATTTAAAGTATAAAAACAACGAAAATGCATTTATTATTACCATTATTATTATACACACAGTCCAGTACATTTAGACGAAAAATAACTGTGTCTGGGGAATGATTCGCAATAAGCTGAATTTTTGTATACACCTTCATTTTGTCTTTATAAATAAGGTACCAAAAGTCTCCAACAATCCCATGCGAGCATACTTTTTTACAGCCCACAAAAGGTGCTAACAATTAGTTTTAAGTAAATATCTCTGTATCTATTGGTTCTATGACTAAAATAGTTATTATCAAATATAAAGTTTAGAAAATTACCTACAATAAAGATCTTACAACTTGTTTCGTACAAGTAATCGTTTTCGCTTATTAAGAGGGTATTCTAGTCTAAAAATGTGAAAATATATGTGTTCAAAACCCTATACCTCAATTCCAAAAATTGACGGAGTTACAGCGATTTGAAGATGATGCGTAACATTAAATAGCCAGCTATGTATAAACATTGAACGCGTTTTTCTCGAAACTAAAAACTGAAAATGGTTGCCATAATATCACAAGATCTACTGAACCAATTGACTCCAAATTTGCTGTTTACCTTCAGTACACATGTTATTTACCACCGTTAGCAGAATTGAGTCAAAAACATTTTTTTTTATTGTATAGATAGCGAAAGATTTAGTTAGTTATGCTATAGCGGGTTGCAAAAAAAAAAAAATAATAATTAAAATAAAAAAATGGCGGCATTTTGAAAAGTGACTATTCATTTTATACACAGAAAATTTGAAGTCAATCGGTTTAGTAGATCTTGTGATATTATGGCAGCCATTTTCAGTTCAAATCGCTGTAACTCCGTCAGTTTTTGGAATTGAGGTATAGAGTTTTGAACACATATTTTTGAAACCCTGTTTATTGATAAAATGCAAAAAAATAATTAAATTTTTACATTTTTAGACTAGAATACCCTCTTAATAAGCGAAAACGATTACTTGTACGAAAAAAGTTGTAAGATCTCTATTGTAGGTAATTTTCTAAACTTTATATTTGATAATAACTATTTTAGTCATAGAACCAATAGATACAGAGATATTTACTTAAATCTAATTGTTAGCACCTTTTGTGGGCTGTAAAAAAGTATGCTCGCATGGGATTGTTGGGGACTTTTGGTACCTTATTTATAAAGACAAAATGAAGGTGTATATAAAAATTCAGCTTATTGCGAATTTTTCCCCAGTAAAAAGCTAATGTTCCTGGACTAACAATGATTATAACCAGTCACAGAAAGTCATATATTCATCAGAACCATGTAGAGAAAACAACCGTTTCTAGAAATCGTTTTTTGGATCTCATCGTTGGCCTTAACTCGGCATACTTTTTATTATTCTAAATGCAAATTATAAAATATAATGTTTAAAAATAAGTAACAGTTTGAAGACTATATTCAGTTTTACATATTAAAATAAATTAAACATGAATTAGTAGTATAGTTTGATCGTAAGTTAACCATAAAACACTCATATACGTGTTTGTGTTCGTTACAACTCGAGTTTTTCACATTTTACTGAAAAAATCCAGTAAATACAGTCGATTAGACATATGTTATATCAAGAACAGACGTATACTATTGCTAAATTATAAAGATTGTATTTGATATACAATGAGATTAGATACACTGACGTTTTAAAAATCGACTGGTCGAACGGACAGAATCTGTGCTGAATGTTACCATGGCAAGTAATGGGGAAATGTATGGCACAATTAAAATAATTAATTTTTTTTTTAAATATAATTTCATCGTTTAATATAAATATTATATAATATGTTATTATCTGTAAATTAATAATTTATACATTTTTAACGATCATTAATTTTTTTTATACATGTACAAGATATATTTATGTTACTCCTATATGTAATGTTATTATTTATTTATCCACAGACCATCTGATGTATAAATTTCATCACTTATTTCAGTGTTTTCCAAAGTTTATGTTACTACGCCTCTCTATAAAAAATGTAATAATACAAAAAATTAATTGTTAGATGGATAATATCATTTATAATAATTAAATAATCAAATAACGTATTAATAATTAACTCTCTTTTGATTTATGTTTGGCCCTTAAATAGGGCCGTTTGTCAGTCATATATAATTCAAATCAGTTTGTACATAGTACGTGTTTAACCACCAAAACCGTACAGGGTACGGCCTTGACGTTTCAACGCATATACAACGTCCATGGCAGTGACTGTCTTCCTCTTGGCGTGTTCTGTGTAGGTTACAGCGTCTCTGATTACGTTCTCAAGAAACACCTTCAGCACACCGCGAGTTTCTTCATAAATCAGACCTGAGATACGTTTCACGCCGCCACGGCGAGCCAGACGACGGATAGCGGGCTTGGTGATACCCTGGATGTTATCACGTAACACTTTACGATGACGCTTGGCTCCTCCTTTTCCCAAACCTTTGCCTCCTTTACCGCGACCAGTCATAGTTATAAAATTATTATCGAAATAACGAAATTGACACAAAATCAAAGCACACACAGCTTACGAATGATCCTACTGACTTGACAAAAACATCGCTCTTATATAGATATATTTAGCTCCGCCCAGCACCGTGAAATGTGTAACCAATGAGAGCATTGTTGTGTGTCTATATAAAGTGGGGAAAACGACTTTTCGGTTATTCTACATTCGACTACTGTTCGATTCTTTTGTGTGTTACAATATTGTTTTGTTGTTAAAAAAACTTTGCCATGGCTCGTACAAAGCAAACTGCCCGCAAGTCTACTGGTGGAAAAGCTCCACGTAAACAACTTGCTACTAAAGCTGCACGTAAAAGTGCACCTGCTACCGGAGGAGTGAAGAAACCTCATCGTTACAGGCCAGGAACAGTCGCTCTTCGTGAAATCCGTCGTTACCAGAAGAGTACTGAATTGTTGATCCGTAAATTACCATTCCAACGGTTAGTCCGTGAGATCGCTCAAGATTTCAAAACTGATCTTCGTTTCCAAAGTTCAGCTGTGATGGCGTTACAAGAGGCTAGCGAAGCTTACCTGGTCGGTTTGTTTGAAGATACTAACCTGTGCGCTATCCACGCCAAACGTGTCACCATCATGCCTAAAGATATACAATTGGCACGCCGTATTCGCGGTGAACGCGCTTAAATTACTATTAGACTAACAACGGCCCTACTTAAGGGCCAAAATTTTATCAAAAAAGAGTTTAAACATAATACTATTTACAAGCTTAAGAAATACATTATTTAATCACTTATAACATAATAAATATAGGTATAAAATAATACTGTTAAAAGTAATTAATTTGGTGTGTATTATACAATTCTAAAATTATTATAGTATATTATTATTATAGCTACCTGAAACTAACTTTAATTTTTAATATTCTTCAAAATTTTATGCTTTTTTCTAGACTAACCGCTACTTTTAACTGACCTTTTTTTTAATTTATTTTTTGCGTAAAAAGTTCACATCTTGATAAATTGACGCCTAAATGGTAAGAAACAATAAGAAAGAACACATTTTTCATTATTACATATTGTTTTTAAAATCACTTTTACATTTAACAACACCAAGCAATGAAATAAAAATTATCTAAATCAATTGTGTGTAAAAATAAACATACAAACTAGCTTCATTTCTATGTTTATATCTGCCTTTATTAATAAAAAAAAAAAAATAGAATTACCTGACTTAATAACTTATGTTAGCTTAAATAGCCTTCCGAAATTTGTAACGCCCGTTACAGGTACTTATGAGTATTTTACAAATCTAATAATAATAATAATAAATTCTCCTTTTAACTTGGTGAAGTTATAAAAAGTCAGTTCCTTTTCAGGTGTTATTTCATATTATAAATTTATATTAATATCAAACTTGTAAAATCCATTCCATGGACTCGCCCCTATTTAATTTTAAAAGTTTAACGGTATGAATATTATTTCCTTAAACTAAAAATATACACCTTAACCACAATACAATTTTAATTTAATTTTATTGTGATTAAGGTGTATGTTTTTAGTTTAAGTGACTAGAAACCACAGTTTCTCCGTTTTTCCAGTAGTGAATTTTATTTCACAATTATACAATTTAGTTCTGTATTCATATGAAAGTGGCATTTAAATCAGGATACTTTTTAAATAATAAATTATATACAATTCAATGTTATTTAGTATCTCTGCGATTGAAAAAAAATTCCATATGTACTCTAACGTTAATATTTAATTAAGTTCTTGGTGATAGATATTTGAAATAAAAAATAATTGTTCTTAATTACTCTATGTATTTCCCCATTGCTTGGTATGGTAATATTTAACACTAGAAAGATGGGAAAATCTACCTACCTACAATGACGGTGAAATATCTTTTTTTATGAGTGGCGAAAAAAATTTAAAGTAAAGAAATAAAAAAGAAAATACACAATTTTTACATTTCATCTTCGGGTATATTTTGCAAAATAGAAAGTATTTCGTTATCTCGAAGCCCTCGAGACATTTTTTCACAAATTACTCACAATAATATCGATCCACAATTACAGGCGGTCGAAACTATACAGACCACTCCTTTGACTAATAAAATAAAAGCAATTCATATACGTATTTATTGTTGTACCCTCTCAACAACAATTAAAAACATTTATCAGATCATAACCTTCAAAAGACCGCCGCCGTCTTTGTCGGTATATCAATATTTTAAACAATAAAGAAAAGACATGTGAATTATTTTGATACATAGTATCATTTAACTACTAGTATTAATAAAAGTCACAAAGTCTCAGTACGGTAAGTCAAATAGTTTTTGAATTATTCAATATTGAAATTGAAATTACCGTCAAATGACTGCTCCCGTCTTTCTAGTGTTAACAGATTCTATCTGTTCGAGCGGTCGATTTTTAAAACGTCAGTGTATCCAATCTTCTCATATATCGACTACTGTATTTATAATTTAGTAATAGTATATATCTGTTCTTGGTACAATACATGTCTAATCGATCATATTTACTGGGATTTTTTAGTAAGATGTGAAAAACTTGAGTTGTGGCGAACACAAACACGTATGTAAGGGATTTACCGTTAACTTACAATCAAACTATACTACAAATTCATGTTTAATTCATTTTCATATGTAAAACTGAATATAGTCTTCAAATTGTTACTAATTTTTAAACATTATATTTTATAATTTGCATTTAAAATAATAAAAAGTATGCCGAGTTAAGGCAACGATGAGCTCCAGAATCGATCTCTAAAAACAGTTATGTTCACTACACGGTTCTGATGAACGCATGACGTTACGTGACTGGTCCGACATGTTGTCATTATATGTTTACAATTTGTATGTGAATACATCTGCTTTATATTTATCAATTTCGTTCGTTGAATAATAATCTCGTTACTAATGGCTGAAACAGATCAATTATCTGCTGATGCGGCTGTTGCCGTTGTTGCAGCTGCGACTCCTAAGAAAGTGAAAAAGAGTGGCGCCGCCAAAAAACCGATGCATCCAAAAACATCTGACATGGTGAACAACGCGATTAAGGATCTTAAAGAACGTGGAGGTTCTTCACTTCAGGCTGTTAAAAAATACATCGCCGCTAATTACAAAGTTGATGCTGAAAAACTTGCACCATTTATAAGAAAATACTTGAAAGCCGCGGTCACCAGCGGTGCTCTTGTGCAGACAAAGGGCAAAGGAGCGTCCGGTTCATTCAAATTAGCCGTCGCATCTTCGAAAAATACTAGCATTACCGTTGCCAAGAAACCAAAAGCTAAACGTGCTGCTTCTGGTTCCACTGCTGCTAAAAAACCAGCAAAGAAAACCCCAGCTGCAAAAACAGTTGTCGCAAAATCAAAGAAACCCACAACACCTACGAAAAAAACACCAGCTATCGCTGCTAAACCGAAGAAATCTGTTGCTGCTAAAAATGCTAAACCAAGTACTCCTTCAAAAGTGAAGAAACCAAAAACACCTAAACCTAAAAAGGCTACAGCAGCAAAGACTACAAAGAAATCTCCGAGAAAGAAATAATTTCCATCTATTTGAATATGACGACGTAATGCATTTTTAAAAAGTTGGCCCACATGGGCTACAAAACTATTCACGAGAGTTACTACAAATATCGGTTAATTTTTTAACCTTTTAATACAGGTCTTATTAAAAATTGACACATAAAATCGGGTTCCGGTCAATTTATCGTAAACAGTTTATCGTAAACAGTTTATCGTACAACAGTTTATCGTAAAACAATTTACCGAACGAACAATTTATCGTATGAACAATTTACCGTAAGAACAATTTATCGTAAAACAATTTATCGTAAGAACTATTTATCGTATGGACAATTTACCGTAAGAACAATTTATCGTAAAACAATTTATCGTAAGAACAATTTATCGTATGTACAATTTACCGTATGAACAATTTATCGTAAAACAATTTATCGTAGAACAATTTATCGTAAAACAATTTATCGTAGAGCAATTTATCGTAAAACAATTTATCGTAAAACAATTTATAGTAAAACAATTTATGTATTATTACTGTCACAGACTCCACTGGACTTTCTTATACGTATTAAGGTCAAATCAATTATAAAAATATTATATAATATATTATTATATAGAAACCTTGTTTTCTAATTTTATCAATTAAAAAAAATGTACAGATGCGTATTAAGTTAGATTTTAGGCCCAAATTATTAAAATAATAAATACACATTACATATAAATAATATATATAAACCTTATTTATTATTTAATCAATTTAAAAAAAAATGTACAGAAGCGTATTGAGTAATTATTGAGACCCGTGTATTAAACTAATTAATAAACTCACAACTCGCCCCCTGTCACAGATGGAGGGTTGTAACTGGTCTCATTGGATCCGGCGGGAAAAATACTATAGGATTCTAGGGGGATGGGGGGCAAAACAACCCTCTATCTAGCACAGGAGTCGAGATATTTACGATTTTCTGTAATGAATACCATAAGTAGCGAAACAGAAAAATTCAATATTTACAATAAATACTGCATATAAACATAAGGTATTATTATTTAATTTAATAGAATGAAATAAAAAGTTCAGGCATGTATTAAGTGATATTTTAGGCCCGTATTGTTAAAACAACAAATACACATATGTATATAGAAACCTTGTTTATAATTTAGTCAGTTAAAAATAATTGTACAGAAGCGTATTGAGTGATTTTTGAGGCCCGTGTATTAAACTAATTAAAAAACTCACAAATCGCCCCCTGTCACAGATAGAGGGTTGTAACTGGTCTCATTGGATCCGGCGGGAAAAATACTATAGGATTCTAGGGGAATGGGGGGCAAAACAACCCTTTATCTAGCACAGGAGTCGAGATATTTATGATTTTCTGTAATGAATACCATAAGTAGCGAAACAGAAAAATTCAATATTTACAATAAATATTGCATAGAAACATAAGATATTATTATTTAATTTAATAGAATGAAAAAAAAAGTTCAGGCATGTATTAAGTGATATTTTAGGTCTGTATTGTTAAAATAACAAATATACATATATAGAAACCTTGTTTATAATTTAGTCAATTAAAAATAATTGTACAGAAGCGTATTGAGTGATTTTTGAGTCCCGTGTATTAAACTAATTAAAAAACTCACAAATCGCCCCCTGTCACAGATGGAGGGTTGTAACTGGTCTCATTGGATCCGGCGGGAAAAATACTATAGGATTCTAGGGGAATGGGGGGCAAAACAACCCTCTATCTAGCACAGGAGTCGAGATATTTACGATTTTCTGTAATGAATACCATAAGTAGCGAAACAGAAAAATTCAATATTTACAATAAATACTGCATATAAACATAAGGTATTATTATTTAATTTAATAGAATGAAATAAAAAGTTCAGGCATGTATTAAGTGATATTTTAGGCCCGTATTGTTAAAACAACAAATACACATATGTATATAGAAACCTTGTTTATAATTTAGTCAGTTAAAAATAATTGTACAGAAGCGTATTGAGTGATTTTTGAGGCCCGTGTATTAAACTAATTAAAAAACTCACAAATCGCCCCCTGTCACAGATAGAGGGTTGTAACTGGTCTCATTGGATCCGGCGGGAAAAATACTATAGGATTCTAGGGGAATGGGGGGCAAAACAACCCTTTATCTAGCACAGGAGTCGAGATATTTATGATTTTCTGTAATGAATACCATAAGTAGCGAAACAGAAAAATTCAATATTTACAATAAATACTGCATATAAACATAAGATATTATTATTTAATTTAATAGAATGAAATAAAAAGTTCAGGCATGTATTAAGTGATATTTTAGGCCCGTATTGTTAAAACAACAAATACACATATATTAAATAGAAACCTTGTTTATTATTTAGTCAATTAAAAATAATTGTACAGAACCATATTGAGTGATTTTTGAGGCCCGTGTATTAAACTAATTAATAAACTCGCCTCTGTCACGTGATGAAAGAATGTAATATAACATTGTTTTACATTGAACTGTTTACCATAAATTGAACGCAAATCGATTAAATAATATTCAATGTTTCTAAATAGTAGGTATACGTGAATTTGTTATTTTAAGAATACAGGCCTATATTATCACTTGATATACATCTGTACATTTTTAAAATTTATTTAATTTAGTAATAATATCTAAGGTATATTATTATTGTGTAAGAGGTGGATATTGATTTTGTTTCTTTTTCACTATTTATTCATTATAGAAAATCGTAAATAACACGTCACCTATACGAGTAAGGGGGTTGTTTTTAATTAGTTTATTACACGGGACTCAAAAATCACTCAATACGCTTCTGTACAATTATTTTTAATTGACTAAATTATAAACAAGGTTTCTATATATGTATATTTGTTATTTTAACAATACAGACCTAAAATATCACTTAATACATGCCTGAACTTTTTTTTCATTCTATTAAATTAAATAATAATATCTTATGTTTCTATGCAATATTTATTGTAAATATTGAATTTTTCTGTTTCGCTAATTATGGTATTCATTACAAAAAATCGTAAATATCTCGACTCCTGTGCTAGATAGAGGGTTGTTTTGCCCCCATTCCCCTAGAATCCTATAGTATTTTTCCCGCCGGATCCAATGAGACCAGTTACAATCCTCCATCTGTGACAGGGGGCGAGTTGTGAGTTTATTAATTAGTTTATACACGGGCCTCAAAAATCACTCAATACGCTTCTGTACAATTATTTTTAACTGACTAAATTATAAACAAGGTTTCTATATACATATGTGTATTTGTTGTTTTAACAATACGGGCCTAAAATATCACTTAATACATGCCTGAACTTTTTATTTCATTCTATTAAATTAAATAATAATATCTTATGTTTATATGCAGTATTTATTGTAAATATTGAATTTTTCTGTTTCGCTACTTATGGTATTCATTACAGAAAATCGTAAATATCTCGACTCCTGTGCTAGATAGAGGGTTGTTTTGCCCCCCATTCCCCTAGAATCCTATAGTATTTTTCCCGCCGGATCCAATGAGACCAGTTACAACCCTCTATCTGTGACAGGGGGCGATTTGTGAGTTTTTTAATTAGTTTAATACACGGGCCTCAAAAATCACTCAATACGCTTCTGTACAATTATTTTTAACTGACTAAATTATAAACAAGGTTTCTATATACATATGTGTATTTGTTGTTTTAACAATACGGGCCTAAAATATCACTTAATACATGCCTGAACTTTTTATTTCATTCTATTAAATTAAATAATAATACCTTATGTTTATATGCAGTATTTATTGTAAATATTGAATTTTTCTGTTTCGCTACTTATGGTATTCATTACAGAAAATCGTAAATATCTCGACTCCTGTGCTAGATAGAGGGTTGTTTTGCCCCCCATTCCCCTAGAATCCTATAGTATTTTTCCCGCCGGATCCAATGAGACCAGTTACAACCCTCCATCTGTGACAGGGGGCGAGTTGTGAGTTTATTAATTAGTTTAATACACGGGTCTCAATAATTACTCAATACGCTTCTGTACATTTTTTTTTAATTGATTAAATAATAAATAAGGTTTATATATATTATTTATATGTAATGTGTATTTATTATTTTAATAATTTGGGCCTAAAATCTAACTTAATACGCATCTGTACATTTTTTTTAATTCTTAAAATTAGAAAACAAGGTTTCTATATAATAACATATTATATAATATTTTCATAATTGATTTGACCTTAATACGTATAAGAAAGTCCAGTGGAGTCTGTGACAATAATAATACATAAATTGTTTTACGATAAATTGTTTTACGATAAATTGTTTTACGATAAATTGTTTTACGATAAATTGCTTTACGATAAATTGCTTTACGATAAATTGTTTTACGATAAATTGTTCTACGATAAATTGTTTTACGATAAATTGTTCATACGGTAAATTGTCCATACGATAAATTGTTCTTACGATAAATTGTTTTACGATAAATTGTTCTTACGGTAAATTGTCCATACGATAAATTGTTCTTACGATAAATTGTTTTACGATAAATTGTTCTTACGGTAAATTGTTCATACGATAAATTGTTCGTTCGGTAAATTGTTTTACGATGAACTGTTTACGATAAACTGTTTTACGATAAACTGTTTACGATAAATTGACCGCAAATCGTTTAAAATATCGGTATGGAGAACCATACATGACTTCCATGTTATATCTATCTTTTTAAATAATTTTTAAATATACATTTTTTAATTTTAAATATTTTATTTATATAACCTACTACTATGAATATACATATCGTAATACATTAAAAAAACATATATACTTACAACGGTTACAGCTCTTTTTGCCATTTGTATATAAATATTAGTTTTCTAATGTCAAAAACATAATTCACATTCGTAGAAAAACTAATTTGACAATTTGAATTTAGTTGCATTTGTTTCCAAGGCAACATGAATTAATGACATATTAGTATTTAAAATTCAACTTTTAAGTGTGTTTTTCATCCCTTTAATGGCTGTTTAGGCATACGTACAAATAATAAATGTCCCTTAGATTCAATTGAACTGCAAATGTACCAAATTTTATCAAAATTAGTGAGATAATACTCGCAATATTCATTTTTTTGACGAAAAAAGTTACAAAATTTCGAATATTTCCAAAACCCCTTATCCGATTAGCACCAAAATCAATAGGTCTGGAGTACTCACTGAGACAAATATTTTCCCCAAAAATAATTCAGATCGGTGCATTTTTACAGTAGTTATCGTGAACGAAAAAAAATCTACATCCTGACTTTTTTACTTCCATTTCCTTCGGAACATGGAAGTAAAAAAGGACAAGTTATTCCAAACCTGTTTCTATGTCTTTCTTTTGACACGGTTCTGTGTTTGAGTCAGATGCCTGGTCCATTCTCTATGTCTATGATTTTTCCCTGATTAAAACGATATTTAACCAAACATTTTATGAACCACTGTGTTGCGCGAACATTAGTGATTTTGGCGCCAATTATAACAGTGAGGTTATGTTAAAAAATGCGATGATGTGTATATTTATTTTTCTGTGCTCGCAAGATGGATTTGAAACACAATATAGAGAAGTCGATTTGTACAAGAAAACATTATAAAATGGAAATACAATTCACCTAGCTGAATCTACAAACAAAGAATGACTGCAAACCTATATCATTTAATTTGTGATGGATAAATAGGGTTAACACATTTGCTACAAGACATGTAAGTTGATTCTATTTGATTTCGTGTTCCAATGTTTAATTTGTCTATTAATTTCAGATAGTATATGTGAAACACATTAATTTGAACATAATTTTATCTATGCTTTGGCCGACCAATGATGGAAAATGTCAGAAAATATAGTTATTGTAAAAATGAGAAACGTGATGACAGTTTTTTGTGAAAGGTAAATATTTTATATAGATAATGAGCGTGTTCCGATATACACTGCGACCACTGTGACTTCTAACGTCACTCCTCTATACTGGATCGTCATTCCGTTTTAGATTTTATACTGGAAACGATGGTGAATTTTCTATAACGGAATACTCTGCAGTATATTGTATCTCGTTATTTTTAAATTAATGTCAAAATTCATGGCATTTCTATGCGAGGCTTCACCTTTAATATACCCCGCCCATATAAAGTAGAATAATAAATATTATTTTCAATAATGGAAATAACACCAATTCAAAAAATTTATATTGTTGCTTCAATTTGCTTAGCTATATTAGTTAAAGTTAAATGATTTATTCTTATTTATACTTATTCTTGATTATATATATCATAAATGTTATTAATTCATCTTCAAATAACCTTATAATAAAAAATACATCCAAAGTTAACCTTAAATGCATCTGCTTCTGTCAGTTACTTTTAAATTTTGTATTTAGCAACAGCACTCGCAGTATTAAAATGACGGCAAACAATGATGTCATTGATGTTGCTAGGATACCGTAACAGAGCACTGGAAGCACAGAACATATACAAGTAGAAGGGACATATAATGTTAAATATTGTGGCCACAGCGCCTCTAGGGTTCGTTCATATGAACTAAAAAATAAAAGAAGGGCTATTCATAAAAATATAATTTTATCCATCTAGCGTTTAATATGAAAACTAAAATCATCGGCGGGATTTATAAATTAAATTATTTATTTTATAATTATTATTTTATTTAATATATTTTTATATTATCAGTAGTAATACAAAGTTATCATGTTGAAAATTTTCTGAAAATGTTTAAATGCATTTAAAATAATAGGTTATATTAATATTAACTGATTTTATTAAAAAAAAATATTAATAATATACAGTACAAAAAATATTATATTATATACATATTCTATATAAAATATACAGGTACACAAACAAATTTTATAACAGTAAGAACATTAACAATATTAAAATCAAACAAACAACAATTAACAGATATATATAGACAGGTATAATTAATTTAATCACAGGCACAATTAATGATAATGTAGTAATAATTATAAAACAACAAACAATATTATAAAAATACAATTAGAATTTTTGAAATTCATATAAATATAACATGTAGATTTTTACAGTACTTGCTTAAAAATTTCAAAAATAATTTTAAATCCTTAGCCTATATTAAATCTCAAATACTTATTTTCTTTTTCTGTGAAATACAGTATATGAATTAATTGCATACATACAATCATTCAAAATAAATATAAGTAATTTGACTGTCGTGTTTTAAAAAAAATATTACTTATACATACGGTTTTTCTCGTTAACTACGTTCGTCATGGTTTGTGGCACAAAGCAATATGATGGCGTTAGATTGGAATTTACTTCTATACTTGACTGTAAATTTAATGTTGGCACTGCATTAAAATTTAATTTTTTCCTCTCGGACGTCTCGTACTGAAATGTGGAAAAGTGCTTATCGCATATCACTTAATTTTGATTTTGTTAAATTAAATAAATCTATTTCATTTATATTCCCCAGCCATATAGGTTCTGTTTTTTTTGTAAAACGGTGCATTTGTATGGTAGGTTTCATATTTGACCTTTCTTTGCACACTTTCACTGCACATTTTCTATATTTGCAGGACATTTTCTAAATAAAAAATAAATTAATTAATACATTACATTATACATATTACTATACAATCACAATTATTTGTTGACAATTTTAACGATTTAATTAGATCTTAAATCTCGCAGGGGTGGATTTTGGCCTAAGTAGACTGGGCAATTACCTAGGGCCCGTAATTTCTGAAAGCCCGGATTTTCAAAAGTGGAAGAGAACAAAAAATTCTTTAGATATTAATGCGGTCAATTTTTAAATTAAATTTGCTAAAATAATGATGTTGATTTTAATTTAACGAAGCCCGCAACCTTGCTTAGGACTATATTTTTCCTTAGTCCGCTCCTAGATCTACGCAGATCTTATTTAATCCCTGTAAATCTAAATTTGTTTTTTTCCCCGGATAGGATAGTATCGTTTAATAACAATTTACACTTATACATAAAAAACAATAGGTAGTAGGTAGCTAGACACTTTTTTGAATATATATTATTGCACTTACCTTTTCAATAATAATTCTATACACAATAAAACCTTAAACATGGTGTTAGAAAATTTTCATTAACAATGAGAATTGAAAATGACAGAAAACAAAAGGTAAATATTATTATGCATAATTTTAAACACGTAATCTAGGTAACGCGGCGCAAATCAGTACAAGTGGCGCCTCTGAGGGTCGTTCATATGAAGTAAAATTTTATGACCATGGCCATCGTATCCTTATGACTCTTCTGCTTAGTAGTATATTCTGTGACTGGAAGCATTGACATGACTGGACTGATGATAAGTCAGACATGATGGCTCTAATTGAATATTTCTTAAAAATCGAAACTGATTATGTGCATACGTCAACAACGGATGTTCGAAATTCAAATTTATCAAATTGATTTGTTAAATATATAAATAAATACATACAAGTTTGATTGTATATCAACTACAATACACGCGAATATCTGTAATTTATTTTAATTATGAAATAATAACTAAATAAACAACCATAGATGCATATTAACTGTTAAATCCATATTCTGTGGTCAAATCTGAATAACAATTGAATAAAGAAACTAGAATCACATACCTCTATATTATATCAAAATTTAGTTCAGTGTTGAGTCTCTCGCATGCGCAAATGGAAACGATACTGTTAGAAAAAGTATGAAATTTAGCCATCCGGTTTAATAGTAATTCCATAGGTATCCACTATCCAGTTAAATAATACCAGATCAGTGACTGGAAGCCATAACGGAATGCAAAATACAGTAACTGCGACCACTGGCCAGTATTCACAGTGTATATCGGAACATAGCCAATATATTTTTACATGGACGCATCTCAATTTACAAATATGTGTTAAACACTCGAGTTGTAACGCTCGTAATAGTAAATGTTCGTAAAATCAAGGTTTTATTGGATTGGCAACAAAGTAATTTCGTTTTTTTTTCATGATTTTCAAAGCAATTTTATTAATACAAATATGTATTGGCCATTTTGTTCGATAACCGTTTGTCATCTTTCAGTCAGCTTCATAATTCCGCTTTCGTAGAAAGTTTGGTTTTTAGAGGCAAAAAACTGAATCAACTGATTTTTAACAGCCTCATTTGAATGGAATGTTTTTCCATTCAAACGGTTTTTTGAAGTGAACGGAATAAATGATAATCTGTTGGTGCAAGGTATCACTTCCCAGCCTAACGACAATAATTGTTTGCGAGTGACCAAAGATGTATGTGGTCTGGCGTTATCTTGACGGAAGATGACGCCTTTACGATTTGCCAGTTCTGTCCACTTTTTCTTGATTTATTTGTCCAAATTCATTAGCTGGCAACAGTAGACATCCGAATTGATAGTTTGGTATTTTTGGGAGCAGCTCAAAATAAACAATACCTTTGAAATCTCACCAAATGCTCAGCATAACTTTCTTTTGATGAATATCGCAGGGGTCAAAATTGGTCAGTAAAATCAGTAAAAGTCAGTTTTTTTGGAAAAATGTTCAGTTTTTTGGGTTTGGCACTCAAAGTTTTTACACCGGAGCCCTATTTATTGTGAAAAAATCACTATTTGACTTCAAAACGACACAATTACTGTGAAAAATATATTGAAATTATAAATAATGTTCTGTTTTGTATTATTTGTATTGTTTACTACCAACTTTTAGAAGATATTTTATGACATAATTGTAACGTATGTATACGTGAACATATAAACAACATAATCTTACCCAAGTTCGGTGAGAAAAATTACATACGTAGTAGGTATATGTAAATAAATAATAAAATAATCTAAAAGAATTTTATTGTACTAAATTTAAGAATTTATGTATACAAATAATATTATGTAAATGGTTGATATTTATGTAGTACAAAAATGCCAAAATAAACTTATAGCCCAGGAAAATAAGGCGAAAAAACGGCTGCTGTGCGAAAAAAATCCAAATGAATTTTTCTCACCGTGATTATCTTTATGTAGGCATAAAAAATAACGTGTAAAAATTCCGTTGTAAAATCTTGTGCACAAAAAAAGTTATTCTAGGTCAAAGGTCGCGAAAATCGTTTTTTTTTACAGATATCTCTTAAACTATATGTTTTACGGCAATTTTAGTTATTATAAAATTTGTTCTTTAATTAATTTTACATACGAAAAGTCCTGTACACAATTTCCGTAGGACCAATAGTTCTCGAGATATACGGCTGAGAAAAGTTAAGCGTTGTGATACATTCGATTCGACTTCACCATCTTTACAATACAATGCAAAGCTCGTTTTGTTTTATATCGGTTCAGATAGTCAGTAAAAGTCAGTATTTTTAGATTTCTGTGTCAGTAAAATCATCTAAGTTTTTGATGTTGATTGTGCAGACTCATCTTGCTTGCTCCACGATCCTTTTACGCACGACGTTATCGTAAACAACCCATTTTTCATCGCCCGTTATGATTCGCTTTAAAAATGGACGTTTCAGCAATGAATCGCAGTTGGAAATTTGTTTGGTGAGATGATTTTATTTTAATTCGTGAGGAACCCAAATATCGAGCTTGTTAACGTAACCAAGTTGTTTTAAATGCCTTTCAACGCATGTATGTGATATGTTAAACTTCTCTGCGATCTCTCGTGTCGTACTACGCCGGTTATTTTCGATCATTGCTTTTTTATTTTGTCGTCATTAACTTCAGTTGGGCATCTAGAGGGTGGCGCTTCTTTGAGGTCAAAATCTCCGGAATGAAAACGAGCAAACCAATTCTGTCACTGGCGTTCTGATAATGAGTCTTCATTTTTTATATTTTCGTAAGTAATAAAGTAAAATGTGACGGAAACGATCGTCTGGAATCTCCATTTCAAATCAATGCAAAATAATAAATAAACAACAAAACTTGAAACTTTTTTTTACGGAATAATCTATGAAATATCGCTGGTGCAGATCCTATCTGACAAAAAGAAAAATACTGTTATTATTACCACAAACGCTCATAGAGTGCAGAATTCTACATTTCCAACGAAGTAAAAAATATGTTAATTGAAATACTTCATCTGCTACAAGAACATATGGCAAATGTATTCCATCAACAGTTAACGGTTCTGGTTTTGGTAAATTCATTTTTCTATTGTTAAACTTCTCCTCCATCCCTGAATCTTTAAAAAAATTCTACCATCGCTGCATCGGCCATAGGCACCTACATCAACAAATGAGACCAAATAATTGGCATTGCAGATTCCCAGCTGTGAGTTTTTTTGTAATTGAATTGAGACAACCCAAATGTGGTTTGCAGGTTTCCCAATGTAGTGACGCCAACAAAATATTGATAGAAAATAGAAGTCATACAGTCTCCGGTAGTTATAAATCAGCGTTGCCAACTGTCTGACGAGAAATTATGATGTTATCCTTTAAAAGTTATGGTGTTTACAAAAAAATTATGATATTCCTCGGGTTGTAACTATTCGAACTGTTCTGATTGATTGATATTTTTTTTACTCGTATCACGTTTCAAAAAGAATTGCAAACTTAATTTTATTAATTATATACATGCATATATAATAAAATTATTAGAATTACAATTTTAATTAAAAATTTAATTAAAAATTTTTAATTTTGATAGGAACTTTTAAAATAAACTGTTGTTTATTATTGTAGAAAAATTTGGAAACAGATACTACAAATTAATATTAAAATTGTACTTTTTATGTCATTTTTTGGAAATTATACTGTACATTTTATTAGAATGTTTTATTGTACACAATTTTATGACTTAACAGGGCAGTGAAAATTATGATATATTATACGTATCATAATATATTATACCAAGCTCAAAAATATGATATACCCATCATAATTATGATACGGTTGGCAACGCTGCTATAAATACCTGCAGAAGTAATTTATTTTTTTACGATTCAGGCCTTTAAGTGATTAATGCCCGGTATTATAAAGAAATTGCATGGGTGCAAATTCGCGTCTGCGCACATTAGCTGTCAAATAACGCTATCAATTGGGTATTAAATTGTTACGAAATTGCTCGATATTTTAAAGCAGTGGTAATAAATAGACACATAATAATGTAATCGATGCATGTACATTATATGGGTGTACACAAATGTGTTTTTTAAGTCTGTGATGTGTTTATATTGAATTTAAATTGACACATAACCTAAGTATACGATATTCATGTACAAAAATATAACGTGTTGTGGTAAAAATTGAAAATTAAAATGCTGGTAAGTAGTAAATATACTTTTATATAACACATTCATATATATCATAGCTCTTTAAAGCAATTCCTGCATTTGGAATTTTTTACAAAACGCTTGAAGATGAAAAACATTGTTTACTTTTAATTGTCACATAAAATTTATTTTTATATTATACTTTTATAATATATAGTATTTATCTCAACTTTTTGTATATTACAGAAACGTTTCAAAATGTCATCAATTTCATCTGTATCATCTGGACATTTTATATCGCCTGAATATTCAGTATTATTTTCAAATAACTTTGAAAATAACATTCAAATACCAAGAGAACCTTAGGTGTTCAGAGAAAGAAATGATCCAATCATAATGATTGAAAAAAAGATTAAAAAATGAGCATCAGAAGGTGGCTGGGAAATGATAGATGTTCGAAAAGTGGTATAAGTATACGGTAAGAAGCGAATTTACAAGCGTCATAAGGTGGTTTGGATACAGCAGAAGCTGATCAAAAAGCAGCATTATGTATATAAAGGAATCGAGAACAGTGGAGAAGATATTCAGCCGTATTCATAGTTCCTCCTTGTTACTAAATTTACGTTTCATAAAACTTCCTTGACTACGAAGGCTTCCTTATCTCAAGGTTGGTTGGAAGCTTTCTCAAGGCAGCTTTGAATACAATTTTAACTGCAATGCTGACAATGTGTATATAAACATAACATAACATAAAAGTAGTTACACATTTCAATCTGTAGCTTTGTGCTGTCATTACCTTTTTAGACAAAGTGAATAAAGGAAAAAAAAGATAATGGACAATGAATTTTAAAAAAAAACACTTTATTTATAAACTAAACATTATTAATAACATAACACTAGTAAGTCACTAAAAAGTCCTAAAATATTCATTACTTCTAGAAGGAAACCTTGAGATCTGTCTATGAAACAAGGGCGCCTTGGATATCTGTGATAGCCTTGATCGAGGTTTTCTCCGACCTTGCGATAAGGAACGATTATGATTACGGCTGATTGGAGATGAGAGTACTTGAGATAAAACATAAGTATACTGCGATGCTCTGTTTTGTAAATCAATCTGAAAATAAATGTATAATATTGATTAAAATGTTTTTATTATTGCAATGTTATGATTGGTCTTACAAATATTATTTCGTTGTCACTGCTTTTCTCTAATAAGGCATCTGAAATAAAGAAAAATTAAATTAATTGATATTTTAATTATAAATAAATGATAAAAAATTACCAAAAAACAAACCGAAAGATGCACAGCTACCAACAGGATTTCGTAGCTCCCTAGTTTTATTTCCAATTGTATGTAAAAAAAATTCGTCTTATAAAATCTATATTTTTTTTAATACATCTATAAAATTAATTCAATTAGTAATTTGTTTGTGAAACTTATTTTATAATAATTAATTACCTTCTCATCCGCACAATCTTTCTTGGCTTTTTTTTTAATACTTTCGTAAAGATTTTTTAATTGAATACCAACGTAGTTGGCCTGTCTTTGTAATATTATTGAACTTGCTAGCTATTTCATTCCACGTTTGATTTTTTTTATTTGTAGTTACTAAATCGGTTGTCTTATTTTCGATAATATCTATGCATTTTAACACCAGCTCTAATAAAACCTGCTTATCATCATCACACTGTATCCTTTTTCTCTCATTTTAATTTTTTTTTATATACTTAAATAAACTTTTCATCAAAATAAGTACTTATTATAGTATTTTGATTTAGTTGTTTATCATAATAAAGAAATGTCAAATTGAATAGTTTCCTTTTAGTGACATTGACTAGAAGTCTATTTTTTCTGTATATCACAAAATCACAACAGCTTTTAAGACTGCTGATTTCTACTTAATAACACGCATGCGTGAAAGTCATAATATCTACGATTTCATTGGCTACATCTTTGAGTAATTATTATTTACATTTAATACCCAGTAGATAGCGTTATTTGACAGCTAATGTGCGCAGGCGCGAATTTGCACCCATGCAATTTCTTTATAATACCGGGCATAATTAAAATTGTTTTGAAAAACTAACCTCAACATCATAGTCGTGCTCTAGTAAGTATAGGATCTCTTATTTTATTCTGTTAGGGCCAACTAAATACAACAGTTCTTCAAAATGAATTGTCATACGCAAATAATTTTTGAATTTGTCTCCATGCACGGAAAGGATAGGAAATATGGCTTCATAAAATCTATGATTATGTCGTAGCTGGTATTTTTTTATAAGGTCTCTTATTCTGTTTCAATTTTTCACTGATTGCAAGAGCCGCCAGAATTCTTTTTCGCAATGTTCTCTTTCTGTGCTCAAAATTACTCAAATGAAATCAATTTTTAATAGATAAATTAATATTGCTTGCTTTACACTTAAACGTCAAATAGGATTTTGACAGCTAAATAGGTCACGTGACAAGATTTGACGCTAGCGTCACATGAAAAGACACCATAAGTTTGTAGACACTTTGTGGAAGTGTACTGCATTACTTATGTTTCAGTTAACTCTATTTGAATTCACACATATAAAAAAGTTTTTAATAAATTCTTCTAAATTAGAAAAAAATCACTGATTTAAGTTTTTGGTTGATATTTTCCAGCTTATTAGTTTTGTTCAAAAAAGATTTGTTAGTAAATGTAAGATACAAGACCCATTCACGGTGCTCTGGAAACCAACTTTAATAAAAAAATTGATTATCTCTGATTTTTTTGTACAATTCAATTCTTGAGTATTTAAGGAACATTTTAAGACCAAAAAAAAAAAATCGCCTTGGTGCTTTTTTAATAATTCATAAAATAAGAAACCGTATGCAGAATTATAACTCGAATTTTATTTAGCATTTATTGTTTATTAACTTTTTACTCTACATAATAAACAAACAAATAAAAACATATTGGGATTCGAACTTGGGACCCTTAGTTTACAAGAAAAAATAAAAAATATAAATAAACATATATTGGAATTCGAACTCGGGACTCTTTGTTTACAAGATTTGTTATAATTTTTTGTAAATTTTAAAATATCAACCAAACGGTACTTATAATCACAAGAGATACAATAATTTGGTTTTATTGAGAGGATTCTGAAACATATTTGACATTATCGATCCAATAATTAGTACTCGAGATATGAACTACACTCATCCAAACAATTAAAGGAACAAGAATTTAAACATTTTTTTTGGGTGTTTTTTGAAGTGCTGTATCATTGTGAAAAATAGTCGTATCGAAATAAAACAAAAAGCATTTTAAAACATCAAGTTTCTAGTTTTGAGATTTTTGCTTCCTCGCAATATCGAAGATACGAGAAGCTATGTGATCGTTTCAGATTCAGACAAAAAAAAAGTTCTCCAATTTCAAAATTTTTAATTTATTTATCCGTTTCACGTCAAGTCAAACACTTTTCGTTCCGTGTCTGTCTGTCTGTCCGTCCGTCCGTCCGTCCGTCCGTCCGTCTGTCCCCTGAATCCTTGTCACACGCATAACTCATGAACCACTGAACCGATATTATTGAAACTTGGTCGGATGGTTGGGTTTGGTTTGAGGACGGTCCCATTTCAAAATCATTAAAATCGTGTGTAAGGGGGAGGGGTGACACCCCAAAATATTTATTTTTTCAATATATCTCAAGAACGACACATGTTACGAGAAAATTTTATAGAATATTTTTTGTAGAGAATTAAATTTCCTATAATATGGGTCTACTACGTTTGTTGTAAAATATTCCCTTACAAAGATTTATCTAAATTAATTTTAAAAATTCGTGTTTTGTTTTTCTAAATTGATATTTGATTGGATATATTAAGTGTCATTTTGACGTTTTAAATGTCACTTTGGCGTTTTAAATGTCACTTTGACGTTTTAAATGTCATTTTGACATTTGCATAAATTTAGATTTAGATTGAAATTGTCAAAAAATTAAAAATATATGAAAAAATATTCAGGTGCGTTTTAAGAAAAAATTCGAACTAAGATTTTTTAATAAAATTTGTATAAAAATTAAATGGTTAACCAATGCCAGGCAATTTATCTGAACACTATCGGTTTTAGTGAATTTAGCACGAGGAAGCACTGTGCATTTACTTGGCAGATGTTTTTAGCATAATTTTTTTTGAGTTACGGTTATTGCGCAATCAAAAGAAATAGTGGGACACAAAAATTTTCCAATTTTTTAAATTTTTTTTAAGGGTCCTCGGGCTTGGGAAATATTTTTTCAGTTAAACCAATGCATTGGTCAGTTAACTTGCTTATTCAGCTTTAATTTGCTTTTTTTTTGGTCTCTCTCAATTTTTTTTCGCCGAGATATCTGACTTTAAATGAAAAATCAATATATGATCATCAATATATCAGCAACTAATGATTAAACAGTAAATTTAAGGGCAGTTTTAAAAACTTGAATAAATTTCCTACAAGACCCTTTTATGACTTTATTAGAAAAAACATTTTTTTTACCCTCACCATTAGTGTGAAAAAGTACAAAAAAATGACCTTTTATGTTCTTTTCGTAAATCTATCGCTACTTTACAAATATTGATGGGAAGATTAATGTTGCCAGGTGATTTTACAGCTTAATGTACCTCCAACAGCCCTGTAAATTTTTAAATTGATCCATCGAACCGTTTTTTGATTGCGCGATAACCGTAACTCAAAAAAATTATGCTAAAAAATCTCAAAACTAGAAACTTGACGCTTTATAATGCTTTTTGTTTTATTTCGATACGACCATTTTTCATAAAGATACAGCACTTCAAAAAACACCCAAAAAAAATGTTTAAATTCTTGTTCCTTTAATTGTTTGGATGAGTGTATTTTCAATTTTATTATAAGACCTTTTTCTTGCGGACTCTCTAGCCTTTCAGGTATTCTTTCGATCTTTTTGAAAAAAGGTAGAAAAATCGATCTTGTAAATACCTCAGCTAAGTTCGTTAGTTAGCGGAATTCCTTTATGAATTTCAAAATGGCGGCCGTTCAAAATTGAAAATAATTTATATCTCGGGTATTAATTATCGGATTGATAATATAAAATACGTTTTGGAATCCCCTTCATAAAAGAAAATTATTATGTCTCTTGTGATTTTTCGATATAAAATACCGTTTGGTTTATATTTCAAAATTTACAAAAAATTATAAAAGATCTTATAAACAATGAATCCCGAGTTCGAATCCCAATAATTTTTTATTTTGTTTTGTTTATTTTGTAGAGTAAAAAATTAATAAACAATAAATAATACAAAAAATCGCGTTCTGACCTGTACACGATTAATGTATTTTTTTGTTTTATGAATTATTATTAAAAAAGCGCCAAGGCGATTTTTTTCTTTTTGGTCTTAAAATGTTCCTTAAATACTAAATAATAATAATAATAATAATAATCTTTATTGTTATTGTACATAGTACATAAATTGCGTCAAAATACAATTTAAAATTTACATTAAAATATATATTTAAGATTTACCCTGACAATTCCTATTCAACAAACTCTCTTATTAAGTAAAAAATTTTCACATAGAGCCACTCTTTCAACCTATTTTTGAACTCTTTTACTGGTAGTTGTTTAAGTTCTTGGGGCAGTTTGTTGAATAGTCTTATGCAGTTATTTACAACCCCATTGAGTACATAGTTTTTTTTGGTGTTGCTTATTACGAGGTGTTCCTTTTTCCTAGTATCATAGCCATGCTCAGGCAAATATTGGTGAAATAAGCCCTGGTTGCTCTTCACAAAAGAGGTGCATTCGAAAATGTAGATATCAATGACCGTTAGCAGTTTCAGTTCTTTAAATAAATAAAGAATCGAATTGTACAAAAAAATCAGAGGTAATCAATTTTTTAATTTAAGTTGGCTTCCAGAGCACCGTGCATTGTTCTTTTATATTTTATAGGATGCCAGTTTTTTTCATAATAATCCATTATGATGTTAGGGACTAAAGATTCATTTTTCTATATTCTTCATCGTATACATATAAAATTATTTATTTTATTCAAAAAATCTATGAAGAGTAACTAAATTGAAAATACCATTTTCATCCAGGCACAAATTAATTTGCCGCTGAAAAGACATTTGCACTGATCGTAACATTTCAGGGTAAATACTTTCAAAAGCGTTAATAAATCTTTGTTGCAAATTTTCTACCGTTGTTGTTGGTTCGTTATAAACAATTTCCTTCACGTATTTCCACAAAAAAAGAAACAATTTTTGTCAGATCCGGAGATCTGGCAGGTCACCTTGTGGGTCCGCTCCTACCAATCCACTGATTGGAAATAATGCTATCAAGATATGTCTCGCGAAAAATGTGCAGTGTCTTGTAACCATATTCTGTTTCTTGTATACTGAGGTACATGAACTAATATCCTGGGTAATATATGTTGCAAAAAATTCAATAGACATAGGACCATTAAGGTCAATTCCTCCCCAAAAATTCAGACCAGCGCACATAAGGACGGATGACTGAATTATGGTGCCAAAAATAGATTTAGGTATTCTCTTTAAACTAATAACAAATACTGTCATAACGTTATCCACAAACCAGTCCACAATTTTTTTAAATTATTAAATAAATTAGGCATTTTTCTGAAAGCAGTCTCCATTTCTGATCAAAATATCAATTCAAATCATATTTTATATTTTTGTCGTCGTAATTCAGCCATCTGTCCTTACGTGCAGCGATGCTGTTGATCAAATTGTCTCATTATATGTGGATTTTCAGTAGAATAATAAAGATAATTATGTTTATTTACAGATCCGCTGTTATGGAATGTCGTCTCATCTGTGGATAGAACACACTGAAAAAACGCAGGATCCTCCTGTGTCTTCAGTCTTGCTCAGACGCAAAATTCAGAATGTAAATTGAAAATCAACATTGCTTAGTTCTTGATGCAACTGAATATGGTACCCATGAAAATGATTTTTCTTCAACATGCGTTGAACTGAACTCTTAGATATGCCGGTTGCTTCACCGAATTCTTTTTGGCTCATGTTAGGATGCTCAGTTACTTTTAATAGCTCTGAAAATTCGTTTTCCTGATCGATACATTTTTTCTTTCATGTTTTTGTTTTGTATTTCACGCTTCCCGTTTCAATAAATCTATTGAGTAGGTTTCTGAAACTTTTTTCTTCCGTGCGTCTTCTTTCTGGATAACATGTCGCATAAATTCTAGTCGTCAATAAACAATTTCTGTCAGTCAAAGATCATATCGATTAGTTTGTCCTTTTCGAAATTCATATTGATAATTTGTAGTCTCCTTTTAGCACGAAATAGAGAGAAGCACTCTTGTAGCAAATATCAAGTTGGAATTACCATTTCAGAACTGCCACTATATTTTGGTATTTGTTTTGCATCAACACGACCTACTTTTTGTTTTTTTTTGTGCCAATATTCTTGTGTCCGGCTCGAAGGACTATAAATGTTTGAACAAACGGTATTATATTAAAAAAAAAGAAAGATTCGACTGTCGGAGTCATGGACAGTACAAATGCAGAAGGTTTAAACCAATTATCCTGTTCAGTGATTCACGCAAGGTTGAAAAAGTTTTCGTTCTCTACAGTTGATACAGGAAGCATTCCTAATATGTGTAGCAGTGTTGTGTCACCGTTTTAGGGCGCTTGAAGCATCTCTTGGTTATTCGTCCTTTTCCGGCCTAGTGATTAGTCGATACCACAGTTTAAGCTGCACTGTTTATTCGTCAACGGTATTGATTAGAATTTTAGATTACTTTTGTAAAATAAAATCAAATATTGCAATTTTTTTTAAATTTTCGCTCGAAAGCGGAAAGCTTATTTGGATATAAACTTTGGAATCCAATCAATATGGTTTTGTATTTTCAAAATCTTTATTCCGAATTGTTTAAAAAAGCATCTAAAATGGAATGTATGTGTGTGTACTTCAGAATATGCAATTTGGGTATTCTATTGCTTGGTGATATACAAAAAATGGTGATATAATGAAAAATAGATCTACGGCGAGAGTCACAAACTGTATAAGTTGATATTCCGTTAAAGTAAATACTAAATTGTAACGATTGACGGTACATTTTACAAATATCAGCAGTAAAAGCTATTTGGTGCATATACTTCTTCAATTTACAATTGATTTGGCATAAGTCCTTGAGAAAATATATCAGCTGGTTTGGATTTAGATCCAACATGTTGTCACAATACAGGAGAGGTAAGTTCTTGAATTTTACTGATTCTATTTACAATAAATATTCTAAATTTGTATGTGAACTGATTCTAAAATAGTTAACTACTTGCAAAATTGTTTATTGAACACGACACTCAGGTGAGTTTTTACAAACAACGATGGTTATAACAGTGTACATACCTTGCTTGTAGTACCTGAAAATTGTTTTACGCAATTTAATTTACCGCTCATATTAGCAGAAGTATCTAATGAACGTGCTGAGTGAAATTCTAAAAATCTCTCGTTGCATCTACAATAACGAACACAAACTTGCTCAGTTTTAATCACATCTTTTGACTCTTCTGAAATCACCGCCTATTTTTTCTAAAACTATATTACCCATAATATTGATTAGAATATTTACATATATTAGTCAGTGTATCAATCAGTTTTGTTTCTATAAACATTATTTCGTCATGGCGTTTCTGTCTTTTACTTCCATGTTATTCTGTTTGCATCAAAATTGGTTGAAAAAGTTGCTTGACTGTTTTTGCTTTACCAGGGAAATAAAACAATAATGGTAAACACAGATATTCAATGGTTATTGCTTTCCTTTTGAACTTTAATGGATAATATAATATAAATTTATTATTTTAGTTGTTTAAGAAGCATTACTTAATCGATTTTGATTCATTGAACGTTTTATTGAAACTTTAATAATTAAGGAAAAATATAATACCGTTTACATGATTCAGGCAATAAGAACAGTTAAATTTTGCCATCTGAAAATTGAAAGTAGGATTAAAATAAAACAAGTATATCGTCTTAGGAACAAATAATCTTTATTTTTCATAAAAATAAAATAGATTAATATTTTGTTGAATGTGTGAAGTGGACCTACACCCTTGCTTGAAAAACACCCCCACACAATTACACTCGCGGGAAACTTCATTGTTTTTTTCAAACAACTGTCTTTGAATTCTTCACCTTTTCTTCTTCTTACATATTGGATTCCGTCGGTGCCACAGACATTAAATGTCGATTCGTCTGAAAAAATCACCTTACTCCACTCGTCATCTGTCCAATTTTGGTGATCTCGAGCCCACTGAAACCGAGTTTGCGTTATTTTTTTTAGTCAAAACAGGCTGTTTGCGAGGACGGTACGCATTTAAACCCATTTTTTTAGGCGACGTCTCACAGTAGACGCACGAACTGTGACTCCTGTTGCTTGATTCCTTGACACCACACAATTCTGTCGATGTCCCGGCTCTATTCTGCAAGTAAAGTCGCTCCAGCACACGATCATCCCTTGAAGTTGTTATTTTTGTCGACCACCACGTCTTTTATTTTCTGTGGAGCCAGTTTCCTCAAATTTCTTCAAGAAACGGCTTACTGTTGACGGACTACACTTGATTCGAGTGCTTATCACTCGAATTGATAGTTTCAGTTTTCTTAAAACTAAAACAACAGCTTTTTGCTCATTTGACAATAACTTATAATTTGCCACTATTATGATGTTCACTGTATCACTGACAGAAACAAACTGAAATAATTTTAATTTTCGATAGTTTCTATGTGGATAGGGTAGTAAATCAACCCAGGTAATAAGATTAATATGTGAGTCATAATCCCTTTCCAAGAAAAACAATATTTGGTTAAATCCGAGTTAGTGTTGCGGTTCATTTTCACACTACTGTATTATTCAATTACAGATTTATATAAAAAGTCACAACACCATTTTAAAATGGAATAATTCTTTCATTTTCAAAACACACTTCTTGGAAATAAATTTTATTTAGTTTTGAAAATTACATCCTTTAAATAACCACCATTTTGCGCTTCACACTGACGCTCTCTTTATAAGGCGTGAATCATCACCTGTCGTGATCGTGATTGAGTGTGGCCCGGTGGCGGGGGCGCTACACCCTCTTCGGGCCAGTTGAATGTCAAGTCCGGTAGTTTGGTGCGGGGACGTAAGATGCTGGGTGCGTATAAAGTTGTGGGATGCGGCGGAGTCCAGCAATGCGTACGTGACGCGACCGTCTTGTATCACTTCTATACGTGGTAATGAGCTTACGCCGTCGGTGACCTGGTTGGTCCTGTGGCCGACGTGGATGGCCTGGGCTACGGAATTGCGTCGGCGCCAGTTTTCCACTGGTTGCGACGAATTCCGTAGGACAAGGCAATCCCGGTGGAAATGTCTCTGCAGGCAGTGGTGGTACTGTGGAAGAGACGACGGGGTTGGGGGCATCTGAGGGGTTTCATGCAGATCGCGCTCGATGCTACCCACTGCTTTCACCAACCTGATACGGTCTTCGGCTTCGTGACTCGCAGGAACGGGCGGATACTTGGCTTAACCAACTCCACGAGGAACTGGATTATTTCTTCATCGCCCTTTTCCGGGTGTATTCGTTGGAATAGATCCACCTTGTTGTCACACAGCTCATGTGGTTTCTGTCTCTGCCCATATATTTGAGCTATCAATTGGGCAATTACTTCCGGACCGCTGAATTTTTCCTCGAGCCGTTCCCTGAAGTCGGTCTATGAGAGGTTCAGAGTCTTGTACGTCTTACACCATTGACCGGCGACATCCTTCAGGTGTGGCTGGATGGTCTGAACTCATCGTCCTTTTGGAGCTGCTAACTCCTGCAGGTATTCCTCACTTCGTGTGAGATAGTGCCCCGGGTCTTTTGAGGCGTCGCCGTGGAATGTTGGTGGCTCAGGGTTGGACTGAGCCAGTAGTTTAAACAGTAGTGTCTGTAGTTGAGTAGTCTCCATCTGTACAGTCTGGGGGTCGGTTGGGCGCCACTGGGTGTTATCCGCTCCCAGATGTGGTTGCTGAAATGTGCTCTCTCCTGTCTTTCTTGCTTTCATCGTGGCGTCAGAGGTCATCTGCTTTCTTTTTGGCATACCTTCTCAGGATCGCGGTTCGAATTCTCCCTTGAATTCTTCAGTGGCCCCACGTTCGGGCGACACTTGATACGAATCGGGGTGCATTCCACTAAGAGAAAGAGAGATATTATTGTTTCTTTTATTATACAAAAGAAATAAAAACTAACAAAATGATTACAAAAAACTTAATCTAAGAATATGTATTAATATACACCGTCACATCATCAGCATACATTATAATCTTTCCACCGTTTATATGGTCAGGTAAATCATTAATATAACAAGAAAACAACAATGGTCCTAAATTGCTTGACACCATAACTTGCGAAATTAAAGTATGTAGTGAAAAATTCTAACCTTGAATCTGTAGTTCCATTTTCTGCTTGTTTTTATCCTCGTCGCCAATGTTATGTATGTGGGTAATAACCATCAGACTCATGTATAACTTATATTGTTAATTCTGATCTTTTTAATAATACATTTACAATGTGTTGATAGTTAAATTATACATTTAGTTGGTGATCTTATTTAGACAGGGTGTCCGTTCTCGCGCATCCACAGATCCACATCTATTTTGTAGTTCTCACACTTGCCTCCTAGTAGCGCTGTCGCATGCATTCTACTCATTCAAATATACATATACTGGGTGGTCTATTGAAATTGAGACAAGTAAATATTTAGAAAACTAAAGATTTTAAGAGAAAATATTTGGTACAAAAGGTGCCGAGTTAGGAGGGGGAAAACTAATGGATGTAAAAAATTTGACCTTGAGTGTATGTTTTAAGGTCATTTTGAGGTCAACTTCGTTTTTTTAAATGGAAATATATATATATTTTTTGCATATTCGTATTCTACAACAAAAAAGAAATAACTTTTGTCTAAAAAGTTTTTTTTTTAAATCCCAATTTTAACAAAAAAATATTTTAGTGAACTTTTTTTTTGTTAAAAATATCTGAAATTAATCTCCTAGAAAAAATGCAACTAAAAAGAATGGAAATTTAAAATGTTTTATTAATGTAATACATGTTCGAAGTGATAACCATCAACTTCAATTTATTTTTTAACACATTTTGTGAAACATTTGGTAGCGTTCAATAGCGATTGTCTATTTACACATACATTTCTTATACTCTCCGTCATTTTCTCACGTGTAGTTGGAATGTTTTGATATCCCTTGTGAGTAATATGCGGGACAACCATCCTGTTGAAACCACATACTTTTTTTTTATTCATCGGTTAGCTCATGTAGCAATCCAGGTAGCACTTGATCTAAAAAATTGCGATACTTAACACCATTCAAGTTCCCATCAATTATCCATTGCGGATTTTTATCCGACCAATAGTGCATATTATGCCGATTAACGTGACCATGGTTAGTGAAAATAATACTATGTTCTATTCATTCTTATCTGTTCTAAGGCTCAGTTACAAAAAGCGACTCTATTTTCGAAATCATTACCATGAATATCTTGATGCAAAGAGAAACGGTATGGATGGAATTTAAGATTCGTAAGAATTTTAAGCACACTAGTTTTAGATATTCCAGAATCGCTAGCAATTGCACGAGAACTTGTATGATGATTATGGTGAACTGCAGCTGCAACAGCAACCGTATTATTTTTCATTTTTTGACGGTATTTTTTTAATAGTTACACTTCCACATTCTAAAAACTGTTTGACAATGCGATAAATAGTCGCGCGAGATAGTAAATTTATACCAGAGAATCTTTCAACGTATAAGTTCATTGTATCATTAACATTTCGACCTGATTCACCATACACTAAGATGCTGCAAAATTAATTTTATGTCATAAAGAGGAACCATTGCTATATCTGGAACGTTAGGCATGCGGAATGTGTTTAAGTTTTTTAACTGTTTTTCTCAAAAAACTTATTTCAGCTTCATTTTTTTTAATTTGTAAGATTTTCCCTACGTAATAAATCCTTTTGCTTTTGACCTTAAACTCAACTAAAATAAAGACTTAAACTACAGCCTTCAGGTGTTCTTAAACTTAAACAATCATTTCTTCTCCTAAAGCTGTACAACCAATCGATACCGTCAGCAAGCTTTGTATTATGCCATTTTTGAGACACTTTTTTTTACATCAATTTTATCACGCTTGATTCGAGCATCTTTAAAAAGATATTTTACAAAAATTTTCAATTCCTTCAATAATATCTTTCGTATAGATGACTCCTTTTATCCATTTATAAACAATACTTTCTGTAACACCACGCTTGAAAGGCTCTTCTTCGACACTTAAGATTTCATTAATGTTTGTTCGATTATTTGATCAGTGAGGATACCATTAAAAAATTGATCGGAAAGTCGAGCTGTGAAATATCTTTCGATTGTGAACTTGTTGTACTCTACTGGATCCATTTTAAAAATGCCCACTTGCATGTAAATATGGAATCATTAACTTCATTGTATGTAGATGCAGATCCCAGTCGCTCATTCGATCAGCAGCGATGAAATCCTTTAATATTGTCACCATTCGGAAATAAGATATCCATAATTTGGCTGTTTTACTCTTCTTCCCTAACTCATTAAGCTGTGAGTACTTTATGGTAATCAAAATCGAGTAATTTAGAGTCTTGTCTTCATTTAATTTTAATTGATCAAGTAACTCAGAAGGGAATGCGAAGAATCTCAGTAATCGTGATTTTAATGCATTTGTTGTAAATCATTTGCCTGATGCAACATACTATCCAGAAGGTAAATCAACATTGCCGGACATATTGGACTGAGAGCATTGAGCTTTCCACCAGCAATTTCAATAAATTGGATTAGGTTTATATTTTTAGCCAGTCTCAATTTCAGACATATAACTTGTTAATTTTGAAAATTCCATAAGCGATTTTTCAACCAATGACTTTACCAAACCGGGATCTTTTATCTGATCACAATATTTAGTAGTCCCTCCTGTATTATTATTATTTTGTTAAATCTTCATTCCAAACCTTTTCAATAATTGCCTTCAATTGGTCAGTAGTTGTTAGCTTCTTTTTATTGATTTTTTGACTCATTATATCGCAGAGGTTTTCAATTGGGTTCATATCAGGACTGTTACCTGGCCAATCCAAGGTTGAAGAAATACCGTGTTCAGATGTAAATAATTTTACCTGGAAGATAAGATAATATAAATGTAAGGTATCGTCTTTTAATATTGTTGACAATAATATTTTGAATAGAAAAAAAAAATATACTCACAGGTTTTACACGATGACATGGTGCAGACTCTTGAAAGACGCAGTTAAAAATATCAGGATATAGCGTTTGTATGGGAGTCAATATTACTCTAAAATTTCTATATATTTGTCAGCGTTTATTTACAAACATCATACAATCTATCCCATGGTATGAAAAACATTCCCATATCATCTGGACAGCAGGATGCTTAATCGTTGGTTTTAAGCATTCTTCCTTAAGGCGTTCCCCAGATCTACATCGAACGTACCGAATTCCGTCCGACCCGAAGAGGTTAAATTTACTCTCATCAGAGAAAATAACTTTCTGTCAATCGACTTGACTCCAGTTTTTATGTATATTTTTTGGCCCATTTTAACTGCTGTTCTTTCATTTTTTTAGTTAAACCTATCCGGTATTTACTAATATGTGTTCCAATTTTAACGATCATCAAAGCATATAACAATCACTATGTATTACTCATTTTATATTCTTGTTTGTAGTATATCGAAAATTCATCATATGTTTCAATATCCCTGAAAGCAGTTTTTTGCTGGTATTCTAGCGATAAAACCACTTTCACGAAGCCTACGACGAATTGTCTCTACACTAACTCCAATAAACTCTGTTCTAATGTCCACAGCAGTAGGGCTGTATACATCCTTCGTACCACTTCCGGATTTTTTTGATTGTTCAATTTTTTTAACCTGTTGGTAATATGTTGATCTCAAATTTTTTATTTTATTTTTTACATCATGAATGGTAAACCCATTTTCACAAATTTCGAATAATTTTTGATAAGCTGTATATCGAGCTTGTTTATTTTTGTATAGGGTAGATTTTATATTGTATAAACACTCTTGTTCTGAATATGCCTGAACAAATTCACATGTTTTACTGTCACTCCACCTACTCATTTTTACTTCATTTTTAATTATTATAATAAATGAAGTGTAAGTTAAAAATGTATTGTCGCCTTGTGAGATTTGAAATAACGGACATGTGTCTGTTTAGATATGCTTTTTGCTCGCACCAGTAAGCCAATCGCACGAAAAAGTAGACCTGAAGTCGAGTCGGAACGCATGCGATCGGACACAGGTATATTCAACGTTGTGATCACTAAAATAAAAATTTTGTGCTTCCTCTAACGTTTTCATTCTATTGGTGCCTTATTGTATATCCTGAAAATAATCAAACTTTAGATATGAATTTTTACACTGGCTGCAAATTATGTTAGTCTTCATGTAGCCTCTAAAAATTTCACGTATGGTTGAAACAATATTATCCGAATTCAAATTTGGATATTCATTATATAAGTGCTCTTCATGCAACTTATGAAGCAGTGTTATTAAAAATTCATGGGCATCTTGTTGTGTAAAAGCATCAAATGAATTATGAATCTCCGGTAAAACATTTTTCATAGCGACTGGTTCGATAAAACTATCAAATGTACTTGTATATAACTTGTAAGTGGCAGAAATTGCATAAGTTATAGACATTGTGGTTTTATCTTCATTTGTTGTTAGCACATTTGCGAAAATCGGTATATGAAATAGTGTTTGCAATACACAATTCATATAACTTGAATTTCCGAAGTTTTTTAATCCAACCCTAAATGTTCTCATCTCATCAGTATCTAAATTATTGCCACTTTGAACTGTTTCCGACATATTTAATGTATTTTGTCTTAGAGACATTATATGTTCTTTCATTTCAAGTTTGGCTCTTCTGTAGTGGCACTAAAAATTCCAATTATACTTATCGTTAACATATTTCTTTTTAAACGGCTTTGAAAATAAATAAATTACAACATCCTGCCATATTGGACTTATACTTCCGAGCTGTTGAAGTTTTTCGATTACTTCGTTATCCGTGAAATAACACGTATAATGCTGTTGCAATTTGTTCAGTGGTAGAGATGGGCTTAATAGCTATTTTTAGATAGCAGTGATAACAGAGAGCAGTTGACCCTAATATGCTGCGGTGGGGGGAAGCCGGTATGCGGACCTCCTCGTGAAAGCCTCCTTGGCGAAACTCCTCAAGGCAGCGAAGGTGACCTCGTTGCGCAAACATCCCTGGAACAAGTGAGTTCCGTGTTCTTCAGCCCGAACACCCATGGCTTCTAGATCACTGAAGTCATCGTATTCGTGGCAGTGTATCAGCACATGCTCCCAATCCTCTATATCTCCGCAACTGCACAGCTCGGTGTCATGCAGATTCCGAGCCTTTAAGAAGGCATTCAAGCTTCCGTGCCCAGTGACGATAAAGCATACAAACCTGGTTCAATCCAGGTCGTATCGTCCGCGAAGCGAAGAAACGTCCGGGACAAAGCGTCGTGTGACCGAGCCTGTCACCGATTGCGACCATCGAGTCTGCCACTCCTCCCACAGTCTGGCGTCCAGGAGCGTCTTCACCTCCTTACATCCGAGGCCCCTAAGGTCATCGGAGGAGATGAAGCCAAGGTTAAAATGAAGCCCCTTCCTATTCGAATATCTAATTCCCACCCTGGCCGCTCCCAAATCCCACGGGAGAGCGCCCAGGAGGGCCTGCATAGTCATCGTAGATACCGTCCTACAGACAGGCAGGCATATAGCACAACCCTGTGGCAACTGTTTAAAAGTTGCGAACCCTTGACGGTGGTGGCACAACGCCACCATAGTGGAGCCCCATATAGTGCACAGGCCTGGAACAAACCACGCATAAAAACGTCGACCGCCCTTCGGCCCAGATCCCATTCCTTTCTAAGCATTGCGACCAGCCCAGTCAGCTTCTCCCTGACATACTTCAGGTGACAGTGAAAGTTCATACGTTCACCTATTTGGATGCCAAGGTACCTGACACTCGTCACACAGGTGGGCACCCATTCTAACAGTCGGGTTGCGCTCCTTGAGCATCATAACTACAGTCTTGTCACGGGAAACATCGACCCCAACACTTCGTCCCCAGTTATCAACCGGGGCCAGTGCTACCGCTGAGCGTTCTTCGAGCTCCGCCCTACTGTTCCCGGTAACAAGTACCAGCAGGTCGTCAGCGTAAGCTACAACCTGGAATCCTCCATTCTCTAGCTCAAGCAGTAAGTTATTCATCATTAGGTTCCAAATAGACGGACCACAAATGGACACTTGCGGACAACCTCGTTCCATAGTACGATATTTGCTCCTATTGCAGCTGGTCATAACCACTCCGCGATTGTTAAAATAATCGCACCACAGAGGTAACTCCGGGAGTTTCAACCTACGGATTTTGTTTAGGATGACTCTCCACTCAATGTGGTCAAAAGCACCCTTAAAATCAACGAAGACACTCATGACGTACTTCGCCAGTGTTGTTGAAACTACCCGGTTGAACAGACAAAGGGCATCATCGGTGGATCTACCACCGACAAACCCGTACTGGGTAGGGTGAACACCAGCCACCCTCTGGAGTTTCTCAACCATATCCGCTCCAGGACCTTACCCAGGCTCGGCAGTAAACTGATGGGCCTATAGGACCGAGGACTAGTTTTAGGCTTAGACGGCGACTTCAAGAGTGCAACAACTCTGGCGCGCTTCCAGCACATTGGAAAAAGACCCTCTCTAAGACAGCTGTCGAAGAGGTCTTTGATATGAAACGGGACAGCCGCCCATGCCGCCCTTATCACCCGACCGTCAAACCCATCCAATCCCGGAGCCCTACGCCCCCTCACTCTCATAAAGGCCCCGTCGATCTCCTCCCAGTCGACTCCCGGTCGGATTGAAAACAATCCCTATTGACCGGGGAAGTCGAAGGGGGAAATAACTCCTCAAGCAGCGCGGTTGCGGACTCCTCCCAAGAGGTGGTGGGAACACCACGAACCGTGATGGAGCATAAGTCACCAGGCGCTCGCGTGTTGCGGCAAAACTTGTAGACACTGCCCCAAGGGTCAGAGTTACCACGGTCCTGCACATATTCCTGCCAGTGAGAATTCTTGGCTTCCTTGATCATGCTCTTATATGATCCAAGCTCCCTTCTTAAGTCAGCCACGGCAGTTAAGACACGCGAGCGTCTCCTGTCCCTTTGGACGCGCCTCCTCAGACTCCTGACTTTGGCCCTCTGATTGTCCAGTTCCCTGGACCACCATTTGACCTTAGCCGCCTTGCTTCCTGGTGTTATTCGCTTAAAGTGGGCCTCAGATATCCAAGAATGCAGGGTTGCAGTCTTGGTCTCAACGTCCAAGGCGAGCCAACTGTCTAATCCCAAAGCATAAGCAGTGCTAGCAATGTCACTACAGTAGTCCTGCCAGTCAGTATTCGAGGGAACCCTCCATCCAATGTCGGGAGCCTGCGCAGGTACATACGCATCACCAGCCCGCGAGATGGTGATCCTGATGAGGCTGTGGTCAACGGGTATTTCCGGAGAAGAGCGTCACGTCTATGTCGCTTCGTCCATTGGGACCATCAAACGTAAAGGCCTCAGACGGTTCGTTGAGAACCAAGAGCTCGCGGCTAATCAGCCATTCTTCGAGGATAATACCATTGGCGGCATTAAGCGCGCCCCTCCTTATTGACTTGCTGTGCCAAGCGCGAGAAGTCGCATTGGCATCAAGTGCTATAAAGATATTCTTGTTCGGCATGCTGTCCAGGATCAGGTCCAGTTTGTCAATGAACCCCTCAATCGGCTCTCCGAATTAGCAGTAGACTGATACTAGTATCAGGTCAATGCTGCCAGTACAAGCTATCACGCTCACGCAGTCAGAACAGAAATCAGGCAGGGGCACAACTACGAAGTCCCCGTTAACGGCAACAGCCGATTTGGAATTGTCAGAAGGGGCAAAAACTCTGACGTTCGACGGCAAGCCACAACTTTTCCGTTCACGACATAGTAGTCCAGTAACTTTATACATCACAGCATGCGTTAAATCCGGTAGTTCTGATTTTTTGCAGACTTGTTTATGATGTTGGCCTAATGAATAATCCAAGTTTGTGACCTCGAGCGCCGAATGCAACTTTGTCAAAAATCGAAAAAACCGCGAAAAAATCATTATTTTTTCAAATTTTGGCGATTATAACCCTAAAGGACTAGTTTTTGAAAAAACTTTCTTAGGACGTTTTTAAAGTAGACTAAATTTGCTACAATATGATACTAGAACTGTCTCTATAGACCCAATAGTTTCCGAGATTAAGCCTTTCAAAGTTTATCATTTTTTTCGAACTTGGTAATAATTGAAATAATTTTTTTTCTCTTCGCTAATAAGAAGCGTTGTGTCGTGACATTTATCTACATATAACCATTAAATTAATAGTATTTTTTTATACTAGGACGTAGAACATTTATTTCTAAAAACGTTTCACCAAATTGATTGTGAGAAGTATATCTTATCCACTGCACTTCTTGCCAAATATATTTTTCTTCAGCAGTGTTAAATTTTTTTATTTTAAAATATTTTTTTTAATAATCCAGCAAAATCATAAGAGTCATGTTGTGTCATAACGACAATTTCAAATGCGTTTTTTCCCAGTATCCCTCACTAATTGGTATCAATCATTTGGCAACGATATTATCATTTGAGTGTTTTTTTTCCTTATTTTCTATTACGAAATGGTCTGAATCACAACTGTGACGTGATACTAGAAATTTGTGGTCTATAGTTTTGATTGTTGGATGTTTCTTCATCACAAAATAAAAACATCGCAGCAACATGATAGTTTGTATTTTGTCCTCCGCATGTATCTGAATAAAATATTAAATGTTTTGCTTCAGGAGGAACATGAATCTTTAAATGATTATACAGACATGAAGCAATTTGGTTGGCTTCTCGACCAGCTGATTTTTTTCTTTGACGTTTAACTTTCTTAGAGTTGGCATTTTTACATTTATTGTCTGGAGCTAGAGCAGATCTATTTCCCTTCAAATCATTTACATCAACATCTTTAATATGTTCAGAACCAAACAAGAGTTTGGTATTCAATGAGGATCTGCATCACTGTCATCAGAGTTGAGATCAGGACGTAGTATGAAGTCTAAAAATAATTAACAAATAATTATAAATTACTAATTTGCAACAAAAAATATAGGTTTAGATTTGAAAAAGAAAAGTTGAATATGAAAACCCATCAAAGTGATCTTTCTAAGCTCACCGCATAATGTCAATAGTTAGCCCCCTCAAAACCATAAAACTTTTTTCTGAAAATTCGTTATTTTGGAAATAATCCGTCGGAAATAAGTCTATAGGTATAATGTTATAAATCAAGAAGCTAGGGAATATTATTTTTTATTTATAATATTATGAATTTTCACCAAAGTCTTCGCGGGCCGCAAAATAGGTGCTAGCGGGCCACATTCGACCCGCGGGCCGTATGTTGTGCAGGCCTGATTTACACTATCAAATAATTGATCGACAAATAAAAGAAAATCTGCAGTATTGGCAGCACTAGCTGGAATTCTATTTGAACCTTTTACCAAAGCTCTCATGATAGAAGATACTCTTTGACTAAATACTTGTGCTGCTAAATTTACTTTCATTTTCTTCATTTTGTCTTTATAAATACTATGTGCTTCAGTCAGTTTACTACACATCATGTAATTTGATGTACCACCTAAACTTATATCTAATTTATAAAATTCTATGTCTTTCCACGATGCTACTTGTTGGCTACCTTCTGTATAAGTAAATTTCACATCATTGTCTAACATATTATTTCATAAACCTTTTAATGCAGTGGGTCAAACAATGGCACTATTTCAATACCTTCAACGAGAAATTCAATGTAACGATTTTCTATTTTTTGGGCAATGCAATGCTCTTCAGTTTCTTTTAACCATTTTTTATAACATGCTCTACATTAGTTTTAGCTTGATCACACACTGTCGCTACTACTTTTGACCCAATATCATGAACAGCTGTTATAATTTCTTTGATGTTTTTTGCTAAATTAATGTGTTTCATACCACTTTTACAAAAGAAATAACACAAAGGCTGTTTCCATTTACGATGTATCCCACGTATCATGAAAACCATTGCATGATCAGCAAAGGCACAATGACGTTCTCCGCAATTTTCAAAGCCACTTATTAAATCATCGTTTGTGTCATAGTCTAAACCAGCTTCTAAAGCCATCTCGTCAAATATTATCGTACAATATTTATCCAATTTATTCATCTTTTTAGTATTTTCCCTAAAATTTAAAATATTGGCATTTATACCACATTTAAAAGGTACTTGTCTCAATAAATTAGATAAAGTAAATTAGAAGGTAGACTAAATATGGATCTCATATGTCTTTAAGGCTTTGGACCTAATTTCATTAAAGATAAAGAAAATATTTTATCATCCAACGTAAACCGTCGACCTCTTGCTTTTTTCTTCTGCATTTTCAATTGTGATGTAAAAAAAATTATAAGTAGTTTTATTTACCATTCCATTTAAAAATGATCTAGCTTTTTGAATTTGAGATTTTTTTTTATTGTGAATAATTTTTTTCTTTATTTTATATTTTTTAGCAGATGAACGTTGATGATTTTGTGGCATTGATTTTTGAGGTACAGATAGAAGAAAAGTAACATCATTATCATTATGACATATTACTGGTTCAGCTTCAATATTATTACAATCCATATTTCTTACTGATGTACCTACTACCTTGATCAAAAAGTTCCCGGAATTTATTCAGGAAATTAAAAATACAAGATTATACATCAAAATTGATATTGTCCCCTTCAAAGTACTCCCCATCGACTGCAACGCACTTATGCCAGCGCTTGATCCAATCCTCGAAACATGTTTATATTCGGTTTGCGGTATGGCCATCAGAGCCATCTTCGATTTTTTCATGATTTCATCTCGGGTGCTGAAACGCGTTCCGCGGAGCGGTTTCTTGAGTCGACCGATTAGGAAAAAGTCGCAGGGAGCCAAATCAGGTGAATTCGGTGGTTGTTGAATGGTATTCGTTTCGTTTTTAGCCAAATGTTCACGGATAACGATGGCATTGTGCGACGGTGCGTTATCGTGGTGCAAGATCCACGAGTTGTTTGCCCACAAATCCGGTCTTTTTTGGCGAATTTCTTCACGCAAACGTCTCATAACGCCTAAATAATACTCCTTGTTGACGGTCTGGCCTTGTGGAAGGAATTCATGATACACAACACCCTTGTAATCCATGAAAACTGTGAGCATCGCCTTCTTTTTCGACTGAAAAGGACGTGGTTTTTTCGGTCGCGGTTCATTCGGTGCACGCCATTCACTCGCTTGATGTCTAGATTGCGTGTCATACTCATAAATCCACGTCTCGTCTCCAGTAATGATCCGTTTGATGAATGTTGGGTCGGATTCGGCCTTGGAAATCATGTCTTTTGCGACGTCAACGCGGTCCCTTTTTTGTATGAAATTCAGGTCTTTCGGCACCAGCTTTGCAGCGACACGACTGAGGCCCAAATCATTAACCAAAAGCAATGTCCAACTCCTCTGCCATCTCTCTAATGGTCAATTTGCGGTCTACGGTCATCCATTCTTTGATTTTGTTGATGTTTTCGTCGGTTTTCGATGTCGATGGCCTGCCACTGCGTTCATCATCGTTCACGGACTCACCGTCACTTCTGAAACGTTCGTGCCACTGATAAACGACTGTTTTCTTCAGAGTATCGTTGCCGAAACACATCCTAGATAAAATATAAATTAGGTACATATCTTGAATATAAATGATCATACCTGGTAATTTTAATGTAGGTAAACTTCCTACTTTAAGTATTATTTTATTTTTACAAATCACCTCAATTTTAGTCGATATATCATAATGAGCATTACATACTCTATAATTTCTATACACTTTCTGGGGATCCATCTCCTTTAATTTTTCATTATTTATTCTAATATTTATCCATATATTATACTTTTCTTCGTCTAAATATGGAAAACCATGCATTATTGATAGATTTTCTTACTTTTCTTTTATGTATGAAATGAGGTGTTTTTAATTAAAAATACCTTCTTTCTTGTTTACTTTCTTCTATTTTATTATTATTATTCCAGGTCTTTTGCTAACCATGCCGATACAATTACACTGTTTTCACTACCTTCAGGCTTTACTACAACTCCAGTAGTAACATCTAAGATCTTCTTATTTTTCAAGGTTAAATTTAATTTAAACCTCCATGACAGGTAATTTACATTTCCTTGAGCATCTTCCATTAAAAAATCCAATCGAGAGCGTACAGCTTCCATCATGACAATTTTTTTATTGTTCACTAAATCCAGACTTTCAATATTTGACTGACTATTACAAAATTTTTAATCACAGACTTGTACTGACTTAACCTCAAATTCATACAAAGGCACACGCCCTGGGCCCATAACCTGATAGATTTTCTTACTTTTCTTTTATGTATGAAATGAGGTGTTTTTAATGAAAAATACCTTCTTTCTTATTTACTTTCTTCTATTTTATTATTATTAAATACTTGAACAAATAAAATATTACAACAAAATTACTTTTTACAAAAAATCGATAATACTTTCTTATTATATAACAACCACTATACTAAATTCAAACGTACATACTTTTACAATAATCACTATTTCAAATTCAAACAGGAAGAAAACATAAAGTAAAAATAATTACTTCTATCTTGCTTCTAACAATTATTATCTATATTTTTGTTATTATTCTTACACAACGTTACACAGCAGTAAAACACCATTATTGTTATTATTACAATTAATAATAATTAAGCAAACATAATTAATCACTTTCTAATAAAACGAAAATTATTTTTTGCAAAACAATATTAACTGTTCCACAAAATTCAAATAATCAGAATTTTCAAATGAGTATATTTATATGCATACAGGCAGCGGTAAATTCAAAATACAATGATATTAGCGCTATAGTGACGACAGTGAAAATCTTCATCCCTTCCATATGGAGTTACCATACCCTGATGTACGCTTCCGTGAGCGTTTCCTCTTCGGCATTCGGCGGTAATCATCTGGAGGAGGGCGTCCGTGGGCAGCGGGGCGAGAGTCGGTGTCGGCGTTGGTGGGCCTGGCGTGGATGGCCTGATGTAGGAAATCCACCAGGAGATTTTTCTTTGTCTATCGAGCGACGTAGTCAGCACTCTACGTCGTCCCAAGACTCGCAACGTACGCTGCGGTGGCCTCAAGGACGGTGTCGAGAAATATCGTCAAGACTACGTCTAAACTCTACGTCGTCTCAAGACTCGCAACGAGCGCTGCGGTGGCCTCAGAAACGGTGTCGAGAATATCGTGATGACTTCGTCCAACTCTAGGTCGTCCCAAGACTCGCAACGAACGCTGCGGCGGCCTAGGGATGACGTCGAGAAATACATATATCAACAGTGACTTGTCAACACGAAAATATCTGAGCCAGTCAGTAGGATATCAACAAAAGGCTGAGCTGGTCAGTTGAGACTTGGATGTAGTCTGATTTGTTTTAAAAATCCTCCAGCTTGTATAGAAAAATTCCCTGGTTTCTCAGGGGCGCGCAGGGTGCAGAGGGAGAACGTTCAGTCGGAGGATAGTCCTGTGCCCGTGACGTCATGTCTAAATTCTCGGAAATGACCTACCGCAGTTTAAAACAAGTGAAATGTTACGCACTACATAGTGTGTAGATACGGTGAGTTGCGGGGGTAGGTGTGTGCGTACGTTTTGGTGGCTGCAAGCGTCGTTAGTCGCCCGTGCTATGACCGTTGTGCACATGTGGATGCAATAAAAAAACCTTTTGAGAGACTTCTAGTGAAGGGTCGCTTGTTGTTCTTGACCGCTTGGATTATTGCATCCTTACGATGTGGTATTTGAGTACAAAAATGCATTTTAACAGAATACTATGTATTTTGTTTAGAGGCGTCTCAATTCTCATAAAAACAAAATACTTTGCATTCTGTTCAGTGGCGTGTCAACTTGATAGCATATGAATGAGAGGGAGAGGTAAAGTTCTCTTCATTACTCGTAGATGGAAGTCGTATAACACCTGCATATTACACTCTCTTTTCCTTAATATTTATTCGTCTGACAACTGACCCGGTCGTATTTAATTAGGGGAACAGGGGTAACAGTGTATCAACTTTTTTATTCCGTGGCATTCCTATGAAACTGTTGTATTTTTGATCTACTATCTTTTATGTAGATCTTATAAATGAAGTTATGAAGATACAAACTATACGAACAATTTTAATTGTCAAAGCATTAGAGAGGCATTTTTCAACTATTAAAAAAAAAGAAAAAATGATCCACTGTTACCCATGTACAGTTTTTTTTGAGCTGTCTTCTGTTTAGTGCATGTGGTTAATACAAAAAAAAATTGCACTGTGTATCATGATGCACTGTTACCCATGTTCCCCTACACTGTTAACTGTGTGTTTCTCTTTGAAATAAATTTACTACTGAATCAAAAATCCAATCACACTATAATTGACGGTATATGTATCCCATTACTGTTTCTTTGTAATCATCTTGCAACGTAAAATCTAATAAATCTGCAGGATCATCTTTGTACATATCATTCTTAGCCAATGCTTCTGCTCTCATTTGTTTAAGGACTGCGTCAGTCGATAAACCAAATGTAGTATTTATTTCAAATAATTTTTATCACACTGCATAATTTTTCCTTTCTAAAAACATATGGCTTTTTGTACAAAAGTTCTCATTTGGTTGCAATTCTGTCAAAAAACCTGATTTGCTTATATATCATTTCTTTATGATTTATATTTTATATTACTCCCATCGAGCACAAAATTTACCTGAATATAATCATTCGTTGACACATTTTTAAATTCTATTGTACGATGACAATTTTTATGTACACATTATAAGTATACAATAGCATTTGTTTTCATTAATACGTTTGGAAAGAATTTTAAATTCACAATAGTTGTATACGGTAGCTATAGCTTTCATTAAATACCATTTATAAATATCCCTAAATGTGATTTTACTATTTAATACTGAAAATAAATATTCATACTTCACCTTCAATTCATATATACAGTTTGTTTGATACGAGCTTTTGCGGCAAAATTTTTTCCTGGAAACCGTTAAAGGGTAGGTTTGAAGGTGATCAGGTCGCTGAGCCTTTCCTCCAGGATGTTTTATTATTAATAAGTGGTCCAGTTGCCTTATTTTATAATCGACTGGAATCTCCGAGCTATACATTCCACTAATTTTATGGCATATTCTGGTGAAAAAGATCTTCCTATGAGTCGAATCTGTCGGAAAAGTTGTTTTACGTTACATATATTTTTTCCTCCGAGCTTCAACTTCATGAATTTTCAATCGGATTCGCATCTGGTGACTGCGATGACCAATCCAGTGCGTCAACGTCATTTTCATGTTTCTACGCAGTACAAAGACGACTCCGATGTTTGGGGTCACTGTCCTCTTGCAGTAGCCATGTTTCATTTTTCTTCATGACAAATGTCTTCGACTTTTTTATGTATTTAAAACACAGTGAATGCATTACAAATTTGAATACAATTTCGATTCTTTTGGTAACCGGTCTCCTCATGAATACGCCATGTATACCGGGCAATACCTTATTGTATGGGCATCTTCTCACCGGTACTGTCGTAAAATTGTGCAGCTCATGCGCCCATTGGAATCTTGTCGACAGTATATCATATACATGTATTTTGTCTTTTGCCTTTGGTTGTAAAAAAAACATATTGGCTGTTTTTTATTTTGGAACGGAATAATTTTGTCATTTTTGTTATATGTACTTTTGTTATTAAATTTCATTCAACAATTTCAAATACATATGTATGTACATAAAAAATGATTAAAATTTTCGAATTTTTTATTTCTTCCGTGTTATCTAAGTTTTCGTTTATCCGAGGTACCTCTCACCCACATTACCTCGGATAATCGAGGTCTTGCTGTATTTCTTATTGTTATTAATGTATATGAATATAATGAATTATATTTTACATTAGATCTTTATTTTAAAATTCAGATACAAATATGAATTAAACAGGGTTAACATTTTAAAATAATTTTTTGAGTTATTGATTTTTATAGTATTTGGGAATATAAATCAGGAAAGCTTGCTTGAATTAAGAAAGAGAAGAGTCACACATGGTTTTTAAATCTTTTTTGTTTAAATCTAATGATAGTTTTTCGGATTATGCTGTTGTTAATTCATGATTTTGCCAGGAAACAATTTTTCTTGCAAACTTTACAGAAGCATTTTGAATAGTACCCTATTTTTGTAGCAATATTTTAATACCTTAATTGTTTTGACGAGTCTATTACTAAAATAATTTTAATTATATTCAATATTTTGTAAATCAGTATTTATTTGTCCACTCAGGATTAAAAATTCTGTGCTCTGTATCTAGTTTTCTCTTTCTGCTTTGATTCATGACGCTTGAAATATTTCAACTTAATGACCTTGTATGGACCTAGGAATCTTGGGTATAATTTTATTCCTGATTCGAACTGGGTCCTTTTTATCGCTACTGGGGCAAAATTTGCCAAGTGTTCCAGGTGAAAAAGTTTAAAGTCACCGATCTTCTCGAAATTTTACAGTTTTGTTGTATGAATGTCTAGTAATAAAAGTGCAAAAGAATTTTGTCGTAGTGTCATTTGTTGTTAAAACACAGGATCGCGAATTTCGACATTTTATAGAATAGGTGTTTTTTCAGAAATTAATAGCTTATATCAATCTTTTTGTCAAATTCCTGTATGTACTGCCTCTTATAGATTTTTACGTCTTCTTTTCGAAAAAAAATAATACTGCATTAGCGAAAAAAATGTTTCGCAAAAATTTAGCGAATAAAAGAATATTTTTAAATTTTTTTCGAAATTCGAGTTATTTTTAATATTTTTTCCTCATTCTAAATGAAAGTTCAATTCTTAAGCTTGAAAATGATATAGCATACATCATGGGGCTGGGGTGTTAAGTGGGAATTTACAGCAGTTGAAAGCGCTAATTATGTTTCGTATAAGAAACATATAATAAAAAAAATATATTTTATTTAACCAACAAAATTACAGAGGAACGTCGAACATAACATGGAGCAAAAGACTGATTGACAAATACCGAGACGATGCGTTTATATTATCTATTTGGCATTAGTCATTACAATTTGGAAATGTACCGAATACTCTAGAATGCATAGTTATTTTTTTAGGGCAAAGTTCTTGTTTTGCAGTTCAGAATATTTGGACATTGAAATATACACAAATATGTTACTGATAATATCTGTAAGAAATATTTACTTTCGAATGTAAGTGAAATTCATAATATAGAAATTACATACGAGTATTAACATTGAGATACATACATATAATATATGTAGATTATTATTACAACTATTCATTTTATTAATTAAATATTTATATTATTATTATTTTATATTAACATTGAGGCTGTCGCGGGTCCACGCGTCGAGTGGCTACTGCACTACTGAACGCGCATCGTTATTCAATAAACAAATACATATTTTGACTTTTTGAACAATTTCCAGTAATAGTAAACTATATATTCACAGAATATAACATCTAACAAAGCCTTGAATAGAACTTCTATTTTTTACTTTTCCTCTTTCCTTTCTCATTTTCGACTTGTTTTCTACTTTTAGGAAATACGGTTGTATGCAATGATGACGAAAATGGTCGCAAAATAATGGTCATTTCAGAAGTGGGTACAAAAGAATGATTTTTCTGACTACCTGGTAATGTTTTCGCTTCTTCAAAACGACTTTTGAGAGCTACAGTATTTTTTCATGATTTATTTTGGGGCTGAAAAAAATGTCGTTTTTGATTTTTAGATGAGGCTTGCAGGCTAGCTCGTTTCAAATTGCCGCCAATGCCATCACATGGCCCCTTCCCATGCGCGGTTGCATGAAAATGCCATTCAGCCAGAATATCAAAGTCATTTTGTGAAATTATTCTTCATTTTAATACATCTCTAATTTGGTATATTTCTGGTTTTCGTCTTCTATTGTTATATGTTTTTATATTTTCCTGTTGGACTTTCCCGATGGCCCGTCTTGCGTTTTCTCTCAATTCTTCACGATCTTCTTCAAACAACACTTGTACCTCCTCCTCAATGATACTTAATATATTGATGTATTCTTTGTTTTCTCATGTTCACTTAAAACATTAACTTGAAAGGCGTTGTTTGTATGCTTCGGTGATAAGTAGAATTTTATTGCGATCTGTACCTTCGTTACATATTTGTACCACTCTTGCGGGTTGTTTACTGATAGTCTTCGCAAAGTAGTTGTCACCACCCGGACTGCATTTTCGATTTACCCATTTCCCCTTGGTACGCCTGTGGTAATTTTGATGTATTCTATACTTTCGTTTTTGCAATATTATATGCATTAAATTCTTCAGATCTAAGTATAATAAATGTTTGCGCCGCGTTCGCAGACTTGGGCGTGCGCTGGTTCTTTAAAAAAAGATTTTGGGGCTTCCGCGGACTGTGCGGGTGCGTAGGTGTAACAGACGCGGGAAATTGACAAATTTCCACTAACCTTTGACATCGGCGACCTGCTCCCGCTCCCTGGCGATTTCCTAGGTAGGGATAAATCGGGAAAAAGGATATCGCAGAGAGACAATCACCGGCCGTCTTGCTTTCGGCTCGTCGCAACTCGTCAATTCCACTGTCACACTCGTGGTTTCACTAACACCGCCACTTTTAGGGTGGCTCTACTACTATTCAAAAAACGTATTTTGTATTTATTAATTATTATTTTTGGGCGTGAAAAATGGGAATAAAAACTGTACTCCGAAAAAAGTCAGCACGTGAACCGGGTTCAAATTCAAACTTGTTCCCGTCGCTCTCTTCACCCGGGATGTCGGTAAAATAGAGCCCGGGAAACTCGCGAACGTCACATTGGTGCCAGTGGCGCCAACATACCCCCCGCCCTGAACGGTAGTTTCTGAACCTACTCGGGTAAGGCCCGTTCTTTGGAGGTTAGGGGTTGGAGAGAGAAAAGATATTTCGCTAAGTGCGTATCTAAATTTTTAACAAAGGGTGCTCGTAGAGGCCATTCCTCTGACGAGGGAAAGAAAAAAGGTTGTCTTGGCGAACGGATTTCGCGCAAGACGAGAAGAAAAAAAAAAGAAAAAGAAAATTCTGGCACCTGAGTAGAGAGAAGTTCTACACTTGAGTAGGTGCCTGGGACTATAACTAATCTTATTCTAGGGAGAGACTAAACTAACTTAAGTTTAAAAAATATGTATGAAAATGTTCACTGAGAGGGCAGTGTGCACAATTTGACCACGGGCCGTTTGTATGTGCCGGTCTTTGTGCGTAGGGTTACTACTCTCGAGATTCCATCAGGCCCGGGATGTAGTTCTTCTATTCGGCCTAGCGGCCATTGTAGAGGGGGCGTGTTGTCCTGTTTGATCAGGACCAGTGTACCCACTACTGGGGGGTTACTGGGCTGGGTCCATTTTTGACGAAGTTGCAGCTGCGTCAAATATTCTAGATGCCAGCGCTTCCAGAACCCTTGGACAATTTGGTCTAAAAGACGCTTGCGATCTAGATGGTTTGTGGGAACCTCGTTCACATCCGATGCGGGTAACGAAGTAAGAGGAGTGACGGTTAAGAAATGAGCCGGGGTCAATGGTTCAGGTTCTGCTGGGTCCGTGCTGAGCCAAGTGAGGGGCCTTGAGTTCAATAATGCTTCCACTTGTGCGAGTACTGTACTCAGCTCTTCATATGTGAGAATCTGATCTCCAACGACCTTGACTAAATGTGTCTTAACCGCCTTTATGTTGGATTCCCATATCCCCGAGAAGTGAGGACTGGAAGGGGGTTGAAACATCCATTTGATTCTTTGGGCCTGCAATCCATTCTGGAGTTTCTGCTGGTATTCTGTCGACGTTATGAGTTGGTACAAGGCATCTAACTTGTTTTTTGCTCCGATAAAGTTTGTGCCACAGTCGGAGTATACCGTAGCGCAGGCTCCTCTTCGAGACAGGAACCGTTTAAAGGCTGCCAAAAACATATCCGTGGTTAGATCCGAGACCAATTCGAGATGTAGAGCTTTTGTCACTAGACAAATAAAGAGGCAAAGATATGCCTTGTGACTTTTTACTCCCCGTTTCCGAATAGGGGTGACATAGAAAGGACCTCCATAATCCACTCCGCAATGAGTGAAGGGTTTCGCTTCTGTTACGCGCACCGCGGGTAGAGCTGCCATCAATGGGAAGGTGGATTTTGGGTTTGTTTTAAAACAAAAATTACATTTTCCTAATTGAAAACGGACAGCGTTCCGAGCGCCTAAAATCCAATATTTCTGGCGTAGGATAGACAGTACTAAATTTGGACCAGTGTGGAGGTTCTTTCTATGACAGTCGTTGATCAATAAGGTGGTAAAATTATCCTTTTTGGGTAGTAAAAAGGGATGTTGCTGACTAAATCCTATCGGAGCATTGGTCAACCTTCCACCTACGCGTATTATTCCTTCCTGCAAAAAGGGCGATAGCGTTCGTATGGCTGCAGAAGTGGGCTTTCCCTTTTCTAATAATGCAACTTCCTCTGGAAAATGATGGAGTTGCACCACCTTGACGATTAGGAGCTCTGCCCTTTCTCGATCCTCAGTTGTCACAACCCCCTGGGACCGGAGAATCCCTGCAAACCGGAGTACATACACCGTCGCATGTATTAATCGACTCAACGATGAGCAACGAGTGACTAGGCTATATATGGGGTGACCTTCTTTCTTTGTAAGTATTAAGGAAACGATTTTCCTCTCGAGAACCTCTCCACCTTGTACGGATTCAACTGATCGGATGGGCCATCGGGATTGGTCCAAATGTAGCCAATCAGGACCGTGACACCATGCTTTGGTATCCAAAAGATGAGCGGGCCTCATTCCTCTGGACAACCCATCGCTGATATTGTCAATTCCGTCAATGTGGTACCAATGAGAAGAAGGAAGGATCTCCTGGATTTGAGACACTCGATTGGCGACAAATGTTAGCCATCGGTAGGGTGGTGCTGAAATCCAATTAAGTGCCACTGTGGAGTCTGATAACGCGACGATATGTTTTATATGTACACGCTTCTTCAAGTTGTTTTGAATTGCCTCCAACAATTTTGCAAGTAGAAGAGCGGCACATAGCTCCAATCGTGGTATAGTAAGGGATTTCATTGGGGCGACTTTCGTCTTGGCCGCTATCAACCGGACATGGGTTTCGTTGTCCGGTGTGATAGCTTTCATATATATCACTGCTCCATAAGCATCCAAGCAAGCATCGCAGAAGCCTACGAGTGTGATTTCGGCATCGGGAACACTCCCTAGATGACGAGGGATTCTAAATTTCCGCAAGAGAGTTAATTCGTCTTGTAACTGTTTCCAGTGAGCTGAAATTTCGTCTCCGGGTATCTCGTCCCAATCTAGCTTGAGTGTCCAGAGTTTTTTGACGAGAAGTTTCAAGAGTAGCGTAACTGGAGCCAAGAAACCCAAAGGGTCGAACAACCTCGCTACCGTAGACAAAACATTTCTTTTTGTACACTCTCGTTTCTCAGCCAAGATACTGAAGGCAAATACGTCGGTTTGCGGATACCATTGGAGACCGAGCACCTTTAAACTATCGGAGTCGAAATTTATGACTTTAGGAGACCGTTGATCTAAAGGTATATCTTGAAGCATCTCCTCGGAATTGACGGCCCACTTTGTCAATTGGAACTGTCCTGCTTCGAACAATTGGTTCAATTGGACGTAAGCGGTTTTTGCTTCATCAAGACTGGTAACGCTGGTCACAAGATCGTCCATGTAGAAGTCGTTCTCCACTACATGAGCCGCTTGCGGGTATTTCTTGGCTTCCTCAAAGGCTAATTGCTTCAGTGTTCTTAGGGCTAAAAACGGGGATGATTTTACGCCAAATGTCACCGTGTTTAATTGATAAACTGAGACGGGTTCGCTCTTTGAGGAACGCCAAAATATCAACTGAAACTTCCTATGAGATGGGTGCATCAGAATTCTGAGATACATCTGTCGAATGTCAGCTGTGAAGGCAATCGGGAATAGTCTGAAATTTACAAATATATCAAAGACTTCGGCTTGTAGTTTGGGTCCTGTGTAGAGCAAGTCATTCAACGAAACTTGGTTGCTGGTTTTCGCGCTGGAGTCAAAAACACATCGGAGTGGGGTAGATAAGCTTCGAGGTTGCGCTACTCCAAAGTGGGGTGTAAAATAATTCGGGAAACTGAGGGTATTTTCTTGTACGGGCGACATATATCCTTCCTGAAGATAGTCGTGCATTACTGAGCAGTATTGTTGCTTAAACTGGGGATTTTTATCCAATTTAGTTTCTAAAGAATAAAACCGTTTTAGCGCCATACTTCGGGAATCTCCTAGTTGGGCTGCGTCGGATTTAAACGGTAACTTTACCATGAATCGTCCTGACGCTTCTCGTTGAACGGTCGCTTGATAAATTTCCTCGCACTGCGCGTCATCTGGATGCTGGAAAACTTGATGTGGAAGTTCTTCTTCTTCCCAAAATTTGGATACGAGCTGATCCAATGAGGGTTTAACTTGAGTGTGAAACGTTTGGTAGGATTTTGAGGGAGAAGTGGTGGGGGCAGAGCCCATCACTACGTACCCAAGGGTCGTCTCGACAGCGATCGGACAATGAAGGGGGCCGGAAACTTTCTTCGTACCGAACAATCGTGGCACCAACTGGGCCCCAATTATTCCATCCAGAGGAGCTGGTTGGTCGAAGTTTTCGTCGGCTAGTGGCAGATCTGAGAGGTAATCTAACGATTCGCGCTCCACTGAGTTTTCCGGCAACTTCTCTGTGATTTTATCTACAATAAGAATGTCTATCGGGTAGTGGATTTGTGAATCGAACCTCGACGATATCACCGTAGTGGATCTTCCCTTGACATAGCCGTCACCGACACCTATTCCTTTTATGGAGGAGCGAAAAGGTAGCACATTTAAGCGTAAGCGTTTAGCGCATTCCGCGGTGAGAAAATGTCCTTCACTTCCTGTGTCTAGAAGTAAACGAACTGGGTGTTTCTCCCCGTAACGATCACTAATGTTTACTACTGCCGTGGAGAGCAAAACCGTGGAGTTCGATCGTTGAGTGGAGCCGACGGTAGAACAAAACGCCGAGGTGCTTGGCTCGCTCGGTTCTGGGTTCGTGCGGGTTTCCACTTGTTTTGCAGGCCGGCTCTCAGTTGCTCTCTTGGCTCCTTTTTTGGGTGAAGGAGCTTTTTGTGTATTTTTCTGGGGCTGTGGAGAGTCTATAACATGCAAAAGAGTGTGATGCTGGGATTTACAGACTCTACATAAAAACTTACTCTCACATGCTGAGATGTTATGTTGTCCTAAACAATTGACACACAGATTGTGTTCACGGATCCTCTTATATCGGTCGTGAGGTGACAGATTTACAAAGTCTGGACACTTCATGAGAGAATGCATTGTGTCATCACAAATAGGGCAATTATGCGTGTTTTGAGCATGAATATTACCCACGAAGAACGAGTGGGGTTTACTTTTACTCGATGATTGATGGGTACCAGAGGGAAGTGCGTAAATGTTAGCTTGTTCTTTGATAAAATCTAAAACTTCTATGTAAGCGGGGATACTATTACTTCTGCGCGCATTCTCAAATCGCGACTTCGTCTCTGGATCTAATTTTGAAAGTAGGAGGTAAGCGAATGTAAAATCAGCTAAATTCGGGAGCTGAAGGCCTCGCAGGGCCTTGAAAGCTGAATCAAACCGTTCGATTAGGTTATTGAGAGAGTTTGCAGATGCGCTGGTGGCAGGCTTGCTCTCCAGTATTTGCTCTAAATAGGAGTGTGCCAAAACTCGGGGATTTTGGTATCGTTCTTTCAGCGTATCCCAAATGATGTCGTAATTTGAGCCTATAGGGGCCATACCTGTGCAAATGTTTTTTGCTTTTCCAGATAACTGGCCCATCAAATAGTTTATTTTGTCAACATCATTTAAATTAGCGTTGTCATGTATGAGGCTTTTGAAGCACTCATAAAATGCAGGCCACTCTTTTATATTCCCTGTAAAAGTAGGTAGTTGGATTTTCGGGAGACGTGGAGCTATCGTCTGCTGCTGTGGAACTTCTCTGGTAGTGTTTCTATACCTGCCAGGGATGACTTGAAATTCTTCTGCTTTGTACGTGACGTGGCAATAGAGCTCGTCAAAGCTATTGATAGCTCCGAAGTCAGGTACGTACTCCGGGTCTATTTGAAGTTCCAATTCATTAATGACCTCCACTGTTTTAAGAAATTCAACTCGAGTGTCTTCTAATGACCTAAATCGTATTGTAAAATTATTCAACGCTACTGGATCTGGCAGTCTTATTGAAAGATCGTATAAGTTTTGAAGGCGAACAAAATGTGATTCCTTTTTCGCATGTAAAACCTTAACTCGGATCTGCAGTCGTTCCGTCATTGTGTAACTGAAAACTCTACAGAATCAAATAGTAAAGAAAATGAGAGAACACTTTCCCGAGCCAAAATAATAACCACACGCACAAAAGACACACTGCCTGTCTCTGTAATACAATATTCCAAACAGGGGATTGAAAAAACTATATTTATTACCAATACCACCTAACCTAAACGAAACAGTTTTAATGAAACAAGTGTAATAACACAGTAGGCTAATGATGAATAGGGACTTAATAATCAACCTGTATGAGAATTATACACACTGTGCTAAAAACTGGAAAACATATAGCAAATGAATCAGTTGAAATGAAAAATAAGTTTAATAAACACAGTAGGTTAATGACCATGGACTTAATAATCAACCTGTATGAGAGTTATACACACTGTGCTAAAAACTAAAAAACATATAGCAAATGAATCAGTTGAAATGAAAAATAAGTTTAATAAACACAGTAGGTTAATGACTAGGGACTTAATAATCAACCTGTATGAGAGTTATACACACTGCGCTAAAAAATACTTTTCTAAGTATAAAAAGTTTGTATTCAAAATATAAATAAATTGTGAAATAATTTTGTATATAATAATTGTAAATATTATACGAGTAATTATATATAACAAAACCGTGAGAAATTAAAACAATAATATTTTTGAGATTCGATATCATTGAATTAATTGAAAGGTCACCATTGATCTGATAACTGCAGTAGATCGATTTATGCCGGTAATGTAGAGACAACCATCGAACTGATTTGTACCATAGATCAATGTTATGCCGGTAATGTAGGGATTAGAAATGCGACTCGGGTAGATTTTACCGGTTTGCGACCTGGGTAAAAACTTGAGTTGTGTTAAAAAACACAAAATACGCTTTTCTCCGGAGTTCCGGATACGGCAAAAGATCCGGCTCGAAGGACCATATGTTTGCGCCGCGTTCGCAGACTTGGGCGTGCGCTAGTTCTTTAAAAAAAGATTTTGGGGCTTCCGCGGACTGTGCGGGTGCGTAGGTGTAACAGACGCGGGAAATTGACAAATTTCCACTAACCTTTGACATCGGCGACCTGCTCCCGCTCCCTGGCGATTTCCTAGGTAGGGATAAATCGGGAAAAAGGATATCGCAGAGAGACAATCACCGGCCGTCTTGCTTTCGGCTCGTCGCAACTCGTCAATTCCACTGTCACACTCGTGGTTTCACTAACACCGCCACTTTTAGGGTGGCTCTACTACTATTCAAAAAACGTATTTTGTATTTATTAATTATTATTTTTGGGCGTGAAAAATGGGAATAAAAACTGTACTCCGAAAAAAGTCAGCACGTGAACCGGGTTCAAATTCAAACTTGTTCCCGTCGCTCTCTTCACCCGGGATGTCGGTAAAATAGAGCCCGGGAAACTCGCGAACGTCACATTGGTGCCAGTGGCGCCAACAATAAATATACTCCGCAATTGTAGCCATCACTTTGTTTTGGATAGTGTAACATGTTAACAGTCCACTGTTGATTTAAGTTATACTTTTCTAATACACCCATAAATTTGGTATGCTGTTGAAGCATTTCATCTGCAGAATTTTGATGAATTAATAAAGAATCAAAATAATACAGCGTTTTATTTATACTATCCGCAATGTATAGTACCCAGTGGTTGTCATCTTTATTATAAGGTATTAAAGTAATTTTACTTTCATCGTACCATTTAACATTTCTGTTTTCTTTATTAAACAAATATGGAATTAATACACAGTTAACTGTCAAAAAACCAGATTTGTTAATAATAATATATTTCAAATATACATCGATTATTTTATCGCTCAACCATGCTTTATTTGCCAGTGTTCTGTATTCATGTAATCAAATCAAATCATTGTGTCTTGGAAATTTAGAAATATACATGTTTGTATTTACGGCAATCTTTTTAAAGAACAAATCATTTTTTTTATTATTCGATTGTCGTAAAAATTACTTTGTTCATTTTTTATACTTTTATCAAAATATACACTTTTCACATTTTCTTTAATAATTTTAGGTACGTTTAAATATTTATTTCTTTGCGATTTAAACGCTTAGAAGTTTTCCTCCATTTTTCTACCTGCTTTGGGACCCTTCTTGTGTTTTTTGGAATTTTATACACAATTTCTTTTTGAATTTTTTCCATGTGTTCACATATTAGACGTAGAAATCGAGACGCTTTAAAATTTCTTGAACCATCTAAAACAGTATGTTTACTGTACGAAACCATGCTTCGACAGTGGAGTTAGACAGAAGGCGTTCGTTTTCATTTAATAATAAAGTCGACCAAAACGGCAAATATGGCATGTACTTTTTCAAACATTTGTTCAAAAAGAGAGGACAGTATAAGCATTGAGTAAAGAATAACAAGAGAAACAACGCAATGTATTTTGATGAAACGGGGACGATGTTCCAAGCTCTAGATGGCAGCACTCAAGCCATCTTACAATCGGAACTTGAACTAACTTATTATCCAAGATACAAAATTATCCGTCCCGTACCCCTCGCTTGACAGCTCGCTAAGCTTAAGCTCCGCCTTTACCCAAACCAGTTTAATGTATTTATTACTATTTTCTGTTCATGTTAATGTAAACATCGATGCTTAACTATTCACACGTTGTGACTTGTGATTCGTATTATTATTTTATTTTTAACCTTCCGTCGGGCGCGACTGATATATTTGATACATTTCTAACATAAATAAGTATTTATATGTAATTGAAAAAGTTATGTTAGTAGTTGGAAAATTTATTGGTATAATAAATGTATTATTAAAATTAAAATAATGAACAAACTCTTTTTTAGGGTTCCGAAGAAACCAGTGGCGTAGTAAGAAAAATTTTCGGGGGGGGTTTTGATATTCCAAAAAATATGCGAAATTTTAAATTTTAGTTGATTATGACTTTTATTGACTAAAAAAAAATATTATGAAGACCTTTTTTTTTTTTTTTTAGTTATTTAATTAAATACAATTAATTATATGGTCCAATATATTTTAACAGCATTGAAAATTTCGGGGGGGGTTTCGACCCCAAACCCCCCCCCCCCCGTTCCTACACCACTGGAAGAAACCCTATTAATCTCACTTTGTCGTCCGTCCGTCCGTCATTATCAGTCAAAGCAAAATATCTCGTTAACTATCTAAGCGAATAACTTGTTTTTACTGAACATGTAAAATAATGCCTTCTAGTAAAAGATGTACTTTGTTGAAAAAATAATTTTTCAGGGTTGATGCTAAAGAGAAGCTAGGTAAACAAAATATTTTTTTTATATCAAGGCATGTGGCACGTTAAAATGTATAACCAAACCAGTGGAATTTGATGCTTTTTCTTATTTTTTTTTTTAAATCAAAAATTGCGCTAGCAGGGAGCTTTAAAGCAAATCAAAATATATCAAAATGTAGATTTCAATAAGTAAAATTTGACCCTATTTTTTTATATATTTTTTTCTAACTCAAAAATAGCGCCAGCAGAAGGCTAAAAGCAGTTTTTAATTTTGTCCCCCCTCTACCTCGGTAACTACTGGTTCAAAAAATCTGCAAAAATTATGTAACATATGAAGAGTTGTAATTGGTTTCATTGGATCCGGCGGGAAAAATACTACGTGGGTAGGGGTTTTAGGGGGAAAATCAACCCCCTAACTTGCATGAGATTCGAGATATTTACAATTTTGTATAATGAATGAAAACCAAAAAAAAAATTTTTTAAAATATATTCACATATAGAGGGTTGTAATTAGTTTTATTAGATACGGTGGGAAAAATTCTACGGGAATGGAGGTTTGGAGGGAAAAACAGCCCCCTATCACCACTTTTTTGGGTAACGGTTATTTAACTCATTAAGGACCAAAATAACAATTTTTTTCATCAATCTTTGAGCTCCAAACTCATTATAGTCCAGTACATTTAGACGAAAAATAACTGTGTCTGGGGAAAAATTCGCAATAAGCTGAATTTTTGTATACACTTTCATTTTGTCTTTATAAATAAGGTACCAAAAGTCCCCAACAATCCCATGCGAGCATACTTTTTTACAGCCCACAAAAATTAGTTTTAAGTAAATATCTCTGTATCTATTGGTTCTATGACTAAAATAGTTATTATCAAATATAAAGTTTAGAAAATTACCTACAATAAAGATCTTATAATTTTTTTCGTACAAGTAATCGTTTTCGCTTATTAAAAGGGTATTCTAGTATAAAAATTTGAAAATATCAAAATTTTTTTTTGCATTTTATCAATAAACAGGGTTTCAAAAATATGTGTTCAAAACCCTATACCTCAATTCCAAAAATTGACGGAGTTACAGCGATTTGAAGATGATGCATAACATTAAATAGCCAGCTATATATAAACATTGAACGCGTTTTTCTCGAAACTGAAAACTGAAAATGGTTCCCATAATATCACAAGATCTACTGAACCAATTGACTCAAAATTTGCTGTGTACCTTTAGGTAGTAACAACATGTGTAGTTGTTACTACCGTTAGCAGAATTGAGTCAAAAACATTTTTTTTATTGTATAGATAGCGAAAGATTAAAAACATAAAAAAAATAAAAATGAATTGTATGTAGGTAATTTTTATCGTAATTATATCAGTGGCCAACAAAACCAATAATTTTCTTTATATATATAAGTTGGGCTATAGCGGGTTGCAAAAAAATAAATAATAATAATTAAAATAAAAAAATGGCGGCATTTTGAAAAGTGACTATTAATTTTTATTTTTTTTATGTTTTTAATCTTTTGATGCCTATACAATAAAAATAAATGTTTTTGACTAAATTCTGCTAACGGTGGTAATAACATGTGTACTAAAGGTATATACACAGAAAATTTGAAGTCAATCGGTTCAGTTGATCTTGTGATATTATGGCAACCATTTTCAGTTTCGAGAAAAACGCGTTCAAAGTTTATATATAGCTGGCTATTCAATGCTACGCATCATCTTCAAATCGCTGTAACTCCGTCAATTTTTGGAATTGAGGTATAGGGTTTTGAACACATATTTTTGAAACCCTGTTTATTGATAAAATGCAAAAAAAATTTTTGATATTTTCAAATTTTTATACTAGAATACCCTCTTAATAAGCGAAAACGATTACTTGTACGAAAAAAGTTATAAGATCTTTATTGTAGGTAATTTTCTAAACTTTATATTTGATAATAACTATTTTAGTCATAGAACCAATAGATACAGAGATATTTACTTAAAACTAATTGTTAGCACCTTTTGTGGGCTGTAAAAAAGTATGCTCGCATGGGATTGTTGGGGACTTTTGGTACCTTATTTATAAAGACAAAATGAAGGTGTATACAAAAATTCAGCTTATTGCGAATTTTTCCCCAGTGAAAACCTAATGTTCCTGGACTATTAAGAATAACGGAAGTAATATAAATAAAAGTCATGTATTTTACTATTTTCGAGTGTGCTCTTTCGATTTCCGGGTTCAAAATTGCATTTTTATGGCTCTGAAAAAAATATGGCGGATTTTAAGTCGAAAAGTATCAAAAAATAAGAGATTTTGTATTTTCACTTTTTTTTTCGAGTCGAAAGAGTATCAGAATTGAATTGAAACTATGATCAACGGTGATCGGAGGTGTCAGAGTTTAAGAAAACATTTTTTTTTCTCACCTTAAACCATTTTAAACTCACCAAAATGGTAAAAATAATAAAAAAATTTGTAAAATTCAGATTTTTTTGTATTATTCTGCGATAATCATGCTTTTATGAGCTACTTATAATAAAAGTGAAATTCTATGTTAGATACACTATTACAGTAAATATTTTCACTCATTCCCCGTTTTTAATTCAATATGGTGGGGATAAAAATTAAAAAATCATAATTTTTTTCGGAATTTTTAGTGATGAGACTTTATAAACTACATGTTTTATACCTTTCAGTCATATTCAAATTACTGTGTACATTTTGGGGTGCTTTTTTATTGAGTCCCCTTGCCTCTCACTGATAGCTGACTTATTTTAGTGTTTGTTTTTGAAACACTTATCGCAAAATCTCGTCACATTCCTCACACATTATTCTAGTTCTTATTAGACAATTTGAACAAGCTTACAAAAATAAAAAGAATTTCGATGATATTTGGTCAAAAGTAATTTTAATGTCTAATATTTAAGAAATAAAAAAAAAGAATTTTTAATTTTCATTGAAGAAGATAAAAAAAATAATTCGGGCAAGATATACACGAGTGTAGGTATGCCATAAGGGTTCCGAAGTACGTACTACGTGAAATGTTTGGAACCACTTACGGGTGCATTTTTAAGTAAAAGTTAAAATATAAAAAAATGTCAAGTTCTACTAATTGAGATCTATATTTTGACATACCACATGCCTAGATATCAAAATAAAAAATTGTATGACGCCCCTCCATATAATTCTAAAATTTAAAATTATATTGTTGACTTTAGTATTTGTCGTTGGTAGTCCCACCAAAGCCTCGTTACCAAATTTTTTCAGATTTTTTGAGCCGGTAGTTACAGAGTTAGAGGGAGGGGGGACAAAATAAAACACTGCATTTAGCCCCCTACAGGCGCCATTTTTGAGTTAGAAAAAAATAAAAAATATGGTCATGTTCTACGAATTGAGATGTACATTTTGACATACCACATGCCTAGATATGAAAATAAATTTTTTTAATTCTCTTACACCCCTCCCTATTATTCCAAAATTTAAAATTATATTGTCGACTTTAGTATTTGTCGTTGGTAGTCCCATCAAAACCTCGTTACCAATTTTTTTCAGATTTTTTGAGCTGGTAGTTACAAGAGTTAGAGGGGGGGGGCAGAATAAAATACTGCTTTTAGCCCCCTATAGGCGCCATTTTAGAGTTAGAAAATAAATAAAAATATGGTCAAATTCTACTAATTGAGATGTACATTTTGATATGCCACACGTCTTGGTATACAATTTTTTTTGGTTTTTTGGGATTTGCTTTAAAGCCCCCTACAGGCACCATTTTTGATTTAGAAAAAAATAGAAAAAAGGTCAAATTCCGCTTGTTTGGTTATACATTTTAACGTGCCACATGCCTTGGTATAAAAAAATATTTTTTTTACCTAGCTTTAGCTCCTTATTGCCCCCCTTGAAAAATTATTTATTCAATAAATTTGTACATGTTTTACTAGAGGGTGTCATTTTACATATTCAGTAAAAATTTCAAGTTTCTAGCTGATATAGTTTACGAGCTATTTGGCTTTGCGTGAAAAGGACGGACGAACGACAAAGTGACATTAATAGGGTTTCTTCGGAACCATAAACTTATTTTGTATATATTGTTATATGTAATATGTATCGGTCCACAATCCATATTTTATGTTTAAAGCAATGTAGATACAAAAAACCGCAGAACCATATTTTTAGTTTTGATATATTTTTATATTAATTTGAAATGAATAAAACGATCAATCTAATTTTAATTATACATATCATCAGTAATGTAACATCGCGTCACAAATTTAAATTTCTTACAACTTATAAAAACCTACTTTAAAGCAAAAATCTATTATATTATTGATAGCAGCAATTATCTCAAATAATTTTAACATTACATATTTTTTTTGTTTTATTTAAAAGAAAAAGATAATAAGTAACGAATAATTTCTTGCAACGTTTTTGTTGCCTTTGTATCACGTATCAGCCGACTTAAAATAATGTAAACAAGACGTTCGTAAATCATTTTAGATGGGCGGAGCTTAGAATCTGACGATTTAGTAGAGTCGAAAACCAAATATTTCATATGTATAATTAATAATTTTTTCAATAGATACCAGCACTTCCTGGGGCTCAAATAGTGCATGGTTCATATATCTACTGCGTTTCAGCTCTCCCGTATATGTTGTTTCTCTTGTTATTTTTTACTCAATGGTATAAGTCATTCTTTTCTGTGAATTCAGCATAATCATCGTCTACTTTACAATTGAAACGTATAGTCTTGAAGTCAATGTAGAATTTATTTTTTTCGTACATACTTTTTTGATCAAAACCGCATACCAATTCGTTTTTTTCATCTGAACTATATTCTGTATTTTCAATTTCATTATAACTTCCCTCCTCTGAAAGATATGTAATTGATTTTTGTACTGAAGCGGTTTTTCTTTCACTGTCCAAAATATTACAAAAATGACCGAATGCATTTAGGCACTGTGAATATACTTTACATTGTGCTAAAATATTTAACACCACCGATTAAAAAGTTTTTCAAAACTTTGTTTCTCTCACCAGCTGGTTCCACAGCGTCGCTGACAATCAGTTTAGTAAAATGGACAACACACATGTGGATTGTTACCTTAGGCAAAGTTCCATCACACTGTGTTAAGCATTCATAACATTTCTCAATATATTCTGGTACTTCCAGTTGATTGAATGAATAAAGCGTGGCCGTTATAAGTGCCCAACTGAAATCAGTTACAACACGGTTAAATGGTAAACCGTTTCTACGTACTGCATATCGGTAAAAATTAGTCGTTCAAGACGAAATGTAATCCGAGTTGTGAACGCTTGATGTCATTTGAAAGAGAGGTAAAGTCTCCTCATTACTTGCGGATGGGACTCGGATGACGCCTGCGTAATAGAATATTCTTTTTCCTTCACATTTAATTTTCTGGCGACTGATCCAGTTGCGTCTAAATATAACGTAAGCTGTTTATTTTTTTTATATAAAATTGCTGCATCGTAAATCCAATCTGGCCAGAATTGAGTATGCATACATCCCCTTATCATTTCTGTATACTTATCATGCAATGTCAGATCCAACAAATCTGCAGCATCATCTTTATACATATCATTTTGTGCCAATCCCTCCACTCTTATTTGCCTGATAGTAGCATCTGTAGCTAACCCCGGTGCATGAGCAAAGCAGTATCGGATTGCAAGATTCTTTCTTTGCGAAACGCATATGGTTTCTTAAAAAGTAGTTCTCTTTTAGTTTCTGTTCTACGAACTGATCTGATTTGCTTGAATTTGATGAAATCATGTTGTAGATCACCAGTAATAAAGAGATTTGCTATTACGTAATCATCTTCAGAAATCGTATCGAATTCTACAATGCATTGTACTCGGCGGCAATTTTGATGTATGCATTGTAAGTATATCACAGCAGTTTTATGGTTTATTCTTTTCGATATGATATTCAATTCACATTTATTATATACTTCACTGATACAATTTATTAAATAAGGCATTTATGTTTTCTTAAATGTTATTTTACCACCACACTACAAATAACTCTTCAAAGACAATTTTGAATTCTGAATTTAATTTTAACTTATTATCTTCAGAATTGATTTTAACATTGTCAACGGTACTTAATTCTACATCATGATGTACTATATCATCAGTATTCGAATATATGAATTCTAAATCATGTTCTACATTACGCACCTCTGTAGCAATGACATTTCTGTTCTCAAAAATTTCATCAACCTTTTGTTTAATGTCATATCTATTATTCTTGTAGAGTTTATACATCCTCTGAATGGCACTTTTGTTGGTTGAATTAAAGAACATTTCTGCAGCAACACCAAATAGAGAATTTCTTGCCATACTTTTAAAATCATCAGCTTCTTTTGCGTTATTTCCTAAGAAATTTGCCAAAAGTTCAATGTTTAAATTTTTCTTCTGATCCATTATTCACACGTTTTGATATTAACACTGTAAAATTTTCAATTTACACCAAAATGAATGAATTATTAATAATATTAAAATATTATATGTATGTTATAAAAAATCACATAACACACTACACCGATTAAAAAGTTTTTCAAAACTTTGTTTCTCTTACCAGCTGATTCCACAGCGTCGCTGACAATCAGTTTAGTAAAATGGGCAACCGTTTCTACGTATTGCATATCGGTAGTCGTTCAAGACGAAATGTAATCCGAGTTGTGAACGCTTGATGTCATTTGAAAGAGAGGTAAAATCTCTTCATTACTTCTTATTTCCTTCACATTTAATTTTCTGGCGACTGATCTAGTTGCGTCTAAATAAAACGTAAGCGGTTTATTTTTTTTATATAAATTTAATTTTCAATTTTTTCGTAAATCCAATCTGGCCAGAATTGAGTATGCATACATCCCCATATCATATCTTTATACTTTTCTTGCAATGTCAGATCCAACAAATCTGCAGCATCATCTTTATACATATCATTTTGCGCCAATGTCTCCACTCTTAAATGCTATTTTACCATCACTCACTACATATAACTCTTCAAAGACAATTTTGAATTCAGAATTTATTTTTAACTTATTATCTTCAGAATTGATTTTAACATTGTCAACGGTACTTAATTCTACATCATCAGTATTCGAATATATAAGTTCTAAATCATCGACATTACTAAATGATTGAGGATTCTCTTTTATGACGATGACTTCTTTTTTCGATCTACTATGGCTATTACAACATTCCTTTTGTGTTCTAGAGAAGAGTTAGAGTTAAAATTTAGATATCTTGAAGACCATGTTGGTTTTGTGTACCAAATGGTTTTTATATGATTATTTATATTATTTTAAGTTTGATATCTAAAAAAATTATCTCTCTGAATTTATTTTATTTTTCATAAGTAAATTGTAATTTTGGGTGGTAAGAATTAAACAAGCTATATATATTTTCTATTTTATTGGTGGGAACCGCTGTAATGATGTCATCTACGTATCTTTTGAAAAAGGGTATATTATATTTAATTTTAGGTATCCTGAAGCTCATTATTCATGATGATATCAGCTAGTATTATTGAAAGGGGCGATCCCATTGGTGCTCCAAAAATTTGTAAAAAAAAATTGATTTTTGTATTGAAAGTATGAAGTGTTTGTTACAACAAAATTTTAAGGCCTCAATAAAATCCTCTTTATTTATATTAGTATGTTTCTTAATTTCATCCCATTTTTTGTTTATAATATCAATAGGACATCTATGGGTATATTTGTAAATAAAGATTTAACATCTAGGGAGATTATTTTATATTGTTTTGGGATATGGAAATTATTTATGAATTTGTGAAATTCCCAACAACATTAAATGAAAAAAAGTAAGGCACGTTTTAGCGTTTTCGAAATGATTTAAAAAAACTTATACTCACTCATATGCGATTTCGTCGCCGCCTTTGATATTTCTGAAAAATACAAATATATATTTAGTTAAGTTAGTATGACTGGAATTAATAAAAATGAATAAATATTTGAATACTCACTGCTTCTCCATTCCGTCAGGAAATATATTTAATGTTCACAAAAATGTTAAAATATAGCACATAGGACTTCACAGTAGAACTTCACAGACGCCAGTGACCAGTCGAACGTTATTTTGTGATTCAAACAGAATTTAAGCTACAATTAAAAATATCATTCTGCCAATCAAATTCAAGTATACTTAGTCCAGTAATTTTAGATATAAATATACCCAATCTGGGAAAAAAATAGCAGTTAGCTGAATTTTTGTATATACCTTCGTTACAGTATTATAAATAACGTGTAAAAAGTCCCCAATGATATCGTGCCGGCGTTGCGAGATATTGAAGGTCTAACGTGACGAAAAACAGTTATTCGCGAATATCTCGTTTCCTATGACTCGGAGGTCAATGGAGGCTATTATATAAATGGTGTATTATTAAATTCTTAAGAAAAAAGGTTCTCTCCATTTAAAAAAAAAAAACAACCGTTCTCGTGGTAGAGCTCGGAGAAAGTATGGCTTTATATTTGCATACGGTATGACGCACTCTATTGCAATTGACTATTTGCGTATGACTATTTCTACGTGAAAAAATTACAGGACAAAAATTAAAGAGTAGCAAATAATCTATAAGGTGTGTCATTGGGATATATTAAAAAAACATTTTTAATCAATTTTAGTCACATTTAGTAGAACTACAAACATAGCGATTTATGAAAAATTACCTTTCTTGTTCAATTTTGTGTTCGAAAACCTTTTGTAAAGTTATTTAATGGTTCTACTAAAATTAGCTTCGGACATATTGAGTAGAAAAGAGAAAAAAAACTGGTACATGACAGTTGCCAAAAATAACACATATATGGCCTAATATTACGACTCCGTGAAACCAATTATGTGCGAGCGTGATTGTTCAGTGACGTCAGGCAAGTCAAACATGCGCGATAACCCTCCCTTCCATCGATCATACGTGTGCGCGGGCCTGGCAGCCATTGTGGATCAGAGCGGCAGCGCCTGCCGAAGCGAACACATCGTATATGTCGTTTTCACCACTGGCTAACACGTGGCACCGAAAAATGTAGTAAATCGACGAATCAATATTTTATATTATTACATTTGTTTAATTCATCAACTGAGAAGAATAATTAATATCGAATTTATTATTTTCGACGTCCACGTTATCAAGAAATTATAAAGAAAAAAAGAAACATCGTTATATCTGGTCACGTCGTGTCAAGGAAGAAAGAAATTCAAGTAAGCTGAGTATTTAATAATTCTATCAACAAGGGAATATTTGAAATCCAACGGTTCAAGAAATTATATTCAAACGACGGCCTTGAAAATTACCTGTGACCTCGGGTGCGCGTGTATCAGCCATATTATACAAGTTTATGTGAGCCAAAACAAGAATCCAGCTACGTGTGACAGAAAAAATTTAAATTCGCTACGCGACGTAATAATATCAACTTTCTTCTGTTGATAAAACAATTTCTTTTGGTTTATTTACCCCGCCAGAAAATATCAGCAGACATTAGTGCTGGTGTTTATGGCAAAATTTTCCTGTGTAAAAATATATGTATATAAGATATTGATAATTTACATTATTAATATGTCCCCTGGTTGTTGTTTTCTGCGCTACATATGAATGAAGCACTAATTAGTGACATCATTATTATATTTTTCCTAGAGTTCATTTAAATAAATTATAAAAGGTTATGAAGTTGCATTTCGAGTGGATGGAATGAAGAGTGAATCATACTCCATCGTCGTTATAGTCAAGAGATAATGGGACCCTCGCTTAATACACCCTAAATGCATCCTTCGCATACGGGTATAGGCGTCTATAAAGGTTCCAACCATCTCCTACTGTCGAGCGACGGTTACAGCCATCCTCGATATGCGCTTTGTTAAGCCAATATTAAAATATTCCAAGGATCATACAAAAGAGTCTACTTCAACAAAAGGAAAGTGGTGAAAGTCATACCAATATAAATGTATAGTGTACAATTATTTCTGCTATCAGAAATTTCTGGTTATTTTATAGTGGTTATTAAAGATTATAATATTGTCTTGTCAAAGGATTGAATTGTCTGTAAATCATACATCCTTGCCGTGTTAGTAAGGTATAATTGAACTCTCGCTAAATACTCACGAATACAGTCTTAGTATTAGAGTACAAGCGTCAAAAAAGGTTCAAGCTATATTCTGCTGTTGACGACGGCGACGTTTATACTCGATAAAGGCCTTGTTCAATTAATACTGGGTTATCCCATATGGTAAATACGCTGATCATAGTTGGGCTAAAGAATGGTGGAAACGAGACGTAATGTAGTATGTTAGTGGGCAGCCACTTGAAGGCACCTTTTTTCAAGGAAATACCTTACAGCATTATTGCTCTAAGAGGAGTGCTGTAATAGGTCCCTTTTCTTTTTTGGTCAGTCAAGGGCGAAATGACCCCAACCTATCTTACGCAAGGTATTCCAATTTCGTCGTCACCATATGTTGTCAGAAAAAATTCTCATTTATTGGGAATTATCCCCTATAGTATGTAATTGGGCACGGTCGCCAAAAAAGGAGAAACAACGTCCGTGAGGTAAAGCAATATTCGTACTCGTAAATTAACCTGAAATAAAACAAAGGCAACATTTGAAAAAAAACTTTTAATCACTGAAGGTTACACGTTATCCATGTGAAATATACATTGAAATTACATTTACTAAAGAAAATATTCTGCTTCGGAATTTTAACGCTACAGGCTTCCTTGTTTCACCCTGGGATTCCCTTAACCCATACTGTGTCCTGTGAAGTCCCTGAAAGATTTAATAAACCACATTTTAATTAGGTTAGTTTTATTTATTACTGTATATAACGTTATTTATTTCATATATTTTATATTTACCGTTGAAGTTCTGTCTTCACAAGTATATGTCTGTATTAGAAAAAAAAGAGAATAAATAAATATGATAGTTGAAAACTGCGTTGTATTAATTTGAGTAACACCGAATTAAACCCTACCCATTGTTTTGTACCAGGACTCTGGGCCCTCTTGTTTTACAAAGGGAAGAATAGCAAGAGACTCGGTGCCCCAGCACGCTGCAATACACCAGTATTCATAAACTTACGAATTGCTAATCACGACGAGCAGAAGATTTATTTATCAAGTTTTTATTTTATTTTTAAATTATTCTATATAATTTAATTTTTTTTATTGTGTGCGGCATAATTCCGCCACACTGAAACAAACCGGTAGTTTAAATACTCGTCAAAGTGAACGTGAAAAACAAGTAACGCATGAAGGAAATGAAATTGGTGTCCTCGCCATGGTTGCTCGAAATCCTCATGTTGGTAAAACAGTCGGCAGGCACCATGGTGCCCGCGGGCATAGGGTTGGAGACCACTGTTGTAGATTATTTATTTTAATTGTTGCATTGTTACTCTGTAACCGTTACTAATCGTAATGGCATCTAAGCGCATTAGTTTCCATTGTAAAGTCCCAAATTGTAAAAGTGTTTACCGTAGAAATAGTAAAGACAATATAGTCCGGTTTTATCGTATTCCAGTTGAATAGGAAATATGTAAATTATGGTTAAATTTTATTAATATTCAGTATAATGATGAAACTGATTTTAATTTATATACGAGTTATCGAATTTGTGGAGCCTATTTTCACAAAAATTGTTCTTTGAGCTGTAGAAATTTACACTACGGAGCTAGTAGAGGATCCGAAGTAAGATCGACCTTCACCTATTTGTCAACCGGATAAAAATTATATTTTATCAAATAAAATAAGTTTCTGGACGTAATCAAAATAGGTTGTCTAAAAAAAATAGTCATGGCTATAATTAATTAAAATTATAAAAAATTATTATTTTTTTAAATTTCACCGACGTATTTACCAAATGAACTGAACTCCAGTGGAAAGTATATAATATACGTAGCATGCGACACCTAGGTTGTCTACCTTTTTCTGGTCCCTATTACCTGGCAGCCGCGTACAAACAGGTTGATATTAATAATTGCACTCTTCTGTCAACCAATTGAAACATACATCCAAATAAAGGCAATTTTATTATAAATACCGTAGTATAGGGTTGCCTGAGAAAAGTCGGTCGTAGATAACGGTTGCCAGGCTTAAATTTTTTTTAAATGAAATTAAATTAATTTTATGAAAGTATAGTAAAAAGAATCGCCCTTAAGACTAAAAGAAAGAAAAATGTTCTTAAAAAAATGTATTAACACATGTTTGGTAATAAAATTAGATATTTTTTTTATTCAACATTAAATACATTAAAAAAGTAAAAAAAAAAAATATTATTCAGGATCAGAATCGCCGGAAGTTGTATCGGTTTCTAAGTCGGAGATAGCTTCTTCATCTTCTTTTCCGGTAATTTCTAAAATATCGTCGTATCTTCAACGGTGTCTGGTCTCCATTATATGTTTTTGGGTTCAAATGACCATCGATAAACCAACCACAATTTTAAGGGCTTAATTTTACGCAATTAGGTTTAGTTGCATGCAGCCACATTGAATTGGCTTAAATAGTACTTACATAAATTAATGATTAGTTTATCAATTCGATCTTTTAGTGTCAACGTCATTGTTTGTGGTATACCGGGTGTTCCAGACCACCCGTCCACTATGTTTTACGCCCAAACTATTGAAGATAGAGTTTTATGATAAAAAATTTACTATATATATGGACCCTAAAGAATTTCAAAAAAATGTTTTCAACCTCCTAAAACTCCTCCTTGGGGGGTACTTTGAGGGGAGCATAAAAACGCGACGTTCAACCCCGCGGGATCGGTCTCGTTTACGTCAGACGCCGGACATTCCTCTATCGACCTGAGGAGACTTACAATTCTTGGTCGAGGTGATGGTTCGATTATATCACTTTCATCACTCGTGATCTCTTTCGCCAAGTTGTTTGGCGATATGGCGATAACCATCATCTACGACGTCTGAATCTAGGATTTCTATCACAACATCGGAATGATGTTCTCTTACTTCCTGCACCGGTAAGCTCTCACGTAAAACTCCTCCTTGGGGGGTACTTTGAGGGGAGCATAAAAACGCAACGTTCAACCCCGCGGGATCGGTCTCGTTTACGTCAGACATTGGACATTCCTCTATCGAACCGAGGAGACTTACAATTCTTGGTCGAGGTGATGGTTCGATTATATCACTGTCATCATAAAATTTTTTGTTTTAGTGATTCCCAGCATGGTGTATTGTATTGGAGTCAAATCTTCTAACTCTTTGCAGGAACATTTCGTTATCATCTTTCGCAGAAATTTTTTAAATAAATATTTGATATCTGGCATTATTTACGTTTTTACAGTGTTTGATATCATACATAGCCACCGTAAATTCCTGAATAATGTTCATTTTTTCAGATATAAAAATGTATGCTTCATCAGTTAATGAAGCGAAACACTTTTGATATGTTTCGTTCTTCGAAAGAAGCTTGAATGGTCTAACTTTGTCTTTGTTATAAAAAGCTGCTGTGTAATCGGAACCAGTGAATGCATGGAAAGCAGGTAGACTTAAGCACAGATTGGATCCCAATTTCGATGCCAATTCTGTGCAATTTATACAATTAAGGTCATTACTAATTCTCTTCTTTGTCATTGAACTTACAAGCCAAATTTCACAATTTGCAATTTTATGCATATTTCCTAGTAAAATTATTAAAACATCTGTATCAGCTGATTTAATTAAAATTCTTGAGCCTGCTGCTGCTTTGTAAGTGTGGAAAATCATTCTGGTATCCGCCTCTTCGTGATAACATTCATAATAATTTTCTTTTGCTTCTTTGAATTTTGAAAAAAATTATAAAATTTTTTTTTATCAAACCCCTAACCCTAAAAAGTAACTGTTTAGAAGTTCATTTCATTCTCTCAAATTTTTTATCTGAAAAAAGATTTTTTTCGTAATTTTTTTTTCCATATTTTCATCCTGGAAAATTATAAAAAGAAAAAAAATAGGATTTCCCACATTATAAGCTTTCATCAATCTACAAAATTGTACGTGTTTGTACATTTACGTATATTGCTATAGCAAACTTGTACACATTTCTATTTACACATAATTTAATACAATACAAAATTTAAATGTACATTTTTTAACTAATGACATATAAAATGGATACATGATTTTTTGTAAATTGTATTAATATGACAATGTATAAAAATTTAATAATAATTAAAAAGATAAAATAAATACATCCACATATTTTTAAATTACAACGATAACAACTGTATTCACCTAATGTCTGGCGTTTACAAAAACATACAATGATCTAAAATAAAATTAATATTTATAGGTTATACTATATGATATTATATTTTTGTTTTAAAAATGAACTTACCTAATTTTATCTTGTTTAAAAAGTCATTGATTGACTTTGTATAAAATAATTAAAATACAGAACATATCGACGTAGCTATATACATATAAATTATAATAATAAGTATAATATGACAGATGAAGTCATCACAAAACATAACAATGAAGCTAAGTAACTATAGTGGCGCTCGCTGTGGATATTTATCGAACTACCTCGATCACTACCTATATTTGCGATTCAGAATTTCGTTAAAATAATCAAAATGATGTAAATAAACTTCAAATTTCCTTACTTCTAGTTATCCGATTTGGTTGAGTTTTAATAGGGTTCTATTCTGCAAATAGATGAAGCGATTTCAAAAGGTTTTGTGTTAATTTATTACGTATTGCGAGCTGCAGTTTGTTGACAAGGTGTAAAAACGGGCCAAAAACGACAAATTGAACTTTGTTTATATTTTTATGACTGAAAATTAAAACCAATCGATATTAAATTAATTGAATACGGAAACTGTAATGTTCTCATTTATAAAATGTAAACATGTAAGGGGGTTACTGAAGAAATTTAATATATAATGCTCGTTTTATCAAATTTCATACGAAAAAAAAAATGGGACGAGAGTAAAACCACACTGCAAAGCATAGCATGCTTTGGGTGTGCTAATTTACATTAAAACTTAAATAATATGTAAATAATTGACATTCACATTTAAAAGAATTATTTTCAGTATTACATTTTTTTTTATTGTAAAATTTTTTTTTGGTATTATTAAAGTTTTAGTTTAAATGCATTTTTATTATGGATATTGCACCTTGTGTTGATAAGAAGTACACAAGTTGGTGCGTGATTCTGAAGGTCGTTGAGAATCACGCACAGGGTAGAGACAGACGGATATCGGCCGCGGCACAGTGTGTAAGCGAATTATTGAATTGTAAGAAAAGTTTGTAATCATCAACTTTTTTTTTGTGTGTGCAACCCGATTGTGGGGATTTCAGTCGCCGCAGTGCCGTAGGAGGTAGAACGTGAAGAACGGTTCTCCTTCATCAAACGTGTGGGTTTTGGCCCCATTGCCAAATGGCGCCCAACTGTATAGATGTAAATAATGTAAAAAGGTATAGTGTGTAGAAAAGTGTAAATAAATAAATAAAAAGAAAATCGCGTTTTGGTTCTCTCTCAAAACCTGAACCACCTCCCACCTCCATTGAGCTAGAGGCACCCCAGGCGGAAAGTCAGCCGGGGACGTGACATCATATCACAGTGTAATATCATTTTGTGGAATCCAATCAACGAGAGGATGTTTAGGAAATAAATATGTAGATAAAAGAGTAATAACAATTTAAAAAAATATGTCCGGGTGCGGTGAAGCAGCCGCAGCTACGCGTACTGTCGGCGCCCCGATACGTGTTCGACGTAGATGTCACGTGACCATCTTATTACGTCGGACACGATGAGGCACCGCATGCGTTTAGCATAGCTGCGGCTGACCCCCAACACCCGGAGTATCCTCTCGTTGGCCGAATCCAACGAACCTAACGCCCCGACGATAATCGCGTCTAGCGATACGTCATACCCCTTCTCCTTAAGAGAGTTTACCAGTGGGGTATACTTAATGATCTTCTGACGTCTCGCCTCGTCGATTGCCGCCGGGGTATTGTCGAAGGGGACGGCCAAGTCCACGACGACAGCGGTCTTGTTAGACTCGCTGATGACGACCAGATCAGGACGCAGGTTGAAGTCGGTTTCGGCGACGGTTTGGTTAATTTTAACCTCGCTTTTCCCGACAGGCACTGCCCCGGCGATGCGATCCAGTACCGCCACGCGGCGGAATGGACACCGCAGTGATTCAATACGTGAGGCAAAGTCTCACTGCCGTATCCACACCGTCGACACCGCTTGTCTCCGTTGCCAAACCGGCGTGCTCCGTTTAACGGGACCACGCCAAGTCGAGCCCGCTGGACAAAACGGTAGTCGCAGAACCGCGTCAGCATAAAGTGGCTGGACGCATCCCAGCGGGACACGCACCGCATCATCTTACCCTGATCTGGCTTCGCCATCAGCCGCTGCAAGAAGTGCTGACGCACTCCGTAATGAATCTGTCGGATCACCATGGACCGTGCAGCTCCGGGGACCACACGCACCAGCGGTTCTCTGCCCGGCGAAGAAACGGCGACCGAAAAAAGGCCCAGGCGGTGTCCCTGACCACCGGGTCCGGGCAAGTAAAGATCCTGAGGCGTGCGCCACCGTAAGTATGTCCACCGACTCCCCCAGGGGCATGAGGTTAGCACCCCCTGGTACGCCGGAACGTAGAGGATCTCAGCGCTCGCTCGCTGCGGCAGATTAAGCCATTTTTTCGCAATGGCCTTCACCCTCCTGTTCGCCTCGACGTGTGGCTTTTTGGCCACCCACGAGCCACAGAGCTTCCAGCTTCTGCCACGGTGCGAGCAAGGACGCGTCAACCCTGCACACGTCCTCGACGATGGAGTCAATAGACTCAAAAGGAGTCTGATTGACTCGAAAGCCGGTAGGTATTCCCAGGTGGCGGTACTCCTCTCCGTCCCCGAGAACGGTGAGCCGCCCGCCTTGGACGTCAAAGCCGGTTGCGTGCACCACCCGTTTTTTCCTGCAGTCGACGTGCAGGGAAGCGCACTTGTTGTGTTTGAACCGCAGCCCAGCCCAGTCTGCGGCCCCGCCGACTGCATCGAGTAGTGCCTGCATCGACCCGGCGTCTTTAGCGAGCAGCACCAGGTCGTCGGCGTAAGCAAGGACACTGAACTCTGTTCCGTGGAGTGTGTAACCACTCCCCTGGAGGCTGGTGGCAGCTCTGAGCACGGGTTCTATCGCCAAGTCGAACGCGATAGGCGACAACAGACAACCCTGCTTGACGCCCGACCTTATCGGGATCGGGTCGGTCTCGCCGGTGGAAGACCTTATCGTGGTGGTGCCTCCGGAGTATATCCCTTTAACCACTCTCAGTATCCTGAGGAGGAGATTAAGCCCCTCCAGGACACTGAATACGTACGCATGGGGGATGGAACATATTCGAATTATTATTATTATATATGCAGGGTGTCTAAATAACAGGGGACAGTATGGGGATCTCGGAAACTATAAGAGATAGAGATTCGGTTAAATGAGAGAAAAGTTACCTTTAAAAGGGGACAGTTCAATGGTGTATTTACATTTCACAAAAATTTCATAGCTTACTAGATATTAGCCAAAAACCATTTTAGTCCGAATTTTTCTATCGTGAATATTTCTTAAGCGACTTGAAATTTTAAAAAATGTTTCAAATAAATGCTGTGAGGTTTAGTGTTGTCTATTTAGAAATATTTTTTTAATTTTCAGAAATCTCGTAGTTTTTGAGATATGTTTTCTTAAATAGGAGCAATATGAAATTTTGTAATTTTTGAACAGAAGATTTTATTACCTTTTCAACGATATGCAACTTGATGCACTTACTTTTCAAAATATCTCAAAAAATGATCAAAAAGTATTTTTTATTTATTTAATACATTGTATGATCCAAAGATGGCTATGACAATCAACAATAAGATTTTAAAACAACTGAAAATTTACTTTAAGCTAACGTAGCATGAATTTTATTTTATTGTATTAATAAAAAAGGATATATTTTATTTATTTAATACACAATACCAGTCAAAAATGGTTATGGCTGTCAACAATAAGATATTAAATTAACTTATAAAAAACGTGATTAGTAATTAATTGTATTCATAAGAAAAATTATAAAAAAAATTAAAACAACTTTTGAAATTTAAAATGTTTACCAAAACTGTACAAACTACCTTCCATGACATCTTTCACAGAGTTATGCTTTGTTTATTATAGGTATTTCAGTTTGGACATTTAATAGCAGTACATGGCTATTTTTTTAATGCTTCATCAATTTTATCAAATTTTATAAATTTAAAAAAAGTTGATCTTTAAAACAACCCCATCTGAAAAAATTCAACGGAATTAGGTCTATAATAACAATTTCTCAGCTGTTTTAAAAATCTCATTGTTGACAGCCATAGTGAGCCATAGCCATCTTTGACTGGTATTGTGTATTAAATAAATTAAAATATGTTTTTTTTTTTTCATAAATAAAAAGGCATATAAGTAAATCAATTGTTTTTTAAAGTATTGTTGTTGATAGCCATAGCCATCTTTCGCTTGTATTGTGTATTAAATAAATAAAATATGTATTTTTTTATTAATACAATAGTTAATTCATGCTATGTTAGCTTAAAGTAAATTTTCAGTTGTTTTAAAATCTTATTATTGATTGTCATAGCCATCTTTGGATCATACAATGTATTAAATAAATAAAAAATACTTTTTGATCATTTTTTTAAGTTATTTTGAAAAGTAAGTGCATCAAGTTGCATATCGTTGAAAACGTAATAAAATCTTCTGTTCAAAACTTACAAAATTTCATATTGCTCCTATTTAAGAAAACATAAGTTAGTCTCATATCTCAAAAACTACGAGATTTCTGAAAATTAAAAAAATATTTCTAAATAGACAACACTAAACCTCACAGCATTTATTTGAAATTTTTTAAAATTTCAAGTCGCTTAAGAAATATTCACGATAGAAAAATTCGGACTAAAATGGTTTTTGGCTAATATCTAGTAAGCTATGAAATTTTTGTGAAATGTAAATACACCATTGAACTGTCCCCTTTTAAAGGTAACTTTTCTCTCATTTAACCGAATCTCTATCTCTTATAGTTTCCGAGATCCCCATACTGTCCCCTGTTATTTAGACACCCTGTATTGAAATTAAAATGATATTATTAAAACTTAATAAAATGCGCTTTTAGCACCTTTTTTCAGCGTAGCGGATAAACAAATGAAATTTCATTTCTTCCTTCAAAACATAATTTGCCGAAAATATTATAGCGAACAACTTTTATTTGAAACTTTCTTTTTGTATCAACGATTTTTTGCACCCACGCACCTCACACACTCCCGACCCACCTCCCCCAGCAACGCCGAAACCTCAATAAAAAATATATATAGATTAAACTGTTTCTTAAGAAACGCTCTACAAAAAAGATCCGAAGCACCCCTTTGTAAAACTGAAAATACTAGAGTTATCACGGTTAAATGACGCTTTGGACTACAATAATAATTACTGTTACATAAATAAAACTTACATTAAAAATATAAACAACACTAGAATATAATAATATAAAAATGAAAAAACAATAAGCTAGCTAGCTGGTTGACGGTTCTTCTGGAAATAGTCTTCCTCTGTATTTGATGCCGCCTATATCCATTCCGAAATATCTCGTCGTCACAGTTTAAATTAGGGTTGCCAGGTCTGAATATGAAAAAACTAAAGACCTTTTTTTTTGTCGCGTCATTTCAATTCAGGGTTTTATTATTTTTATTTTATGTTATTATTTTTTTTGGACATAACAAGCTTGATTACCTACCATTTCATCGTAAAGCTTTTAAATTAAATAAAAAAATGTCCACTATTTTGTGAAAAAAGTGAACATAATGTGAAAAAACCAGACTTTCCAGTCAAATAATGGACCTGGCAACCCTAGTTGTTATCAAAGTTTTTACCTTCTTTTTTAAAATCTGTATAGGTCTTTCGATTACTTAAATTTACTTATATAATGGGGAGTTTTATTATGCGGTAGGCATAATAGCACGTAAAAGTGAAATACATAAATATTAATAAATGCCAAATTATCAATTTTTTTATTTGAAAAATAAATATAATTAGGTACTTAATTATAAATATACTTTATACTTTACTAAATATATCGAAACAATAAACAATATTACAAATAAAAACAAAAAATAATATTTTCTTTTTTTTATTAAAATTTGTAAATAATTTTTTGATTTCTTTGTTTACATAAAAAAATGAAAATAATCCTTATATTATAATTACATAATTATATTACATATTATATTCAGGGGTCGAAACAAGTTCAGTGTTCAAAAATACTGATTTTACTGACACAGAAATCTAATAATACTGACTTTTACTGAGTTCAAATGTAGGTGTTATGTATTAAAAAAATACTTTTATAATTATTGGCCTCCACCATCTCCATAGACAACCCTTACCACCTTTTTATTATGTTCATAACAAAAGTAACAAACATTACAGTTAATTTTTCTCACCGAACTTGGCATAGCCATTGCTATACATACGTTACAATTATGTCATAAAATATTATATTTTAAAAATAGGAGTTTATTGATTTTTTATCAGAGAGTCTGGTGCGACGTTCTGATATGATTGTTCCAGCTCTCGAGAACAATCTTTCACATGGTACACTGGTTGCAACCATACAGTTTTTAAACTGCACCAATTCACTGAGATTTGGATAGACGTCTTTATTTTTTTCCACCAAAGTATGGGTCCTCCGTTCTACCGATTACTTTATCACCAAGGTACCTTTGTACCTCAGATATTGCTAGGTTGAACTTTTGATATTTTTTTATCAAATTCTGCCCAATAAGAATCTTCTTCTTTTTCAGTTTCGACGATATCGTGAATTTTATTAGCGTTTATTTTTGCAGTTACTAGTTCTATTATATTTTTTTGTATTGAATTTAGAGCTGCCTTATCATCAAAAACATGTTGTTTAAATCTTGGATCTAAAAATGAACAGGCTGCAATAGTTACACTAAATTGTAAGTTTGCATAGCGAGCTTTAAGTTAATTTAAAAGTATTTTAGCCACACTTCTGACATTCTCTCCTTTTCTTTCATTTATATTTTTTTCCGTAACTTTTATTAGCCCTGCAGATACTGGAATAATTTTGCTTCCTGATAAATAATTTTCACCTCTCATTTCTTTTGTCGCTTTTTCAAAAGGTCTTACAATTAGTAAATTGCATAGTTCTTCAGCTGTACACCATTCTTCTTCGGAGAGAATATTATTGTATGGAATGTTTAAATTAACGAATGTAATTTTCAGTGCTTCTTTAAGTTGAACGAAACGTTCGATCATATAAAACGTTGAATTCCAACGGGTCGCTACATCGTTTATTAATGTTAATGGCTGCTGTTTACCTAACATTACTTGACTATGTAACAATTTTTCATTGGCTTGAGGGCTTCTTTTTATATGATTTACTATTGTTTTTATTTTATTGATGGTCACTTTTACTTTGTTTCGATTTTCCTCTTCTTCTAACTCCTTTGTGTTATTTTCACTATCATAACCTTCAAATATGTCGTTTTCAGATTCTTTTAAATCAAGAGCTTTCTTTACGCATAGATTTAATTTATGTGCAAAACATCCAAAGTGTTTCTTTTGTGACAACATTTACAATATTCGGAGCATTATCGGTTACAATAATTAATACCGTGTTGTTAATATTCCACGCCAAAAGTATTTTATATAATTTGTCAGGTATAGCAGACGCACTGTGCTGACCTTCAAATTTAAGACACTCTATAAGAATATGACAAATTTCAAAATCGTCAGTGATATAATTTTCATTTTTGAGAGATGTCGAGTGATCTGTTGATATGCATATCTTCTTTACAGAAGCTAGCTGTGTACGAATTTCCACATGACACTTTTCGTACATTTCACTCAATAATGTGTTAGACAGATATTTTCTGCTAGGAATTTGGTAGTTTGGCGCTAAACTTTTGATAAGATCTCTGAAGCCTTCATCCTCAACAATGGAAAATGGTTGATAATCTTTAATACTTACATAAATTAATGATTAGTTTATCAATTCGATCTTTTAGTGTCAACGTCATTGTTTGCGGTATACCGGGTGTTCCAGACCACCCGTCCACTATGTTTTACTATATATATGGACCCTAAAGAATTTCAGGAAATTGTTTTCAACCCCCTAAAACTCCTCCTTGGGGAGCACTTTGAGGGGAGCATAAAAACGCGACGTTCAACCCCGCGGGATCGGTCTCGTTTACGTCAGACGCCGGACATTCCTCTATCGACCTGAGGAGACTTACAATTCTTGGTCGAGGTGATGGTTCGATTATATCACTTTCATCACTCGTGATCTCTTTCGCCAAGTTGTTTGGCGATATGGCGATAACTTCATCTTCGACGCCTAAATCTAGGATTTCTATCACAACATCGGAATGATGTTCTTCTTCTTCTTGCACCGGTAAGCTCTCACGTAAAACTCCTCCTTGGGGGGTACTTTGAGGGGTACATGCCCGTTTCTCAGCAAAATTAAATGGAACGGTATATCCAAAAGTAGATAATTTTAAAGATCATAAAAAAGTAAGAAACTTTTGTAGAAAAATTTGTTTTCATACATTCAAAATTTAAGGGTTAAAATTGCTCTAGTTTCGTTAAATATTAATGAAATTTCAACTAATAATAATAATGATGGCCACCATTTCGAACATCTTTAAATGTAAATTCGTTTTTTCTTCACTTTAAATCTTGTTCAATGATCTTGTGTGATGAGTTCAGAACTTGTTTTCAGATACTCTATCATATTATGGAAAAAAAATATACCGAATCAATTTAAAAAAAATGAAGATGACCTTGATATCTTCGAAACGCCTCCCCCTGAACAAAAATGATTATTGCTATATGATAACCCCCTTCGTACCGTACAATTTTGGTTACATTAATTTTTCTCTGGGCCTTATAGATTCGAAGATATTTAAGGTGGTAATAGTTATTGCCTCACCCTGTATAATACCCAGTGATTACCATGTTTATTATAAGGTAGTATGGTGTATTTTTCTTTATCATACCATGAAATATTTGTATTATCATTATTAAATAAATCATTCGTCAATACACAGTCAATTGACATAAAATATTGCTTGTCTTTAATAAGGAATTTTATATAAACATCAATTACACTAGTCGACAGAGGTTTTGCACATGAAATCGGACCTATATATTATGATAGAGGAGAGTTCAGAGATTTGATAACCGCTTTCGGATACTCTCCAGCACGTTAGGTTTTTTTTAAAGTGAATTTTTGTAAATAAAGCCATTTTGACTATTCAGGTGCTCATACCTTTCCTTACAGAAACCGTTCCTGAATTGTTTTCAAAACTGCGTTGAAAAGAACAACTAGTGGAAAGAATGTTATAAAATTTCCACACAATTGGATCCAACTTGATGCTTAAAGTACATTTTCTCAAATCGCACATTGATTTTTTCCCAGATAATTTGGGTATTTTTCAGATGAGCACGGTGAACGTTTCCACCAAGATATAAGCGACATGGAAGACTGCTTCAATGGGCTGTATGTACTCAAAATGCTTGGAGAGTATTGTTGGTCTCTGCTCCGAGACACTCGTGCATTGCACAAAAGAAGAGGGCCGAAAAAACACTTTTAAATCGTTACTTAACAGCAACACCAGACTATCAAGGCTTTAAATGGAAAAAAAACAATTGGAATATCACATATTATTATTCACAAAACAATATTAGACATGTAATTATAACAAATTTTTGATAATACTTAATAAAATGCATTGAAATGAAAAAACCCAAAAATTGGTTGCCTCACGTTAATTGTCATATCTTGGGTTCTATTTATCGCACAAGGGGATATTTAAACAGGAATACTCTAGGAAGACTCCTCTATCAGATCCATGAATAAAAATGGACATTTTTATGTGATAAACATTTTTTCTCTTAAAACAAATGAATGGTCTAAATGTGAAAAAAACACATTTTTTTCGATAAAATTGCACATAGTTGTAAGCATAGGGTGAGAACGTATGGATCGATTTGACTGCTATATGGTGCATTGGAAAGCTATATCCTTCTTCTTTTCAACGCAGTTTTGAAAACAAAAATATCAATTCAGGAACGGTTTCTGTAAGGAAAGGTATGAGCACCTGAATAGTCAAAATGGCTTTATTTACAAAAATTCACTTTGAAAAAAAACCTGACGTGCTGGAGAGTATCCGAAAGCGGTTCTCAAATCTCTGAACTCTCCTCTATCATAATATATAGGTCCGATTTCATGTGCAAAAAACTTTTTGGAATTTGTCGACTAGTGTTATTTTATCACTCAACCACGATTTATCCCCTAATGTTTTATAATCGTATAATGAAATTAAATCGTATCTACCATTAGATCTTGGAAATTTAGATACATACATTTTTCTTGTTTCCTTTGTATCAATTAAAAATAAATCACTGTTTTTAATTATACCATTATCATAAAAGTTATTTTCCTCTTTTGTACATGATTTACTAGTATTAACACTCACGACGTCATTGTGACATGTATCCTTAATACATTTGTTTATATTTTCAGACACTCCGGTACCTACATAATTGATTTATTAGGTACCTTCACAACATCATTGCAACACATATCAGTTATATGTTTATTAATGTTCTTAGATATTCTGTGTGCGATTCAAACGCTTAGCGGGTTTCCTCCATTTCTCTTCACACTTAGGAATTTTTTGGGATTTTATAAGTCAGTTTTTTTCTTATTTTCTCAGTGTGTTCATTTAATTTACGTATAAATCGCGCAGCTTTCAAATTCCTTACACCATCGAGAATGCTATATTTAACTGTGCGAAACCATGCTTCCACAGTGGAATTGGATAGAAGATGTTCATCTTTATTTAATAATAGCTTTGACATATGGCATATACTTCTTTAAGCATTTGTTCAAGAACAAATGACAATATAGTTTGTTAATTTCAGTGTATTCATTACAATCATCATTTATTTTACAATTAATATGTATATACTTAAAATCAATGTAGAATTTACTTTTCTCGTACATTGTTTTCTGACCTGCAAAATCATTTATTAGTTCTTCATTTTTTTCATCTGCGTTATATTCCAAATTATCAATGTCTACACAACATCCCTGATGTGAAAGAAATCTGAATGATTCTTGTACAGATCTGGTATTTATCTAACTGTACAAAACATTACAGAAATGTCCAAATGCATTTAAGTACAGTTTATAATCATTTCACTTTGCAAAAATGTTCAATACCACACCAATCAAAAATTATTTTAATATTTTATTTCGTTTACCAGCGGCCGCCACAGCATCACTCACCACCATCTTAGAAAAATGGGCAATACAAATGTGAACTGTCACTTTTGGTAAATTTTCCGACTCTGTTAAATATTTATAACATCTGTCAAGGTATTCTGGCACTTCTAATTGATTGAATGAAAATATAGATGCTGTTATAAGTGCCCAACTGAAATCTGTTACAATACGATTGAATGGTAAATCTTTCCTGCGTATTGAGTATCTATAAAAGTGTGTCAACCATGAAGTGGTATAATCAGAAGTATGAACACTTGATACCATTTGAATGAGAGGCAATGTCTCTTCATTACTCACAGATGGAACTCGTACAACACCTGCATAATAAAACACCCTCTTTTCATTAATATTTAGTCGTCTGGCAACTGATCCAATCGCATCTAAGTACATTGTTAATTGACTGTTTCTTTGAAATAAAGTTACCGCTGTGTCATAAATCCAATCAGTCCATATTTGAGGGTACATACATTCCCTTACCGTTTCTCGAATATCATCCTGCAGGATCATCTTTATACATATCGTTATCAGCGAATGCTTCCACTCTCATTTGTTTAACAGCTGCTTCTGTAGTTAAACCAGGTGCAGTATTCACTCTAAGCAATTTTTCATCACACTGCATAATCTTTTCCTTTCTGAAAACATATGGCTTCTTGTACAAAAGTTCATTTTTGGCTGCAATTCTGTCAAACGACCTGACTTATTTAAATTTAATTTCTTCGTGATTTATATCACTCCCAAAGAACATGAAATTAACTGCTATGTAATTATCTATTGACACATCATTAAATTTTATTATACATTTAGCACTGCGACAATTTCTGTTTAGACATGATAAGTATACGATAGCATTATTTTTGTTGATACGCTTAGATATGACATTGAATTCACATAAACTGTACATAGCAGTTATAGATTTCAATAAATACCATTTGTCGGCATCTGTGAATTATAATTTTTCATTTATTATTGAAAATATATGTTCATATCTTACCTTAAATTCATATATACACTACTGATCAAAAAAAGTGGACACCTTAAATTTAATAACAAAGATTGAATTTATTGCTTTCTAACATAATGTCTCGTTAATATGAAGGGTAATTTAATCCATTCATGGAATAAGTATATCACAGGTATCAATATGTTGTATATTTAAGGAATATTAAATCTATTTTTAATGTTATTCTTGCAATATTGCTTGATGTGTGTGTACGGTTACAAAAATTCGCATATTATTAAGTAGTGTTAAATCGCAATTTTTAATTATTTTTAAAGTTTTTATGAAACAATGGCACAAATTAAACGGTAAACATTTATTTCACTTCTTTTTTCATATAATTCTACCAATTCTCAAAATGTTTTTATCATTAATTAAAAAAAAATTAAAAATCATATTATTTCGATATCAAAGATTGATAGAGTGACTTTAAGTAAATTTTGCAAAAGAAAATCAGCTATTTTAAAACTTATTTAACATAAAAATTCATATTTTATATATTTATTTATTTTTATTTTAAAATAGAACGAAGCAGCTATCAGAATAATAGCGTGAAATAATTGTTGGTTTAAGTAAATCGGGGAAATCTATTAGAAACATTGGTTTTGAAATAAAAAAACAGGGAGTTTATGTTACTTAAATTGCTGTATGTAAAATAATTTCTATGTAAACAACATGGAGAACAGTTCGACATGCTCCAGGTTCCGGTCGACCACGGAAAACAACAGTAACAGACAATCATGCGCTTGAGAAATTGGTACTCAAACAGAAATTCGTCTTATAAACCGATTTCGGATGATTTTTAGACTTCCAGTGGTCTTAAATTAAGTCAGCATACTGTCAGAAGACATCTAATAGACCAAGAAATAAAAAGTTATCAATGTAGAAAAGTTCCACAGCTTTTTGAAAAAGAGGAAGGTTTGGGTGCAGAAATATAAAAATGCAGATTAGAATAAAATAATATTGTCCGATAAATCGCGATTTAGTTTGGTATCAGATCGTCCTGAAAGATGTCTTCAAAGATCTGGAGAACAGTTTTTACCAGAGTGCACAACAAAAACAGTTAAAAAATCAGATGGGGTTATGATGTGGGGTTGTTTTAGTGCACAGAACGTGGAAAAATTGAAAAAGGTATAAATTAACGCTATTGAATACATAAAAATTTTACAAGAAGTGTTACTTCCAAGTATTAATGAATTCAATAAATGTAGAATTTTAATTTTTATACAAGATAATGCCCCTATCCATGGCAAAAAGGGTTATTGATTGAATTAATGACCACAAAATAAATTTTATGGACGACTGGCCTCCACAGAGCCCAGATTTAAATCCAATTAAAAATTTATGGGGCCATATTGACAGGGAGTTACATAAATGTGATAATAAAAATTTGGAACAATTATGAACAAAAATAAAGAAAATTTGGGGTGAAATCAATGTCGAAACAATAAATAAACTTATACCGCCAATGCCAAGCGGTCAGAAAAAACGGTGGTGGGGCCACAAATTAATGAAATTGTTTGTATTTGTATATTTAATAATTAAGTAATAATATATATTCTATAATAACTACATACATTTTTTTAATTTATTTATAAATTCCCATTTATTTCCATTTTACGTTAATTTTTCAGCTGTCCACTTTTTTTTGATCAGTAGTGTAGATACTTCAGGCTCATTATTTCTATTATCTGATATTGTAATGTTAATATTATTCTCTTCAGTAATACCCAAATTATCCTTGTTATTAGTATTTACCAATACCGAATCATCAGATATTATTTGTATGCATTGATCATTATTTGCTTTCGTTTGTAGTATTTCATCCACTTTCGTTTTGATACCGAATCGATTTTTTGTATAAATATTGAAACATTTTTTTATAACTTCTTTATTGTTTGTATTGAAAAATAACACAGCGGCTTGACCAAACAATGAATGAACTGATACACTTTTTAAATCAGAAAAATATTGTGCATTGGTTGTTAAAAAATTAATAAATAATTCAATATTAAAATTATTTGTCTTAACCATTTTTATTAATATTTTAATCTATCAAATATAGATTTTACAATTTACTTATTATATGATATATATGTATTTAAAACAGTTGAAGTTTTTAGTTTTAATTAAATTTCGTTACCATCAACAATAAATTAATAAAAAATTAGGTATGTAGTACTATGTAGTACTTGTCTTCTTCCCAGTGAACAGGACCGCCTCCGTCTTCTCGAGGGCCAAAGATAGTCCCACCGAGTCCATCCAATGTCGAATCCTTTCCATGGCAGCGACGTATTCATACTGGATTTCTTCTACGTTGTCGGTCATTATAATAACAGCCACGTCATCGGCATAAGCAACGAGTTCAGTGCCAGTCGGCATTGGTGAACTCAGTAATCCGTTGTAGAGTATGTTCCACAGGGTCGGGCCTAGCACCGATCCCTGTGGCACCCCCGTGGTAATATGGTACTCTATTGGTCCACTCGAGGTATCCCCGAGTAGGATCCTGTCGCTGAGATAGTCGGCTATGATCTTCTTTAGGTATCTGGGAATCTCAAATATGTTGATGGCCTCCCAAATTCTATCCCACCTGGCCGAGTTGAAGGCATTCCGTATGTCGAGTGTGAAAAGTAGGCAATACTGCCTCTTCCTGAGTGGGCCGGTGATCGCCTTCCTGCCCGCCTTGTCCACCTTCAGCGCCGCATCTGTGGATGACCTCCCCACCCGAAAACAATATTGGTTTGCCTCGAGTCAGGCTCCACGTGGTGTGATAGTCTTGCCTGAATTACCCTCTCAAAAACCTGTATGAGTATATTATATTCGAGTACACAAATTTTTTTTCACAAATCTAATCACCATATCCAAAGAAATTCCATGCGTACCTACTCCTTTTGTATTAAAAATAGTTGGTTACCATAAATTAAAATATTTTAAAAACACGTGTAATAGAACTTAATATTTAAAATATTATAGGTAGTTAAGGTAAAAGTACATAATTCCGGCTTAGTACGTTATTACCATAGATAAATAAATACTATAGATAGGCAACTCTCATGTATTCATAAAAAAACAACGCCTAGTGGCGCCAGTCATGAACTAAAATTTAAAACGCGCTAAATTTAAATACACTCAATACAGCTGCTATTTTATATTTATTTATATATAAAATTGAACATAAAAATACATTATTAAAATAAGTAATTATGAACACTTATTTTAATAACATAATTTTATGTTCAATATTATATAAGAATTTCATATTATTAACAAAAAAAGAAGTATATAAAGAAAATATATTTATTTGTTTAAATATAAATATGTGTACACAATTGTTATCAAAATCAACAAGTAATAATGAACAACATTGTTAATTAACATTATTTTAATAAAGTATTTATTTTTTTATGTATTATTATTCTTAGAGATGGATTGACCAATCAGCAAAAAAAGCTGATTAGTCAGCCTCAAATTTAGGTTATTAAAATAATATAGCAATAAATAATATGAATATAGCAAGACATATCAGGCAATATCATTTTAATCAGACCTCGTGTGGGAATGTGTGCTGCGTCCAAATAGGGGTGTCCACTTAAAAAATATATCGATATTTATATTCGATGTAAAATATCGGATCCCAGCATCGATGTTTATCGATATATCGCTAAAAAAATCGAAAAATCGATATTTTTATCGAATACTTTTTTTTTTCCTATTGCAATGTTGCGTTGGTGATCCCCCCCCCCAATCACTAGTAGTGTAATAATAGTGATTTGTTACTTAAATAGTACAATTAGTACATAGTACATTTGTAAGTGAAATAAAAACAATTTACTGTCTATATAATATCTTCTCTGTATTTCTTAATGTTTTAAAATTTATTATTTTTAATATCATCTTGTTTGTTAATATTTATTTGCCTTTTCTTGATAGGTTTAAAACATAATGTTAAATTTCTTTATTCTTCGCTATTTTAACTTCACTTCTTCGCTTTACTTTTATATTGTAACAACCAAGCCAAGTTACCAAGTAACCACAATACGTATTGTCGTATTCTCTATTGTCGTATATGTTCTGTGATTGTCGTCATAAAAACACTCTTCAAAAACAACAACCGTCTCTCTCTTCTTTTTCTTCTTCCAGTGATACCAACCATTACTTTTTCATCTTTATTTAAATTATGTAAAATATTTGACAAAAAAATAAAAAAGCAAATATTCGATATTTTTATAAATATATATCGATATATCGAATACAATAAATATTTGTGAAAACATCGAATCAATCCGATATATCGTACGGAAAACATCGAATAAATTCGATATATCGATGTTAAATGAATATCCCTACGTCCAAATGCCACACGAACACATCAAAGACACACAAATTCATTTGCATGTTTTTATGAGCAGATTTAAAATAGTGAACTTTTTTTGATCCGATTATTAAGCCCATCTCTAATTATTAGAAAAGCACAGATACTAAAAACAGTATTTGTTGTAACAAAAGCTTTTCAAGTTTTCCCTTTAAATTATTAATAAATGTATTTGTTTAAATATCAGCGTATCTCAATAAATCAATCATTTGATCATTTTTACATTATATGTACATTTTTTTAAGAAAAAATACCGATGAAATTTCATTTCACTTTAGGACAACCAGTGTACAGGATATTATAATCAGCAATAATGTATAATAGTGTTTTGACTTTAACATTTTACACTGAACGAACCAAACACACAAAATAATATTTGGCTAGCCAATACCATTCTCTGAACGAATATGCTAAACATTTTCCAATGCTTGGTAAATCGTATTTGATCAAAATAAATCATTAAATATGATAAATCTCCTTTACTATGAAATAAATTTAAAATTCGAAAACAGTTTGTTGCAAAAATGTCAAAGTATTTTTTTTATTTCTAATCAATTTATATGTATAATACTAAGAAAGCAGCTTTGCCACACTCAAATCCATTTTTAAACTAAAATGATATGGCGAGCATAACAACCTTTGGTTCCAAATATCCAGTTTGTTTATTTGTCTACGCTCACCTCATTCGTAGTAAAATATTTAAGTCAAGATGCACCATTATAGTTAATAATAATAACATAGCAATAAAAATTTATTTATTTTGTAATGTATGTATGCCTAGTTAGCCAAAGCATGTAGTGTTACTCTGTTGTTCATAGCAATCCGATGTTTTCAATATCAGTTTGTAATGTGTCTCCTCTGGAGGCTTATTTACTATTTTGCTTTATAAAACAATAAAATTTATGTATAGTCAGTCTTATAACAAAATAAATAGTGTCTTTGGATCGATACATGAATAGATGTGACAATTACAAAAAAATACTTTTTTTAGACTCAGACTAAAAGCATTCGGTTTCCGTAAAGGACCCCGCAGTTTTTGATAGGGAAATGGCTTTCAGTCAATCTCTTTGAAACCAACTGGAAAATATTCTCTAAATCATCATCCCGATTAAAAGTCTCAATGGTCGCAACCGCCTAAGTTCCTCAGGTCTCGCGCAAAAAGCTATTTTGTACCTAATACTGCAATAAAAAAATCGATGTAGTACAGGATTTCCCAAGTTCAATATTTAATTTATTATAACAAATAGAAGAAAACTTTAAATACAAAAGTTGTCAGGGTAGACAAGCAGCATATTTTTAAAATAGTTACATTTATATAAGGTGTCCCATAAATGTGTTACAAATCAAAGTTATATTTTTATGACAACTAATTTTCTATTGTTTTTATTTTACAATTTAATATTTTTAATACTATCGCTAGTAGCTGGCGCTGACGGCACTACACATACCTTAACATGTTTTATAAAAACTTTATTATAATCCATAAAACAATTTGCTAGAACTTGCAAACTTTAACAATATAAAAATCTAGAAATTAAATTAACAAAACGATACATAAAACTTAATTTCTTTGTTCAAAATGTCGTACTATATCGATTTTTTTATTGCAGTATTAGGTACAAAACAGCTTTTTGCGCAAGACCTGAGGAACTTAGACGGTTGCGACCATTGAGACTTTTAATCGGGATGATTTAGAGAATATTTTCCAGTTGGTTTCAAAGAGATTGACTGAAAGCCATTTCCCTATCAAAAACTGCGGGGTCCTTTTGGAGAGAAATTTTCTTCGTATCTGAGTCGGTTGCAGTTCACCAATAAGAATTTTATAGATTTTTTGGACAATGATTATAAGCATTCGGAGAATGTCCGGTTCAGAAAAAAACCAGAGTATTCTCCGGTTTCTCCTGACATCCAATACTGACTTTTTGTCTTTTACACCTAATCATGCATCGCTCTGGATATTGTGCAATTAATGCAAAATAACTATTCATAATGTCTTCAATAATATGATTTTGCAGCATTCAACTTTGATAGTTTGCTTTCACTCTATAAAAAAAGTTGATAATTAGTTAGGTTAAAGATTCAACTTTAATTAAGTATGGTTTTATTTTTACCTGAAATTTGTGCGATTTATCACAATGAGCATCACATATTTTATAATTTCCATACATTTTCTGGGGATTCATGTGCTTTATTTTTCATTTTAATCCAAATATTAAGAACTTCGTACCTGTATACTCCAACGGTTTATAATACATTATTTATGTATTTTTGTTATTAATGCATATGCCATAACGGTACACAACTAGGGTTTGCAATCCCGCAGACTTTTTTTTCCCGCGGGAATTTTGCGGGAAATCCGCCAATCCCGCGGGATCCCGCAGTTTTTCCAAAAAAAATTTTATTCATGCTTAAAGTTACTATTATTTAGTTAACATGACAATTAACTAATGAAAAATAGTTTCATAGCGGTAACATATGATACATAAACGTAACATGTACCGTATAGACCGACGTAAAATCCATAAAATACACCTGTAAATAGGAGGGTGTCTAATATGTTAGGTACAAGTACAAGATGCTTCTAACTACTTTTGTTTTTTTGTTCGATTATCAATTTAAATTTTTTTAAGTCCTTCGTTGCGTATAAATTAACCCTTGTTTTATACGTAGGTCGCCTTTTATGCCGTGCCGGTATGTCATGTAAAATATAAAAATATCATTATTAACGGTTGCATTTTAGGGACAATCTGTTAAAAAAATATCATGTAGATCGTATAGAAAAAGATAGTTTTGAGAAAACACGAATTTTGTGTATTAAATTTTTGTGGTTAACTTTCATTTAATCTGTCATTCTTCTTTTAAATTTTTGTATTTCAAATTTTTTATGTTTTTTTTTGTAATCTGCGGACTGTTCCAGCTTCTTTCGACGCCTGAGTCGCGCGAATCCTGGCATGATTTAATCAGTTGTGCGGTCACATTTTTCGAACGTTTTTTTTTTTAAATTCTGGAGGTATGTAACCACTTAACTAATCGTGAACAAGAGATATAATTTATTTCACTAGTTTCATATTCAGTCATCTCAACCTTAATTTTTTTTTCAAAATTGTTACCTTTTTTTATTCATATTTACGCTTTATAAGTATTCAAAACACACGCGACCTACAAATTTAATGTTCAAAAAATTCCGCGCGGATCCCGCATTTTCAGTGCGGGATCCGCAGATCTCCAAAACGTGCGGGATCCCGCGGGAATGCGGGATCCCGCATTGCGGGATTGCAAACCCTATACACAACAGTAAAATAACATTATTAATTAACATTAATCAATCATTTTCTAATAAAACGAACGAAAACTACTTTTACAAACACATTTTAATTGTTTTACAAAATGTCAAACAATAAAAAATTTCAAATGTGTACTTGCAGACAGCGGTAAATTCAAAATACAGTGATACTAGCGCTATGTGACGCCAGTGAAAATCTTCATCCCTTCCATATGGAGTTACCATACCCTGGTTATTACGGTCTATTTGATTAAACATTAATAAATAAGATAAATTGATTTTATGTTCGGTTGTTTTTCGAAATCCGAAGTAACGACAATTCGGAAACAATTATTCAGTTTGAAATTAATTGTTAACATTCGCAGTCGTCAACGAACGCTCGAAAAGGCAAATTGTTAGTGTTTCTCAGTAACAGTTAACACAAAACTGAGTAAGGATTTTTTTACTGTTTAATCAATTCTTATGTATATTTTAATGATTTCATTGAATTATTAAATTTATAAAAAACAGATTAAAGTTAAAAATAAAATGTTTTTATATTATTTAAATAAATAAATAAAACATATTTAGTGGCACGGCATTATGTACACATTTTTATTAACCTGTACATTATCCCGTTTCTTAGGACGGAATTGAAATAATTACTTGTTAGTGAAAAAAAAACATTTTTTTTAAATAGTGTATTATCTGATACTGTGTAAGTGTATTATTTGACTTATTATATTGCAAAATTTCACTTGAGGTAATTATATCCTATACAAAATTCAATTATAATCTTATTGTTATAAATTAAAAACAACAGTTTTTTCATTTTAATTGAACGAATTGGCTGACTAATTTTTTTCTATTTTTTTAATAATAAAAGTAGTTTATTATCGTTTTATTTGTTTACTTTAACATTATTGATTAAAAAAAATATTTTAACCGAAATTTTATAGATTTTTTAAGCTTTTAAACCTAAAACGGAATTACGTTAACTCTTTTATATAAAATCTTTAATTCCGTGCTATAGATCGCAAATATGGAAAATTAGAATAAAAATTAATTTTAGGAGATATTATGTTTAATTAATAAATTTTTAAAAACATTTTTTTTTTATTTCTTAACATTTTATTTTTAAACATTTAATTTATGTCAAAATTTTAATTCTCATAGGTTTATAATTCAAACATGGCAAAAAAAAAATACACTAAAGAAACATTAACATTAGCCCTCGAGTCTATTAGAAGTAATCGATTATCAGTTTATAAAGCGGTAAAAATTTATAATATTCCTAAACAAACGTTATCAGATAAAATAAATAACAAATACAGTAAACAAGAGAATGCAGGAGCGCCTACAGTGTTAAATAAAAAAGAAGAAGAACTTATAACAAATTGGATTCATTATTTAGCAACTATGGGGTTCCCAGTTACCAAAGTTCAATTGATTGAAAATGTAACCAAACTGATAAAAGAGTTAAATCGCCCACATAAATTTAAAAACGGTGTACCTGGAAGACATTGGTACGAGAAATTCTTGAAGAGGAATCCAACTATAAGCGCGAGAGTATCCCAAACTTTGACCACTGCTAGAGTTTATGTGACAGAAGATAAAATTCGCGCCTGGTTTGAAAGAGTTTATACTTTTTTGGAAGAAAACAACTGTCTTGATATTTTAACAGATCCATCCAGAATTTACAATTGTGATGAATCTGCGTTTTTTCTTTGCCCTAAACGGCAACCTGTATTAACAAAGAAAGGTTCGAAAACGGTTTATATACGGTCTGGAAATGACGAAAAAGAATGCCTTACTTTATCAATTGGATCATCTGCTGATGGAAGACTAATGCCAAGTTTTGCAATATATCCTTATAAAAAAATACCACATAGAATATTGGAGAAATATCCAAAGCATTGGCCTATTGGAAAGTCAGACTCGGGCTGGATGACTTCTGAAACCTTTTATGAATACATTGCAAATGTATTTCATCCACATTTGAATAAAAACAATATTACACGACCAATTATTTTATTCTTAGATGTACACACATCTCACCTATCTTTACCGGTGTGTGAGTTTTGCAAAGAAAATAAAATCATACTCATTGCATTGCTTCCAAACTCGACTCATTTACTTCAGCCAATGGACGTGGCTGTTTTTCACTCTTTGAAAAACGCATGGAAGAAAGCTGTAAGTGATTGGAGACTGGAAAATAATGGAGACCGCTTACAACGTGAAAACTTTGGCCCTGTCATCGAAAAGTGTATTGAAAATACGCTTACACCTGAAATTATTAGTAATGGTTTTCGTGCTTGTGGATTATATCCTTTTAATGCTAATGCAATAAATTATAAAGATATGATAAAACATTCGAAAAATGAAAACATCGTCAACACTAACATTTCATCTAATTTGGAGCATTTAGAAAGTAACACATCAAAACCAACTGTGAATAATTTTAATCAACATTGTTTACAATTTATTGAAGAAAAATTAGGAAAAAAAAGCTTAATTCATTCATAAAGTGTGATGGAAAATGGACAGGTGATGTGAGAGACGAAAATCTTTATTATTTTTGGAGAAATTTAAGAAATGAAACCAAAAATGATGTAAGTTCAATAGCTACATTAGGCTCCACGACTTTCGATGCGAACAATATTTTTGATGTCGAAAATATAAGTATTGATTGGTCGGAATTTGATAATCATACGGTTCTTGATTTGATAGTACAAGAAGATGGAAAATTAATGAGTTCAACACCAAAATTAATCTTATCTAAATCTACGACTTGTAGTGATGATGATACCGCTGGACCACCGGAAATTGCACAGAGAGAAAGTCTCTTAGATGAAATAATTGAGATGCCTGAAAAATTCTACAACACATGAAAAATCACCTATAAGTGAGTCATTAGAAAAAGATAAATTTCCAACACCGTTTAAAAACGCTTTTTATTGGCCAGAAACACCTACAATAGCAGATAATGAAAATAAACGTGTTAAGCGAAAATTAACACCAACTGTGGACGAAGCTGAAGCTGGCAGCCGACTTAGCAGCGGCCGTCCAGAGTTGTATTAGCGCAAAGTACCCGCGCGCTACGGTAACTTTATTTTCGGTTTATATCAATTAAAACTAACAGAACTGAATGGAAACAACTAAATAAGATGTCTAATAGTTTGATGATATTAATTCCTAACAATACACGAGATAAAATATGTTATTATTAATTATATTTTAAATATTATTATTATATAGTTTATACATATCTACAAATGTATATATTATAATGTAAATATTTGAGAATTTTACAAGCTCATTTAAAAAGTAGATACTACAAATCAGTAATTTTAGATAATTATTGAGTTTTGAAAGATCTCATTTTTAATGCTCTTTCATATGAAATAAGAATCAAGTGGTATCAATCAAGCTGAACATTTATATTATTACTTTTATTATAAAAAAACTGGCGCGCGCCGCTAATACTGTGAATTTATAATTAACAGCTAGCTTTAAAACAAATTTTTACTAGTTGAAATATTTTTTTATATAATCAGTTTTTAATGCTCTTTCATACGAAATAAGAATCAAGTGGTATCAATCACGCTGAATATTTATATAAGCATTTTTATTAAATAAACGGGTGCGCGCCGCTAATAATGTGAATTTATAATTAGCAGCCAGCTTCAACGCAAAACGTTACAAGCTTGAAATATTTGTTTACATAATCAGATTTTAATGCTCTTTCATATGAAATAAGAATCAATTGGTAGCAATCACGCTGAATATTGATAATAGCATTTTTATTAAAAAAACACGAGCGCGCGCCGCTAATAAACTGAATTTATAATTAGCAGCCAGCTTCAACGCAAAACGTTACAAGCTTGAAATATTTTTTTATATAATCAGTTTTTAATGCTCTTTCATATGACATAAGAATCAATTGGTAGCAAACACGTTGAATATTGATATTAGCATTATTTTTAAAAAACACGAGCGCGCGCCGCTAATAATGTGAATTTATAATTAGCAGCCAGCTTCATCGCAAAACGTTACAAGCTTGAAATATTTTTTTATATATTCGGTTTTTAATGCTCTTTCATATGACATAAGAATCAATTGGTAGCAAACACGTTGAATATTGATATAAGCATTTTTATTAAAAAAAACGAGCGCGCGCCGCTAATAAAATAATTAGCAGCCAGCTTCAACGCAAGACGTTACAAACTTGAAATATTTTTTTATATAATCAGTTTTTAATGCTCTTTCATATGACATAAGAATCAATTGGTAGCAAACACGTTGAATATTGATATAAGCATTTTTATTAAAAAAAACGAGCGCGCGCCGCTGAAGCTGGCTGCTAATTATAAATTCACTTTATTAGCGGCGCGCGCTCGTTTTTTTTTAATAAAAATGCTTATATCAATGTTCAACGTGTTTGCTACCAATTGATTCTTATGTCATATGAAAGAGCATTAAAAACTGATTATATAAAAAAATATTTCAAGCTTGTAACGTCTTGCGTTGAAGCTGGCTGCTAATTATTTTATTAGCGGCGCGTGCTCGTTTTTTTTAATAAAAATGCTAATATCAATATTCAACGAGTTTGTTACCAATTGATTCTTATGTCATATGATAGAACATTAAAAACTGATTATATAAAAAAATATTTCAAGCTTGTAACGTCTTGCGTTGAAGCTGGCTGTTAATTATAAATTCACTTTATTAGCGGCGCGCGCTCGTTTTTTTAAATAAAAATGCTAATATCAATATTCAACGTGTTTGTTACCAATTGATTCGTATGTCATATGAAAGAGCATTAAAAACTGATTCTATAAAAAAATATTTCAAGCTTGTAATGTCTTGCGTTGAAGCTGGCTGTTAATTATAAATTCACTTTATTAGCGGCGCGCGCCCGTTTTTTTTAATAAAAATGCTTATATCAATATTCAACGTGTTTGTTACCAATTGATTCTTATGTCATATGAAAGAGCATTAAAAACTGATTCTATAAAAAAATATTTCAAGCTTGTAACGTTGTGCGATGAAGCTGGCTGCTAATTATAAATTCACATTACGAGTATTAGCGGCGCGCGCTCGTTTTTTTTTTAAAATAATGCTAATATCAATATTCAACGTGTTTGCTACCAATTGATTCTTATGTGATATGAAAGAGCATTAAAAACTGATTATATAAAAAAATATTTCAAGCTTGTAACGTCTTGCGTTGAAGCTGGCTGCTAATTATAATTTCACATTATTAGCGGCGCGCGTTCGTGTTTTTTTAATAAAAATGATTATATATCAATATTAAACGTGTTTGCTACCAATTGATTCTTATTTCATATGAAAGAGCATTAAAAACTGATTATATAAACAAATATTTCAAGCTTGTAACGTTTTGCGTTGAAGCTGGCTGCTAATTATAAATTCACATTATTAGCGGCGCGCACCCGTTTATTTAATAAAAATGCTTATATAAATATTCAGCGTGATTGATACCACTTGATTCTTATTTCGTATGAAAGAGCATTAAAAACTGATTATATAAAAAAATATTTCAACTAGTAAAAATTTGTTTTAAAGCTAGCTGTTAATTATAAATTCACAGTATTAGCGGCGCGCGCCAGTTTTTTTATAATAAAAGTAATAATATAAATGTTCAGCTTGATTGATACCACTTGATTCTTATTTCATATGAAAGAGCATTAAAAATGAGATCTTTCAAAACTCAATAATTATCTAAAATTACTGATTTGTAGTATCTACTTTTTAAATGAGCTTGTAAAATTCTCAAATATTTACATTATAATATATACATTTGTAGATATGTATAAACTATATAATAATAATATTTAAAATATAATTAATAATAACATATTTTATCTCGTGTATTGTTAGGAATTAATATCATCAAACTATTAGACATCTTATTTAGTTGTTTCCATTCTAGTACGGGAGGCAGCGTTGCAAATCACACAATCATTTCAGGTCGATAAATTCACATCAAAACCTGTTGTTTATGATTAGGCAATGAAGGATTCTAAAGTCAGCAGGTCCAGTAACGGTGGACCGGGTGGTGAGAAATTGTTGATTATGTAAAAAAAATAAAATCCAAAAGTCATTTCAGGTCGTCAGAAAATTTGTACACCGATAGTTCAAATAATAATAATAATTATAAAAATAGTCAGCAGGATAGATAATAGTGGATTATATGTCAGCAGCCTGATTAAAAAAAATTAACTTACATTTTTTTCACAAACCCCATTGAGTGGGATGTCATTTGATAGGTCTTCTAAAATGCAACAAAAAATGTTATATGACATTTTGATTTTAACCCTTCAGTCACGATATATTTGCGTTCAAAGTTGTGATCAGAGCGTCCCCTCCCTCTATTTTCTAAACTATCAATATAAAAAATCTGAAAAAATTCGAGAATGTAGCTTTTAATTAGTACTTTCACCGAAAATTATAACGAACACTGTCAAAATTATTTTGGACCCCCCTCCTGTAGACTGAAAAGTGAACTTACATTTTTTTTTCATTTAACTTATTGAGTGGGATGTCATTAGATAGGTCTCTTAAAATGAAACAAAAAATGTTAAATGATCTTTTGATTTTAACTCTTCAGTCACGGCATATTTGCATATAAATGTCGTTATCAGAGCGTCCTCCCCCCCCCTAATTTCGAAACTATTAATTAAATTAATCTGAAAAAATCAGAATGTAGCTTTTAATTAGTACTTTCACTGAAAATTATAACGAACACTGTCAATAAAATTTTGGACCCCCTAATTTCTGATGACAGCAACGAGGACACCGAATATGAATCAGACACATTTGAAGATTCTGATGATAACGAAGAGAATGGTTGTGATTATTAAAGCTTTTTTGTCATAAATTATATCATTTTTTGTTGAAAATTAAATAAATGTAATTTAAAACATATTTTATTTTATATCCGAACAGTTATATTAAATTCTCATTTTCTTATAACATAGAATCGCATGTACGTTAGAAATAGATCGCAATGACAACTTTTATGACTAAATTAATTGTTAATCGCTTAAAATTATTCATAAATATAATTTACATAATATATTTGATAAAAAAGAGCATCAGCACAATATTAAAAAGGGGTAAAGTTGTCAGCAAGTCGAGTGATAGAAGATAGTCTAGATATGCTATATAAAAACACATAAAAATGAATATTTTTGTTATTAAATTGATATCAGGCCGCTTAAAATTAATTATAGAGGTTATTTAAATAGTATATTTGATGAAAAAAAAGGTCAGCAGAATATTTAAAGGGGGTAAAGTTGTCAGCTGAATAATACATTTGGTTGTTCTATATTATAGTCAAATGCCTGGTTTGCACCTACAATCCCCCTGCTGACGATCTTTCCCCTGTCGGATTACCTGCTGACTTTTTTTTTCTTATTTTTTTAACATAAATAACGACCTGTATAAGTTTCATCCGACTTAAAATCAAATGAAATTAATTTTTTTTAATCAGGTCTATTTAGGCTGGGAACGCTCTGATCACGACTTTGAACGCAAATATATCGTGACTGAAGGGTTAAAATCAAAAGGTCATATAACATTTTTTGTTGCATTTTAGAAGACCTATCTAATGACATCCCACTCAATGGGTTAAATGAAAAAAAAATGTAAGTTCACTTTTCAGTCTACAGGAGGGGGGTCCAAAATAATTTTGACAGTGTTCGTTATAATTTTCGGTGAAAGTACTAATTAAAAGCTACATTCTCGAATTTTTTCAGATTTTATATATTGATAGTTTAGAAAATAGAGGGAGGGGACGCTCTGATCACGACTTTGAACGCAAATATATCGTGACTGAAGGGTTAAAATCAAAATGTCATATAACATTTTTTGTTGCATTTTAGAAGACCTATCAAATGACATCCCACTCAATGGGGTTTGTGAAAAAAATGTAAGTTAATTTTTTTTAATCAGGCTGCTGACATATAATCCACTATTATCTATCCTGCTGACTATTTTTATAATAATAATTATTATTTGAACTATCGGTGTACAAATTTTCAGACGACCTGAAATGACTTTTGGATTATTTTTTTTTACATAATCAACAATTTCTCACCACTCGGTCCACCGCTGGTGCACCTGCTGACCCTTGATTCTATCATTATATATATCTAAACAATTGATTCTACTTATAATTGATCGACCTGAAATGACCATGAAAAATGCAACGCTGCCTCCCGTACTATTCAGTTCGGTTAGTTTTAATTGATATAAACCGAAAATAAAGTTACCGTAGCGCGCGGGTACTTTGCGCTAATACAACTCTGGACGGCCGCTGCTAAGTCGGCTGCCAGCTTCAGCTTCGTCAACTGTGGCAATTGCCGAAGAATTTATCGAGTATCATAAAAAAAAGAAGGAAAAACAAGAAAAAATAGAAAATTCTGAACAGCGGAAAAAAATGCAAGGAAACTTAAGAAAAAAAAGTAATGACAACAGAAATTTCTATTGGCGATTATGTAATAGTTACGTACGAAGGTGAAAAGTTCCCGGGATTGGTGACAAAAATTTTTAATTCCAAAGCAATAAAATATGAAGTAAAAACCATGACAATGAGTGGTTCTAATTGGCGTTGGCCAGAAGAAGATGATATACATACTTTCTTATGATTCAGCAGATGTGCTAAAAAAAAATTGTCCTCCCGCCCCTGTAAATAATAGGGGGATTTATTCATTTCCTTCATTTTAATTATATTTTTTACTTTAATTTTATTCTTTTTTTCTTTTATTTATTTAATTTTAATTTTGTTTAATTAATGTAAGTGTTTCAAAATATTTATTGATCTCTACTTAAGCTGTGATTCTGTGATTATTATTATTTAAACAATTTAAACTTGTTTGTATTTATCAGTAATTTATTATTCTTGATAGAAGAATTATTTGTTATTTTTTTAATTTTAATTTTATTCATTTTGTTTATATTATTGATTTATTTTCTTCATTTCATTTATTTATTTTATTTTAATTTTGTTTAATTATTTGTAAGTGTTTAAAAATATTATTTGATCTCTACTTAGACTGTGATTTTTATTATTTAAATAATTTAAACTTGTTTACCTTTATCAGTAATTTATTATTCTTGATACAAAAATTATTTGTTAATTGTCATTTTATTTTTCAATTAGTAATAAAAGATTATTTACTATAGTTTTGTTAATTTTTCAATATTTCAGTGAAATAAATATGACGCAAATAAACATAGAACGTAATTGAAGACCAATTAGCACGGAATAAGTTGCAACTCTAAATTTTTAGAACGGAATTCGACACAATCCAGACAGTCACTGTTTTATTAATTAATCACATAAATATTCTTTATTTATGAAATAAAAATTTCTATATGTATTTTGACATATATACTTGCAGTCTTAAATAGTTATATAATCAATACATGTAATAGTAAAACTAATAAAAAATAAAAAACTTTACATTCAGAAGTCTCTTAAAATCATGAAAAAAATATTTTTAAAGTATAATTATAAACAATTTGATATCTTTGTAAAAGTATTGTTAAATAATATAATTTTTTTTCTGTTTCAGTATAAATGACGGTCCAACAGATGTTGAGTGCGTATCCTTCAATTTTAAACTTATTGATGACTTTACTTATATTAAAACATATTTTTTATAGAATGGAAGATATCGATCTTCTACTAGAAACGAAAGATTTTTGGAGGGGGTACAATTATGCCGTGGCCCGACTCCAAAGTGCTGGCAGTGAGGCCCATGATGCCCGCAGAGATGATGTCCGTGAGTATAGAAGAGGAGATGTCCGCGAACATGGACATGAAGAAGTCAACAAACATATACATGAAGATGTCCGTGAACGTGGACATATTCGCGAGCGCGGAGGTGTTCGCGAACATGGACATGAAGAAGTCAACAAACATATACATGAAGATGTCCGTAAACGTGGACATATTCGCGAGCGCGGAGGTGTTCGCGAAAATGGACATGAAGAAGTCAACAAACATATACATGAAGATGTCCGAGAACGTGGACATACTCGCGAGCGCGGAGGTGTTCGCGAACATGGACATGAAGAAGTCAACAAACATATACATGAAGATGTCCGTGAACGTGGACATATTCGCGAGCGCGGAGGTGTTCGCGAATATGGACATGAAGAAGTCAACAAACATATACATGAAGATGTCCGAGAACGTGGACATACTCGCGAGCGCGGAGGTGTTCGCGAACATGGACATGAAGAAGTCAACAAACATATACATGAAGATGTCCGTGAACGTGGACATACTCGCGAGCGCGGAGGTGTTCGCGAAAATGGACATGAAGAAGTCAACAAACATATACATGAAGATGTCCGAGAACGTGGACATACTCGCGAGCGCGGAGGTGTTCGCGAACGTGGACATGAAGAAGTCAACAAACATATACATGAAGATGTCCGTGAACGTGGACATATTCGCGAGCGCGGAGGTGTTCGCGAACATGGACATGAAGAAGTCAACAAACATATACATGAAGATGTCCGTGAACGTGGACATACTAACGGGCGCGGAGGCGTTCGCGGGCGTGGAGGCACTCGCGAACATGCTCGCGGACGCGGAGTTGCCCGTGGACAGGACCGATACTTAGGGGATAGAAGGCACAGAGGTCATCAATACATAAATATATATTAAGTGCTGGTAGTGAGGCCAATGATGCCCGCAGAGATGATGCCCGTGAGTATAGAAGAGGAGATGTCCGCGAACATGGACATGAAGAAGTTAACAAACATATACATGAAGATGTCCGTGAACGTGGACATACTCGCGAGCGCGGAGGTGTTCGCGAACATGGACATGAAGAAGTCAACAAACATATACATGAAGATGTCCGTGAACGTGGACATACTCGCGAGCGCGGAGGAGTTCGCGAACATGGACATGAAGAAGTCAACAAACATATACATGAAGATGTCCGTGAACGTGGACATATTCGCGAGCGCGGAGGTGTTCGCGAACATGGACATGAAGAAGTCAACAAACATATACATGAAGATGTCCGTGAACGTGGACATATTCGCGAGCGCGGAGGTGTTCGCGAACATGGACATGAAGAAGTCAACAAACATATACATGAAGATGTCCGAGAACGTGGACATACTCGCGAGCGCGGAGGTGTTCGCGAACATGGACATGAAAAAGTCAACAAACATATACATGAAGATGTCCGTGAACGTGGACATATTCGCGAGCGCGGAGGTGTTCGCGAACATGGAAATGAAGAAGTCAACAAACATATACATGAAGATGTCCGAGAACGTGGACATACTCGCGAGCGCGAAGGTGTTCGCGAACGTGGACATGAAGAAGTCAACAAACATATACATGAAGATGTCCGTGAACGTGGACATACTAGCGGGCGCGGAGGCGTTCGCGGGCGTGGAGGCACTCGCGAACATGCTCGCGGACGCGGAGTTGCCCGTGGACAGGACCGATACTTAGGGGATAGAAGGCACGGAGGTCATCAATACATAAATATATATTAAGTGCTGGTAGTGAGGCCAATGATGCCCGCAGAGATGATGCCCGTGAGTATAGAAGAGGAGATGTTCGCGAACATGGACATGAAGAAGTTAACAAACATATACATGAAGATGTCCGTGAACGTGGACATATTCGCGAGCGCGGAGGTGTTCGCGAACATGGACATGAAGAAGTCAACAAACATATACATGAAGATGTCCGTGAACGTGGACATACTAGCGGGCGCATAGGCGTTCGCGGGCGTGGAGGCACTCGCGAACATGCTCGCGGACGCGGAGTTGCCCGTGGACAGGACCGATACTTAGGGGATAGAAGGCACAGAGGTCATCAATACATAAATATATATTAAGTGCTGGTAGTGAGGCCAATGATGCCCGCAGAGATGATGCCCGTGAGTATAGAAGAGGAGATGTCCGCGAACATGGACATGAAGAAGTCAACAAACATATACATGAAGATGTCCGTGAACGTGGACATACTCGCGAGCGCGGAGGTGTTCGCGAACATGGACATGAAGAAGTCAACAAACATATACATGAAGATGTCCGAGAACGTGGACATACTCGCGAGCGCGGAGGTGTTCGCGAACATGGACATGAAGAAGTCAACAAACATATACATGAAGATGTCCGTGAACGTGGACATATTCGCGAGCGCGGAGGCGTTCGCGGGCGTGGAGGCACTCGCGAACATGCTCGCGGACGCGGAGTTGCCCGTGGACAGGACCGATACTTAGAGGATAGAAGGCACAGAGGTCATCAATACATAAATATATATTAAGTGCTGGTAGTGAGGCCAATGATGCCCGCAGAGATGATGCCCGTGAGTATAGAAGAGGAGATGTCCGCGAACATGGACATGAAGAAGTCAACAAACATATACATGAAGATGTCCGTGAACGTGGACATACTCGCGAGCGCGGAGGTGTTCGCGAACATGGACATGAAGAAGTCTACAAACATATACATGAAGATGTCCGTGAACGTGGACATATTCGCGAGCGCGGAGGTGTTCGTGAACATGGACATGAAGAAGTCTACAAACATATACATGAAGATGTCCGTGAACGTGGACATATTCGCGAGCGCGGAGGTGTTCGCGAACATGGAAATGAAGAAGTCAACAAACATATACATGATGATGTCCGAGAACGTGGACATACTCGCGAGCGCGGAGGTGCTCGCGAACATGGACATGAAGAAGTCAACAAACATATACATGAAGATGTCCGTGAACGTGGACATATTCGCGAGCGCGGAGGTGTTCGCGAACATGGAAATGAAGAAGTCAACAAACATATACATGATGATGTCCGAGAACGTGGACATACTCGCGAGCGCGGAGGTGTTCGCGAACATGGACATGAAGAAGTCAACAAACATATACATGAAGATGTCTGTGAACGTGGACATATTCGCGAGCGCGGAGGTGTTCGCGAACATGGACATGAAGAAGTCAACAAACATATACATGAAGATGTCCGTGAACGTGGACATACTAGCGGGCGCGGAGGCGTTCGCGGGCGTGGAGGCACTCGCGAACATGCTCGCGGACGCGGAGTTGCCCGTGGACAGGACCGATACTTAGGGGATAGAAGGCACAGAGGTCATCAATACATAAATATATATTAAGTGCTGGTAGTGAGGCCAATGATGCCCGCAGAGATGATGCCCGTGAGTATAGAAGAGGAGATGTCCGCGAACATGGACATGAAGAAGTCAACAAACATATACATGAAGATGTCCGTGAACGTGGACATATTCGCGAGCGCGGAGGTGTTCGCGAACATGGAAATGAAGAAGTCAACAAACATATACATGAAGATGTCCGAGAACGTGGACATACTCGCGAGCGCGGAAGTGTTTGCGAACATGGACATGAAGAAGTCAACAAACATATACATGAAGATGTCCGAGAACGTGGACATACTCGCGAGCGCGGAAGTGTTCGCGAACATGGACATGAAGAAGTCAACAAACATATACATGAAGATGTCCGTGAACGTGGACATATTCGCGAGCGCGGAGGTGTTCGCGAACATGGACATGAAGAAGTCAACAAACATATACATGAAGATGTCCGAGAACGTGGACATACTCGCGAGCGCGGAGGTGTTCGCGAATATGGACATGAAGAAGTCAACAAACATATACATGAAGATGTCCGTGAACGTGGACATACTAGCGGGCGCGGAGGCGTTCGCGGGCGTGGAGGCACTCGCGAACATGCTCGCGGACGCGGAGTTGCCCGTGGACAGGACCGATACTTAGGGGATAGAAGGCACAGAGGTCATCAATACATAAATATATATTAAGTGCTGGTAGTGAGGCCAATGATGCCCGCAGAGATGATGCCCGTGAGTATAGAAGAGGAGATGTCCGCGAACATGGACATGAAGAAGTCAACAAACATATACATGAAGATGTCCGTGAACGTGGACATACTCGCGAGCGCGGAGGTGTTCGCGAACATGGACATGAAGAAGTCAACAAACATATACATGAAGATGTCCGTGAACGTGGACCTATTCGCGAGCGCGGAGGCGTTCGCGGGCGTGGAGACACTCGCGAACATGCTCGCGGACGCGGAGTTGTCCGTGGACAGGACCGATACTTAGAGGATAGAAGGCACAGAGGTCATCAATACATAAATATATATTAAGTGCTGGTAGTGAGGCCAATGATGCCCGCAGAGATAATGCCCGTGAGTATAGAAGAGGAGATGTCCGCGAACATGGACATGAAGAAGTCAACAAACATATACATGAAGATGTCCGTGAACGTGGACATACTCGCGAGCGCGGAGGTGTTCGCGAACATGGACATGAAGAAGTCTACAAACATATACATGAAGATGTCCGTGAACGTGGACATATTCGCGAGCGCGGAGGTGTTCGCGAACATGGACATGAAGAAGTCAACAAACATATACATGAAGATGTCCGTGAACGTGGACATACTCGCGAGCGCGGAGGTGTTCGCGAACATGGACATGAAGAAGTCTACAAACATATACATGAAGATGTCCGTGAACGTAGACATATTCGCTAGCGCGGAGGTGTTCGCGAACATGGAAATGAAGAAGTCAACAAACATATACATGATGATGTCCGAGAACGTGGACATACTCGCGAGCGCGGAGGTGTTCGCGAACATGGACATGAAGAAGTCAACAAACATATACATGAAGATGTCCGTGAACGTGGACATATTCGCGAGCGCGGAGGTGTTCGCGAACATGGACATGAAGAAGTCAACAAACATATACATGAAGATGTCCGTGAACGTGGACATACTAGCGGGCGCGGAGGCGTTCGCGGGCGTGGAGGCACTCGCGAACATGCTCGCGGACGCGGAGTTGCCCGTGGACAGGACCGATACTTAGGGGATAGAAGGCACAGAGGTCATCAATACATAAATATATATTAAGTGCTGGTAGTGAGGCCAATGATGCCCGCAGAGATGATGCCCGTGAGTATAGAAGAGGAGATGTCCGCGAACATGGACATGAAGAAGTTAACAAACATATACATGAAGATGTCCGTGAACGTGGACATACTCGCGAGCGCGGAGGTGTTCGCGAACATGGACATGAAGAAGTCAACAAACATATACATGAAGATGTCCGAGAACGTGGACATACTCGCGAGCGCGGAGGTGTTCGCGAACATGGACATGAAGAAGTCAACAAACATATACATGAAGATGTCCGTGAACGTGGACATATTCGCGAGCGCGGAGGTGTTCGCGAACATGGAAATGAAGAAGTCAACAAACATATACATGATGATGTCCGAGAACGTGGACATACTCGCGAGCGCGGAGGTGTTCGCGAACATAGACATGAAGAAGTTAACAAACATATACATGAAGATGTCCGTGAACGTGGACATACTAGCGGGCGCGGAGGCGTTCGCGGGCGTGGAGGCACTCGCGAACATGCTCGCGGACGCGGAGTTGCCCGTGGACAGGACCGATACTTAGGGGATAGAAGGCACAGAGGTCATCAATACATAAATATATATTAAGTGCTGGTAGTGAGGCCAATGATGCCCGCAGAGATGATGCCCGTGAGTATAGAAGAGGAGATGTCCGCGAACATGGACATGAAGAAGTTAACAAACATATACATGAAGATGTCCGAGAACGTGGACATACTCGCGAGCGCGGAAGTGTTCGCGAACATGGACATGAAGAAGTCAACAAACATATACATGAAGATGTCCGTGAACGTGGACATATTCGCGAGCGCGGAGGTGTTCGCGAACATGGAAATGAAGAAGTCAACAAACATATACATGATGATGTCCGAGAACGTGGACATACTCGCGAGCGCGGAGGTGTTCGCGAACATGGACATGAAGAAGTCAACAAACATATACATGAAGATGTCCGTGAACGTGGACATACTAGCGGGCGCGGAGGCGTTCGCGGGCGTGGAGGCACTCGCGAACATGCTCGCGGACGCGGAGTTGCCCGTGGACAGGACCGATACTTAGGGGATAGAAGGCACAGAGGTCATCAATACATAAATATATATTAAGTGCTGGTAGTGAGGCCAATGATGCCCGCAGAGATGATGCCCGTGAGTATAGAAGAGGAGATGTCCGCGAACATGGACATGAAGAAGTTAACAAACATATACATGAAGATGTCCGTGAACGTGGACATACTCGCGAGCGCGGAGGTGTTCGCGAACATGGACATGAAGAAGTCAACAAACATATACATGAAGATGTCCGAGAACGTGGACATACTCGCGAGCGCGGAGGTGTTCGCGAACATGGACATGAAGAAGTCAACAAACATATACATGAAGATGTCCGTGAACGTGGACATATTCGCGAGCGCGGAGGTGTTCGCGAACATGGAAATGAAGAAGTCAACAAACATATACATGATGATGTCCGAGAACGTGGACATACTCGCGAGCGCGGAGGTGTTCGCGAACATGGACATGAAGAAGTCAACAAACATATACATGAAGATGTCCGTGAACGTGGACATACTAGCGGGCGCGGAGGCGTTCGCGGGCGTGGAGGCACTCGCGAACATGCTCGCGGACGCGGAGTTGCCCGTGGACAGGACCGATACTTAGGGGATAGAAGGCACAGAGGTCATCAATACATAAATATATATTAAGTGATGGTAGTGAGGCCAATGATGCCCGCAGAGATGATGCCCGTGAGTATAGAAGAGGAGATGTCCGCGAACATGGACATGAAGAAGTCTACAAACATATACATGAAGATGTCCGTGAACGTGGACATATTCGCGAGCGCGGAGGTGTTCGCGAACATGGAAATGAAGAAGTCAACAAACATATACATGAAGATGTCCGAGAACGTGGACATACTCGCGAGCGCGGAAGTGTTTGCGAACATGGACATGAAGAAGTCAACAAACATATACATGAAGATGTCCGAGAACGTGGACATACTCGCGAGCGCGGAAGTGTTCGCGAACATGGACATGAAGAAGTCAACAAACATATACATGAAGATGTCCGTGAACGTGGACATATTCGCGAGCGCGGAGGTGTTCGCGAACATGGACATGAAGAAGTCAACAAACATATACATGAAGATGTCCGAGAACGTGGACATACTCGCGAGCGCGGAGGTGTTCGCGAATATGGACATGAAGAAGTCAACAAACATATACATGAAGATGTCCGTGAACGTGGACATACTAGCGGGCGCGGAGGCGTTCGCGGGCGTGGAGGCACTCGCGAACATGCTCGCGGACGCGGAGTTGCCCGTGGACAGGACCGATACTTAGGGGATAGAAGGCACAGAGGTCATCAATACATAAATATATATTAAGTGCTGGTAGTGAGGCCAATGATGCCCGCAGAGATGATGCCCGTGAGTATAGAAGAGGAGATGTCCGCGAACATGGACATGAAGAAGTCAACAAACATATACATGAAGATGTCCGTGAACGTGGACATACTCGCGAGCGCGGAGGTGTTCGCGAACATGGACATGAAGAAGTCAACAAACATATACATGAAGATGTCCGTGAACGTGGACCTATTCGCGAGCGCGGAGGCGTTCGCGGGCGTGGAGACACTCGCGAACATGCTCGCGGACGCGGAGTTGTCCGTGGACAGGACCGATACTTAGAGGATAGAAGGCACAGAGGTCATCAATACATAAATATATATTAAGTGCTGGTAGTGAGGCCAATGATGCCCGCAGAGATAATGCCCGTGAGTATAGAAGAGGAGATGTCCGCGAACATGGACATGAAGAAGTCAACAAACATATACATGAAGATGTCCGTGAACGTGGACATACTCGCGAGCGCGGAGGTGTTCGCGAACATGGACATGAAGAAGTCTACAAACATATACATGAAGATGTCCGTGAACGTGGACATATTCGCGAGCGCGGAGGTGTTCGCGAACATGGACATGAAGAAGTCAACAAACATATACATGAAGATGTCCGTGAACGTGGACATACTCGCGAGCGCGGAGGTGTTCGCGAACATGGACATGAAGAAGTCTACAAACATATACATGAAGATGTCCGTGAACGTAGACATATTCGCTAGCGCGGAGGTGTTCGCGAACATGGAAATGAAGAAGTCAACAAACATATACATGATGATGTCCGAGAACGTGGACATACTCGCGAGCGCGGAGGTGTTCGCGAACATGGACATGAAGAAGTCAACAAACATATACATGAAGATGTCCGTGAACGTGGACATATTCGCGAGCGCGGAGGTGTTCGCGAACATGGACATGAAGAAGTCAACAAACATATACATGAAGATGTCCGTGAACGTGGACATACTAGCGGGCGCGGAGGCGTTCGCGGGCGTGGAGGCACTCGCGAACATGCTCGCGGACGCGGAGTTGCCCGTGGACAGGACCGATACTTAGGGGATAGAAGGCACAGAGGTCATCAATACATAAATATATATTAAGTGCTGGTAGTGAGGCCAATGATGCCCGCAGAGATGATGCCCGTGAGTATAGAAGAGGAGATGTCCGCGAACATGGACATGAAGAAGTTAACAAACATATACATGAAGATGTCCGTGAACGTGGACATACTCGCGAGCGCGGAGGTGTTCGCGAACATGGACATGAAGAAGTCAACAAACATATACATGAAGATGTCCGAGAACGTGGACATACTCGCGAGCGCGGAAGTGTTCGCGAACATGGACATGAAGAAGTCAACAAACATATACATGAAGATGTCCGTGAACGTGGACATATTCGCGAGCGCGGAGGTGTTCGCGAACATGGAAATGAAGAAGTCAACAAACATATACATGATGATGTCCGAGAACGTGGACATACTCGCGAGCGCGGAGGTGTTCGCGAACATAGACATGAAGAAGTCAACAAACATATACATGAAGATGTCCGTGAACGTGGACATACTAGCGGGCGCGGAGGCGTTCGCGGGCGTGAAGGCACTCGCGAACATGCTCGCGGACGCGGAGTTGCCCGTGGACAGGACCGATACTTAGGGGATAGAAGGCACAGAGGTCATCAATACATAAATATATATTAAGTGCTGGTAGTGAGGCCAATGATGCCCGCAGAGATGATGCCCGTGAGTATAGAAGAGGAGATGTCCGCGAACATGGACATGAAGAAGTTAACAAACATATACATGAAGATGTCCGTGAACGTGGACATACTCGCGAGCGCGGAGGTGTTCGCGAACATGGACATGAAGAAGTCAACAAACATATACATGAAGATGTCCGAGAACGTGGACATACTCGCGAGCGCGGAGGTGTTCGCGAACATGGACATGAAGAAGTCAACAAACATATACATGAAGATGTCCGTGAACGTGGACATATTCGCGAGCGCGGAGGTGTTCGCGAACATGGAAATGAAGAAGTCAACAAACATATACATGATGATGTCCGAGAACGTGGACATACTCGCGAGCGCGGAGGTGTTCGCGAACATAGACATGAAGAAGTTAACAAACATATACATGAAGATGTCCGTGAACGTGGACATACTAGCGGGCGCGGAGGCGTTCGCGGGCGTGGAGGCACTCGCGAACATGCTCGCGGACGCGGAGTTGCCCGTGGACAGGACCGATACTTAGGGGATAGAAGGCACAGAGGTCATCAATACATAAATATATATTAAGTGCTGGTAGTGAGGCCAATGATGCCCGCAGAGATGATGCCCGTGAGTATAGAAGAGGAGATGTCCGCGAACATGGACATGAAGAAGTTAACAAACATATACATGAAGATGTCCGAGAACGTGGACATACTCGCGAGCGCGGAAGTGTTCGCGAACATGGACATGAAGAAGTCAACAAACATATACATGAAGATGTCCGTGAACGTGGACATATTCGCGAGCGCGGAGGTGTTCGCGAACATGGAAATGAAGAAGTCAACAAACATATACATGATGATGTCCGAGAACGTGGACATACTCGCGAGCGCGGAGGTGTTCGCGAACATGGACATGAAGAAGTCAACAAACATATACATGAAGATGTCCGTGAACGTGGACATACTAGCGGGCGCGGAGGCGTTCGCGGGCGTGGAGGCACTCGCGAACATGCTCGCGGACGCGGAGTTGCCCGTGGACAGGACCGATACTTAGGGGATAGAAGGCACAGAGGTCATCAATACATAAATATATATTAAGTGATGGTAGTGAGGCCAATGATGCCCGCAGAGATGATGCCCGTGAGTATAGAAGAGGAGATGTCCGCGAACATGGACATGAAGAAGTTAACAAACATATACATGATGATGTTCGTGAACGTGGACATACTCGCGAGCGCGGAGGTGTTCGCGAACATGGACATGAAGAAGTCAACAAACATATACATGAAGATGTCCGAGAACGTGGACATACTCGCGAGCGCGGAGGTGTTCGCGAACATGGACATGAAGAAGTCAACAAACATATACATGAAGATGTCCGTGAACGTGGACATACTCGCGAGCGCGGGGGTGTTCGCGAACGTGGACATGCTCGCGGACGCGGAGTTGCCCGTGGACAGGACCGAAACTTAGGAGATAGAAGGCACAGAGGTCATCGATACATAAATATATATTAAGTGCTGGTAGTGAGGCCAATGATGCCCGCAGAGATGATGTCCGAGAGTATAGAAGAGGAGATGTCCGCGAACATGGACATGAAGAAGTTAACAAACATATACATGAAGATGTCCGTGAACGTGGACATACTCGCGAGCGCGGAGGTGTTCGCGAACATGGACATGAAGAAGTCAACAAACATATACATGAAGATGTCCGTGAACGTGGACATATTCGCGAGCGCGGAGGTGTTCGCGAACATGGACATGAAGAAGTCAACAAACATATACATGAAGATGTCCGAGAACGTGGACATACTCGCGAGCGCGGAGGTGTTCGCGAACATGGACATGAAGAAGTCAACAAACATATACATGAAGATGTCCGTGAACGTGGACATACTCGCGAGCGCGGGGGTGTTCGCGAACGTGGACATGCTCGCGGACGCGGAGTTGCCCGTGGACAGGACCGATACTTAGGAGATAGAAGGCACAGAGGTCATCGATACATAAATATATATTAAGTGCTGGTAGTGAGGCCAATGATGCCCGCAGAGATGATGTCCGAGAGTATAGAAGAGGAGATGTCCGCGAACATGGACATGAAGAAGTCAACAAACATATACATGGAGATGTTCGCGAACGTGGACATACTAGCGGGCGCGGAGGCGTTCGCAGACGAGGAGGTGTTCGCGGGCGTGGAGTCACTCGCAAACATGCTCGCGGACGCGGAGTTGCCCGTGGACAGGACCGATACTTAGGGGATAGAAGGCACGGAGGTCATCGATACATAAATATATATTAAGGTTATTGTGCAGAAGTAGGACCCCACCTATTTTTGGATCTTAAAAATTGTTTATCAAATTTTATAATGCATTACTTATCGATTTGGAATTTTTTTTAACAACAAACATTTTAAAAAAAGTTCATGGTTTTATCTACACTGGTAACTCCCGATAACGAACGGCTCGGGAGTTACTACGAACGCGAGAGAGGAGTCCTACTTTTCGACAGAACGGTGCACCGTAATCACGGCCATCAGAGTTTAGAATTGCGTGCATCTTTTCGGCACAGAAGTGGGGGTTAAAGACAGTAGCGTACTGTGGGGGAGGCAAACGGGACATATGCCCCGGGCGGCAGTTTGTTAAGGGCAGCAAAAATGTGGATTGGGGGCAGCCAATTTGAGGTTGCAACAAAAAAAAATCATCAAAATTACTAGAAAGACATAAAATTGTAGCTTGCCTGCGGGAAATTCGAAAAAAAGGTCTTCAATTTTTTATATTTAAGATATAGTGCAATGGTAGAGGGGCGGCAAATTTGCCATCTGCCCAGGGTGGCAGAAACCTATGGTACGCCACTGGTTAAGGGGAACGCGTTTTGTTCGCTGTAAAGGGGCTCCAAGCGTTCGTTGTATGTGGGCTTCGTTATATCAATTGTCTTTTTTTTCTTTTCTTCTGTTTCATTATGACGTATTCTATATCATGCTTGGTTGTACCTATGATCTAAAGCAGGCCTGCACAACATACGGCCCGTGGGCCGCATGTGGCTCGCCAGCAGCTACTTTGCGGCCCGAGAAGACTTTGGTGAAAATTCATAATATTATATATTCAAAATAATATTCCCTAGCTTATTGACTTATATTATTATGAAAGGTATACACATATAGACTTATTTCCAACAGATTATTTCCAAAATACGGGGGCTAAATATTGACATTATGAGGTGAGCTTAGAAAAGTCACTTTGATTGATTTTCAGTTTCAACTTTTCTTTTTCAAATAAACCTATATTTTTTGTAGTAGATTAGTAATTTAAGAGATAAACTAAACAATTTTTATTTGGAACATTTTTTCTGAAAATGTCAATTTTTTATTATAAGGAGCAAATCAAAGAAAACTTTCTGGATTTTCCATACTTATTTACTCGAAAATTACCTACTAATTTTTATAAATAATCGCAAGAGGTGAAAAGTACTTATATTTATGCAAAGATTCTCACAAATTTTTTTTTATTATGTAATTCAATTTTTCAACAATTTTTTTATGTTTCTTATAAAAAAGTTGTATAAAAAAATTAACAATAAATTTTAAAAACAATTCTCCGAGAATCCTTGCTTAGTTCTATGTACTTTTTTAATTTTATGATTTTTCTTAAAAGTTTATGTTTTTCGAGTAAAAAATTTTCTTTCGGCCCGCACAAGTTTTTTATAAAGTATTACGGCCCGACTTACATTTTTAGTTGTGCAGGCCTGACTAAAGAATTAATAAAGATTATTATTATTATTATGGCAGTTCGTTATTCGGAGGTACCAGTGTATTTACAAAAATGTTTTAGAGCCAAAAATAGGCAGAGCGCCACTTGTGTATACCAAAAATAGGTATATTACTGAATTTTTATTTTAAAATATTAATATTTAATTAATTGTTATTTATTATATGATTATGTAAATCAAAACCATTATTGAATAAATTTGACATTTAGACAATTAATTTGTTTTTATTTAATATTTACTATATATTTATAAAATATATTTATCTTATACTTCTTTGGCGTGATTGCAGCAATGAATAATCACAAATAAGTATACAAATATATGTATAAATATTCTGCTGTTTGCTTCAAATGTAATTAAAAATTTAATTTAATTATAAAATTTTATGTAGAACTACGTATAAGATTATTGGATTTAAGTCTCCCACAGACCAATGCGAATATTCGCAGAGGCTGTGGCACAGAAAAAAAACACAGCCGCTGCAGCAGCGGAATTCACTATTCAATTCACAAATTCAATATTAATCAATTAGTAGATTAATATATGGTATCTATAAAAAATATTTGTTGGTCAGTAAATCCTCATGATAGTATTTGTTGAGATTAAAAGTACTATCTACGTATTTAACAAGTTGGCAATACTGTTCATTGTCTATCAGACAGAGCGCTCGCGCGGGCCTTTTTTAATGTATCGCTACTTTTCTATTCTCGCTGTGGCCAGCGCCCACGGGGCTACAAAAAAATCTGCATATGCAATTGGATAGATTTTTGTCTGCTCTTTCTAATGGTGTCCTCATTTTTCCCGGAAAATGCATTTTTCACTGAGAAAATCGACTTCAAAGTTAAAGCGATTTATCGGAAAATATGTATCTTTCGAACCTGGCTTAAGTTATATCAATCGGCACGATTACGATATCCGTGGGCACCGCTAGGTTATGATGAATTCCAACAGAGGGAGCTAAAACTTGATATTTGAAGTGTTTTAAGATATTGTATGTGCATTCTCGTAGTAATATTTTTTATGTTTTATAAAAAAATTAAGTATGAATAAAAAAATGAAAAAGGGTATTTTTTTTTATTTTTACTACACATATTTTCCTTATATCATCAATCTGTGTATGCAACACGTTCAAACTTTTTATTTCTTATTTTTTATGTTTTATGGCAACAATGAAAAATTTAAATTAATAATTCGAACATGTTCGTTCTAACGATTATTTATTTATACGTTCAAAAGTGTTCAGTTGATAGTAAGATTACTAACGATACACATCAGATCGGTTGTTTTGCCAATTATTTATATAGTAACGTATTTGTAGAAGTTTCGTGTAAAATGAGTGCACATCCTGAATTGAATGATAAATTAGCGAATTTTTCAATTTTTCACTCTTTCGACAAGTTAGTCTCAACGAATGAAGTAGCGATTCTGTTCCTTGAAGAAATTGATTTGATTCCATCACGCACCTCTACACCTTCGACATGTTGCGATTTGCCGATGCGCGTTGAGGAGTGTGCAGAAAAAAAAGCTCAAATGGATTTGGAGATGCTCGTCTCCAAGATCCAAGAAGAAAGGTAGTAAATCATGCCGAAAAATTATTAATCCTGCTTCTGGCACATTCTTCGAGGGTACAGCCTGCCGCATCGAAATACGCGATGTCCTTGCTATAGTTATCTGCTTTGTGATACAAATGCCAGTTACAGATACTTACAAGCATCTTGAAGCTTGGCGCCATGCTCGTGGTGGTATGGAGCTTAGTTGCAATACAGTAGTGGATTATTACAGCTATTGTAGCTGAAGTAGTAGCATCGCACAGTGATTTAGTGTTGGGCGGCACCGGTAAAACCGTTCAAATTGATACATTTTTAACAAAAAGAAAATAACATCGTGGTCGTGTTACCGAGCAAATGACAATAATTGTCCTCGGTTTATATTGCAAAGAAGACAAAGTTGGACTTTTCTTCAAAGTGAACGCGAAAAGTAAAAAAGAGTTGTGGTCAAATATTCAAAAGTTTGTTCATTATGAAACATCAAGGATTTATACAGATAGCGCGAAGCAATATCAAGGGGTGGAAAAAATGTTTTCTAGTGATACAGTGCATCTGCAAACAAATCACAGCATCGGTGAATACGTCGATAGATCAAATCCTCTCAATACCATAAATGATTTAGAAAATCAAAATAAGCTTCTAAAAAATCCATCAAATGTCGCAGAACTTCAAAATTACTCTTGCATCAATATAAACATGAATTAGGATCGCAAATAATGGAATTTCTTCTGGCCATCAAGACTGTTTACCCGGGAGTAGTTGACGGGGAATTAAAAGAAGGCTTGACCATCAAAGCAATCGATCCACCCACATTTTCATCGGCTCAACAAGAAGAATTTCTTCCCCCACCAAAAAGACCGAGACTAGAAGATGAAATTAATTTTAAAATGGACGACATCGATGACGCAATCGAAGGAGATAATTCAGATCCAGATTATCATGAAAATGATTTTTAATTTTTCTAATTTTAAAACTTAAATAAAAATTTATTTTGAAAAATTGAATTTGAATTTAATTGATTTTGAGCCTTGTGTTTTTTTTAAGTTCCATGACGGTATTTTTTTGCAGTGGGGGATTCGCCCCCAGCACCCGCTCTTCGCCTTAACTTACACTACTAACTCCTTCCATTCTCACATCAAACCGAAACAGTTATTCCATACACATTTTACGTGTAAACACGGGGTGAGTCCAACACACATAAAGGGTGTACACATGGGGTGAATCCGATACACATAAAGGGTGCAAGATGCAATCAAGTGAGGTATTTGAACATTTTATGATCTAATTTCATCAAGTTTTAGCTCCATCTATTGGAATTCGTCATAACCAGCGGTGCCCACGAATATCGTAATCTCCCCTATCAATCGATAATCTAATGATGAACATCTGTGCGAAATTTCAGGATGGAGACTTTAACGGTTCAAAAGTTATTAACGAATGAACATCGAAAAACGTGGTTTTGCGGCCGCGCGTGCTGCTACAAACAGCGCTACAACGCACGTAATGTTTAGATTTAAAAGTCTTTTGCATTTTTGCATTCAATCCTTTCATTTTAATAATAACCAGAGTAGTTTAGCCGTCGATTGATGATACTGTGCTTCATGAAAGTGTAGGCGTATTTTCAGAAAATTTAACGCACGATACAATAGCTGTTTACTGTATTCAAAAATTAATCATTGATCATTTGAAAAAATCTTTCGAGTCCGTAAACAAATTTATCTATTTTACAAATGGGACAGGACAACACTTTAAAAATAAATCAAACTTTAAAAATATACTTTTCCATTTCGATGATTTTTCAGTAGATGCTGAATGGCATTTCCATGCTACTGCGCATGGCAAAAATGCTTGCGATGGTATCGGCGCTACTATCAAAAGCAACGCACGGAAAGCAAGTCTTAAAAATGTATCCGGTCATAATATTTTGACATCGAAAGAACTTTACGAATGGTCAAAAAATTATTTTCATAACATAAATTGCTTTTACTATTCTAAAGACGAATATTTAGCAACACAAGCTCAGTTAAAACCAAGATTTCAATCTGCGAAGCCCGTACCCGGGACTTTGTCGTACCATTGTGTTAAAAGTAGATCCACACAATTATCGTTTAAAGAATTTTCCGATTCAGATATTTCGACATTATACCCTGATCCCGCAAAGTCTAAAATCAAAAGAACTTTTAATAACTCATCACAGGAAGAGAGTAGAGAAAATAAAAAATTGAAAGTAATTACTGCGAAAAAAAAAGAAAAATACTTCAAAATGAGTTCAAGGTACGATAAAGTTTCGGAAAAAGGTTACATTAAAACTTAGGTTATAATTCATCTTGATATGCCTAAATACTTGTTCTTATAATAACGCAAACTTTTGTTGGGTAGCAGCGCTAATTGATAATTATCAAATGTAATGATTGTAGGAGCACGGACGGCCGACCGCCGTGCCGCGGGCCGCCGCGGCGCGCGCGCGCGGTCGCAAAACCACGTTTTTCGATGTTCATTCGTTAATAACTTTTGAACCGTTAAAGTCTCCATCCTGAAATTTCGCACAGATGTTCAGGTTCGAAAGATACATATTATCCAATAAATCGCTTTAACTTTGAAGTCGATTTTCTCGGTGAAAAATGCATTTTCTGGGGAAAATGAGGACACCATTAGAAAGAGCAGACAAAAATCTATCCAATTGCGTATGCAGATTTTTTTTGTAACCCCGTGGGCGCTGGACACAGCGAGATAGAAAAGTAGCGATACATTAAAAAAGGCCCGCGCGAGCGCTCTGTCTGATCGACCGTGGAATCCGTCATGTATGCGATGCATAATCTATGTAACGTACAACATTTGATTGTAATAGTTGAACTCGTTTTTGTAACAAACATTATTAATAAATATTTCATAGTTTAGTAAAAGGGTGCTTTATTTAATCAGGACCTCATCAGGTTATGGGCCCAAGTCTTATCACGAAGTGCTAGTGAAAGAAAACATAAAACTTAGTAACGAAGTCAGATTTGAAGGCTACCTTGACACGTGGTCATCGAAATGGAGTCTTCAAATAACTTCTCCGTCCAAGTCTAGTTTTCTGGTCAAAACTACAGACAATGGAAGTTTCAATTAGTGTGTGCTCTAAAAGCCAAAGGAGTGCATGATATGATAAAAGCAGAGTCGACTCAAGATGAAGAATCGATACGACAAAAACAAGATGCAGTTGCAATGAACATCGTATCGTCAGCTTTAGACTATAGTCAAATTCATTTGATAGAGTCATGCGAGACAGCCAAAGACTTCATGGCAAAACTAGACTCAATTTATGACAAAAAAGGAGATATGGCCAAAATGTTGTTATACGAACAATTTTTAACCTGTAAAATGGGATCGGGGGAGACTGTATCTTCATACATTGCCAAAGTCGAGAATCTAGGAAGACAGCTAAAGGACGCTGTAGAAAATATAAGCGATATATTTATAATCACCAAAATAGTGGGAGGATTACCCGATAGGTATAAGACGTTTAGACAAGCGTGGCTGTCGACAGAAGAGTCTAATCAAACAATCGCCAACTTGACTTCACGTCTTATAGACGAAGAGTTATCAACGAATACAAGTGAAGAGGTAACAGCTCTAGCAACAATTGGAAGCAAAAAACCACTAGTGGAAAAGAAAAGCAAAAATGTGAGATGTTTTAATTGTAACAAGAAAGGACATCTGGGAAAGGATTGTTGGTTTTTGAAGAAAAACAAAGAACAGCGAGCTAAGGATCATTCATTCAAAGGAACAGCCTTCAACACTACTTGTGAAAATTCTGAGGGTGCAAATGACTGGATATTGGACAGCGGTGCATCAGCGCATATGACATACAGATACGACCATTTTGTCTCACTTAAAAATACTGAACCATTTACTGTAAAACTTTGATCAATCGGTCCGGAAAAACGGTTCGATGAATCAATTTCAAAATTTACAGGACTGTTGGCGGTACATTAAGCTGTAAAAATACCTGGCAACATTAGTCTTTTCATCAATATTTGTAAAGTAGCCTTAGATTAACTAAAAGAACATAAAAGGTAATTTTTTTGTACTTTTTCACACTAATGGTGAGGGTAAAAAAATGTTTTTTCTAATAAAGTCATGAAAGGGTCTTGTAGGAAATTTATTCAAGTTTTTAAAACTGGCCTTAAATTTACTGTTTAATCATTAGTTGCTGATATTGATGATCGAAGACAAAAGAATCATTTTTCATTTAAAGGCAGATATCTCGGCGAAAAAAAATTGAGAGAGACCAAAAAAAAAAAACAAATTAATGCTAAATAAACAAGTTAACTGGCCAATACATTGGTTTAACTGAAAAAAAATTTCCCAAGCCCGAGGACCCTTTAAAAAAATTTAAAAAATTGGAAAATGTTTGTGTCCCACTATTTCTTTTGTTTGCGCGATAACCGTAACTCAAAAAAAATATGCTAAAAAATCTCAAAACTAGAAACTTGACGCTTTCAAATGCTTTTTGTTTTATTTCGATACGACCATTTTTCACAAAGATACAGCACTTCAAAAAACACCCAAAAAAAATGTTTAAATTCTTGTTCCTTTAATTGTTTGGATGAGTGTATATAAAATGCAAATTAAAACGGTAATCAACAATGAATTAAACACTGCAACAGTAGATATTAAGCGTTGGAATGAAAGGTTGGGGCACGTAAATTTTAAAACTGTGAGTGAAATGATTGACAAAGGGCTCTTAAAAGGAAATAAAAATAATAATGAAAAACATTTTTGTGAAGCTTGTGTATACGGGAAACAGGCACGTTTACCTTTTCCCAGTGCAAAACCAATAAATCTGACAAATGGCGAAATAATTTATAGTGATCTGTGTGGACCTATAAACATTGAGTCAGTTAAGGTAGTCAGTTTTCATAACATTTACAGATGGATATAGCAACTATAGAGTTGTAAAATTATTGAGAAATAAATCAGAAGTATTGAATGCATTTAAAGAATATATTCATCTAGTAGAGAATAAATATAATATACGAGTGAAAACCCTGCATACCGACAATGGCACTGAATACTGTAACACGGATTTTCAGCAATATGCAGCTGACCAAGGCATAACTTTAGAACGCACAGCTCCATATACACCACAACAATGCAATGGCAAGAGTGAACGCACAAACAGAACGATTATGGAAAGCGTTCGATCCATGCTGTGCGCCAAATATCTGCCAAAGAACTTATGGGCTGAGGCAGTAAACACCAGTGTATACATATTAAACAGAACTCCACGCAGAAAAGAAATAACTCTATATGAAAAATGGACTGGAAGGCAACCAGTAATGTCACACCTAAAAACAAAAACGTTTGGATCAACGGCTTATATGTTCATTAGACCGGTGCGTTTTGCACGAATGTTTAAAATTGTTGCGGCACCGGCAGAATTGGATAGTCCAACTATCCAAATGAAGGTTGCCGAGACCCTAGCTCTGGCAGATCACGGGAACAAGTATCGATATGTTTTGAAAGGTTTAAAAACGTAGTTCAAAAACCCAGCCTTATCAGTACACAATGCTTCAATTCCCAGCTTCGTGTAGGTCAAAAATTTAAATCCAAGATACGTAATATTGTGTATTTTTTTCCGCTGAATTGAATGTTGCTATTAGTTTTTGGATCAGACGTCAATTCTTGGCGTTATGTAGACTTTTCTGAGCGGGAAAATCGAGATTTTTCGTAAACCCCCTATTTACGCACTCTGCAAATGAACAGAAACAATCTGAAAAATATTTAAAACGTAATTTTGTTTGGGATTTTTCCTGCAGAATCCGGTGGTATTATTGCTTTGGCCCTAAGAAATTATTTTCATTGATAAAAAATGAATTTTCGATTTTTTTAAATCTAAAAATATCACAAAATCGGGCTTAAATGATTGGTGAACGATCGTAATCACTGAAATGTAAGAGCTAGGCTTCTTTAAACACTTTACTAGGATACTGCAGTAAGTCGAACAGAAATTAATGTTAAATTTGCATAAGGGTAACGTGGGCAAGACAGATATGCCGTGGCAGACAGACACCCGCTATATATTGTAAACAAACCATCGCGGTCCGGCTCCAATGCAAGCTTGTTCTTTGTGATACATAAACACAAGCTAGTGTGCATTTCATTTTTAGGTTTCCGTAGAAAACTAGGAAACCTTATAGTTTCGCCATGTCCGTCCGTCCGTCCGTCCTCAAAAATTTTAAGCCGATTAAGATGAAATTTGGTATACAGACGAAGACTGATAACCCAAAAACAGAAATGATAATATTTTTGAAAAAAAATTTTTTTTGGACCCCCTTTCCATAGACTGAAAAGTATTTTCAAAAAAAAATTTCCGCTTAATCGATTAAGTGGGGAGTCTTTAGATAGGTCTCCTAAAATGCAATAAAAAATGCAATATGACATTTTGATTTTAACCCTTCAGTCACGATATAATTGCGTTCAAAGTCGTGATAAAAGCGTCCTCCCCACCCTAATTTCTAAACTATCATTTTAAAAAATCTGAAAAAATTCATGAATGTAGCCTTTAATTAGTACTTCCACTGAAAATTATAACGAACACTGTCAAAATTATTTCGGCCCCCACTCCCATTGACTGAAAAATGAACTCACAATTTTTTTTTCACATATCCCATTGAATGTGACGTCATTGGATAGGTATCCTAAAATGCAACAAAAAATATTAAATGATCTTTTGATTTTAACCCTTCAGTCACGATATATTTGCATTTAAATGTCGTTATCAGAGCGTCCCCCCCCCTTTTAATTTCTAAACTATCTATTCAAAAAATCTGAAAAAAATTCAGAATGTAGCTTTGAGTTAGTACTTTCACTGAAAATTATAACGAACACTGTCAAAATTATTTTGGACCCCCTCCCATAGACTGAAAATTGTTCTCAAATTTTTTTTCACTTAACCCATTGAGTGGGGTATCTTTAGATAGGTCTCCTAAAATGCAACAAAAAATTTTATATGACCTTTTAATTTTAACCCTTCAGTCACGATATATTTGCATTTAAATGTCGTTATCAGTGTCCGTTGAAATAATTCTTGTTTATAAATCGTAATGACTACGGAAACCTATCATGTGCGTGCCCAACACGCACTTCGCCATTTTATTTAATGATAATGTTGATATCATTGAAAAGAGAAAAATGAAAAACAATTTGAAAAAATATGATCAAGGAGACAGAGAATTACTCGCTAATATTGAAGAGGGGAATTTGAAGAATCTTACCTTGTCCAGATTTGTGACTCAAAAGAGTATGAACTTTTTCGATATTACGGGAATTCCTAAAAATTTTTTGGATTTAGATCCTAGTGAATGGGCTGTGGCCAAAAAATATGTAAAAAATTACAGTGTGTCAACGATGTAGCTGAAAGAGCCGTTGCTATGTGCAGTGGGGTTCATAAGAAGAATTTAACAAAAAACACTGAGCAATTGCAAAAATTGTTCTTGACAGTATACGAAGATATAAAAAAAAAAACAAATGCACTGACTAAATCCGAAATTTATAAACGAAATATGTACTTTTTTGTATTCAATTTTTGATAAATTTTGTGCGTACAATATTTTTCCATCACAGTTTTTGATTAAATATATGATACATAATCTATCCAGTGACTATGTAAAATTATTACCATAGGTTTAATTGATTACTTGAAAATCACCGTTCTTCACGTAACGACGCTCATTTTTTTTTCTCCATAAAGCAAAGACAACGGTGCTACTGAATTATGCAAGGAAAATCTTGACAGTATATTTAATTTAATAATTTTATACAATTTGATAATTTTTTAGTGATTACGATCGTTCACCAATCATTTAAGCCCGATTTTGTGATATTTTTAGATTTAAAAAAATCGAAAATTCATTTTTTATCAATGAAAATAATTTCTTAGGGCCAAAGCAATAATACCACCGGATTCTGCAGGAAAAATCCCAAATAAAAATACGTTTTAAATATTTTTCAGATTGTTTCTGTTCATTTGCAGAGTGCGTAAACAGGGGGTTTACGAAAAATCTCGATTTTCCCGCTCAGAAAAGTCTACGTAACGCCAAGAATTGACGTCTGATCCAAAAACTAATAGCAACATTCAATTCAGCGGAAAAAAATACACAAGATTACGTATCTTGGATTTTACGTTTTTAAACCTTTCAAAACATATCGAGACCGGTTCCCGTGATCTGTCAGAGCTAGGGTCTCGGCAATCTTCATTTGGATAGTTGGACTATCTAATTCTGCCGGTGCCGCAACGATTTTTAAACATTCGTGCAACGCACCGGTCTAATGTTCATGTACCTAAAGAAAACAGAACAAAAATTGAACCAAAGAGTAAGAAAATGATCCTTGTTGGTTATGAAGGAATCTCTGAGAACTATATGCTATTTGATTTAAAAACAAAACAGGTAACAGTATCTCATGAAGTTATTTTTAATGAAGATGAAAAACTCGAGATAGCAGTGACAAACGAAGACAATCAGCTGCCCCTAATCTTTAGCAAAATGGAAATAGAGACTGAAGAACAACAAAACGACCAGTTCGTTTCAGATAAAGCAGAAGAAGAAACGCAAAATATTATCGATTTATCTTGTGAATCGATAATATCTTTTAAAAGAAGAACAAAATTTAAGACCTCGTGAATCTATAAGAAAACCAAAGAGATATGAACTAAATCTAGTTGAATGTGATAATGTACCAAGAACTTACGAAGAGGCAATAAATAGTAAAGAGTCGTCACTATGGAAAGAATCTATTAACGATGAATTAAATTCACTTGAACTGAATAAAACGTGGGAGTTAGTACCACGTCCAGAAAATAAACAAATAATTGGTTCAAAATGGGTTTTTAAAATTAAAGACGACACCAATAAAAAACGTTACAAAGCAAGACTGTGTGCTAAAGGTTTTTTCCAAATACAGGGGAGTGATTATAATGAAGCTTTTGCTTCTACAGCAAGATATGATACGATCAGATTAATGCTGTAAATTGTAGCAGAAAGAAATTATGAAATGGTTCAATTCGACATCAAGACTGCTTTCCTCTATGGTGAGTTAGAAGAAGAACTATATATGAGTGCACCAGAAGGACTAGAAGTTACACCAGGGCAAGTATGCAGACTAATTAAATCATTTTACGGGCTTAAACAGGCACCTAGGTGTTGGAATATAAAATTTAAAAATGTACTTAAAAAATTCGGTTTTGAACAATGTACTTCTGATCAGTGTTTGTTTAAAGGGAATACAAATGGCACAGTAATATATCTCTTGCTTTATGTAGACAATGGCTTGTTAATATCTGATCGAACAGATATATTATTGACAATAATTAATGATTTGTCAAGTAACTTTAATATAACTGTAAATTATAAACCTTCAAGTTTTGTAGGTCTCTGTATAGAAAGAGATAAAAATAGTGTATTCATACATCCAAAGAAACAAATCGAAAAAATTACAGAGATATTCAATCTTTCGGATGCTAAAAACAACAGCATACCAGCAGACCCAAACATGTATCGAGGACTGTGCAAAAATTAGAAAAATGAAGATAGTTTAGCTCCATACAGAGAAGCAATTGGCTCACTTCTTTATATAGCAATATTTAGTCGCCCTGATATAATGTATGCAGTAAGTACATTAAGTCGATTTTTAAATTGTCACGGAGTGATATACTGGAATGCAGTAAAGAATGTTATCAAGTATCTAAAGGGTACTAAAGAGTATGGATTGCTGTACAATAGAAATAAACGTAAGAAGATAGAAGTTTACTCAGATTCAGACTACGCTGGATGTCCTGATACAAGACGCAGCACTACAGGTTTCGTTGTTATTAAGAACGGCGCAGCAATTACATGGTCAAGTAAAAGACAGACAAGTGTCACCTTATCCACTATGGAAGCTGAATTCATGGCAGCCTGTGAAGCCACTAAGGAGATCTTGTGGATAAATCATATTATGAGTGGCATTGATCCAGTTACATACGAAAGCGGAGCTACTCCAATCACTTTAAATATTGATAATCAAAGCGCAATAAGTTTCATCAAGAATGGCAATGTGAATAAACGCACATAACATATTGATGTTAGATACAATTTTGTGAAAGAAAAGTATCAGACGGGACAAATTGAAATGAATTATGTACCTACCGAACTACAATTAAGTGACATATTTACTAAAGTTTTGTCAAAAGCTAAATTTGAAAAATTTAGAGAGTTAATAGGTATACATAGCATGTAATATGCTGATATTTTTGTTGTAAATGTCATAGAGTACGTTTACACAGCGCTTTTATTCCGGTTTAACAATAACCGATGTAATAAAACCGTTTCAAGTGGTGGTGTTTACACGTACGAGAATAAGTGACGTCACCTGGAATTATAATTCCGATTTGAAATACGCTATAAGTTCGATGGCGTACCAACAAGAAATCCCAAAATTCAACTAGAGATATTGGCTACTTACTGTATATTCACTTGACTTCACTTCATAACCAAACTCAACGTGTAACGTAGACAGAAAATAGAGGTTATATATCATCTGACGTGTGTCGTTATTCTTCAGTAAAAGCGCTAAATATAAGAATATGACAGATATTCAGTTAGCTATTTCCAGTTTCACTCAATTAGCACAGCAATCATTGATGCAGTTATTGGAGTATTACCATAAAGCGGTATCTAAAATTCGAAGACGTAATTTTGAAGTCATGCTTCAATATACACTCATCCAAACAATTAAAGGAACAAGAATTTAAACATTTTTTTTGGGTGTTTTTTGAAGTGCTGTATCTTTGTGAAAAATGGTCGTATCGAAATAAAACAAAAATCATTTTAAAGCGTCAAGTTTCTAGTTTTGAGATTTTTTAGCATAATTTTTTTTGAGTTACGGTTATCGCGCAATCAAAAGAAATAGTGCGACACAAAAATTTTCCAATTTTTTAAATTTTTTTTAAGGGTCCTCGGGCTTGGGAAATTTTTTTTCAGTTAAACCAATGCATTGGTCAGTTAACTTGTTTATTCAGCTTTAATTTGCTTTTTTTTTGGTCTCTCTCAATTTTTTTTCGCCGAGATATCTACCTTTAAATGAAAAATGATTCTTTTGTCTTCGATCATCAATATATCAGCAACTAATGATTAAACAGTAAATTTAAGGGCAGTTTTAAAAACTTGAATAAATTTCCTACAAGACCCCTTCATGACTTTATTAGAAAAAAAAATTTTTTACCCTCACCATTAGTGTGAAAAAGTACAAAAAAATGACCTTTTATGTTCTTTTAGTAAATCTATCGCTACTTTACAAATATTGATGGGAAGATTAATGTTGCCAGGTGATTTTACAGCTTAATGTACCTCCAATAGCCCTGTAAATTTTTAAATTGATCCATCGAACCGTTTTTCCGAACCGACTGATCAAATTTTGCTTGCGTATTAATTCGATTCCAGCATGCGAGACAAAATTATTTTACAATTTCGTACGGTTCCCGCTGCGAAAGAATTAATTAATGCAATTAATTCAAGATGAGTAAAATTATGGTACGCAAAAGCCGAATCGAGTCAAAAATGAGTCAGTATTGTTTCTTGAAATGTTTTAAAAATTTTGAAAAAAAAATTCAAAATTTAAAAAAAAATATTTTTTTAATTTTTTGGAATTTTTTTTCTCCATTTCAAATTTAACAAGTAACTAATGCAAAACTGTAAATAAAATCAAAAATCGAAAATCGTTTTCTACATTTTGATGATGATTACACAATGTTATGTTCCAGTCTGTTACACAAGTTACACAATACACATGTTCCTTTAATTGTTTTGTAAAACTCTGATCAATCGGTCCGGAAAAACGGTTCGATGGATCAATTTAAAAATTTACAGGGCTGTTGGAGGTACATTAAGCTGTAAAATCACCTGGCAACATTAATCTTCCCATCAATATTTGTAAAGTAGCGATAGATTTACTAAAAGAACATAAAAGGTCATTTTTTTGTACTTTTTCACACTAATGGTGAGGGTAAAAAATTTTTTTTTTCTAATAGTCATGAAAGGGTCTTGTAGGAAATTTATTCAAGTTTTTAAAACTGCCCTTAAATTTACTGTTTAATCATTAGTTGCTGATATATTGATGATCGAAGACAAAAGAATCATTTTTCATTTAAAGGCAGATATCTCGGCGAAAAAAAATTGAGAGAGACCAAAAAAAAAGCAAATTAAAGCTGAATAAACAAGTTAACTGACCAATGCATTGGTTTAACTGAAAAAAAATTTCCCAAGCCCGAGGACCCTTAAAAAAAATTTAAAAAATTGGGAAATTTTTGTGTCGCACTATTTCTTTTGATTGCGCGATAACCGTAACTCAAAAAAAATTATGCTAAAAAATCTCAAAACTAGAAACTTGACGCTTTAAAATGATTTTTGTTTTATTTCGATACGACCATTTTTCACAAAGATACAGCACTTCAAAAAACACCCAAAAAAAATGTTTAAATTCTTGTTCCTTTAATTGTTTGGATGAGTGTATAATAGCAACAACTCCACAAACAACGTTGTTAGATATTGGGCCACTTTTGCGGTTAAGAAGAGAGAAAAGATTATTTACTACCTGGAAGAGGATTGGATTGAAACATTTCGCATGACAAAAGAGACGTTTCAATGGATCTGTGAACAACTTAGAGAAGATCTCTCACCGGATGATAATTATGTTCGAACAACAGAACCCGTTTCAGCTGAAAAGAAAATTGCAATTACTATTTGTTTTTTAGCAAGTTGTTGCGAATGTCGTATGATTGGCAACAGTTTTGGCGTTCACAAGTCGACTGTCTGGAAGTGCGTTCATAGAGTTGTTAATAGCATTAATAAAATATTAATGCGTGATTATCTGAACATACACGACGAAGTAGAATGCAAATACATTGCATCTCTGTTTGAAATAAAATCAAATATTCCACAAATAGTGGGAGCAATTGATGGGACGCATATTCCCATTCTCCCGCCATATGATGGATACCGAGACTTCATTAATAGAAAGGGGTGGCCTTCAATAATTCTTCAGACAGTAGTTGATCATAACTATCGGTAAATCAAATAAATGGAATGAAAGTAAGTCCATACGACCACTTGAAAATAATTTTAAAACGTCAATTGTCAAGCCCCAGGTGCTTGTCATGACGCATCAGTATTCAGAAGGTCAGGGTTATTCCAAAATCATGATACTTTAATACCTAAGGTGAGTATGATCGCTCAGCCATATGCCTTGTTTGCAAGAGCTTAGTGCTAATCATTAGTACAAACTCCATTAGTAAATAGGATCTGCTTCTATTCTTGCATTTGTTCCTAATGTTTAGTACTAATACTTCGGTTTTACATGTCCCAAAATTGATGTGACTGGTTAGTACTAATGATTAGCACTTAGCTCGTGTAAACAAGGCTATATTCATAGGAACCGAGGTGTATAAATAAACGATAATAAGCAAATTGTGTGATTCATTTCAGAAAACAAAGACAGTTAATGGAATGGAAATACCATATATGATTATTGGTGACCCTGCATACCCTCTTTTACCATGGCTCATGAAAGGATATACAAAATGCAATAGACTTAGCCCTGCGGAGGAATCTTTTAATGTTTACCTGAACTCTGCCAGAGTTTGCGTGGAAATTGCTTTTGGTAGACTGAAAGCACGTTGGCGATGTCTCATGAAGAGATTCGACGTACATTATTCATTTGTACCAAATGTGGTAGTAGCATGCTGCATTCTTCATAATATAGTACAAAGCAGGAAATAAGTATTCATACCAGCATGGGAGAATGCGCTACAAGAAGCTGATCCACATATTTCTCAACTATGACGGATGCCCAGTGTAGCCGTGAAAATATGGAAGCTTCTGAAATCAGGAATACTCTGAAAGACTACTTAGCAGATAACTTTCCCTTACGAACAGCATTTTAAACTCAATCCGGCATTATTTGTAAATACAATATATTTTTTAACGCCCAGTTAAAGTTCATGTACTAAATTTGGGCATAAAAAATAATTTTTAGACAACAATTATTGATACTTTTTGTTATTTATTATTTGTTCAATTTTAAATTGTATAATTTAAAAAAATAAACATTTTTATTAAAATATTGATGGTTTAAAAAAATAATTTTTTTACCACTTTCCCAAAAAAAAGGAAAAACAACTTGAGCATGAGATCATAATAAAAGTTTAATAGGTAACAAAATTTACATAAATCTATATAAAACAAATAGTAAAGTATAACATATTAAGAGTTATCAGGATTTTTAGGAGTGGGTGAAGACTGCAAAGAAATATTACTTGGAACAATATTGAAGAATGATGAAAGGACATGATGGTTTTCAGTATTATCTGAAGATACAACTGATATTGTATTAGAATGACAAGAAGGTGATGGAGAAGTAGGATTCCTAGGACTAACGGATTGTAGAATGAGGCGTACAGGCTTTGGTGATACCATATTAGATCCAAGCCATAATAATAATAACGGCTGAGGTGTATAATTTTGTGTTGGTGTTGATGGACTTTGAGAGAAAGATCGGTTAAATGAATTATTTGGTGAAATCGGAGATGAAACCTGAATTGGACTTAGAGGTGGCTGTGATTTATTTCGTAATCCGTTTAATAGCTGGTTTGTCATATCACTCATTCTCTGTTTATGCCCTTCGAGCATTTGCTGCAGCAGCTGTTTTTCGAAGTCTTGCTGTTCCCTTATTACATTCAGCAAAAAATTTTCCTGGGTACGCAAGACTTCATTTTGTTTTGCAATGTTAGCATAATTGTAAATTACATTTTGTAATGACCGGTCATTTCTTTTGTTTCTTGCTCCGGATTTTGAATTGTTGTTTGAAGGTATCGTGCCAGCATAATTTTCAGAAGGTGAATTACTATTTTCAGCACCTTCAAAAGTATCGGCCGATCCTTCTGTTTCTTCCTGAGATAAAAATAATGGTTCAGGATCTTTTGAAGATCCAGGAATAGCTCCATCTCTCTCATCTGGTACATTATCATATAGGTTTTAATCTAAAAGCACGTGAAAAATAAGTGAACTATTCAAATTACGTAAATATAACATTGACAACTTTGAACGTTTATACAATGAACATGACAACTTACCAATGGTATTATCGTCTAATATCACTTCAACATAGGAAGTAGAGTCCAACCCTTCCTGGACATCTATTGGACGATCGCCGAGAAGTTCAATCATTTGTTCAAAATAGATGAACTTTTTTCTGGTGTTGCCACTGCCACTCTTTGCCAATGACTTCTTACACTGGTTATATTGCACTACATAAACGAAATGTTTCGTTAAAATTATGCTGTGAAAATATTTAAGTAATAGATAAAGTGGCAATTACTTACTTCTTAATATTTTGAAGCGCATTTGCATTTGTTTGCTATTTTTAAAGAAGAAACCGCTTTTATTCATCGGGGCTTCTAAACTCTCATCGACTGCACCAATCTTAAAAAAAATACTTCGTCTCCTCTACGTCCCACGAATCACGCTTTCTTCTGTTTTCCATCTTAAGTAAAGAATATAGGTACCACAGAATAAAATAACAAATATAATCATTAAACCACAGAACGTACAGAACAATAAATATAATATGTTAAACTACAAATACACTTAACGAACTTAACTGTGGAGTAACGACTCTTTTTCAAATGTTAATGCGAAGTGCGTTACAATGAAATCCCTAACTTCGCAGATACTTATATTTTTTGGAGTTGGCTAAATAGATATGATTATACCCATGCGGTTTACACGCGTTTTTATTCCTGCTCTATTCCGGTTTAGTTATGCTATTCCCGTAGACCAAGAGGAATAGCATAACTAAACCCGATTAGTTATGTCGGGTGTAAATACCCGGTTATAGTTAAACCAGAATAAAAGTGCTGTGTAAACGTACTCATAGACATAAACATGATAGAAGATACTCTTTTAGTGGGAGTGTTGAGATTAAAAGTAGTATCTACATATTTAACAAGTTGGCAATACTGTTCATTGTCTATGCTCTTGGTAATGTATTTCATGTATGCGATGCATAATCTATGAAACGTACAACATTTGATTGTAATAATTGAACTCGTTTTTGTAACAAACATTATTAATTAATAATTTTCATAGTTTAGTAAATGGGTGCTTTATTTAATCAGGACCTCATCAGTATTTTACAAAGCACATGTGCATAACTATTTGCATATGTACCTATTCATAAAAAAAATATTGTAATGGAATTGATTACAATTTTTGTGCCAATTAAATGATACTTTTGTCTCAGTGTTTTCTATCTCAATGTTACTATTTAAAGCATGTAATTATAGGATCGACTTTTATATAATCGAGACAATAAAATTACAGCAGGGGTCCATTTTCCATGTACAGTCGCCTGCAGAACTCGTCTGGCACCCTAAAGGCTAGAATCGCTTACAACAGATTCCAAATTTAAAGACAAACATCATCGGTTATCATTTTCTATCAAGTTTAATATATTTAAATACTAAAATTCGGAATATCAAATATTTATTGCCACAAAATTTACGTATACAATTTTCAATAGATTACACAATAATTTAATTGCACAAATATATATGAGTACCTATGTATTATAAACGAAGAGTAGTTCTTTATCTAGCAAATGAATTTCAAAATATCTGTCTTTGTTTGATACATGGAGAAATGATTTAAATATTATAATAATCAAATGGGAGGAGCTTACTATGTTTCTGATAAACGAAAATGAAAACAAACTGCAAGACCATTAATGCAGGCGACTGTACCTCCTGAGACCCGAGAAGAATGCAGTTAAGGCATTGCTAAATCATGTCTTTATTTCAAATACATGTAAATACTTATTATATTGAATGAATAAAAAAACTCAGTTAGAAATCTAATAAATATATTTTAGGATGTAGGAGTCATTCCATGTCAAATCAACACAATTTTAATGAAAAATTTACCTCACCATCTCAGATTTTCATGAAATTTGACTCAATTGTACTATTCATTTAGACTTGGAAAAATATCAAATTTTATAGAGATATATCTACTGGTTTTGAAATTACAGCTATGTAAAGTTTTCAAAAATTGGTCAAAAAACCGTGATGGAAAATTTTTGAAATGCTCTGGAAGCTGATCTAATTGACTTAGAGAATTGGGCGGGGTGTCATTGTACAGTATATTTCACACAATATGGGTTAAGAAAAAAAATGTCTTCAAAATCAAAGTCAAAATTTTGATTTTTAATATTACAACAAGTACGGTTTCAAAAATTTTCAAATTAATACCAAACATAGTCATTATAGTTGTGAATCACTTGGTAAAATATAAATGTGGGATGACAATGGGTTCTATGTTAAAATAATTTAAGACTGAAGCTCGAATTTAAAAATCGCTCTGTATTTAGACTGTGAAAAATTCAACAATGCTAAAATTTATACTTGCATGAACATGAACATTAATATGAAGTAACAATACATTACTTAATTCAAAATGGGCTATTACTTGCCACAGAAGCATGGCCCTCGCATTACCACGGGCCCCCGAACTGGAATTGTTGCGAGCCCCTTAAGAAATTTTTTTCGTCCATGCAGGTTTCTTTGAACGACCTTTTTTAAGGTCTTTAAATAGAAAAAAATAAATAATAACAAAGTTTATTTTTAAGACCTTTCATTTCAAAATTTTAATTCATAAATTCATAATTCATTTACAAGAAAAACATGAATTCTCCCAGTCGGGGTCACAGGATTTACTTTTGTATATATTTTTAATTATAACTGAAGATTTTTTGTAGTATTGTTGATTTATTTGCAACAAGATTACTTACTTAAAAAATGATGAAAGCTAATAGTTTTATTTATTTATTTTTGATTCAAACTAAACTCGATCCAATAAGGTTACCACATACAGCTTACATGTCATTGTATTCGTGAATAGTTGGACATTAATAAATTGGAATTTTGAAACTTGGATTACTGGTACTTAAAATATAACAATACAGCTTTTTATTACATTGAACTAGCTACTATGTCATGTGTAAAATTTACCTAACATTTTTTAATAGCATAAATATTTCCTGTATACACAGTGATTTTTAAATTCAAGCTTCAGTCTTAAATTATTTTAACATTGAACCCATAATCATCCCACATTTATATTTTGCCAGGTGATTCACAACTATAATGACTATTCTTGGTATTAATTTGAAAAGTTTTGAAAAAGTTTTATTAATTCCAGTTGGAGGGCCCATGATAATGCGAGGGTCATGCTTCTGTGGCAAGTAATAGCCCATTTTGAATTTAGTAATGTATTGTTACTTCATATTAGTGTTCATGTTCATGCAAGTATAAATTTTAGCACTATTGAATTTTTCACAGTCTAAATACAGAGCGATTTTTAAATTCGAGCTTTAGTCTTAAATTATTTTAACATAGAACCCATTGTCATCCCACATTTATATTTTACCAAGTGATTCACAACTATAATGACTATGTTTGGTATTAATTTGAAAAATTTTAAAACCGTACTTGTTGTGAAATTAAAAATCAAAATTTTGACTTTGATTTTGAAGACATTTTTTTTCTTAACCCATATTGTGTTGTATATCATTGGAATCGGTGTGAAATATGCTGTAAAATGACACCCCGCCCAATTCTCTAAGTCAATTAGATCAGCTTCCAGAGTATTTCAAAAATTTTCCATCACGGTTTTTTGACCAATTTTTGAAAACTTTACATAGCTGTAATTTCAAAACCAGTAGACATATCTCAATAAAATTTGATATTTTTCCAAGTCTAAATGAATAGTACAATTGTGCCAAATTTCATGAAAATCTGTGATGGTGAGGTTTATACCCTGTGTTGATTTGACATGGAATGACTCGTAGGTACAAAAATTGAATGGTAAGTAAAAAAAATATTTATTAATAATTATATAAGTACACTTAACAAAAAAATTATTAATGTTGTGCGAATACAAATCTTTTATTTTAATAATTAAACGTAATTAAAAAACAAGTTTAAATTAAATCACATATTTAATAATTTCCATACATTTTCTGAGGATTCATGTGCTTTATTTTTCATTTTAATCCAAATATTAAGAACTTCTTCGTCTATACTCCAACAGTTTATAATACATTATTTATGTATTTTTGTTATTAATAATTAATACATATGCCATAACGGTACACAGCAGTAAAACAACATTATTTATTAACATTAATCAGTCATTTTCTAATCAAACGAACGAAAACAATTTTTACAAAGACATTTTGATTGTTTGATAAAAATTTCAAATGTGTACTTGCATGCGGTAAATTCAAAATAGGCTTCAGATAGGCTTACCAAAATGGTACGAAATTTGACAAAATGGTACGGTTTCAACTTTTTAAATTGTTGTGATTAAAGAACTTTTTTTGTCGCCCCCAACCTCTGATACTACAAATGTTAAAATTGTTAGAAATGTATTTGAATTATTATTTTTTATTTAATTATACCCTTTATTTTATTATGTGTTAAAAGACATCAATTATCAAGTAATTAAACCGTCAATACTGAAAATTAGATATAGACGAAAATTTAAGGTACGTTTCGTTTTTACTTTATTTTTATTGGTGTTATTCATAATAAATAATTATATAAAAATCTTTGTGGGGCAAAAGGTACGGTCAGAGCTGAGGTACGATTTTGGTACGGTCGGGTCATAAATAGTACGAAAACCGTACTAAAAAGTACGTTCTGGCAACACTGGTGATACTAGCGCTATAGTGACGCTAGTGAAAATCTTCATCCCTTCCATATGGAGTTACCATAACCTGGCCCCAATGTCTCGTCGTCATTTCAATTATTAAACGCGATTAAAAAACAAGTTTTAATTAAATCATAGTGAGCATTCATAGGCATAGTGTCAACAATGAATTAAGCGTTTGTACTTTTGATTCAATAATAATTAAAACATGTTATATCTTTCTTATGAGTTATTTTAAGTAATTATATGTTATAATTTTTTAAGCTGATATGATTTTTACCAATAAAAAATATACAGGGTATACCCTACGAAAAAGAAAACTTTACATCACTTCCGGTTCAACCGAAAGTGACAGAAAATAAAAAATAAGATTTTAAAAATATTCGGAAAAAATACAAATCTCGGAAACTATAAGAGATAGAGATTCGATTAAATGAGAGAAAAGTTACCTAGGGACAGTTCAATGGTGTATTTACATTTCACAAAAATTTCATAGCCTACCAGATATTAGTCAAAAACTATTTTAGTCCGAATTTTTCCATCGTGAATATTTCTTAAGCGACTTGAAATTAAAAAAAAATGTTTCAAATAAATGCTGTAGGGTTTAGTATTGTCTATTAAGAAATATTTTTTTAATTTTCAGAAATCTCGTAGTTTTTCAGATATGAGACTAACTTATGTTTTCTTAAATAGGAGCAATATGAAATTTTGTATGATATGCAACTTGATGCACTTACTTTTCAAAATATCTCAAAAAATGATCAAAAAGTATTTTTTATTTATTTAATACATTGTAGGATTCAAAGATGGCTATGACAAACAACAATAAGATTTAAAAACAACTGAAATTTTTCTTTAAGCTAACGTAGCATGAATTAACTATTGTATTAATAAAAAAAGACATATTTTATTTATTTAATATAAAATACCAGTCAAAGGTGGTTATGGCTGTCAACAATAAGTTATTAAATTAACTTATAAAAAACCTGATTAGTAATTAATTGTATTCATAAGAAAAATTTAAAAAAAATTAAAACAACTTTTGAAAGGCTATAGCCGGGTAAGCATGCAAAACATGCATTAAACAGTGCATTTTTCAAATGGAAAGCCGGTTAGACCCTTTAAAATTATTATTAGAAGCATTACTAACCATCAGACCTACGTCGACGCAAAATGAAAGAAATTTTTCAACGTTCGGAATATTTGTAACAAAGCAAAGATCCAGACTTTCGGACCGGGCCATTAACACTTTGTGCTTTTTGAAATTTCATTTCAAAAAGAAAACAGTTTAGTTTTTATTTTTAAGTATGTAGGTACCTATTATTAAATGTTTTATTATTTTTTATTGTTATTATTATAAATGTTTAAGAGAATCCTATGAAAATGTAAAAAATATATATACATTTAGAGAATTCCCGGAAATTCCCGGTATAACTAAAACCTCAAAAAAAAAAAATATTAAGAAAATCGACTAAAAAGCAGAAAATAAAATGTGGTTAGACTCTTTTCGTATTAAATATTACATTTTTTAAAAAGTCGAGATTTTTTTTAAAACTTTTCTACATAGTATGAACAAAATCGATTTTTTTTTATTAATTAATTTATTTTCTGCTTTTTAATAGGATTCAAGATGAAAATTATTTACAAAAATAGTTTTTTTTTTTATAGTTTATTAAATACAATTTAAATATGTAAATTACACCGCTTGAATTTATCAGATTATTCATTAGAATGTGTTGATTTGAACTGACTTTTAATTTTGCTACTAAATTCACACTGTTCAAATTTAAAAGGTCACTCATTACAATGTGTTATTTTATGCTTATTCAAAGAAGGTCTATTTTTGAAACTAAATTCACATTGGTCGCATTTAAAAGGTCGCTCATTAGAATGTGTTAATTTATGTGAATTCAAATGACCTTTATTTTTGAAACCATATCCACACTGCTCGCATTTAAAAGGTCGCTCATTAGAATGTGTCAATTTATGTGAATTTAAAACATTCTTTCGAGTACAACTATATTCACACTGCTCGCATTTAAAAGGTAGATTATTAGAATGTGTTAATTTATGTGAATTCAAATGATTTTTATTTTTAAAACTATATTCACATCGTTCGCATTTAAAAGGTCGATCATTAGAATGTGTCAATTTATGTGAATTCAAACTACTTTTAGTTTTGCTACTAAATTCACACTGCTTGCATTTAAAAGGTCGCTCATTAGAATGTGTCAATTTATGTGAATTCAAATACATTTTAGTTTTGAAACTAAATTCACATAAGTCGCATTTAAAAGGTCGCTCATTAGAATGTAACACTTTATGTGAATCCAAATTGCTTTTAGTTTTGAAACTATATTCACACTGCTCGCATTTAAAAGGTCGCTCATTGGAATGTTTTAATATATGTCTATTCAAATTACTTTTTAGTGTACAACTATAATCACAGTGCTCGCATTTAAAAGGTCGATCATTAGAATGTATCAATGTATGTTTATTTAAAGTACTTTTATCTTTGCAACTATAGTCACACTGTTCGCATTTAAAATGTTTATCATTAGAATCTGTAAATTTATGCGTATTTAATGTATTTTTATCTTTCAAACTGTATTCACATAAGTCGCATTTAAAAGGTCGCTCTTTAGAATGTGTTAATTTATGCGCTGGTAAGATATGTTTCTTTTTAAATTCTTTCAAGCAGATATTACACTTATACTTCTTTATATTGCCACTCTGGTTAGTAAATATATAGTCAGTTTTATTTTCATTGCTTGAATTTGAATATTGATCACTGTTTTCACTAAGGTCTTCATTTTCCGTTGGTTCATTTTTAATTTCGATGTCTGCCACATTTTCTTGTTTAATTTCCAAATCTTCCTGCAAAACAACAATTTGAGTATTAATACTTCCGGTTTTTATCAGTAGCATATCGATTGGGGGAGGGTTAAAGGGGCATTTACCCCGGGCGGCAGTTTGTTAAGAGCGACAAATTCTAAACAAAAATGTCTTCAATTTTCATATTTAGCTTATAATGCAAGGGCGGGGGGTTAAATTTGCCATCTGTCTCGGGCGGCAGAAACCTACGGTACGCCACTGGTTTACATGTCCCGATATTGGTGCGAGTGGTTAGTACTAATGATTAGCCTCGTGTAAACGAGACTTTATCTAACAATACAGTCGGGACTCGTTTATTGTAACGCTCGTTTATTTTTAACTCTCGTTTATCGTAAATGCCGACTTTCGTTTATTGTAAATTTTTTCTCCTTCACCTCCCACCATTCTCGAGTCATGGCGTAAACGAACATATTTTTGAAATTTTTGTAGAATTAATTAGAGACACTTATCACCGTCGTCACTCGTCACCTTGCTCATATTCCAAATTAAAAGTAAAGTAAAATTATTTCATTATCACGATTAACTATTAACGATAAATATTAAATACCAAGGTTTACATACATAGTCTCTATAGCTCCTTGACCAATCAGCGTTGGCGCGGGATTTCAAGTCACCACGAAGACGTATTCAAATGTTTGACATCAATCACATAACGTATTGCCAACTTAAGAATAGTAAAAATGATACTTCCCGAATAGACAAAATTGTCTGTGATAGTTTTTTCATGATTTTGCAATGTCGAATTTGTACTTCTTTGGTTGTATATGTTGTTAAAATATCAAAAAATACGAAGACAAGAATAAATAAAGGATTTCTTGTATTTGATATTCTATTATACATTTATAACATTTGAATACATCTTCGTGGTGACTTGAAATCCCGCGCCAACGCTGATTGGTCAAGGATTTACACATAACTTGGTGTGAGCCCCTCTCGACTTGAAATAAACGCGAGTCATATGATTCAGAAGGTTTAAAATAAATGAGTCCCGACTGTACTATAAAGTTAATTGGGAATTATCAATGTTAGAAACTAAAACACATGCAAGAATAATTTTACTAATAACAATTAGCAAATAATTTATTTAATAGTATATTAACGAGCACTGAAATATGTACTGTATAGGTTAATGTTGAAAAATAAAGAAACCAAATAAATTCGCTTTAAAAAAATATTCTTATTTTATAGTTAAATGTTCCTAATCAACCAAATAATAATCATTTTGTACGTTTTTTATTACTTGAAAATTGATTTGACTAAACGTTTACCATTTCAGCCCAAAATTTAGCCCGTATTTAATGAGTCATAAGAAACATCCACGATAAATAACCGAAAATTGTTTATCCACACAATCTTTAGCACTGACTGGAACAACCCATATTTATAACGAAAATAATACGATTGTTTTGGAGCCGCTGTTTTAACTATCTTTATACGCATGCGCGTCAAATGTCAAACAATACAATATGTACTGGCTGTCAACATTTAACCTTTATTTATTAATATAATTATTTAACTATTTATTTTTCATTACCTGACATTCTTGTTTATAATATGTTGCAAATTCATCCAAAGTTTCAATATCTTGCAAATGATCGATTTCTTCTTTTATATCTTCTTGTTTTACAGGAAACATTTTTATACACTTTCAATTTTGAGGTCCAATTTCACAATATAAATTATAATAATAAATAAAACTTCAACTGTGGACTACGATATCAAAACAATATTAACAGATTCATTGAAAACTATCTCAAAATAGTAATCAGTATAATACAACGAATATAGCAATTACATCTAGTTATTTTAATGGCGGACATCTGCTAATTCTGCTACATACCAGCGTTTCTCAACAGTCGATTGAATTGGTCAACAACTGACAGTTCTTTTCCATTAAAATATATTAATGATGATATCGCGATATTGTAATTATATTAACGATTTACTGCACTAGTTATTAAAATAAAAACTATTGATTAAAATTTAAAATCCAAAGCAATAAACGTTGACAATTATAGTTGATCATCAAACACAACTTTAAAAAAAAAACTGACATGGGAGCCACGGAACTTTCTTATACCATATTTTAAAGAACTAGTGTGTTTAATATATGGTAATACTGAGAGTGAACAGTACGTGAATCTAATTTTATTTTAAAAATCATCACTAATTAATAAAAGATAGAATAAAATAAATGGGACCTAATTAAATTAATAAATATTATCTACAACATGTATTAAATCAATTTTTTTGAACGTAATTACTTAATCGGAAAATTTTCAAATTATTTTTGAAATGGTACGAATAAAAAAGAAATGTTTTAGATATAGTCCAGACTTTCTAGGCTAAAAAGTACTTAAAATAGGAATTTTTAGGTACAGTTTTGCTACTTACAGGATATGTTACAATTGTGGTTTTGAATGGTACCCTATGTTTGCTCCGTTTTTGGCTGTCCGCGTCAGAGGTTAACCATGGTTCAATTGCAAAATTCTGCAGATTTTCTGATTTTTGTCTAAATAAGTAATATACAAAAAAAAATTTCAAATAAAAGTTAATGCCATATTGTGTTATTTACTTCATGTTATAGAAAAATTATGTTTGTTTATAAAATAAAAGAAAGTCTAGTCTTGTAAAATTACTGAATGAAAAATAATAATAAATTCTTAGACCAATTTATTTTGGTAATGTTTTACTATATTAAATAGCACAAGTGGCTGTTAAAATTGATAATTATTCACATACAAATTCCACTGGAAACTAAAATGTTACATCAGGTTATGGGCCCAGGCAGATTATTGTGTGTGTAATGGGATTATTCAAATTTGAAATAAACATGCTAGTCAAGAATAGTTAAACAGTCTGTGAAAGTTGTCCATATAGTCAAGAATAGTCAAGATGGATACTGTCAAGTCTCAATTAGAAATGCTTAAAGAAGATGCACAACGAAATTCGAATTATGACTCCTGGAGGTTCAAGTTAGATTTAACTTTGAATAATAAGAAGATATATGATATAGCCACTGGCGTGAAGGTAAAGCCGAGCGGAGATGATCAAGACGCTGTAATGTCTGCATGGATGGATAAAGATCTTGAAGCACAGACACTTATAGGTTTGAACTGTAGTAGCCCTATAGCAAATAAAATATCGAAATGTAAGTCTGCGTATGCAATGTTACAAACATTGTATAGCAAAAGGTATGATTCGTCGATAGAGGGTTTGCAAAGATTATTTTTCGCATATAGATATGATGAGAGAAAGTCGGTTATTGAAAATTGCCTGCAGCTACAAGAGTATGCAGATAAACTTGTTGCAGAACGAGAAGAAGTTAAAGAATCCTGGATAATGCAAAGGATTTTAGGTATGTTATCGCCTAAGATACATCATTTCAGAACATCCTGGGACAATGTGACAGGCACCGATAGATGTCTTGCGACCATGTTTGATCGATTAAAATTGAAGGAAGACAGATTAAATGAAGATAGTGCAAATCAAAACAGCAAGTCGACTCCTCAAGATGCATTCATTTCTAAACGTGATCAAAAATCAGTAAGATCTTCAAATTCAAGCGATGATAATTTTGAATGTTTTAAATGTGGAAAGAGGGGACATAAGAAGCAAAATTGTAAGGGTAAGCTGTGTTGCAATATATGCAAAGCAAAGGGACATTATGCAAAAGAATGTCCATCGAAAGATGTTAATCACTATACCAGGTCAGATAAGGGAAATTCAAGTAACAGACATGCCTGTATTACTGTAAGTTTGTCTGCTGCAAATTCAAGTAAAGAAATGAAAGAAGAATTTGAAAACTGTTGGTATCAAGATTGTGCTGCTACTCAGCATATGGGTTCACATAAAGAATGGTTCATAAATTACATTGAACTTGAAAGGCCATGTATGGTGATGATGCAACAGAATTAGAAGGCATTGGAACTGGAGACATTGAAATGGAGGCTTTTAATGGAGAGTACTGGAATAAAATAGTATTGAAAGATGTTTTGTATATTCCAAAAATGCCATTCAATCTTTTCTCAGTGAGTAGTATGTTAGATAAAGGATACAAGCAATTAGCAGATAAAGAAATCTCAATCTTCAAAAATTCAAATGATGAGATAATAGTCTTAGCCATAAGAAATGATAAATTGTTTAAAATGCAATTTCGTCAATAGTTTGAAAAATGTTTTGCAAATGTGTCAATCAAGAAATGGCATGAAAGATTTGCACATCAGAATGTAAAATATGTAAGAGATATATTAAATACTCATGGTATCAAGTTTCAAGATGATTGGAACGATTATGTCTGTCCAGGTTGTGTTTATGGAAAGCAACATAGAGTGCCACATCCTTTAAATCCAAAGAGAGCTACCAAACCACTAGAATTAATTCATGTAGATTTATGTGAAATGGACATTTATTCCTTAGGAGGAGCAAAGTATTTTCTACTGTTTAAAGATGATTATACACGTTATACAGGGTAGTTCAATAGTGCGTCCGGCTTTCCTAGCGCACTTCCCGAAGGAGATAGAAAAAAGTTTGGTACATAATATTATTGGTTTAAAAAGATCAACGTCGTAAAATTATTTTCAACAATACAGGCTGTCCCATTTTTGCGGTATAACAAAAACAGAGATTTTTTAAAATGGAATACCCTGTAACGTTTTATGTCCTCCGATGTCGTTTTTAAACCTCTACATTAACGTCTTTTCATTTTTTTACTTACAAGGGGAGATCATATCTAGGGAAGTTGGGATTTTAGTCAGCTTTGGAGAGGTGAATCTAGACCAAAAATAAGGAGACACGTGTTCGAGAACTCATCTGGGCAGCCCTTATTAGTAAAGATATTAAATTTTGAAAATTGGTATATTTCCTTAAGCTCTTATGTACTGTAATAAGCATCTACGTTAACAATCCTTCAATGGCTGTGCGTGTAGAGCGCCGGCTTATGATCCAAAGAACACAGGTTCGAATCCCGTACCCTGTACAAAATAATTTTTATTTTTATTTTCAATTGTTTCTTACTTTTTATTTTTTTTACATATAGATTACCAGTACCTGCTATTTATACATTATGCTTTTTATGTAAACATATCGATAATACATATATGTTTTTTGGGTTGAAATACACATGTAAAGTTTTGAATAGTTTATTTATGATGTTATTTTTATTGAAACTACGTATATAATTTACCAATTAAAAATATATTTCAATTAATCAAATTTATTTGATACCTAAATAAATTATTTTTTACTTTTATTTAATTTTTTTCATTCAAATACATTATCGGTCTTCTATACTATTGAAAATATTATTATTTCTATTTTTTTTCCTTTTTGGCCTTATAATTAAATTATTTACAGCTAGTTATTTGTTTATATTTATATTTCTTTAATTAAATAAAACAAGTAAGATTTTACGATATTATTATTTTTATTTTATAATAAATGATGCACATTTTGGAATATTTAAAAGTTTAACAATTGAAATATATTTTTAATTGGTAAATTATATACGTAGTTTCAATAAAAATAATCTATTTAAAACTTTACATGTGTATTTCAACCCAAAAAACATATATTATCGATATGTTTACCTAAAAAACATAATGTATAAATAGCAGGTAGTGGTAATCTATATGTAAAAAAAATAAAAAGTAAGAAACAATTGAAAATAAAAATAAAAATTATTTTGTACAGGGTACGGGATTCGAACCTGTGTTCTTTGGATCATAAGCCGGCGCTCTACACGCACAGCCATTGAAGGATTGTTAACGTAGATGCTTATTACAGTACATAAGAGCTTAAGGAAATATACCAATTTTCAAAATTTAATATCTTTACTAATAAGGGCTGCCCAGATGAGTTCTCGAACACGTGTCTCCTTATTTTTGGTCTAGATTCACCTCTCCAAAGCTGACTAAAATCCCAACTTCCCTAGATATGATCTCCCCTTGTTAGTGACAGTGTTGCCAAATTAGAATTTTTTTCCCGAAAAATAATCCATATTCAGGGTCAACAAAATCGTAGCGACCTCGTTTTTTTTGAAGTGATGAATTTTTTTAGCAATAATGTTAGTCCAGGTAAAGAATAACATTTTGATAATAAACAATTTTAATTTAGTTCTACAAGGTGTTAATAAAAAAATGGCAAAGTTTGCAATCTTCAAAATGATGAAACTCATTTTTTTCAAATGTGACTACCCTTTTTTTATTTCACTATTCGATGAGTTTTTTTTCTCCTTTTCAGTTTGTATAGGGGATATCTTATGTCTAAACCCCATACTTTCTGTGATGTTCAATAATTTTCACAAAAGTAACCATTTCACCACGTTTTTATGCACCGAAGTAGGCTGTGCTGATGCAAAATAAATACAAAAATATCAGAGCGTCCCCCCCTCCATTTTCTAAAATATCTATTCAAAAAATCTGAAAAAAATTCAGAATGTAGCTTTGAATTAGTACTTTCACTGAGAATTATAACGAACACTGTCAAAGTTATTTTGGACCCCTTCCCATAGACTGAAAATTGTACCTACTCAATTTTTTTTTCACTTACCCCATTGAGTGGGGTATCTTTAGATAGGTCTCCTAAAATGCAACAAAAAATGTTATATGACCTTTTGATTTTAACTCTTCAGTCACGATATATTTGCATTTAAATGTCGTTATCAGAGCGTCCGTTGAAATAACTCTTGTTTATAAATCGTAATGACTACGGAAACCTATCATGTGCGTGCCCAACACGCACTTGGCCGTTTTATTTTATATTATATATTTAAATTTAAAATAAATTTTTTGACAATTTCAATCTAAATCTAAATATATGCAAACGTCAAAATGACATTTAATATGTCCAAGCAAATATTAATTTAGAAAAACAAAACACGATTTTTTAAAATAAATTGAGATAAATCTTTGTCGAGGAAGCAATATTAGAATTAATAACAATGATAATAATGACTGATGTTGACCGTGTGAGTGAACCTTTATGAACAGCTGATGTGTTGTTTTCTGCTTGTTTTATTTTCTATAATATTCCTTGTGTGTGTGTTATGTACCTACAAATAATACATTTATAAACTTATTCAAAAAAGGCCCACTAGTTGGTATTTTTAAACCCCAAGGAATATATATACCAAATTTCAAGGTTCTCCGATGAGTGGAAATGGTCAAAAAAATTATTATCAGTCAGTCAGTGAGGACACTTCGTTACATATAGTAGATAATAATATAAACATTTTTTTCAGATATATACAAAGATGATATCGGTTGGTTAAAAAATAATAGCGATCCTTGAGATGATGTTATAAGAAAGATGCAGACAACTTTTCAATTGAGACATGATCTTCAATATGACACAGTCCATGATTTTATCAACGATTGGAAAATTCTAAATAATCTGCGAAGTGAAAAATATAACATTGGCATGGTGGTATTACACAAATTTGATTAATATGATGATCTTAATTTTTATAAGATTCTTAAAGTTTATATTGATCTTAAAAATAACAAAAAATCACTTTAAATTGTTTATTTTTAGAAACTGTGGGATTTAACTCTCAATACAAAGAATATACAGTTTTTAAAAGTAACCTTTGAAATTGTATTGTATTAATGAACATTTGTATATACGCTCAACTAGAAGATAAAAACAAGGTTTTAATCTAGTATTCCTGAAAATATTAGAAATAGTTAATTTAAAAATATATTAAGAATTCAACAACATGGTTTCATTGATTTTAATAATTAATTCTTTAATTCATATAATTAATAAAAAAAATTATTTAATATAAAATTTCTTACGATACTGTAGGTTAAATAAAAAGGTTATCACACTATCAAAATAAACAAAAATCAATATTACCTATAATAAGACTAATTGTAAGTATTTTTTAAGTACAAAAATTATATTATTTTAATTTTAAGATGCAAAAAATAATGTATATTTTATTTTAATATTTAAATAGTATTATGTTGTATGTTCAAGTAGTGTGCAACATTATATTGAATTCTTCATCATTTCATGAAAAGACAAACAAATATCAGTTTATAATAATAGTGAGCATTTTAAAGACATTAAAAAAATATAATTTTATTTTTAAGATATAAAAAAAAGAAAATATTTATTTTATTTTCAGGTGTAAATAGTATTATATTGTTGTATTTAATAGTAGCGTATAATAATGTATTTGATTGTTGGTAATTTCATAATTAAAGTGAAGAAAAATCACTTTAAGACAAAACATTTTCTAGGCATTAAAAATTATATTATTTTAATTTAAAATTTAAAGATGCAAAAAATAATATCTATGTTATTTTTTAATATGTAAATATTATTATATTATAACAAACAACAGACAAAAACTATGGTTATGACTTATCAAATACAAATCCCCTAACCATAAAAATAATTTTTATGGTTAGGGGATTTGTATTTGATATATTATTATATTGTTGTATGTAATTGTGCTGTTGTATTACATTGTATTAAATTCTCATTATTTCATAATAAAAAATATATTTTTCAAAGGATTAGTTTTTTCTTTAAAGAACATCATAATTTTATAAAGAAACAAATGTTTTTTTTACTATACTTGATTGAAAAATGTCTTATCTTCATTCAAGACTTTCAATTTTTCATACAGACAATACAGGGTAGGGCATTTAAAGTGTTACAGTTGATTATCTCAGAACCATCGCATATTTGAAAAAAATGTTTCAACCAAAAAATGTTTGGTTGTAAGGGGGTAATCTAATAGTAATATTTATTTGCTATTTTAACGTAGCCTTTAAGGATATTTGAAGGTCAACATCATTTTTTTAAATAGGAACCTAGTTTTTATTTAGTAATCTTATTCTACGTGAAAAAACACGAATCTTTCATTGAAAACTTTTTTTTGAACAACCCAAGCTTTCCAAGGTATCTAACAAAATAATTCGAAAAATAATTTAAAAAAAAAATTTAAACTTTTAAAAACTTTTTCTATTTATTTTATTTTAGCAAAAACAAAAAAAAGTACGAAATGTTAAAAAAAAATCTAGAATAATTCTCCAAGTTTCATTAGACCAAAATAAACATTTTTTGTATCTTGTACTTTTTTTCTAAAGTTTATGGTTTCTGAGTAAAAAATTATTGAAAATTCAAAATCGAGAATTATTTTGTTAGATACCTTGGAAAACTTGGGTTGTTCAAAAAAAAGTTTAAATGAAAGATTCGTATTTTTTCACGTAAAATAAGATTACTTAATAAAAAATATAGGTTCCTATTTCAAAAAATGATGCTGACCTTCAAATATCCTTGAAGGCTACGTTAAAATAGCAAATAAATATTACTATTCGATTACCCCCTGACAACCAAACATTTTTTGGTTGAAATATTTTTTTCAAATATGCGATGGTTCTGAGATAATCAACTGTAACATTTTAAATGCCCCACCCTGTATATATTCTTAAATCAATTAAATACTTTTTCTGTACAAAACAATATTTTTTTATTATTGTTATATATATATTTTTTATTATTGTTCATTACAATAATTAATATAGTAATTAAATTTTATTAATTTGTTTAATACTATAATACAATAGTATTTGTAAAATTCATTAATTGTAAAAAAACGTAAAAATGTACATATGTGTTACTATGGGAACACTTTTGCGCACGCCGTGCGTATAAAAAACTTTTTTCGCACGGCGAGCGCAAAAGTACTACTTTACACACTGAAATTACAATGAAAAAGCCTACTTTTTTACACGGTTGTAGAAAAAATAAATTTTGAAATTACATTTAATATTTTATATTCACACTGATCATATGTACAGTCGCCTGCAGAACTCGTCTGGCACCCTAAAGGCTAGGATCGCTTACAACAGATTTCAAATTTAAAGACAAACATCATCGGTTATCTTTTTCTATCAAGTTTAATATATTTAAATACTAAAATTCAGAATATCAAATATTTATTGCCACAAAATTTACGTATACAATTGTCAATAGATTACATAATAATTTAATTGCACAAATATATATGAGTACCTATTATAAACGAAGAGTAGTTCTTAATCTAGCAAATGAATTTCAAAATATCTGTCTTTGTTTGATACATGGAGAAATGATTTATTATTATAATAATCAAATGGGAGGAGACTACTAAGTTTGTGATAAACTAAAATGAATACAAACTGCAAGACCATTAATGCAGGTGACTGTACATAGTAGGCACTAAAGCTATTGCCTAGAACCTTAAAATAAAAAAGTAGCTCCGGGTCAAGGGGAGGGGGGGATGATAAATGGTTGTGTTTTATAGTAATGTACATTATGAAAAAAAAACATTTTTAAAATAGGCTCCCAAACATTTATTCCGCCCACAACCCCCCGCCGCCATTGCTAGTCAGATTTAAAAGGTCATTTATTAGAATGTTTACATTTATGTTGCTTCAAATGACTTTTTCGTATGCAACTGTATTCACACTGGTCGCATTTAAAAGGTCGTTCATTAGAATGTATTAATTTATGTATATTCAAATCACTTTTTCGTATACACCTGTATTCACAATGGTCGCATTTAAAAGGTCGGTCCTTCAAATGTGTTAATTTATGTATATTCAAATTAGCTTTATGTTTACAGCTGTATTCACACTGGTTGCATTGAAAAGGACGCTCATTAGAATGTATTAATTTATGTGTATTCAAAACACTTTTTCGTATGCAACTGTATTCACACTGGTTGCATTTAAAAGGACGCTCATTAGAATGTATTAATTTATGTATATTCAAATCACTTTTTCGTATACACCTGTATTCACAATGGTCGCATTTAAAAGGTCGGTCCTTCAAATGTGTTAATTTATGTATATTCAAATTAGCTTTATGTTTACAGCTGTATTCACACTGGTTGCATTGAAAAGGACGCTCATTAGAATGTATTAATTTATGTGTATTCAAAACACTTTTTCGTATGCAACTGTATTCACACTGGTCGCATTTAAAAGGTCGTTCATTAGAATGTATTAATTTATGTATATTCAAATCACTTTTTCGTATACACCTGTATTCACAATGGTCGCATTTAAAAGGTCGGTCCTTCAAATGTGTTAATTTATGTATATTCAAATTAGCTTTATGTTTACAGCTGTATTCACACTGGTTGCATTGAAAAGGACGCTCATTAGAATGTATTAATTTATGTGTATTCAAAACACTTTTTCGTATGCAACTGTATTCACACTGGTTGCATTTAAAAGGACGCTCATTAGAATGTATTAATTTATGTGTATTCAAAACATTTTTTCGTATGCAACTGTATTTACACTGGTTGCATTTAAACGGTCGTTCATTAGAATGTGTTAATTTATGTGTATTCAAATCACGTTTTCGTATGCAACTATACTCACACTGGTTGCATTCAAATGGTCGTTCATTAGAATGTATTAATTTATGTGTATTCAAAACACTTTTTCGTATGCAACTGTATTCACACTGGTCGCATTTAAAAGGCCGTTCATTAGAATGTGTTAATTTATGTATATTTAAATTAGTTTTTCGTTTACATCTGTATTTACACTGGTTGCATTTAAAAGGTCGTTCATTAGAATGTGTTAATTTATGTATATTCAAATCACGTTTTCGTATGCAACTATACTCACACTGGTTGCATTCAAATGGTCGTTCATTAGAATGTGTTAGTTTATGTATATTCAAATTACCTTTATGTCTACACCTGTATTCACACTGGTCGCATTTAAAAGGTCGTTCATTAGAATGTGTTAATTTATATTTATTCAAATTACTTGAATATAAAGACTTATCATTAGTTAAGAGTCTTGTTTCTTCACTGATATCTTGATTTTCTGGTTGGTCATTTTGAATGTCGGTGTCTGTCAGATTGTCTTCTTTGACTTCCAGGTCTTCCTGCAAAATAATATTTAATAACTCAATGTAATGTAGATTACCCATGACCCCCACGGAGCTGACAGAACTCAGGGCTAAATGTGGGCCCCGTGCGGCGAGAAAATAAAGTCATTGATCGGTATTTATGAATTAAAATTTTGAATTGAAAGAGTTCCCGTAAATTAAAAAAATGGTTCTATCAATTTAAACACCCCCTCCCCACGAAAGAAAATATTACAAAAGAAACAGTATTGACATAATTTCACTATTGTAATTTCTGTTCAGAGTTCTGTATAGCACTCTTGAAAATAAACATATTTTCTCATTAACACTTTTCTGGCGAACGAATAAATAAAATATCTGCCTTGGGAACCACGGGACTTTCTTATACCTAACCTAACCTAACAGTGAATTGTATACGTGATTCTTTGTTTATTAAAACATTTCTAACAAAATAAAACAAAATGAAAAATATAGGTAATATTATTCTCTCCATTATATAACAAGTGATTTTTTTTAACGTAATAACTGAAAACGGATGTTTACTCTTGTAAATTTTTGGATTTTTTAATTATTTTTGAAATAAGAAAAAAATGTTTTAGATAAAAAATGTCGAGTATGTTATTATCTATAATTTATTCCCCATACATTTATGATTTAGCCAGAAAGAATTTTTTAATGTAATTATTTAGATTCACCTACACAGTTCACTCTCAGTATTACGTATAAGAAGGTCCCATGTGACCTACGGCAAATACACACACTGTTCAATCTCTGTAATACATATAAGAAAGTCCCATGACACTCATGGCAGATATTTCTCCTCTGCTATGAACCATTTGAATTATAATAATATTTTTTTTCAAAAATTCGTTTTTACAAAAAAATGAATAGAACATAAATTATAGATATAGATATTACCTACATTTTTAAACTTGACCATTTTTCTCTATTTTGCACTGTTTCAGAGTAATTCGAAAAATTAAAAAATCGACGTAGGTAAACATCCGTATCCGGTTGAAAGATCGTTTTCAAAAATAGGACGTTTTCTTCCCAGCCAAAAATTAATCTTAAATATAAAATATCAGCCTTCTACGATTTGTCGTATTTGAGTTACAGTGCTTACAGACAGACAGACACACAGACGGACACACAGACATCATGGTGAAAATAGTCAGAATGGATTCAGGGAAGGTCAAAATAGATAATTCCGTCAAAATCCGGAGTTCGAAAAAAATCGGCTTCACTATACTTACTTATACTAATGTATATTTCATATACATGGTATAAGAAAGTAAAAATTATTCAAATTATTAGCATTTCAAAACTATTTAAAAAATATTTCTATATAAATCTGATATTTCTGTTAAGAGTTCTTAATAGCACTCTTGAAAATGAACATAATAATTCATTAACTATTTTCGTTTGTCAGGAAAGAGTTAATGAGTTATTATGTTTATTTTCAAGAGTGCTATACAGAACTCTAAACAGAAATTACAGTAGTGAAATTATGTCAATACTGTTTCTTTTGTAATATTTTTTTTCGTGGGAGGGGGTGTTTAAATTGATAGAACTATTTTTTTAATTTACGGGAACTTCCCAACACATGCAGTGTTATCCCATAAAAGTATTGTTTGTTCAAAATTACTGTTCTGTGTAATTTGAATACTGTATTTTCAAAACCCGTTTTTGGGGGGTTCAATTTCCAGAACTCTTTTTTAAAATATAAGAGAACTCCACAACTTTTTGAGTGCTCTTCAGAATTCTAAAAATAAATTGAATTTTTTGAGTTTGCGGTGCTGCGTGAAATTAGCACCCCATTTTGAAAAAACGTTTTTGGGGAGTTAAATTGACAGAACTCTTTTTAAAAATATAAAATAACTCCAGAATTCTTTGAGTGCTATCCGGAACTCTTTTTTTTGAAACTTGCGGTGCTAACTTCACACAGGTGAATATTGTAATAGATATTATCAAAAAGTATTTTTTTTAAATATAATAACAATCAAAATTGCCTAGTTTTGTTTATTTAAAACTGTATATCATTTTTATTATAAAATAAAAATAATCTTATATTTCATATTTTTAACTATTATTTATTCACAAAAACAATTTGTTTTTAATATGTATTAAAAACAAATTGTTTTTGCGAGTAAATAATAGTTAAAAATATGAAATATAAGATTACTTTTATTTTTATCTTACAAGGGAACCTTTTCAAGTGATAAAATCGTATCGATTTCAAATTTTGTATATAGTTAGAGGGGGTCAAGGGTAGTAAGAAAAAAATTATTTTAGCTGCGGTAAAACAGTTTAAGGGGGTGAAATACCCCTATGAAAATGTGCAAAAAAATCGTATATTACAATTAACTCTGAAACTAATTAAGATTTCAAAAAATCTATAATGCAAAATTTTCATTTTTTATACTCTTTCAAATGGCAACAGTCGAAATTCGAAAATGTGAAACCGTTCAGCCCCACCCTCCACCCACCCTATTCTTTTTTCAGATTTTTTTTTTCTATTTACTAAATTTAATTGTATTATACAATAGTAATTCATATATATATTACATATTTCACGAAAAAAATATTTAACCCTTTCATCGCCACATTATCATATTTCGAAAAATATATACATCTTTTTTTTATTACGTTAGCGATAAGAAAAGTGTTTGTAGTTAAAAAGTGGCAAATTTAGAAGGATATTTACATTTCAAGACCCGTAGAAACCAGTAGTGATTTTTTAGGGAAAGTTATTCTAGAAAATGGCCGGATAAAAATTGTCATTTTGTACGTTTGTTTCTGATGAAAAACTACTTTATGTTACTGTTAAAATATTTAATCCATCTTCGGAACTGTTTCAAGTGGTAAAATCGTATCGAGTTTAAATTTTGTATATAATTAGAGGGGGTCAGGGGTAGTGAGAAAAAATTATTTTAGCTGCGGTAAAATGATTTAAGGGAGTGAAATACCCCAATGAAAATATGTAAAATAATCATTTTTTTCAAATATCTTCGAAACCAATATAAATTAAAGAAATGTACTGTACATCATTTTATGGATTTTTTATACTCTTTCGAATGGTTATAATAATATAGTCAAAATTCGAAAAAGAAAAACCATTTACCCCCACCCCATTAATTATTCAATATTTTTATTTCTATTAAATATATTTTAGTGTATTATAGATAAGTTATCATAATTTCAAATTTTCATTTAAATATTTTAACCCTTTCATTGCAATATAAAAAAATATTTAAAAAAAATAATTTTCTCATATTTAATAGGAAAAATATTAACTTAAAAAAATTTGCAATGAAAGGGTTAAAAAATTTAAATAAAAATTTGAAATTATCATGGTTTTTAATTACTTTTCTCTAATATAGGGTAGACCGGGGCAAAATGGGATACTTATGAAAAAAATCATCATATAAAGAAAATTAAACCCCTGACCCCCTCTAATTATATACAAAATTTAAACTCGATACGAATTTTTTTTAAATGACAATTTTTATCCGGCCATTTTCTAGAATAACTTGCGCTAAAAAATCCCTACTGGTTTCTACGGGTCTTGAAATGTAAATACCCTTCTAAATTTGCCACTTTTCAACTATAAACACTTTTCTTAACGCTAACGTAATAAAAAAAGATGTATATATTTTTCGAAATATGATAATGTGGCGATGAAAGGGTTAAATATTTTTTTCGTGAAATATGTAATATATATATGAATTACTATTGTATAATACAATTAAATTTAGTAAATAGAAGAAAAAAATCTGAAAAAAGAATAGGGTGGGTGGAGGGTGGGGCTGAACGGTTTCACATTTTCGAATTTCGACTGTTGCCATTTGAAAGAGTATAAAAAATCATGAAAATTTTGCATTATAGATTTTTTGAAATCTTAATTAGTTTCAGAGTTATTTGTAATATACGATTTTTTTGCACATTTTCATAGGGGTATTTCACCCCCTTAAACTGTTTTACCGCAGCTAAAATAATTTTTTTCTTACTACCCTTGACCCCCTCTAACTATATACAAAATTTGAAATCGATACGATTTTATCACTTGAAAAGGTTCCCTTGTTAGTGAAACGACTTTTTGACCACTTTATAGCAACTGTTCAACACATCTGTTAGTATTTTATCCATAGATAAGAACACATTTAGATATTAAAACAAAATAGATTTTTCATAAAATAATTTGGAACACTACAACTATAAAAAAACCTTAAAAAGTAATTAATAATCCCAGTAATTTTGGATAAACTTGTATTTACGTAAAAAAAAGTTGGTGATATCGTAGTACCTTTAAACGAACTGTTGAAAATGTAGGGATTTTGGCTTCTGGGTGTAAGCCTCGTCGATTTGGTTGTTTTATAGGCCAACGTTTCGTCTCCTATTGCAGTGGACATGTACGATGAAACATTGGTCGGAGGAACAACCAAATTGACCCGGTTTACACCCAGAAGCCAAGATCTGTATAAGATTACCGTGGAAGCCTAAAAACTTGCTGAAAATGTTTTCAGTCAATTTAAATTAAATACCATTGTTTTGGAACTGCTGTATTCATTCACTTTAACATTTACGCATGCGCGTCATTTGTCAAACAAGGCAATACATTTAACTGATTTAACCTTTATTTACTGTAAAACTATATATTATTCTAATCAATCTTAAATATTGTCTTTCATTACCTGGTGTTCTTGCTTATAATATATTAAAAATTCGTCATGAATTTCAACATCTTGCAGAAGATCGGTTTCATCAGTTTCTTCTTTTATGTCTTCTTGGTTCACGTGAAACATTTTTATACACTTAGGCGACTTAGGTCCAATCTTACAAAACTGTAACTCTGGATTACGTTCGAGAACTCTTAGAAAATATTAAACACAATCACTAGCTGACTAGAATACAACGGGAGTTTGACAACTAATATAGCTAGCCGTTAGTACCAACTGCAATATTGTACTTTCCGCGTATGGCGCATTCACAGCCAAGTTCAGTAGCCTGTATGTGTGAACTAGAGCAGTGATACTCAACATTTTTAATCATTTTATTTTATCTGATTGATTTTTTTCTAAGCTGATGATTGCAATTTCTTAATAACAATAATGATTTTTTTTATTCATAAATGAACATTACAAAAATGCTATCGAATAAGTCGTATAAACAGAGAAGAGAAATTAACAATATAATTCTATTTTGATTGACTTAAAATAAATATAAACTTACTATTTATACATGTGGAGTACCGTACAGACTATAAGTAAACAAAATAAAATATAAAATAAAGAAATTATAAACAAATTGATACCTAACTGGTACTGGATTCCAACTTATATAATTCATTATATAAAAAAATCTTTTTTTTAAAACCGACTAAAAAGCTGAAAATAAAATTCAGTTAGACTCTTTTCGTATTAAATATTGCATTTAAAAAAAAGTTGATTTTGTTCATATGTAGCGACGTTCCCACGCTAAAATATTAGATTTCCAAAATTGTAATGTAAATATTTCATACACACATTTATTTTTAAGAAACAACTTTATTGCAGTTAGGCGACAAATGTCTGTGATTGTTTACAATATTATAAAACTTTTAAATTTCTTAAGCCTGTCCATTTCGTTTTAAACACGTTCGATTTGGAATTCCCAGATCGGCGGTAGGGGTCCAATAAAGCTTAAGGTTTTAAACATGCCGACCGGGGTTTTTCCAAATCGTTCTGAATTTTTCCCCCTCTCTAAATATCTATCGCTATCCTTTTCTAACCGCTCTGAAACAGGATCTATTCATTTTTCGAGACGACACTTGGTTTTCAACTCCTGACACGGTAAACATCTCACTACAGTACCTTCGCGCTGATTGCTACATAACACACTATAAGTACATCATATACAACATATACATTTATACAACAATCAATAAAAACTTCAAAAGTGTTATCATTCAAAAATGCAATATTTAGTACGAAAAGAGCAGGGCCGAATTAACAACGTAGCAGGAGTAGCAAATGCTACGGGCCCCGCGTCTCTGGTGGGCCCCGCGGCTGGGCGAAAAAAAATATCTCTTATTGGATTACCACCTTGATTTAATGGAAAACAAATACAAAAATTTGTATTTTCCGCTTGTAATTTTATTGGTTTATCGCGCACTGTTATTTTCGTCTTTATTTTTAAATTCGCTACAATAATAGGTCATTTAAAAAATATATTTGCAATAATCACTTTTATTTAAATCTGCTGTTTATTCAAAATTAATAAAATTTTGAATAATTGTTAATGGAAAATCTATTTATTTTTATATCAAGTTTAACAACATATTTCAATGTTATTAAAATTCGTGACATCTAATTTTTATTGTTGTCACAATCACAAAATTTAGTAATTTCCGTTATGTATTTGACAGAAAACGTTGGACTTTTTTTTGTTTTGCTAAAATAAAATAAATAGAAAAAGTTTTAAAAAGTTTTTTAAATTTTTGAAATAATTCTCCAAGCTTTATTAGACCAAAATAAATATTTTGTGTATCTTGTACTTTTTTTCTAAAGTTTGTGGTTTCTGAGTAAAAAATTCTTGAAAGTTCAAAATCTCGAATTATTTTGATAGATACCTTGGAAAGCTTGGGTTGTTCAAAAAAAAGTTTTCAATGAAAGATTCGTGTTTTTTCACGTAGAATAAGATTACTAAATAAAAACTATAGGTTCCTATTTAAAAAATGATGTTGACCTTCAAATAACCTCGAAGGCCACGTTAAAATAGCAAATAAATATTACTATTCGATTACCCCCTCACAACCAAATATTTTTTGGTTGAAATATTTTTTTCAAATATGCGATGGTTCTGAGATAATCAACTGTAACACTTTAAATGCTCCACCCTGTATATTCTTAAATGAAGTAAATACTTTTTCTGTACAAAACAATATTTTTTTATAAAATAAGTTAACATGCACTTCATCCAAACATTCTATGATTTTACAATAAGAAATTATATTCTTGCCTGAAGTAAGATAATAATCTTAGCAGGCCTCCACAGATCAAAAACCAGTGAAAAATATGCTGTCTCAAAATGCAGATTTATCACGATCTAATTTGATCACTTCAGATCTGAAATTTTTTCCCGTGTGTGTATCTAAAAATATGTGTGTACCTCCAGTAATACACTATACACATTTTTCAATTGCATTTTACATATAAATAATACTTAAACTAAAAATATACACCTTAACCACAATAAACAATGTTATTCGACACGTGTTTCGACTTCACAAGAAGTCCTCTTCAGTTCCAGACTGATACAGTCTTGGTCAAACCTTATATTTATACTAAAAGGGCTTATCACGCTTAAATGATTCTGACCAATCAACTGCATATCACTGGATATCATTGCTATTTTTAGTGTCATGATTTTCTTAATACAATAAACAAATAGTTTTAAAACATTAAATTTACATGTGAAATAGAAAAAGATGGTCAACTAGCTTTTCTTGACACATTTATAATAAGAAATAATAATAAAATAGAATTTGATATCTACCGGAAAAATACCAACACTTAAAGATACAAATAATAATTATTACAATAAAAAACTAATAAATAGAATAAAAGAAGATAAACATTACTCGAACGAGTAACCGATGTTGTATTTGTCGATTCGGTTCCGGTTCGGGTTTCAATTCAACAAAAAATTTAGTTCCGGATCCGGTTTTCGGTCCTGGTCTACAATGTATATTACAGATTTTTTCCAAATTTGATCTGTATGTCAAAAATGACAAAGAAATACATTTGTGAAAAAAATTATAAAACAAAATAGTTATTTGTGTATCTAGGGTGTAAAATGATAGTTTTTCGCACGAGTGTGAATGTTTGTTAGTCGAGACGCTAACGAGTGCGAAAAACGCATTTTACACCCGAGGTGCACACAATATTTTTTCTACAACCCTATTGTTTATATAATATTAACAATAATATAATATAATAACTAATTTATATACTTTGTATTTTGCTATACTAATATTAAAATTCAACTCTAGTAAGCTTTGGATAAAATTTTTGACAATTCTATTTTCATTCAAATGAGTTTCATAATTTGTTATTCTATAATATAAGATGGATAAATTGTGATACTGAGAAAGAACATAAATGTGCACTACCAGAGATATCAGAAGCTGCAAATTTTGTAATTTTACATTTACTATCTGCAAAATCTAAATTGATATATGAAAATTACACATAATACCATGAAAAGTGCCAAGAAAAAAACCTTAAGGTATTGTTTATATTTTATTTAATTTTATTAATAATTTTGTTCATTACAATAATTAATATAGTGCTTAAATTTTAGTAATTTGTTTAATTAATACTATAATACAATAGTATTTATAAAATTCGTTAATCGTAAAAAAATGTAAAAATGTATGTGTTACTATGGGAACACTTTTGCGCTCGCCGTGCGTGAAAAAACTTTTTACGCACGGCGAGCGCAAAAGTACTACTTTACACACTGAAATGTCAATGAAAAAGCCTATTTTTTTACACGGTTGTAGAAAAAATAAATTTTGAAATTACATTTAATATTTTATATTTACACTGATCATATGTACAGTCACCTGCAGATCTCGTCTGGCACCCTAAAGGCCATAATCGCTTACAAAAGATTTCAAATTTAAAGACAAACATCATCGGTTATCTTTTTCTAGGGCGGAGCTTACACTTACAGTTATAACATTTTAAATAAAAACAATAAATATACTTCCATTTCAAATAATGATTTATTATTACAAATTTTGCTTTTGTTACCTAATTTCTTATATTTATTATAGTTATTTACTTATGTATATTTTAAATCTAATATGTATGTATCTACAATTTATATTGGATTTGAAGATTATTTTATACATTTTAACAATTAAATATTAATATATTATTTTTTGCTATTACATTTTACGTTTTACACATCATATTTTTCGAGATAAGCGGTAAAAGATACAAAAATAACCTTTTTTATGTAGGTAGAGTTTAATTAATTAATTGTATAAACAATCAATTTTTATAAAAATTGTGTAGTGTGTAATATACAATAAAATAACTCTAAAACTACTGAACCGATTTTAATGCGGCTTTCACCAATAGATAAATAATTGTTTGGAGCAGGTTTTTGGCTATTATTTTTTATTGTTGCTGGTTCTATAAAACAACTGTATTTGTTTATAATAAAAAAAATCAACAATAAGATTTCAATGCCACTATTTGCCATATTGATAAATTTTACTTTTTTATGGCGACAATCGATTATATAAGTCTTTGGAAACACGTACAAACAGTTTTACAAAAATAAAGGTTTTGCAAAAAATTGTATTGTGAATCATAAACAAGCATGATTCTATTTTTAATAATTTAATTAAACAAAAACAATTGAAGATATCAGGTCCTAATTTTCAGTTAATGTTCTGTACTACAAAATGTTTATTTTCCAGGGATATCAACTTAAAAAACGTTAAACTTTATTAGTTATTACAACCATTTTTATCAGCGTAACGGATAAACAAATGATTTTTTTTTTTTATTTCAAAATTTTACATGAAATTTTTTTTGTATAATAGTAATTTAGACCGCTATTTACCAAAAATCAGAAAATCTTAAGAATTTTGCAAATGAACCATGGATAACTCCTGTCGCGGACAACCAAAATCGGATCAAACACTTGTAACAAATGCTGTTAGTATTAAAACTGTACCCAAAAATAATCTGTTTTAGCCTCCACAGCCTGGACTATAAAAGTTGTACAGAACATTATTTTCTATAATTTATGTTCTATTCTTTTTTTGTATCTTTTATGAATTGACCAAAAATAATAATTTAGTTTTATTTAAAATTAATTTTAATAATATGAAATCTATATAGTTATCTATGAAAATAAAATCATTTATTATTATAACTGTCAATTAAATAGATGTATAGAAATAATAATATCTAAAACGTGCCAAACTGTTGAAATATTAAATAAATAAGAAGCCATTGACAAAACAACATTTTTTTAAGCATAAAAAATAAAAACATTTGAAATAAAATCACATAATAGAATTAAAATATATCTCGAACATTAACAAAAACAACAATTAAAGTAATGTAGTTTATATTCAATTTCTTAGCAGAAAGTATTAACTAATGTAATTTTCATCTGTATCATGATGTATAAAAAGTCTTGTGTCGACCAGGGCAGTTTATTTGCAATAATAATTTGCGTTTCTTGTAATATAAATATAAGCAATAAAATCACTACTTTTGCAATAACACTTGCGTTAATTTTAACCCACTCGTAGGTATACATATTTAACAAAATATAAAAATTTCAAATTCCTTTTTTATAGTCATTAAGCATTATAATGACTAGTTTAAAATTTTCAAATTTTTAAATTACATTTAAAAAGGTGCAATGGCTATCACTAGACTTTCATTGTCGTTTGTTAACGACTACAGATCGGCACATAGCCATCAAGTCGAAAATAATCAGAATGGGTTCAGAGAAGGTTAAAATGGATATTGCCATCAAAATCCGAAATTGAAAAAATTGGTTTAACAATACTAACTTCAAATTTGAAAGGGGGGTAGACAAAACAAGTTTTGAAGTTCGAAGCAAAAGAATTGTAGTATATTAAATTAAGAAATTTTTATTTGATTTGTTATAGTTTTACATATGTTGTTTCTTATGGGGTATGACCCCTATGATCCCACCCCCTTTATTTAAATGACTTTAAATTTATAAGTTTTTTTAAGGGGAACATAACATTACACGAATATCCTTCGCCTTTCAGTGGGGGGAGGGGCTTACATACTCCTACCCCCCTTCAAAACGTTTTAATCTTCACCTTATCCATATTAATGAGACATATAATTTTATATCAAGTTTAATATATTTAAATACTAAAATTTGGAATATCAAATATTTATTGCCACAAAATTTACTTATACAATTTTCAATAGATTACATAATAATTTAATTGCACAAATATATATGAGTACTATAAATAAAGAGTAGTTCTTTATCTAGCAAATGAATTTCAAAATATCTGTCTTTGTTTGATACATGGAGAAATGATTTAAATATTATAATAATCAAATGGGAGGAGCCTACTAAGTTTGTGATAAACGAAAATGAATACAAAATGCAAGACCATTAATGCAGGTGACTGTACATAGTAGGCACTAAAGCTATTGCCTTGAACCCTAAAACAAAAAAGTAGCTCCGAGTCAAGGAGAGGGGGGGATGATAAATGGTTGTGTTTTATAGTAATGTACATTATGAAAAAAAAACATTTTTAAAATAGGCTCCCAAACATTTATTCCCCCCACAACCCCCCGCCGCCATTGCTAGACAGATTTAAAAGGTCATTTATTAGAATGTATAAATTTATGTTGACTCAAATGACTTTTTCGTATGCAACTGTATTCACACTGGTCACATTTAAAAGGTCGTTCATTAGAATGTGTTAATTTATGTTTATTCAAATCACTTTTTCGTATACACCTGTATTCACAATGGTCGCATTTAAAAGGTCGGTCCTTCGAATGTGTTAATTTATGTATATTCAAATTAGCTTTATGTTTACAGCTGTATTCACACTGATTGCATTTAAAAGGACGCTCATTAGAATGTGTTAATTTATGTGTATTCAAAACACTTTTTCGTATGCAACTGTATTCACACTGGTCGCATTTAAATGGCCGTTCATTAGAATGTGTTAATTTATGTATATTTAAATTAGTTTTTCGTTTACATCTGTATTCACACTGGTCGCATTTAAAAGGTCGTTCATTAGAATGTGTTAATTTATGTATATTCAAATCACGTTTTCGTATGCAACTATACTCACACTGGTTGCATTCAAATGGTCGTTCATTAGAATGTGTTAGTTTATGTATATTCAAATTACCTTTATGTCTACACCTGTATTCACACTGGTCGCATTTAAAAGGTCGTTCATTAGAATGTGTTAATTTATATTTATTCAAATTACTTGAATATAAAGACTTATCATTAGTTAAGAGTCTTGTTTCCTCTTCACTGATATCTTGATTTTCTGGTTGGTCATTTTGAATGTCGGTGTCTGTCAGATTGTCTTCTTTGACTTCCAGGTCTTCCTGCAAAATAATATTTAATAACTCAATGTAATGTATATTACCCATGACCCCCACGGAGCTGACAGAACTCAGGGCTAAATGTGGGCCCCGTGCGGCGAGAAAATAAAGTCATTGATCGGTATTTATGAATTAAAATTTTGAATTGAAAGAGTTCCCGTAAATTAAAAAAATAGTTCTATCAATTTAAACACCCCCTCCCCACGAAAGAAAATATTACAAAAGAAACAGTATTAACATAATTTCACTACTGTAATTTCTGTTCAGAGTTCTGTAGCACTCTTGAAAATAAACATATTTTCTCATTAACACTTTTCTGGCGAACGAATAAATAAAAAATTATTCAAAATTATTTTAAAAATATTTCTTTATAAATCTGATATTTCTGTTAAGAATTCTCAATAGCACTCTTGAAAATGAACATAATAACTGATTAACTCTTTTCGTTTGTCAGGAAAGAGTTAATGAGTTATTATGTTTATTTTCAAGAGTTCGTCTCCTATTGCAGTGGACATGTGCGACGAAACATTGGTCGGAGGAACAACCAAATTGACCCGGTTTACACCCAGAAGCCAAGATCCGTATAAGATTACCGCGGAAGCCTAAAAACTTGCTGAAAATGTTTTCAGTCAATTTAAATTAAACACCATTGTTTTGGAACTGCTGTATTCATTCACTTTAACATTTACGCATGCGCGTCATTTGTCAAACAAGGCAATATTATGTAGTTACCAAAACATTTAACTGATTTAACCTTTATTTACTGTAAAACTATATATTATTCTAATCAATCTTAAATATTGTCTTTCATTACCTGGTGTTCTTGCTTATAATATATTAAAAATTCGTCATGAATTTCAACATCTTGCAGAAGATCGGTTTCATCAGTTTCTTCTTTTATGTCTTCTTGGTTCACGTGAAACATTTTTATACACTTAGGCGACTTAGGTCCAATCTTACAAAACTGTAACTCTGGATTACGTTCGAGAACTCTTAGAAAATATTAAACACAATCACTAGCTGACTAGAATACAACGGGAGTTTGACAACTAATATAGCTAGCCGTTAGTACCAACTGCAATATTGTACTTTCCGCGTATGGCGCATTCACAGCCAAGTTCAGTAGCTGTAAGTGTGAACTAGAGCAGTGATACTCAACATTTTTAATCATTTTATTTTATCTGATTGATTTTTTTCTAAGCTGATGATTGCAATTTCTTAATAATATTTTTTTTTATTCATAAATGAACATTACAAAAATGCTATCGAATAAGTCGTAAGTATTCTCGGAATTATATATTTGACAGTGACCGGTATTGCCCACAGACCGCCATTCATCCATCTTACCCTATATACATATACATTAGAAAGAAATAAAGCTACATCTATTCTATATGTCATTATTAATCACTATAAATTAAAATTATAACAAATACCTACCTGATTTTTATATAAAATTCGATAATTTTTCAATAAATTTCATTGTCAATTGTCAATTTGCTATGAATTTTTATATGCCTGTGTGTAGTTTTTTTTATTTTGACATATTACTTTTTAAATATAAAACACATCCTTAAAAGATAAATTTCTACAAAACAATACAATAATGTTGATCACTTTACGAAATATTTCATAATTACAAGTACATATGTACCTATTTATCTACTATATATAACGAAGTGCCCTGACTGACTGATAATCATTTTTTTGACCATTTCCACTCATCGGAGAACCTTGAAATTTGGTATATACATTCCTTGGGGGTAAAAAATAACAACTAGTGGGCCTTTTTTGAAAAAGTTTATAAATGGGGTGACAAGGGGCCCCCAATTTTTCAAAAAAAAAGTTAGAATTTTTTTATTATTTTTTCTATATTCCTTGGGTGATATAATGTAAAGTTCAAATTTCAGATTTAAAAAAAATGAAAAAAAAAGGAAAAAAAAAGTTTTGATGTAAAAAAGTATCAAAACGAAAACCGATATTAGATTTTTTTAATTTTTTTTAAATACTTTGGTTAATTGACAACCATGAACCCGTGTCTGATTTTTGAAAAAGATATGTTAACGGTGTGAAAATATTGCCCCAAAGTTACATCTAATCTATTTTAACTCATCTACTAAATTAATTTCAAATGTCATTGTTATGGAAACAATTTTTTTTTGGACTATTGACAAAAATTTGACAGGTCGCCATTTTTAATTTTATGCTTTAAATACATTAGAAATACAAGATAAAGTATCTATAAAAATATTGTAAAGCAATTGTAACTGTTATAAACACGATTAAATAGACAAAGTTAGTAAAATTTAAAATGTCAAAATAGTTTCAGATTATAATTAACGTTAGTGATATTTTCTATTAATTTTAAATATGTAGCTAATATTTAATACAAATGCCGTAAATACCAAAGCATGTAAACGATTGAATTAATAATGTTAATTGTTAATATACACCAATCACCAATGCAATTCAAATTTTTGTATGTCTAAAAAACATACAATAGGTTTGTTAATGTAATTTCCTGTTAAAAATTAAAAATATATAATTTAGGTATTTGTTCATTTTGTAAAAAATAATTATGTAGAAAATACAAAATAAAATAGGCTTTAAGACAAATTACAAATACCAAAAAAAATCAATTGATACAAGTAATTGTTAAAATATATATTTCAAATACAGTTCAAATTTGTATACGTATAGATAAAAAAAAATGTAACTAAATTTGAAAAAATATAATATGTTTGTTGCATTTTAAAAACAGCTGTCAATGTTTGAAAACACGTTTTGTAATTTGTCGATCTATACATACATTTTATAAGAAGGCAGAAAACGGGTGTTAAAAATCTTGATTAAACTCCGGAACAACGGTACAAATACAAGGTTTTTAATTAAATTTAGAAGAAATGGTAATATAATAAATAATTTAAAAAGTTATACCTAGGTACGTAATACATAATGCACGTACGTAATACATAATTTCAGAGTTATTAATATATTTATATGAGGCATTGATAGATGATAAACAGAAAAATCAATATCCAATATCAATCTAATATCCATAAAATGTTATTTTTAATCATATAAGTACATAATTTTATCATTATAAAAGTAATTTTATTCTGTAGGTTTTTATGGCTGTTATATGATTTTTGCAATTATTTCGATCGATATGTTATGCATATGTATTACAATTTCAAAGAAACAGGCTGTTTGAACCATTGATTTACAAATAATTTGGTACCAGTACAGAATGACGCTCCACGTCCATACAATTTTTAAACACTACGTTCTCAAACAGGACTATATAGACAATAATGGAACCATTAAGACCAAATATAATAATAAATAGGCAAGTACTATATTATAAAAGATAGCTAATTAATGTAAAATTAATCTGTTACTTAAACATTTGTGGTTGTATCGAAACCGCCCCCATTGACAATCTGCAATACGAGATTGTATGTTTATGTTTTAAATTTGTATATAAATATGTGACAATATTGTTAATTGAATTTTTGGACTTAATAAATGACATAATATTTGATTTATATAATTTTTGAAATTATTTATTAGTTTTGAAAATAAAAAATGAATTATGTGATTATAATGTTTTAATTTAATAATTTTTTGACAGATAAAAAATTGAAAATAAATTTTTTCATTGCCATCTATTAAAATATCAAAATAATAAACAAATAAAAACAAAACAAATAAAAACATATTATAAATAATTGATATTTAGATAAGATAAGTGTGATATTAATCTAATCTAATTCTATTTATAATTGATATTCTATTTAATATTCTAATATTGTAACCTACTTTTTGTATAATACATAATTGTATATATTAATAATGGCAATTGAATTAATTACCATAAACGGAGTGCCATCACCACATCAAGTAGTAGAAATGCCCGGAGATGGATCATGTATGTTTTACTCACTGTCTTATTTGATCCATGGAAATATTCTTCAAGCTTACGAAATCCGATCTTCTATTGTATCCCATGTAAATAATAATTGGGAACGGTTCAAAATGTATACAGATGATGGAAGTGGTAATAATTATGTTACGAAAGAGCATTACAGTGATGACATGCTTAAAACCACTACATTTGGAACATCGAGTGAGTTAATTGCATGTACCGAAATTTTTGCTTACCGATTCGATGTTTATCGGGATCGTCACTTGTACTACAATTTTGGAGAAGATAACAATCCAGTAAAGAAACTTCGGTTCAGTGGTTCTTTAAACAGCGGGCATTTTGATGTTTATGAACCGCTTCATCCTTTTATGCAAGAAAATTCTAATCCATTTTTGCAGGAAGATCCTAAATTGATGATGATGCCAGTAGTTTATTTAAATAAAATTACTGTCGATGTTGAAGAAAAAAAAAATGAGAAAAGAAATTTACCTACTAAACGTCGTGCAATATTTTCACAAACATCTAGAAAAAAACAACTAAAGGATGCTCAAGTAAAGTTTACTAGCAAAAATCCACAAGCACACAGAGATGCAGTTGATAAATACACAAAGAATAATCCACAAGTTCACAGAGATGCAGTTGATAAATACACAAAGAATAATCCACAAGTTCACAGAGATGCAGTTGCTCGAAATGACCCATCTCACGAAAAAAGAACAGAACGCAGAAAACGTTCTTGGACTCAAAAAGCAAATTCTGGGTTCGATTATAATGTAGACGTTACTTATGAGTTAGACAAAACTGTCCTATTAGGATCTATGAGTGTTGTCTGTAAGTGGTGTAAAGCTCTTAAGTGGAAAGACGAAACTCCTGGGATGTGTTGCTGCAACGGTAAAATTGATCTTCCATCTTTTGAGGAGCTTCCAGAACCATTAAACAGTCTTGTATTTGGAGAACTGCCAGAATCTGAACATTTCCTTAATTTAATTAGAAAATACAACAGTTCGTTTCAAATGACATCCTTTGGAGCAAAACGAATTATAGAAGGAAATTACATGCCTACCTTTAAAGTGCAAGGACAAGTATATCACTTGGTGGGAAGTTTGTTGCCGGCATTGCATGAAGAACCTAAGTTTCTACAGATTTACTTTGTCGGTGATGATGACAGAGAAACAAGTATAAGGTGCGCAAATTTTAATGACGTCAGGCCCGTACTAATTTCTCAGTTACAGATGATGTTGCACAGCTGTAATAATTATGTGAAAGATTTAAAGTCTGCGATCGAAAGCGTTCCCAAGGATGATAAACAATTTCAGGTGATAATTCACGCTGATAGGAAACCTCCAGGTGCTCATAAAGGTCGTTTCAATGAACCCGCTGCTAATGAAGTGGCGATTTTGATAGTGGGTCAAACATTTGAAAAAAGAGATATTGTATTGCATAGCAGAGATAATAGTCTTCAAAAAATCAATGAAATTCATAGGTCTTATGATGCGCTACAATACCCACTTATGTTTTGTCGAGGTGAAGATGGATATTCGATATCAGTGTCACAAATAGATGTCATCACAAAACAACCGCTTCCTAAAAATGTCTCTGCAGCAAATTTCTATTCATTTCGCATAATGGTCAGAGAAGGACAGCGTAATCATCTACTCTGGTATCGAAGTTTATTCAATCAGTTTGTAGTTGATATGTATGCAAAAATCGAAACAGAAAGGTTAAATTTCATAAGATATAATCAAATGAAGTTAAGGGCTGAAAATTACATCCACCTCCAAGATGCAGTTAAAAAAACTGATGCAAACGTAACAGAATTGGGTCAAGTAGTAATTCTACCATCGTCATTCACTGGTGGTCCACGTTATATGCACGAACGAACACAAGACGCCATGACCTATGTACGTCACTACGGTAGGCCAGATTTGTTTATAACATTCACTTGTAATCCTAAATGGAGTGATATTATTGATGCATTACTACCCGGTCAAAAATCACATGACCGTCCTGATATTGTATGTCGTGTTTTTCACCTTAAAATAAAAACATTCATCAATATATTAACGAAAGGTCAACTGTTTGGGAGTACAAGGTGCTACATGTACTCAGTTGAATGGCAAAAAAGAGGTCTCATACATACACGTACATATTTTACTATGGTTGTATGACAGAATCACTCCAAACAAGATTGACGATGTTATCAGCGCTGAAATTCCTAGCCCCGATGAAGATCCTATTCTACACGACATAATAAAAAATAACATGATTCACGGACCGTGCGGTAATATTAACCTGAATTCACCGTGTATGTCTAAAGAAAAAAAATGTTCTAAAAGATTCCCGAAACCGCTAATCAGTGAAACTCAGACAGGCGACGATGGCTACCCCAAGTACCGACGAAGGTCTCCAGCTGACGGCGGTTTTACTGTGAAATTTAATAGATCAAGTGGTATTGTGGAACTTGACAACCGCTGGGTGGTGCCGTATAATCCTGTCCTAAGTCGTATTTTCAATTCTCATGTAAATGTTGAATACTGTAATTCTGTGAAATCTATAAAATACATTTGCAAATATGTAAATAAAGGTAGTGATCAGGCTACATTTGCACTAGAAAATGATATTGATGAAGTTAAAATTTTCCAAACAGGAAGATATATTAGCAGTTCTGAAGCTATTTGGCGAATGTTCAGTTTTTCAATTCATGAGAGGTTTCCTTCTATAATACATCTATCAGTTCACTTAGAAAATGGACAGCGCATATATTTTACTGCAAACAATTTAGTAGAAAAGGTAAATAACCCTCCGAAAACTACGCTTACAGCATTTTTTGAATTGTGCAAGGTAGATGATTTTGCCAGAACTCTTTTGTATCATGAAGTTCCATCCTATTATGTCTGGAATAAGAATAAATTTAACCGAAGAAAACAAGGAAAAAATGTTGAAGGTTATGTTGGCATCAAAAAAGATCATGCTCTTGGCAGAGTTTACACGGTGCACCCAAACAATTCTGAATGTTACCATCTTCGTTTGTTGTTGCATGAAGTACGTGGACCGACATCATTTCTAAGTCTCAAAACCGTCAATGGTGTTGTCCATTCTACTTTTCAGTTAGCCTGTAAAGCACTTGGCTTACTAGAAGATGATATTCAGTGGGACAGAACATTAGAAGAAGCCACTATATCTGAGTCACCTTTCAAGTTAAGGGAATTATTTGCTATAATGTTGGTCTTCTGTCAAATTTCTGATCCACTTATTTTATGGGAAAAATATAAGGACAGCTTTTCAGAAGACATACTAAGACGTTTGCAAAATGATATGCCTGACATAAATATCACAGAGAAGGAAGTGATTTATAACAAAACTTTGATTATGTTAGAAGACTTGATACTTTCTTTGGGTGGCCAGTACTTAAAAAATTTTGGCTTACCTGAACCTAATCGTTCCAATCAGGTTATAGAAAATAGGGCCTATATCAGAGAGATTAATTACGATGTTGACACATTATTAAAAACCGTTGATAATAATGAAACTCGACTCACAGAAGATCAAAGAAATGTTTACTGTAAAATTTTGGACAGTATTAACAAGAATACCGGAAGTGTATTCTTTTTAGATGCGCCAGGAGGTACGGGCAAAACATACCTAATCAATTTATTGATGGCAAAGGTGAGAAGTGAACGAAAAATCGCAATCGGAGTCGCTTCATCAGGAATTGCTGCCACATTGTTAGAAGGTGGTAGAACTGCGCATGCAGCGTTCAAATTACCTTTGAACTTGAGTCGTATTGAAAATGCAGTGTGTAATATTTCCAAGCAAAGTGCCATTGCACAAGTGCTGAAAGATTGCCAACTTATCGTGTGGGATGAGTGTTCGATGTCTCATAAAGCCGGCATAGAGGCGCTTAGCAGAACACTGAAAGATATTCGGAGCAATAACGAATTGATGGGAGGAATAACGGTTATGTTTGCCGGAGATTTCAGACAAACTCTACCTGTCATCTCTAGAGGCACTCGTGCTGATGAAATAAACGCCAGTTTAAAAGCATCCTACTTATGGCCCAAAATTGAAAAATTGTCTCTTTCAACAAACATGAGAGTTCAAATGAAAGCTGATAGCAATGCAGCTGAATTTGCAGACTTATTGTTGAAAATTGGAGATGGTCGTTTACATGAAACTTACGGTAAAATCAATATCCCTGAAAACTTATGTACAATTGTAAGTTCTATTGAATGTCTAATATCTGAAATCTATCCAGATATCAGATTTTTAAATGACAAACCAATATCTTGGCTTCGTGAAAGAGCTATTTTAACACCAAAGAATGATACAGCAGCAGAAATAAATGACATGTTATTAAAAAGATTCGATGCTCAAGAAATGGTGTATAACTCAATTGATACGGTGGTGAACAACGACGAGATAGTAAACTATCCCGTTGAATTTCTCAACACGTTAAATCCACCTGGAATGCCTGCTCACCGTCTGACTTTAAAAGTTGGTACACCGGTAATGTTATTGAGAAATTTAAATCCGCCAAAACTTTGCAACGGTACAAGACTTCAAGTAAAAGCTCTCCGACAAAATGTAATCGAGGCTACAATTTTCACCGGTTGTGCAGAAGGTGAAACTGTTTTTATACCACGGATCCCTATTGTGCCTTCCGATTATATTTTTGAATTTAAAAGGTTGCAATACCCTCTTAAATTATGTTTTGCAATGACCATCAATAAATCCCAGGGTCAATCTTTACAAATGGCTGGCATTGATGTAAGACAGGATTGTTTCTCGCACGGACAATTTTATGTAGCATGCTCGAGGGTCAGTAAACCAAGTAATCTTGTGATATTAGCACCGGAAGGTAAAACTGCAAATGTAGTATATATCATGAAGCACTTGGCTAATTAACAACTTATAAAATTTTTATTATGAAAGAAAGCAAACAGAAATTTACAATTTATAATTATTACTTTATATTTAATATTATTTATGCTATATTTGTACTACAAAATGAATGTAGGTTTTATTTTATTAAATCAGAAGACGTGCTCGATATTTATAAAGAATTTGTTCTAGATCAAAATCAATATGTGATGTAATATTCCAGTGCAATTGACAACTGTTATGTTGTCTATTGATTTTATAGCAATTTAGTATCTACACAGACAGACAAAATTTATAGACAGCATAATGGTATAGTACTCTGTAAATTATGATTTAGATCGAATTTTTTATGAAACAAGATTTTGTAAATTCAAATCGAGATTATGTATTATATCTGAAACTTTGAATGTAATTAAGTGTATTTTTTTGCCCCTATATGGTAATAATATTACATATAAAGTCAAGTGACCAAACACAATGATTTTTTAGAATCATTACAGTACATACAATAAGTACTGATCATAGAAACTGTAAAACTGAAAAATAATTTTTGAACTTTTTTTTATATTACAGGTGTATATTTTTGTCTTACTAAAATAAACATAACATAACTATGTATTTTTACCATCATTTGAAATACCTAATATTTTGTCAGAACTATATTTATTATTCTGTGGTCAGAATCCCGTTCGCTTATATACGATGTGAAATCGACTTGTAAATAATAGAACATTACGCCTTTCGCAGTTTTTATAAATACAACAAAAAAATTGAGTTTCTATGGTTGCTACTCTGTATTACTGATTTTGAAGGCTATGTAGGTATTTAATAATGAATTTTGTACAGATTTGAAAAAAATATATAAGTTTTGATAAAATGTACCGCTATCGCCTTCAAAAATATAATAGCACTTTAATTGTCTTTAACTGCATATTTATATGCAGTAGCATTTTATATGCATATTTATATAATTCTTATCAATGTTAAGAATATATTAATCATTGACAATTTCAATATTAAAAAATTTCGTTAACTGCATGTGTAATCAATCTATGTATATCTTGTACAAATGTACAAACATGCAGTCGTATCATAATAAATTAGGATATTATTGATACTTTTAATTAACATATCTATATGTATTAACCAATGAAAATTTTAATATTGTTTTTCTTTACAACATATTGTGCATTATGTATGTCATAAATAATTGATTGTGAATTTTATATAATTGATTGTGAAGTTTTCACAATATCAGTATTATTTGCTACATTTATGTAATATATTAAAATAAATAAAAATTCATCTATAAGCGAATGCTTATATAAAATACTGGAGATCAAATTATGCAGGTAAATATTTGGATATCTCTTAGTATTTATATTTTTCATATATTAAAATTGTTTTTTTTAATTATTACAGAATTAACTTCAATTAAATGAAAACAAGTGAATTAATTCATCAAATTAAACATCAAAACGTATACCAATGTACGCAAGATAGTTGATTGGGAAAGACAACAAAAAAAGTATATATTTTTTAATTCATATCAAGTATTTTGTAATACCTAATATTTATATAACAAACTTTTTTTTATTGTACAAGACAGAAATTGAAACACTTTTTGAATCAATACAATTAAAGGATAATATGCCGGTTGAGTATAATTTGGGCGATTACTGTAAATTGTGGTAATGTATTTCATAAATTAATGTATTTATTTTTTATTATAGAATTAATTTCAATTAAATGAAAACAAGTGAATTAATTCATCAAATTAAACATCAAAACGTATACCGATGTACGCAAGTTAGTTGTTGATTAGGAAAGACGTGTACACATATTTCAACAAAAAAAGTATTTTATTTTTAATTCATATCAAGTATTTTATAATACTTAATATTTATATAACAAACTTTTTTTTATTGCACAAGACAGAAATTGAAACACTTTTTTGGAATCAATACAATTAAAGGATAATATGTCGGTTGAGTATAATTTGGGCGATTACTGTAAATTGTGGTAATGTATTTCATAAATAATGTATTTCATTTTTTTTTATAAATTTTATACAAAATAATTCATACTGATTTATTTATCCATTTTCATATAGTTTTATGGAGTATATACCTATGTGCAATTGAATAGGTAAATTATATATTTTTATTATATTCATATATTTTTAAATCTATATAATATCTTTATTTATTCAAATTATAGCCATTATGGGACGAAAAACATAAGTTTTGATCCATGGTATAAAAAGGGGATATACAGGAGAATAAAGAAAATATATAGAACACGAAGAATGATAATGAAATATTATATATACCAATGCAGTATTTCCAAAGAATTAAATAAATTGTATGTACATATACTTATCATAAATTTAATATTTGTTTTCATATATATTTTTCAAACTCTTATATAGAAAAGAAGATTCCATCTGCAGGCTCTAACATACGAAACAAATAAGTTACAAGAGAAAAACTTTACAACTAAATGGATATAGGAAGTGGTTAACAATACTTGTGTAGAACCAAAAACGAAGAACAATTACTTGATAAATTTCAAACAATTCTTTTATAACAAAATTATTTTAAATGTGTTCAAATTTATTGTTTTTTTTTTAAAGTGGTATATAATTCAGGTGTTTTCTTTTCAATATTAAAATTTATTTCAATTTTTCTAAAAATTATATAAATGTAAATTTTATACACATTACAGTTTATTAAAACACAATATTCTGAAACTATACCATTTTAATTTAATTTTTTTTTACAAAAATACAGGGTACTAAATTGTATTATGTTTTCTATGGATATGATCTGTGTAGGAAATAAATTGCTAACATCCAAAGAAAACATAATACATCAATCGCACTGGAAATATTATTTATTGTAAAATAATACTTTGTTGATTAATTTTAATAATTTAATGTTTAATCGTAAATAATAATAATAATTGTTGAAAGTCATCATATGTTCCAAAAAGTTAGTGTCATTAAATATACCTATGTATGAAAAAATAGTACATATTTCAAAAATACAATTTAAAATTTCATGAAATGATATGCCCATTGGTATTCTGTCTGGCGTGACAATATTCGTTACATTTTATAATAAAAATAAATCGAAGAAGATTTTTTTAAACAAATTAATGGCTTCAAGTTTCGACGTATTATATACAATATATTCTGGTTATACAATACAGAACATCATCAGTCAAGATTATGGTACTGAATTTGTTTTTCAAGTGATCAAACATAGACTAAACTTTATTGAGAAAGCAAATGTATACAACGTTTGATGTGTTAATAAGTTTTATGTTATTTAATAAGACTTTGTAAAAAGCAAGCAACAAGTTTCATCGCTTTATTTCAAGTTTTCAGAAAATTTATGAAAAAATGGCTGGAAATAAACATGCATTCTATTAATTATATTATGCGAAATACATTCAAGTGATTTATTTATTCACATATAAACTTTTTGAACAGTTTTATTGTTGTACTTTTAAACACAACAAATTGTTCAAATAATGACGCCTGCTATATTAATTCTTGCGAGCCAATTCCAAATACCAATTGACTATCTGTTACATGTAATTTTAAACTGTATTTGTCGATGTGTACAATCTGCATTTCTTTTGTGAAAATAAATTTAACAACTTTTTTGAACAAATGATACAAAAACAAACAATATGTATTTTAAAATTCATTTATTAAATAATTTAGCACAAACAAATAGCTAAATATAAATAAACAATTTTTATAATTATGTAAATTTTTTAATGTTAATTTATTTTAAATACAATATTTTATTACAATTTTCTTTATTATTAATTTTATAATTTTTATTTTGTATAGAGTACATTTACACGATCGCGGCGAAGAAGGGGGGGGGGGGGGGGCAAAAGAATGATTTCAGAACGCATCTAAAATTTCAAATATAATATAATTGTAATTGTTGAATTTTTACACACGTATAAGTTAGGTTAGAACATGTATTATAAATATTGTACAAATGGAAAATGTAATACACGGTTCAATGTTCATTTTTAAAATGTTTTAATAAAAAGCCAAAATAAGAAATGTATAAAGTATTACACAGAGCTTCAGATAATACCTACTCTGTTTTGAAATGTGTTACGGTAATTTGGAAATTATATAGCAATCGATTAATGACAAATAAATTTAGATACATTATACCTACTTATTCGAATAAATTCTATTATTGTAAACTTTTATTATAGATTTCATCTGATGCCACATAACGTTTAAAAAAATGTATGTAGTTCATGTACATTTAAAAAAAATCAAGTACATCTTCAGTGATTCGACAATCTACTATAAATTTTGAGACTAATATTCTGATGAGTTTATAATAAAATTTGCGTTGTACGATTAAAAAAATCGCACATCTGATATTCCAAAACCGTGTCAAGATATATTTTCAAAGAGAAAAATTTCTTCTGATTCATCTCTATGTAAAACATATTTGCCTGAAATATATTTTAAAGTAAGTAACTGTGCACTCTGTACCTACCTATATAATTAAATTTAAATAATTTATTGTTATATTATTGCTAAATTAGCTACGTAGGTGTATCAAATGCTATGTTTTTATCTCGTAAATGAAAATTATGTCCCATTTATCAGATTTATCTAGACAATGTAAAATATATGCAAGGAACAGCGAATACAGTGACATTTCAGTGGATATGCTGATTGTAGATAATTCCTTTGCAACTGATAGCTGTCAAACACCTCGAGCGTACTATTATTATTTCATGGTACAAGTATCAAAGTATTTATGTCGCAATTCTTTTTGGTGTAAACAGTATATTATGCTATTTAGTGTCAGACGTTAGACATAAATGTTGTGATATAAGTATCCTGGTGTAAACAAGGCTTAAGACACACCAATATAGTAAATATTTCATTTAATTAAAATAACAACTGTTTTTCTAATCTCTATGATCGTATTACATTTACAATAAAAATTGACTACCTGAAATAAATTTTAAGAAAAAAATTATTAACAATGTTTTATAATGTAAAAAAATAAATTTATTAAAAAAAAACAAAATTAATAAAATGTCATGTTGTACACATGCCCTCCTCCTCTGTTTCCTCGGTTTCCTCCGTAACCTCTATTTTTCGTATTTCCACGCTTACCGCGAGGCCCTTTGAAATTTATTTTTTTGTTTTTTATTTTTTTCATGGCCTCGCGGTAAGCCGCCCAATAAATTTTGTTTTGTTGTTTTCTGTAAAATAAAAAATTATAGATGAAATGAATGAATGGCTTTTAATACAATTTAAATAATTATATTTTTTTTATATGTTTAATTATATACTCACTTGGTGTTTTCAATGGGTTTTTCTCTGAAAAAAAAAAAAATTATTTATACAATATTTATTTATTCAGGGTTTTTGCTACGTCAATACAAATAATTTAATGAAAATTAGAACGGGCCATTTGGAAATAATTTAGGTCATTTTAGTAAATTTTTGTGGTACTTTGTGAAGATCCTACCAAAAATATGACTGCATTTTAATATTTGAAAAAGTATATTATTGTAAAAAAATTGATTCTTTAAAAATAATTTTAAAAACCTAGCAGAAATGATTTAAAAAAAAATGCTCTTTTTTATAAATATTTTAAAATATTTGTATAGCCGTATCAAATACCCTGTATATAAAAACAATACCCTAATATTATAAAATATACTTACAGCTCTCCTTTTTTTGGAGGCTCCTCTTTTGGAGTATCCTCGATCATTTCGCCTTTTTGAATTCTGGAAAGTATATATTTTAAAAAAAAAACCTATTTGTATAATATAAATACTCGTGAATATAAAAAAAATACTTACACATCCTTTTCAATATCCATTTTTTTTTATACTAAAATCACTTTCAATTTTTTTATATCAACAAATTTCTTTTGTTCTATTTTATAAAGAAAAACAAACTAGATTATTTTATTTGAAATTGTCAATTCAATTTTCAAACATAAATAAGATTCATATCTTTAATGTTCTGTGGTGTTGCCACTAATTATTTTACTAAAATATCTTCTGATCACATGAAAATATAATATTAACTATGGTTAAAAATAAATTTATTTTATTATAATTCGAATAATTTTTCAGTAAATTTCTTTGTCAGCAATTTATAAATTGTCATTTCTTTTCAATGTTTGGATCAAGTAATCATGTTTACTAAATTAATTCAATTACTGACAAAACTGATGACATAAATAGACAACGAAGTAAGTCCAGAGAAAAAAATTTAAATACCAATAAGAGACATAGTTGAAATGCAGATTCACGACAAAATTAATGAGCTATTTAAATTTAAAGAAAAAACGGCGACTTATTTACAGCATCAAAAGAATATTCTCTGGCACATTGCGTTGCAGAAGATTTTCGGATGAGTGCTGGAATTGCAGTTACATTCAGATAAAATATTTAAATAGTCCAGGCATATGGAGTGTGTTTTTCATTAGAAAAATATGCACCCTCCTTTGAAATGTATTTTTTTCTAACTCTTCCACTATAAAAAATTTTCTGACAACTGAACTTCAAATTAAATAAATAATAAAATACATAAATAACTATAGACAGATTCTAGGTAACACAATTTAAACAGGCACCCAAATTTACGTTTTGTGGTCTTACGTACCTTGGTAGTAATTACTAATAATTAATTTTGTTATTTTAGAAAAACATTCCATCGAGTTGAAGAGCTCTTGTCTCAGTATAAAAAAAGGGAAAATTGCAGTGTTGAACGATTCTAATAGATTTATCTATTACTTAGTAACAAAAAAATACAGTTACGAAAAACCAACTTATCGCTCTTTAGAAAGATCTCTACGTGAAATGAAATCGTATTGTGTTGATAACAATGTAAAAAAGTTAGCAATGCCTAAAATTGGATGTGGACTAGATTTACTAGAATGGAATAGAGTAGAAAAAATTATACGCAACGTGTTTTGTAATATGGAAATTGAAATTGTTGTTTATAATAATAATAATATTCATACACACTTTTGCAATTTATGTATCAACTCAAAATCATTATCAATTTCGATACTATTTTAATATATATAGTTTGAAAAATTATTGGTTTGAAACTTGAATGAAGCGTCACCCACGTCACCTGTTTGTAATTTTGTATGTCTGAAAATGTTTGTGTTTTGAAAATTGTGAAAAATGTGAAAATTATCACATAATTATCGTCAGACAGGTTATGATATACTTTTGATTTGAAACCATTATTTTAGGGAATTGTTTGGTGAATTTTAAATGTAATTGTTATTTCGTATTAAAATTTAAAGTGTTTCAAAACAGCTGTTAATATAATAATGGAATGAATTAAAATTATTGACATTCGATTATATATGAATTTATGTATTATGGTATGTATTATTTGATTTTTTAATTATACATTTATTAAAAATTGTTAAATGTAATATAACATGATATTTTTTGCTTTTTTTTAGATTTATTATGTTTTATCTTAAAGAAAAACTGAAAATAATAATTCTATACTATAGCTGTAGGACAGGTCTGTGTAATTTATTAATTTGAAATAGAAACAGAAGATATCGGATGGCATTTCATCAAACCATTCAATCCACAAATAAGATTTTAAGGTTGATAATTATTGAAAATCGTTTATAAAGGTATTTGTATGTTTGTTATTTGTATTTGTATTATTTTTTTATTTGTATTTGTATTATTTCGACCTATTCGTTAAGTCTTTCTTTAAGTTTCAGCAATGGAAATCCAAGTAGAGACAGTAAAACCTCTATAATTCAAAATAAAGAGGTTTCTCGACTTGAAGAGAGTTTCATGTTATAGAGGCTACAGTTGCTAACATTAAGTTCTTGAGAAACCATGATACAACTATATAACTAGAGAAACCATATTTACACTCTGTTTCATTTAATTTTGCAGTGGTTGACGGGGTTTTGACAGTACGAATCGTGCATCGTTCTAATGTAATGTTTTTTTTTTTCAATTCAAATAATTAGGTGTGTATTTTATTTTAAAATAAAATTTTGAAAATAGTCAACTTGGAAATTACTTGATACCAATATAGGAATAATTGAACTGAAAAAAATATTGCGGAATCTCTACTTTACAGATTAAATGTATATACCCGGGTAACACCGGGTCCAGCGCGCTAGTTATACATATATGTTAAAGTTAGCAATGTCATGTTTGTATATTTTTAAAGAATATTTGTAAATAAACACAAAACTAGATCTTATCTAATTAGTAAATATCAATGTAATCAATAAAGTAATTTATAAAACATACCTGCCACCCAATTTCTTGTACGTGTTTTAACATGGCACAAATAAAATAGTTAATTTTATTTTGTTTTGCTTCGAGGTTTTAGGTCATTATATGTCAATAAAATCGTTATATATGATATAACATTCTTTACTATTATAAACGTTTCGTCATTTTTCAGACTTCTTCGGTATATAATGAAAACAATCTACCTTTTGACAACAATAATACTTTTACATATTTTAATATGTATAACAATAGGACTAAATTTTCAACATTTCTCATGAAGCCATCCGGTTACATAGTAATTCCATAGGCATTTAGGCATCCACTATCCAGTTATATAATACCAGATCAGTGTACAAAACCAATCAAATAAGGTTAGGTTAGGTTGTCGATATTATAAACTACTGATTAAAGCAGAGTAGGGGAAACATAACCAAAATACAAAACTCTTTAAAATAACTTAACTAATAGTTTATTAACGTAATATTACAATGAAGAGCTGAGTAGTATATAATATACATATAAGTTATATTCACAACAATCCAAACATCCGTAGCTGAGAAACACTTACTCATCATTTCAGTTTACCTCAGTCGCAACGTCCACGGTAGGGCATACAAAAACCCGATAAAATTTCAAAAACCGGTTTTCGGTTTTTCATAAAGTGAAAAACCGGTTAACCGGTTTTAGTCGGGTTTTTCAATTAAGTTTAAAAAATGTTTTAAACTATTTAAATAAAATAATATTTTAATATTAAAAAAATAAAACTTATTTAACTATACCTTTTCAAGTTCAAATTGAGACTATTCAATTTCAAATTGGGAATAATCAATTTCAAAATTTAGACTATTCAATTTCAAATTGTAAATAATCAATTTCAAATTGAGACTTATCAACTGCAAATTGGGAACTATTAATTTTAAATTGGTTAAGATAGTTTAAAAGCTAGTATTAAAAGTGATATAGGTGAAGACAGTAAATATGACTCAAACTGAGTTTCGTTTACAGTAGCTAAAAAATATTGTACGAGAAAATATCACGAAAATTATTGTTAATTATATCCGATATGTCACTCATGATATATAATTATATGATGCATTAATTATGATTTGATAATTTGGACAATAGTAAATAATTGAGGGCCTGATTTTAAATAAAATTAAGAAATTAAAAATATTTAATATACAATGTATGTTAACTTAATTAATAAATATTCGTAACAATAATAAGTTAAATAATAATTGCAACCCTATACAAGGCTCTAGCCTGGGAGTCTATGATTAAGGGGGATCTGGGCCAGATCATCTGGCCCGGCGAGCAAAAATAAAAATCAGCGAATGGTATATTTACGTATTTAAATTATTAATTGAATGACCGAAAAAAAGGCTGGACAAGAAAAAATTTCTTATGGGGTTCGCCAATAATTCAACAGGAGCTCGTGATAGTATGTGGAGGCCATAATTGCAGCTATAGCAAATATATTTTGTTTTATAAAACATTATATTATATTGAAATAAATTGTTTATTTATTTTCATCTCAAATGTGGAATTTACAATTCTCAATTTGAAATTTATTATTCTAAATTTGAACTTGAAATGGTATAATCTCCTTTATTAACATATTATTATATACTTCAGGAATGACCCTCAAATTCCATTTACTCCGCTATAATATTTTTATTTACACATTACGCGTTATTTTATAGATGCCCCCCTTTTTTAATTTAAATAAATTCACAATATAAATACTTCATGAATAACAGTAAAAAAAATAAAATTATTTGTCACTTAAAGAAACAAAAAAATATATATATAATTGACTTTTAACAAAAAACCGGTTAACCGGTGTCGGTTAAAACCGGTTTACATGCCCTAGTCCACGGATGGGAATCACTTTACTTTATAAAAATGCAATGTAATATAATATGTAATTTCCTTTCAGAACTAATGTATTGTAATTTATAAAATATTGAAATTAGTCTGTAGTCAGAAAACATATTGTAAACTTCGTTTTAAATAAATAAATCCTTTTTAAAAAGACTTATCCGGGAACACAACAGTTAATTTATATGTATTATACAGTTATAAATTATAATATGTATGTCCGGTATTATCAACCAATTTAAAGCTCTTTTAACCTAAATTTTGTAAATTACAAACGTGATTTAGATCAATATTAAGACTCTCAATGAAAAATGTACATAATATGCGTTGTAAAAACATAGTGTATAAAATTAAAAACCTATTTGATTAAATATATTATGCTTGGTTCTGTTAATAATATACAGTTAGTACAATAAACCAATACCTTAAGTACAATTATGAAAAATACGAAAATGACAACGCGATTTCAATACTGACACTACTGATGCCCCCCTTTAAACCGTCATTAATTAGTATGTGTTAATAATTTATGTCTTACTAAGGAAAATTTATGTCTACAACTATATTCACATTGGTCGCATTTTAATGGTTTTTCATTTGTATGTGTTAATTTATGAGTTGATAAATTTACTTTTTGTCTACAGCTATATTCACATCAGTCACATTTAAAAGGTCTTTCATTAGTATGTGTTAATTTATGTGTTGATAAATTTACTTTTTGTATACAGCTATATTCACATATGTCGCATTTAAAGGGTTTTTCATTGGTATGTGTTAGTTTATGTGTTGATAAATTTGCTTTTTGTCTACAGCTAAATTCACATCGGTCACATTTTAAAGGTCTTTCATTAGTATGTGTTAATTTATGTCTTGTTAAATAAACTTTCGTTTTAAATTTATAATCGCAATTGTCACATTTAAAAAGCCTTTCATTGGAATGTGTTTGTTTATGTATTAATAAATTTGCTTTTTGTTTACAGCTATGTTCACATTGGTCGCATTTAAAAGGTCTTTCATTAGTATGTGTTAATTTATGAGTCAACAAATTTTGTTTCTTTTTACTACTATACTCGCATTGATCACATTTATGTTTTTCTAATTTTACACTAGTTTTATGAGAACGTTGTTTAGTTAAACTGGACTCGTTAATAATTTCATTATTACAATATGTAGAAATAATAAGATCTTCATTTTCTACTTGTTCGTTTTTAATTTCTGATACATATTCTTCTTTAATAACCAAGTCTTCCTGAAAACCGACCATTGTTTTACTGTCACAATTTGTTTTTAAAGGATCTTCGTTTTCTTGTTGTTCGCTTTTAGTTTCTGGTACATTTTCTTCTTTAACAATCAAGTCTTCCTGAAATACGTAACTCAATATAGTAATAAATTGATAATGCTAAAAAGAATATAAAAATAACTTTTTAAAACTCAATTGTTTTATTAATGCTACACATTTTTATTAATGAAGTTTATCCCCCCCCCCATATTGTCTCAATTTCACTTCTATAAGAAGCTTGCAACGTGTTTTACACTTTTCCTATAACCTTAGGAATACGGGAAAATGGTTGGGTACTTTTTTATTTATGTAAAATATTAGTTACTATAACTTTTGTTTGAAACTTATTCTTAAATTATACTTCGTTTCAAATTATAAGCGAAAAATTATTTTTTTGTTTTTCTTTATTTTTTTCGAAGTTTTTAATTCTAATATTTTTGTTTCAGTCCCGAGACATCTTAAAAAAAGTTTAATTTAAAAAAATATGCAAATATAAGTAACATTAATTATATTTCAGTTTATTAAAGCATTTTATTGTTTAGGAACCACTGTTTTCTATCCAAGCATCTGTCAAACATACCATATGAAACCCTAATCTGTATTTACTAATGCGGTGTTCACACCAAAGAAAACAAAACAGCAACACGGTGTTTGAAAACACGTCGTATTTAAAAATGCATAGGCTTTATTGCACTTTTGTCAAAAAGACACGATGTTGCTGTTTTGTTTTTTCGGTCTGAACACGGCATAACATTAACTTTGTATTTTTTACCTCATATTCCTGCTTGTAGTGTTTAGAATATTCATCATAGGTTTCAGTATCCTCAAGACATTCGACGTATTCTATTTCTTCTTTTATAAATTCCTGTTTAACGTGAAACATTTCAACGCAGTAATATTACAATACAAACTTGCCTATAAATATAATAGCACACAGAACATAAACAAACGTACACTCTTATATTCATCGATTAATATAAATGCATATAATATGATACGATCATGTATTAAAAAACCAAGGTTAATACATATACTAACCTTGTTAAAAAACTATGTTTAATAATTAATTGTGATAGATACAATAATGGCTACTCATGCCGCGCATGCGCTGCCCTCAGTTTCTCTGGCTGCTAATGTGAACTAGAGCAGTGATACTCAACATTTTTATATCATTTCCTTTGTTTTATACTAAATATTAACCCTTAGCGGCCACACGGGGTAACTATTTACCTAAGGCTCAGAAAAGGTGAAATTAGAGGTCTAAAACCTTTGAAATTGATACAACTAACGACATCTGCCGGTAGTAGACTTTTTTTTGCTGAATTTTCACATATATGACCAGTTTTTAGAACGCCATCTATAAATTGACCGATAACAATCATTAGAAATATTGAAGAACTCTTCAACAAACATGAAACAATCGGTTAGAAGTCTTAAAACACCCATATGTTTTGTACAACTAGGTTTTTCAGCGTGGGGTAATGAGTTACCCCATGTGACCTGGCTGAGGTGTGGTCGCTAAGGGTTAATATATATTAATTATTCTTGAAAAAAATTAGGTGCAGGATAAGTTAAATGACAATATTTTTAATTTATTTATTACAATATTATACCATCCAAAAAAGGTTATGAACATGAGCGTCTATAGTCTTGGATCGAGTAAATTGATTCAATACTTACTTTATTCATTAATCTACTTGTGAAAAAATTAAATAAAAATAAATTATATAAATATTTATTGGTGTAATTATTTGTATACAAATTTTGTATCTGCTATGGTATACAAATATCACTTATAACAAGATACATTATTATAACTAGGTTTGTAAGAAATTAAAATACAAATTCAATATTATAAAAATCCTTGTTTGATTTTAAGTTTCCAAATTAAATCATCATAGTAATATTTGGAAGGAGTTCCAAAGAAAATGTTACGAATTAATATTTAAAAAAAAAAACTTTTAAAAAAAATAATTTGCCTTTTAAAAACCGACTAAAAAGCTGAAAATAAAATTCAGTTAGACTCTTTTCGTACTAAATATTGCATTTAAAAAAAAAGCAAATGCAATATGTGAAATTTATTTTCAGCTTTTTAGTCGGTTTTTAAAAGGCAAATTATTTTTAAAAAAAGTTTTTTTTTATAGGTACTTTTTATTTTTGAGTTTTTAGTTATAAAATCGCTTCGGTGTTAATAAAATGTTTCAAACAAAAGTTTTTTATTTATTTATTACGTAGAATAACATCTTTAAAAGTTAAAAATATACGTTCTCATTTAAAAAATCAAAGTTGCCATTAAAAACAATCATAATAAATACCTACAAATAAAGTCAGATTTAAAAGGTTATTTAGTAGAATGTATAAATTTATATTTATCAAATTACTTTTTCGTATGCAACTGTATTCACACTGGTCGCATTTAATAAAGAAGTCGTTCATTAGCAGAATGGGGCAACTAAAAATCGATAACACTTGTTAATACCAATCCCCGTATCAAATTTCATAACTGTAGCACAACGCGTTCTCTAGATATTAAATAAACACTAATTTTGGGTAAAAGTCTGTAGCTCCTTCAATAAGTATTTCCAGATATAGGTTCACATAAGGTTTTTTGCTTAAAATTACATCCTCGATGTAGTGTTAAATTTTTTTACACTACTTGTAAATCATCCTGTATAGTATATTAAATATTACTACTGGTCATTAAAGGAGGATCAGGGCGCGGAGGCCACCGCATTAGTTCTACTAAAATGTCACTAATTGTAAGTTACTTCTAGCATTAAAAGGGGGTGCAGAGAGGCAGAGCTCCCCGCATTTAGATTTAATATAATTTAAATATTGCTACTGGCCGTTAACAGAGAGGCAAATGGGGTGAAGGTATTAAAGGGAGTGCAGGGGGTGGAGTTCCCCACATTAGTATGTTCTAAGTCATAGGTGTCCAACCTTTTGAACCTTTTGGGCGGCATAGCATAAATCCAATCTACCAAGGGCCGCACATGACCCCCCCCCCCCCCCCCCCCCGAAATATTCAATGTTCTAAAAAACGTGTTCTGAGAAAATATCAGTTAAAAATACTATAAAAAGAAATTGCTCAATATATTTATCGCCCCCCCCCCCCCCCCACCGACATTTTTTTCTCACTACGCTACTGGAATCTGACCATGAATTTCGAAGATACGCCACTCAAAAGAAAAATAAAAAACTTAATTTTAAGAAAAAAATAAAATCGACTTCAAAAACTGTTAAATTTAATTATTAGGATTTTTTTTCCTTTAATTATCCGTTGAGGGCCGCACCAAAGATACTCGCGGGCCGCGGGTTGGACAAGCTTGTTCTAAGTAACTAATTGCGTTAAAGGGGGCATGGGGGGGGGGCAGAGCTCCCAGCAAAAAATCTATTAAAATATTCCTACGTAACTAATGGCGTTTTAAAGATTTATTAAAATACTAGCGCATTGGCCCGGTGTTACCCGGGGATATTAATTTAATTAAACATAAAGTAATCATGCCCACCAAACATACTAACAACACACGGTTCACCACGAATTGTTTTTTTCCGGCTTCATGAAATTTACCCAAAAATTATCCACAAATTATACACCTAAACTTAACCTATCCATTAGTGAAAACCGGAATAAAATCCATTCATTAGTTATTGAAAAAATCGTGTAAAATTATATTTTCTCCCAGGAAACACCAGGTCTTATCCTAGAATTTGTAAGAAAATCAAAATTAAATAAATAGGTTATCTTTCTTGGAAGTTCTTTATTGTAATTTATAAAAATCCGTTTATTTATATTGTAAAATGCATATTTTTTCATTCAACTCATGGTGGAAAGATATATATTTGTAGGTATCATGATTCAAACTGACATTCACATATAGTAATTGTTTTCAGCGTCTTATATTCCATGGCTACTGTGTTTTTATATAAATGACAGTTCTAAGCTCTGACATCATAGAAACAAAAGACGCTGTGCAAAAGATTCTTTTTAATCTTTTGATGTTAAATCTTAGATTTTCATAAAATATTATTAGCCACGATACTGCTCGTAAAAATTATCTAAACTATTGGTGAAAACCGTATTGAAATCGGTTCAGTAATTCCCGAGTCTATAAGTCACACACAAACGAACATTCATTTTTATATATATAGATACCTAAGAAAGTGGCTTTTAAAGGGGGTGCAGAGAAAAGGATTTTTGACATGAACTCTCGGCAAGTTGGCCCTGCAGCGAGTTGTCATTAGAATGTGTTAATTTATGTGTTTTCAAATGATTTTTTAGTCTGTAACTATTTTCACACTGGTCGCATTAAAAAGGTCGGTCCTTCGAATGTGTTAATTTATGTCTATTCAAATTACCTTTATGTTTACACATGTATTCACACTGGTCGCATTTAAAAGGTCGGTAATTAGAATGTGTTAATTTATGTGATTTCAAATTATTTTTTTGTCTGAAACTATTTTCACACAGGTCGCATTTAAAAGGTCGTTCATTAGAATGGGTTAATTTATGTCTATTCAATTTACTTTTTTGTATGCAGCTGTATTCACATTGGTCGCATTTAAAAGGTCGGTCGTTCGAATGTGTTAATTTATGTGTATTCAAATGAATTTTTAGTCTGAAACTATTTTCACACCGGTCGCATTTAAAAGGTTTTTCATTAGAATGTATTATGTATTTATGTCTATTCAAATTACTTTTCGTTATGCAGCTGTATTCACATTGGTCGCATTTAAAAGGTCTTTCATTTGTATGTGTTAGTTTATGTGTATTAAAATCAGGTTTTCGTAGACACATGTATTCACACTGGTCGCATTTAAAAGGTCGTATATTAAAATGTGTTAATATATATGTATTAAAATGACTTGAATATAAAGACTTATCATTAGTTAAGAGTCTTGTTTCTTCACTGATATCTTGATTTTCTGTTTGTTCATTTTGAATGTCGGTGTCTGTCAGATTGTCTTCTTTAACTTCCAGGTCTTCCTGCAAAATAACTCGAATAAATTCAATGTAATGTAGATTACCCATGGCCCTCACGGGCAGTATTGCCAACTTGACGGATTTTCCGTCAGATCTAGCGGATTCGGGTAAGGTGAAAAGGGAAGAAAATGCCACTTAACGGCTAACGGATTCTCTAGCGGAAAGTAGTTTTTTTTTAGGAAAATTTGAATAATAAAAAAGGTATTATATAAATGTTAAATAAGTTTATATCTACATTCCAACAACAAATATGCTTCTCGTCACTGTCGCAAATAAATATATAAACTTTAACCGGCGACCAATCACATATCAGTTTATAGTTCAAATTTTTGAAACAAACATTGCGAAATAATTTCATTTTATTGTTTTCTATGCGCGTTAGTCAATGATCTAACTTATACATAACTGTGAATTCGTATGTTTGTGTTATATTACTTCTTTGTATTTTTTTTAAATGCCAAAAACTGTTAGTTTTATGACATACGAATTATTACATACTGTATGTCCTGTTTGTGAATAGAGACATTAATAAATTTATTAAAGTGTATATATATTATATGTAACAATGTGAATTGTCGTCCACGCCATCTTACAATCAAAATCGACGAAAAAAAATTTTTTTTTGTTACGCTAGACGGAATTTAAAAATTATAGTTGGCAACACTGCCCACGGGGCTGACAGGACTCTAACCCTGGGGCTAAAAGAGACCTGGTGCGGCGCACACTGGGGCAAGAGACCTTCAATGTTGGCAGTAAATCAAAATATGAAATAACACATACACATTTTTGTCTATAAGGTTTCAATAGAATACTAATTTATGCACAATATAACGGTACTTTAAGGATCGGCACACCTTTTCCAATCCCCATTAGACCCTTTAAGTTTAGGCAGAGCCGGCCTTAGCAAGTCTGGCGCCCTGGGCGAGATTTATTTTTCCGCCCTCTCTTCCCCCATTTTTTCTTTAAATTACCGAAAATAACAATTAAAATTGATAAATTAACAAGAATAGTTAATATCTCAGCTTGGCGCGATCCTTTTTTTTAAAATATAGCTTACATCATTAACTTTAGAACTATAAAATGCCCTAATACCGTCGAGACCCCCTTCCCCTCTTATTAACAAATTAAAATTTATAAATTAACAAATAAGTTGATTAGTTAATATCTCAGCTAATACCTTATATTAAAGGTTTTCTGGATTGCTGAATAAGGATTTGTTAGTTAGCGGCTATTAAATAATCGATTTTTCTTGAATTTTTAAAATTAATATTGTTTATATTTAGCTATATTTTTTGCTTAATCGGGTTTAACAGATCGACAAAAAATTGAAAGATTACAAAAAAAGTTTACTCAAAAATTACAGCCTGTAGTACACTGATTTGAACCAAAAAAGTGACTTATACCCCATTGTGCGCCGCCCCATCTGACCTGGCGCCCCGGGCGGTCGCCCAGGTTCAACCGCCCCTAAGGTAAAAGTACATAATTCCGGCTTAGTACGTTATTACGGTCTATTTGATTAAGGTAGTTCCAGCATGAAATCACTTTTCGACAGATTTGGCCGAATTTTTTTTCTCGGGTTTATAACAACTTTATTTATGAATTCCTAAAATTTCATAATTTTTGGCCGTTTAGATCGCGAGATATTTAAAGACAAAGTTCGCGATTTTGAGGGTCATGTCCCATTTAAAGCATGTAAAATGTCCGGTCTCTCCAACTATTTTTTATTATATTAAAAAATTCACTCGACAGAATTGGAAAAAAAACTAGGAGAGTGTTGAGAAATGATTTTCGAATAAGTTAAAAAAATAAAAATAGCACCTCGCCGTTTTATTATCAAGATGTAATAATTAAAAAAATTAATTTTCGATCCATTTCCAACCTGTTCACTCAACAGATTATAGTGATCTGGCAACGCTGTGCGCAACGCTCTCTGAAATAGTGTAGAATAAAAACGCGATACTATTTGTACATACTGAGACCATAAACAAAAATACATAAACACTCAGAGCAACGTTGCCAGATCACTGAAACTAACCATATGTAATTGTATGTGTGAATGTCTGTGTGCCGAGGCTTCTAAATTTTTATCTATAGTAAATTGTCTGATTATACTATACCACGCTGGAACTACGTTAAACATTAATAAATAAGATAACTTTAAGAGATTTCATAGAAAATACGGTTTGGTGTAAATTTTTCGAAACACAATTTTTCGAATCACAATTTTTCGAATCACAATTCTTCGAATCACAATTTTTCGAAACACAATTTTTCGAAACACAATTTTTCGAATCACAATTTTTCGAATCACAATTCTTCGAATGAACAATTTTTCGAATGAACAATTTTTCGAAAAATTTATGTTTTATTGTTCAAATTTTATTTATAAATAAAATTTGAACAATATTTGGACATTTAACGATATCCATATTAATATTATAAATGCGAAAGTGTATTTGTCTGTCTCTCTGTCTGTCTGTTTGTTATCTTTTCACGGCTAAACCGCTGAACCGATCTTGATGAAATTTGGTAGTGAGATAGCTTGCATCATGAGGACGGACATAGGCTATTTCGTATCTTAAAATTCAACCCCTAAGAAATTGCAAGGGGGTGGAAAATTTTTTTTTTTTTTTAGTAATTATTATTTATACCCCCCGACACATATGAACAGTTGTAAGTAGTTTTTTCGATCCGGCGGGAAAAATGCCACGGGGGCGAGGGTTTCGGGGGGAAAACAACCCTATCTCACATAGGAGCCGAGATATTTACGATTTTGTATAATGAAAAAAAACTAAAAATAAGATAAATTTAATATTTTACCCATATGAAGGGTTATAATTAGTTTCATTTGATCCGACGGAAAAAATATCATGGGGATGGGGGTTTCGAAATCCACGCGAGTGAATCCGCGGGTAGCAGTTAGTATTTAATAAACAAAAATCCATGTAATTTATTTAGGTACATACATGCATATGTTAGTACATATGCAGTTTGTGAGAGAGCTGGTTAATCCTCTCATCAATAAACTAATTTTGTTTAATGTTAATAATAACATACGCGTCAAAAAGAACATTTATTGGGATTTAAAAAACAAAAAAAAATCGCTTAAATTGAATTTATTAATAAACCAACTTTCAAAAAACATGCAAATACAACTTAAATATATTTCGTAAAATGTCCAAATATTACTTTACTTAATATTTTATTAACTAAATAAAATTTCAACAATAAAACTTAAATTTTTCGAAAAATTGTTCATTCGAAAAATTGTTCATTCGAAGAATTGTGATTCGAAAAATTGTGATTCGAAAAATTGTGTTTCGAAAAATTGTGTTTCGAAAAATTGTGATTCGAAGAATTGTGATTCGAAAAATTGTGATTCGAAAAATTGTGTTTCGAAAAACTCGCCGGATACCAGAAAATACATATTAATTAAATTGATTTTATGTTCGGTTGTTTTTCGAAATCCGAAGTAACAACAATTCGGAAATAATTATTCAGTTTGAAATTAATTATTAACATTCGCAGTCGTCAACGAACGCTCGAAAAGGCAAATTGTTAGTGTTTCTCAGTAACAGTCAACACAAAACTGAGTAAGGATTTTTTTACTGTTTAATAAATTCTTAAGTATATTTTAATGATTTCATTGAATTATAAGATTTATAAAAAACAGATTAAAGTTAAAAATAAAATGTTTTTATATTATTTAAATAAATAAATAAAACATATTTAGTGGCACGGAATTATGTACACATTTTTATTAACCTGTACATTATTCCGTTCGTAGGACGGAATTGAAACAATTACTTAGTGAAAAAAAAAACATTTTTTTTTTAAATAGTGTATTATCTGATACTGTGTAAGTGTATTATTTGACTTATTATATTGCAAAATTTCACTTGAGGTAATTACATCCTATACAAAATTCAATGCAAACAGTTTTTTCATTTTAATTGAACGAATTGGCTGGATAATTTTTTTTCTATTTTTGTAAATAAAAGTAGTTTATTATCTATTTATTTGTTTACTTTAACATTATTGATTAAAAAAATGTATTTTAACCGAAATTTTATAGACTTTTTAAGCTTTTAAACCTAAAACGGAATTACGTTAACTCTTTTATATAAAATCTTTAATTCCGTGCTATAGATCGCAAATATGGAAAATTATTGAAAATTGGAATAAAAATTAATTTTAGGAGATATAAATAATGAGTGGTTCTAATTGGCGTTGGCCAGAAGAAGATGACATACTTTCTTATGATTCAGCAGATGTGCTGAAAAAAGTTTGTCCTCCCGTCCCTGTAAATAATAGGGGGCTTTATTCATTTTCTTTATTTTAATTATATTTTTTACTTTAATTTTATTCTTTTTTTCTTTTATTTATTTAATTTTAATTTTGTTTAATTAATGTAAGTGTTTAAGTGTTTAAAAATATTTATTGATCTCTACTTAAGCTGTGATTCTGTGATTATTATTATTTAAATAATTTAGACTTGTTTACCTTTATCAGTAATTTATTATTCTTGATACAAAAATTATTTGATAGTTATCATTTTATTTTTCAATTACTAATAAATGATTATTTACTATAGTTTTGTTAATTTTTCAATATTTCAGTAAAATAAATATGACGCAAATAAACATAGAACGTAATTGAAGACCAATTAGCACGGAATTAGTTTCAACTCTAAATTTTTAGAACGGAATTAGACACAATCCAGACAGTCACTGTTTTATTAATTAATCACATAAATATTCTTTATTTATGCAAATAAAAATTTCTATATGTATTTTGACATATATACTTGCGGTCTTAAATAGTTTTATAATCAATATAATAGTAAAACTAATAAAAAATAACTTTACATTCAAAAGTCTCTTAATGGTACGGAATATGATACTTTTACCTTAAAGGCGGCGCACAGTGGGTGTAAATCACACTTTACTTTGTTGCGCGAAATTTCGCTTCAAGCCAATTTTCAACCAATTTTAATAAAGTCAGTGTCATTTGAAAGGTAAATAGTTGTAGTTTCTGAAAATTACCCCAAGAATAGTCAATTCACCCTATTAATTATTCTTTCATCCCCTTAAATCTGAAAAATCGATTAAACGATAAATTCATAAAATAATAAATCGAATAAGATAATAAATATGTAATGTAATATATGTAATAAATATAAATATGTAATGAAAATGTTTGAAAACGTCAACTAAGAAAAAAAATTATATCATACCCCTTCCCCTTAATGTTTTTAAAAAATATTGTACCACTGTATAGATCTTCTAAACAAGAGTTACATAAGGTAGAAATAAATGGGTCATCCCATTTAAAAATACATTATATTTGTGATACACCTTATTTTGGGGCCACACTGTATATTTCAATACATTCTTATAATGTACATTTTTACTTGTAATATTATCTAAAATTTGAATTTTTTCTGTATTTTGTAAAAGAGAGGAGATATCGAAGAGACACGCACTATTAACTCACCCTGTAATGATACACCTTTTTCGGGGTCACACTATATATTTTAATATAAGTTTAGATGTGTAATGTGTATTATTACTTATAATATTATTCAAAATTAAAATTTTTCTCTAATTATTAACAGAGGAGATATCGAAGAAATGCGAACTTATGACTCATCCTGTATATATTTAAATATGTTCACACATGTTTACACATACTATATAATAGTACTAAAAAATAAATATTTATATTTGTGCAGAATATATTATCTTATTCGATTTATTAATTTATGAATTTATCGTTTAATCGATTTATCAGATTTAAGGGGATGAAAGAATAATTAAAGTAATTTTCAGAAACTACAACTATTTACCTTTCAAATGACACTGACATTATTAAAATTGGTTGAAAATTGGCTTGAAGCGAAATTTCGCGCAAAAAAGTGTGATTTACACCCACTGTGCGGCGCTGAGTTTATGTATGTATTGATATTTTAGTAACCACAAACTTGAATTTAAGTGCATGTAGTTTTTATAAAATGATCGTTTTTATAAATAAATAAACAATGTTTTTCATTACCTGAGGTCCTTGCTTACAATTAATTGCAAATTCGTCAGAAGTTTCAATATCTTTCAAAGGATCGATTTCTTCATTTATATGATTTATATCTTCTTGTTTAAAATATCTTTCATAATCATCAAAAGCTTCAATATATTCTAGACACTCGATTTCTTCTTTTATCTCTTGTTTCACGTGAAACATTTTTACGCACTTTAAAATTTAATAAACAAAACTCTGGATTACGTTACACAATTAAACAATAGTGGACTGAGAACTATCAGATAGTAAAACTCACAATCAGTAGAATACAAGAACAACTGACACTTACATTTAGCCATATACATATAAAAGAATATACTGAGCATAGAAAGAGAGGCGTCGGTCTCACACTAGAAGATAGAATATGTTAAATGAGATGGTGTGATCTGCGCATGTTCTTTAATACTTGAACACTATTGGTTGTTATACTGCATATGGCGGTATAATCCTATAATGACGTTTAGTGAAAAAGAACATAATTGATGAGAAAATGAAACAAACATTCATAAATTAACGAAAAATTGAAAATAATAAGTGGCTATTGTAAAATAACTAACGTGTGAATTGTTTGTGAATATTAAATTTTAAACATTTTGAATTTAGTGCGGAAATTTTAGACATGCGCAGCCGAGGCTTTCTTAACTTATGAGACAGATATATCTTTTCCCAATAATGCTATCACCTAGTCATGGGGACATGTTTATATCATTGCTTGTATGGAGAATGCGCGATATAGTCTTATTATATATATGCATTTAGCTAATTGTATGTCACAGTAGACATTTTGTCAGGTGCGCGCGCCGAGTGTACAAATACAGTCGACTCTCGTTAATTCGAAACTCGAGGGACTCTTAAAATATTACGAATTATCACAACTCCATTTCTCTTTTTGAAATTTGTAAGCCACCCTTCACTTGCCGCAAAGTTTTTGATGCTTAGAGTAGACGCGAACTCTTTTGCTTTTTCCTTCAACAAGTTTCCGTTAATAGACACTTTTTGTCCTCTACACTGTCTTAGCCAAATGACCAGGCTTTTTTCCAGACAAGGAAATTCACCTTTAGAAGTTCTTTTCCGTACTCCAGCAGTTTGAGCAGCATTAATTTTCTCCTTGTGCTTTATTATGGTTGAGAGTGTACTCAGAGGAATCTTAAATTCTTTTGCAACAACACTTTTCTTCTCACCTTCCTCTACTTTTTCGATTAACTTCTTCTTTTCAGCAATCGTCAAACATTTATACTTTCTAGGGCTCATGACTAACATAAACTTTTAATCTGTATACCAACGAAAGAGTAACAGTAACTGAATGATAACTAAACAAACCAATTCGTGAGAAGTGTGTGTCAAATAGTCAAACTAATCATAACAAAAACAAAGGCTCGTGTACGTTGATACAAGTTTAAACTTGTCGCAAAATGTACTTACAATCTTTTTTCGTTCGAATTACCAAGTGTATAAAAATGTATTGATTTAGTTCGAAATATAAAGAGATTTTGTAGGGAACTCGTGATAACTTTGAATTATAGAGAGGTTCGAATTATCGCAGGTTTGAATTAACGAGAGTCGACTGTACTTCCATAATATACCAGTGTTTTGTTTTCTTGGAAATTTTCTCTAGTTTAAGCCTATATATATTTTAAATAGGTTCAAGTCAGTGCCGAGTCAGTATTCTTTAATTAAGCTTACCACCTTTTATTACTGAAAAAAATGGATCGTTCAAACATGTACCTGGACTACAGTAATTTTTTTCTCCCAATGAAATTTATATCACTGTAAAGTACTCTTTTCGACGAGTAATTTAAAAAAAGAGTTCTCTGCGATTTTTTTTGAGCCCTGTAGGCCGTTTTAAAGATATTTTTCCGTATTTAGCCAATACCGCCAACATCATCTGCCAAGTAAATGCACAGTGCTTCCTCATGCTAAATTCACCATAGGTAGTTGTTGGATATTTGAAATGCCACAGTTGGCAATACTGTTTCTAGACCATGCATCAGCCGGGTGTGCATGCGCAGTCCCGCCATTCTGCTGTATGTTGTGTCGGCGAGTGCATCAGCTGTCACATGTTTGTGTTGAACGGGATTAATATAGTGAATATAAAATTAAACTGTGTTTTTATTGTTACCTCATCTAAAATTAGTACGTGCACATAAACATAAATATTAAGATATAACAGTAATTAATTATTCAACAATTTAAATAAAAACCGATAGTGTTTATATATTGGTTAACCATCTAATTTTTGTACAATTTTATTAAATGTTAGTCCGAAATTTTTCTTAAAACGCACCTGAATATTTTTTCGTATATTTTTAATTTTTTGGCAATTTCAATCTAAATCTAAATTTACGCAAACGTCAAAATAACATTTAATACGTCAAAATGACATTTAATATTATTAATATGTCCAAGCAAATATCAATTTAGAAAAACAAAACACGAATTTTTAAAATAAATTGAGATAAATCTTTGTAACAGAATATTTTACAACAAACGTTGTAGATCCATATTAAAGGAAATTTAATGCTCTACAAAAAATATTCTATAAAAATTTCACGTAGCATGTGTCGTTCTTGAGATATCTTGAAAAAATAAATATTTTGGGGTGTCACCCCTCCCCCTTACACACGATTTTGATAATTTTGAAAAGAGACCGTCCTCAAGCCAGACCCAACCATCCGACCAACTTTAAATAATATCGGTTCAGTGGTTCATGAGTTATGCGTGTGACAAGGATTCAGGGGACAGACGGACGGATACTAATCAATATTAGATTATTATACTGTCTTTCCTCTCAAGGTTACCAACTGTCTAAAATTTCTTTTTTTATATGAAAATATATACTGATTTAATTCCTACAAAATTTTTGTTACACTATTCATTATATTTAAAACAATTTACAATAAGTTACTTTAAAAGCAAGTATTTTGAAATGTATGTCCTTTACGAAATATCCTATTTTGTATTTGGACTACAGAAACAAAAATTATCAAACTAATTATTACTGCCAATATATGCCTGTTTATTTACACAGGTGTATTTTGCTGGTTTCTTGACTTTTGGCTCAAGTGTTTCATATTTACATAGCTTATCGTTCTCAATTCTAATCGATATGTTTCTATCAGTAAAAATATATTAAATTAGAATATACAGGAATTATGTTACAGTATTGGAATCTCAAGGTTCGATCAGGGCATTCAGTGTTTTTGCTAATTAAATATAATATTTAAAATCAAGTGTCGATATATTGTTCAACGTATTACAAATTAAGGGGTGTTTGAATAATTCTACTACTTTACAGTTTGTATTTAAACCATATTAAAGTAATATCAATGCTTAAAAATTATAGAATATTATTATTTAATATTAGTTTATATTTACTGGATTCAAATAGTTACAGAACTGGTTCCATAAAAACCAAAGTACTTATAGATACTGAAGTACAGTCACCTGCAGAACTCGTCTGGCACCCTAAAGGCCATAATCGCTTACAACAGATTTCAAAAAAGACAAACATCATCGGTTATCTTTTTCTAGGGCGGAGCTTACACTTACAGTTATAACATTTTAAATAAAAACAATAAATATACGTCCATTTCAAATAATCATTTATTATTACAAATTTTGCTTTTGTTACCTAATTTCTTATATTTATTATGGTTATTTACTTATGTATATTTTAAATCTAATATGTTTCTACAATTTATATTGGATTTGGAAATTATTTTATACATTTTAACAATTAAATATTAATATATTATTTTTTGCTATTACATTTTACGTTTTACACATCATATTTTTCGAGATAAGCGGTAAAAGATACAAAAATAAATTTTGTTTATGTAGGTAGAGTTAATTAATTAATTGTACAAACAATCAATTTTTATAAAAATTGTGTAGTGTGTAATATAATAAAATAATTTAAAAACTACCGAACCAATTTTAATACGGTTTTCACCAATAGATAAATAATTGTTCGGAGCAGGTTTTTGGCTTTTATTTTTTTAATGTTGCTGGTTCTATGAAACAACTGTATTTGTTTATAATAAAAAAAACTCAACAATAAGATTGCAATGCCACTATTTGCCATATTGATAAATTTTACTTTTTTATGGCGACAATCGGATATATAAGTCTTTGGAAACATAAAAATAGTTTTACAAAAAATTGTATTGTGAACAAGAATGATTCCATTATTAATAATTTAATTAAACAAAAACAATTGAAGATATCAGGTCCTAATTTTCAGTGAATGTTCTGTACTACAAAATGTTTATTTTCCAGGGATATCAATTTAAAAAACGTTAATCTTTATTAGTTATTACAGTGTGTTTTCAGCCATTTTAATAATATAATATGATGTCTATTAAACTTATATAACTTATATAACTGTCAATTAAATAGATGTATGTATAGATTATTCTAAATTATGGTAAAACAATTTTTTTTAATGCAAATAATTTTTTTTAATTAATCACTCGGAGCTGAACCGAAAACCGAAAAAACCGTTATTTTTTGCGGAACGAAAACCGAAACCGAACCGAAATATATTTTTTTACTCGAACCGGAACGAAAACCGAAACGAAAAAATAATGGTTCGAAGCCCTGATCTTCTGTTATATATGAATAAGTATATTGTAATAAATAATAAAGATAATTCTTAATAGAATAGATAAATGTTAAATAAGTTTAGAAAGTATTAATCTATGTTTATAATGTATACCATAGACATAGAGAATGGACAGTACATTCTGTATTAACTCAATGATGTAACATCTGTTCAAAAAGGGAGAGAGAGATGCAGTGTAGTTTGGAATATATCTACCCCTTTTTCTAAGAATCTGGTAGTATTTCTGTCAGATATATTTTTGTATAATATATATCTATCTTGTGATTTTTGTGCAATAAGTTTTTTATTAGAAAAGTAAATAATATAAACAATAAACATACTATAATGGTTCATATTTCATCGAGGAAATTAAAAAAAAAAATCAATTGATCTGATAGAAATTTGCAAAATTATGAACCTAACCAAACCTGTTTTTATCTCTTTCTTTTGACACAACTCTGCTCTCGGGTCAGATGTCTGGTCCATTCTCTATGTCTATGATGTATACAAATAATTGTAATCAGTAAATAAACTCACAATCAGTCTGTTAGGTTATTTTTATTATGTCAAATATGAAAACAGAATCGTCTCGTTGGAAAAAAAACATTTAAAGTTATTAGTTAAAATGTACCAAAAAACAATGTAATTTGATAAATAAACTCCAGGGTAGGTTACACATGAGCCGATCATAGCAGAAGAAATCCACGAAATTTATGAACATATCATATTTTTCATATTAATCTTTTTTTTATCATATCTTGTAAAATTAAGAAAATTAATTATTTTTTAAGACGATAACGTCTCGTAACATAGTACTTGAATTAGAGCTGGGCGCGGGCCGTGAATTTTTCGGATCACGTGGGCTGTGACCCGACGTGACGTGAGCGATTTTAAAATATTGGATCGTGAGCGGGCGTGATCGTGAGTCAAAATAAAACAATCGGGCGTGAGTACATTTTTGTCGTGCGTGAGTCCGTGAGTATATGTATGTATATTTCTTTAATTTCTGATCTCATGCATATATATTATACATTTTATTTATAATATTTTATTCGGGTCACGAGTGTGACCCGCCGTGCGTGATCGGGTGTGAGTAAAAAATAGAATTCGTGAGCGGGCGTGATCGTGAATACTTTTTTGTAACCGTGAGTGAGCGGGCGTGACTAAAAAATTTTCTCTCGTGAGCGTGCGTGATCGTGAGCAAAAATTACTCACGCGCCCAGCTCTAACTTGAATGTATCGAGTGTTGGACTTGACATGTACGTGCCTAATGTCTTATCGCTTTCAATAACCATCGATATTTGTCTACGTTATCTTAGTTACACATTACATAAGAATGACTAATATCAAACTCTAAAAACAACTTTCGGGATAATGTATTGCAATCTATTTACATGGGCACACCAAGGGTGGGGGGGGGGGGGGGGTAGGAGTACACAGCACCCGGGAAGCAGTAAATAAAAATAAAAATATTATAAGACATATTCTTCTTCTTTAATAAGGCTATAGATTTTACATTAAAATGTATCATTCCTAATTTCCCGAAATGTACATTTTTTTATGTTGTATTAAGATAGGTTGATAGATCACTACCGGCACCCGGGCGGTGACTAGCCTGGACCGCCCCTGGCTACTTGTAAACTGTAAGACATTCCTTACATTGATAACAGGTATCTTCTGGTACGTATATAATTAGTCAAGTGGCGATATTTTTTCCAGTCTTTACAAATTACAAGTCGTCAGTTTTTGTGCGTTTGTATTTTTTAAATATAGAAATCTATTTGATTGAACTATTTGATATTTGTGCATATCTTTATTATTAAACATTGAATAGAATTTGTGACATTATTATTAGATACTTGTTAAGAACTCTAGTTTAAAGTAATTGTGTGATTGACGTTCATCTAAATAGTACATAAAGTAACAAACACCGACAACAATGGAGTCTGTACGAGTAGAAGACAATGTCAGTGATGTTAATGAAAGAGATAGTATAAAGTATATAGATGAAGACGACACATCACAACAATGTTTGGATGTTTCAACTAACATTGAATTATCTGACAAACGCGGTATTAATACAGAAAAAACCATTTTTGTAACTATTGACAATGTTTGTGTAGATATAGAGAGAGGACGTGAGAGACCAGGATTCTCTAAGTTTTCTCTTATTAAATTATACTTTACATTAATAATTGCCATGGTCTTCGGTGTACTTGACGTAGGAACAGACGTGTGGTTAATGTCTCGGTATTTCCTGAATGAACAATATCTCTACGGGGCATTAACAATGGCGTTTGTGTGGGTGCCGGCGTTGTTCAACATACACATGTTATATCTAATGTAAGTACAAACAATAATAACCCTTTTACACAAATAATAATAGAGTCAATAATGATAGCTATTATTACCGAGGATAATTTTCGAACCGAGCCGCTAGCGGCGAGGGAGAAAAATTTCCGAGGTAATAATAGTCATTATTGTGAGTAGTATAGTGTACTTTATCTACGACTATTTGAATTACTTTCATAAAACACAACTGAATACAAGGAATGCAAGCTTCAACAAAACGTCATGTAGAAATGGATATGAATAATGATAAAAAAAGGAAACACTTACACATCAACATTCCACTTTTAAAATACTATCCACCCTCGCGAAGAGGTCTTATAGTATTTTTCACTACTTCGTAGATGTCTAATAATGAAATCATAGTAGAATTTTTTTAAAGAATAAAAAATTACAATAAACTCGCTCTGTTTACCACAACTAAGTGAAAGTATATGTCAAACGTTAGTTCCGCAAACAGCCACTAGGGAAATTATCTAGTTACCAATATTAGCTTCTATCGCAAACTTTGGAGTTAGTTTATTTTGTTTCCATGGTATTATTTAATTTAAGAAATTGTGATTGGTGCACAAGAGGGAATAATGGTTATTATTCCCTTTTGTGCACCAACCACAATTTCTCAAATTATTCATTATTCCCTCTGGGATTAATATACAGGGTAAGTCATTTTAATCAACGCAGTCAAATATCTCGAAAAGTAAGCGAAATTGAGAAAAACGTTTCAAACAAAAGTTGCTTGGTTTCAAGGGGGGCAAACAATGGTGATCTTGCGGTTGACCTTCAAACCATTTTTCAAGGTCAACTTTGATTTTTTAAATAAAAACCTATATTTTATTATTGCGTATTCGTATTCTACGTGAAAAAATTAGTATCTTTAGTAGGAATTTTTTTTTATTAAAAATGCTTTCTTCTCTCGGTAGAGGGCGCTGTAAGATTAATCAACGAACTCAAATATCTGAAAAAAAAGTTGCACCTAATAGCTTATTAAAGTCAAACTTCTTTTACCATTACCCAGAAACTTGACCAATCAGTGTTGGCGTGGGAATTGACGTCACTTGGGGGATGTATTCAAATTCTTTTTCTCAATTTCGCTTACTTTTCGAGATATTTGAATGCGTTGATTAAAATGACCCTGTATACATACATATAGTAGATATTCAATGGAAAATACGGTATGTTTTATTTTATTTCACATTTTATCTGTATTTTCTATTCTGGTTTCTAATAGTTCATAAAATTATTATTGCATAGCTTTGTTTAGCATTTTCTGATATTTGTGACGTCATGTACCCCTATTCTCTGTATTTTGTGAGTTTATACGTAGTTTTACAGGCAATAATGCATGTCTGTATGTTCTGATTTGACACGAAAACTGTTCTGACGAGACTTTCACTTTTAGAAAGCCTAAGATCCTAGAATTAGTTCAGGCTATTTGATAGTTGGCAGGTTCGTATTCAAGAAAATTTACAATTAATATTTATTATGAATAAAATGTATAAATGAAAATGATTTGATTAGTTCTGAGATTAAATTGTGCTAATAATGAAAATAACGATGTATTATTATTTGTTTACAGATGTGGTCTAAACAAAAACACATGGTTGTACCAACAACTTATTAAAAAAAAATGGCTGCTGATTATTCTCTACATTGTTCCTTTAGCGTCAGCTGTGGTAGCGCTTAATCACTTAATACTATTGTGGAAAAGGAAGATGAACAAAAGGGGTAACCGAGCTAAAACAAATAATTTATTAGAACTACAGATGAATGATAGTTACTTGGAGGCGTTACCACAGTTAACGCTACAGCTGAGTGTTATATTGAACAATGTAGAGCAGGAAACCCAGGACATGAGCTTTACGAGTAAGTATAGAGACCAGGGGTTATTTTAGTGTGTAGTTGTAGCTTGTTTCTGTAGTTCCAAAAATCAAAACTGTAGTTGTAAAAGCTAATTTGTGTAGTTGAAAAATTGCAAGTAGAAAGAAAAATATAAAAGTGTAAGTATAGACTGTAGAGCAAAGAAAAGGTCACTTTAATTTGTAAGAGAGTATAGAGCAAAAAAGTAAAAAGAGAAGGTATTTGCAGTTGAATTTTTTTTTAAAATAACCTCTGACAGAGACACACAGATACAAGTGACTGTGATATTGCATTAGAGTGCGCTAGTTTAGTACACTCTTGTAGGTAAATATCTACAACGTTGTCTACGCTACATTGTTCACGTTAGCGAGACCCAAGGTCCTGTGTTGTAGGTCTGCAGAATATAACAAATAATTAGAGATTGGAAAAATAGTTGTTATTTTCAATGAAATAGTTACTAGTTGAATTTTTTTTCGGAAAATAGTTGATAAATAATTTTTTTTACGATTTAATAATAATTAGTGCAAACGAAGCAATAAAAAGTGTCGCAAATAGTTGGAAAGGTAGTTGCAAATAGTTGATTTCAAATTGTGTTCAATCAAACCAGTTTTCTGAAAACGGTGGAGATATGTAATAAAAATTACAATAAATGCATTTTTACGCAATAGTTGAAAAACTATTTTTCCAATCTCTACAAATAACATACATTGTTAACATTACAGACATATTGCGGTTGGTTTCCATGGCATTTTCTGTTATCACGGTGGCAAGAGTGACGTATTCATTTGCAACAATTGACTTAGACAACATTGGAGTTATAGAAGCGGTCACAATGTTTACTCCCACCTTGTTCCTTGTTGGTAAGTACTGATTAGCGTGAATGGACACTGTACAACAGTGACGTGACAAAGTGTACCTGTTTGAGGGACACTTGAACAAAGAGCTAGTGTCATGGGCGTAGCCAGGATTTTGTTCAGGGGGGGGGGGGGGGGGAATTTTTTTTATTTTTTTAATAAAAATATTTTCAATGGGCCTCAAATTTTTGGCGTCTGGGACCTCGAAATGTATAAGAACGACTCTGATAAATGGCCATTAATGTAAACAAAATTTGGTAAATCCTTTTTTTTCTTAAATTAAATTCTATCGTTTCGTTGCAACTTGGAACTTTGGCTCGTGAAAATCCGTGATTTTCATTAACTTAATAAATCATTTTTTTGGTGTGTTCTTGATTATTATCGAGGAATTATAAAAGAGCTATGAAAAAATTAACATTTTCATTATTTATTATATCTCTAGATAGGTGCGCAAAAAGTAACAATGAAAAGTCATTCTTTTTTTCATTTCTTCTTTTATTTTCGCCCTTTTTTTTCAATCAATTAAATTTATATGTATGTGCATATCTTTTTGAAGACAAAATCCTCTACAAAAATGTACTCTACGTTGCTATTTTGGTGTTTTTATTTTTATTTATAATTTTTTTATTTAATGTAAAAAATCGATCTAATTTGAATTGATATAGTATATATATATATATATATATATATTTTGGTTTATGTATATGACCATATTGACGAATAATATTATTGTTTCAAATTGGGATTTTTTTCCAAGGTCAAAATAAAGAAAATTTTAAAAAAAAATTCTTATTTAATTACACATACGTGCATTTATTTCATCATAAAATAGCTATTTTTTCGAATGTTATAACCATTCTTCTTCAGTGCATACATTTTTTTTATATATAATATCTACAAAATAATATTACAAAATTAGGAAAAATCCTTTTACAAAATTCAGATAGAAACAGAAAAAAACAATAATTATTCTACTTACGCTATGACATTGATCAATCAATTCAGAAAAGAAGGAAAAATATTAAAAATAAACAAAATTACACTTCAAAAGCATTCTTGCAATTAACGAAAAATATAATTCTACTTAAAACTAAAAATATATATTCTAATTTAACTACATACTATTTTTCTCCTTCTCTTCCATTCCATCAGTTCCTTACACATTATATTATATTAACAATTAATATTTTAAAACCACAAAATTTTTTTTAATAATATACAACCATGTGTTTTAAAGAATTCGCAAATGACAAGAAACGGAAATAATTAGGTTAAATTAGTGATGAAATAAACAACAACACACAAACTATTCAAATAGTTACCAACCTAAATTTAGCAAAAAAAAAATTTTTTTTTTTTAGAACTGAAAAAACATAGACATATGAAATGACATTTGCAAATATACAACTGACTTAACCTTGAAAAATCATTCATGAAGTAAATTATGATAATTTTGTTTTAAATAATTAATATTTTCTCTAGAATTAACACTTAGAGGGTCTTGAATAATATGGATGGACTCACTTATAAGTCTTTTTTTAAGGGACGTTTGATAATCCAATATTTTAACATCATCATAATCAAATTCATGCTTGAATTTTTGACAGTGGGTTTTTAAGGCTGTAACCTCATTTTTTGCATATTTATGGCTATTAATTCTATTAGAAAGATATTGTTTTGTTTGTCCAATGTACGAGGCAGAACAATTATTACAGTTTATTTTGTATATCAAATTTGAGCGTTTACCTTTGTCAATCGGATTTTTAAGGTTAGAAAAAAAAATCTTTGAAGTATATGAATTTTTGTCAATTAATTTTAAGTTATATTTCTTACTAATCTTTTTTAACTTTTCAGAAAGAACTGGAATATATGGGAATGAAAAATAATTGTTATTAGTATCAGTGCTATTATTATCAAGACTATTATTACTTTTGTTTTTTTCTTTAAAATGTGAATCGTTACTGTTAATATTTATGTTCTTATTTTTATTAATTTTATATAAAATACTCTTTAATCTGTTGTTAATAACTTTTTTTATAAATTCAATCGGATAATTATTTATTAAGAAAATATTGTAAACTTTTTTTATAATTTCTTTTTGATATTTCTGGTTTGTAAAGGTAATCGCTCTATCAAGGATAGCAATAATAACATTTCTTTTATGAGATATTGAAGATATAGAATTAAAATCTAAATATCTGCCAGACCAAGTATTTTTAGTATACCAAATTGTTTCAATATTACAACTTTTATTGACAATAAGTCTTATATCCAAAAAATTTATCTCCCTTTTATCATTTTCAGTTTCAAAAGTAAATTGTAGTCTATTATGGTAAGAATTAAATAATTCACACACATATTCAATTTTATCAATAGGTAAACATGTAAGAATATCATCCACATATCTTTTAAAAAAAGGAATATTAAAATTAATTTTTTTAAGTATATCTTCTTGTAAATCATTTAAAATTATGTCGGCTAATACAACTGATAAGGATGACCCATTGGAGCACCATAAATTTGCATGTAAAATTGATTTTCATATTGTAAATAAGAATTTTTGCAACAGAACTTTAAAACATTAATAAAATCAATTTTTTCAATTTTTGTATATTCTTTAATACTTTCCCATTTATTTTCAATTATTTCTATTGTTTTGTCTATTGGTATGTTTGTAAACAGTGATTTGACATCTAACGATACTAATTTATATTTTGGTGTATACTTGAAATATCAAAAAAACTTTTTTTTTATAAAAAGGATAAAAAACCAATGACATGAATAGTTTACCCGCTATAACAAGAAATTGCAATAAAAAAAACAATGATATTTAAATTTTCGTATCTAAAAATGTCAATATTTAGCCAATGAACTGATTCATTTGTTACTCTTAGTTCACGAGCTAGGGGGAGGGGCAAGCGTCCCCCCTTGCCCTTGCTTTGTGGGTAGTTATTTTAACACAAAACACAGTTTTCACTGTTGCCAACACTGCGACCTTTGCCTTTAGGTGTTTTTATTTTATTTTTAATTTTCCTTGGTATTTTAGTTTACATGTAAAAATAAAAGATTGTGATTAAAATATAAATTTACGTTCAAAAATCCAATGGACATCATAGAAGTCTAGAAATATCCCTGTTTGAACAATAATACTGATTTACTTATTCCTTTTGTCCACAAGCTAGGGGGGGGGCAAGCTCCCCCTCCCCCCCCTGCCCCACCCTGGCTACGCCCATGGCTAGTGTTGTTTGTATGTTTACTGTTTGCGTGAGTTGTTAGAGAGAGAGGTAGACATTTGTACAGTGTTGTTGTTGATGTTACAGTATCACGTGTGTTTGTTGTGTCAATGGGGTTCGCAGTTTCACCAACAGTGGCGGGGATGTGTCTGTTACTGCACTGGAGTGTCCTTGCTGTGGCCGAGTATCACAAGGGCAGAGAGGAACTATTCACTATGACTAGAAGTATCCTAGGCAGTGCGGTGAACACTACATCGAGTATATTCAATTATGAATGGGATGCCCCTAACCCTGTTATCTGTTGTAAGTTATCTCGCTGCACGTTCTCGTACACAATGTACACATTGCAGTGTGTTGTGTTTACAACACTGTGGTGTGTATTAAACAGTAGTACACTCGGTACTGTCTGGTATTACGCAGTACCTGCAGTACCTGTGTTACTGTACATACTGCACGTACCAGTCGTGTTGTAAGAGATATACTTACACTGACAATGAGTAGCCATGCGACAGACAACTGGAATAAACACAAACAAAGTATAATAATATTAAATAACTTAAATGTTTACTTTAAATTACACATTATTTTAGTTAATCTATATCGATATTTTGAGTAGGTATATTTTTGCTTCCACATTGCATTATTTAATAAATGCAAGTGTTTTTGCTTCCTTGTTTTATTTTTTTTAGTTTACTTATTTCTTGTAAATATTAGAATAAAATCTGAGAAAATATTAATCCATAGTGAAAGAGTTCAGTTCTTTTTCAAATTACTTATAAATATTATTATTACTTATACGTGTAAAACATTAATATAACGGCTATTGTAAAAGAAGCATTCATTAAGATATAATGTTATTATTAAATTATAGTGTTTATTACAATTATTTCATTGTTCATGTCGGTGCTGCCATCTATTATTGGTCGGTCACAGAATACAACAAACAATTCACTGACTTGTTATTTTGAGTTATTTGATTCTTATCATTAATTTTTCGAAAAAATTGCTCATTTTCAAAATAGTGCGGATATGTCAAATATGATCCGTTTTTTACTTATAGGATATGAAAATTGATGGAAATTTTATCATCTTTTCGAATTTAGGGTATTTTTGTATTATTAAACTTATTTTTGTGACAAATCGCGGTTAAAAAAATAAAAAAAAGACTTTTTTTGCAATTTTGAAAGTTACCCACGGGGATATTTAATTTTTTTTCTAAAATTTCAAGGTAACCATTTTGTAGGAAATTTTCTCAGCTTTAAAACGCTTTTTCAAATTTGTTTTAGCATTTTTGGGTGTCACGATATTCGAGTTTGAATGAAAAAAGTACCAAAAAGTTTTAAACGACCATAAAGGGCCTAATTTTGGTGGCCCAGAAAAGAAAGTAAAAGTATGTTGTCCCTAGTTACTACGTCTGTATTTTTTATGTATTATAGTTGACTTTTAGATGATTATTTATAATTTTTTTGGTGGGTGTATTTCCGGTGGTTATTTTTATGGACCACCCTCGAAAAATAAATAGTATGTTTTGCACTCTAAAATTAATCTAAAAATATGAAAAAAATACTCAATATAGAACTAATTTTTATCTATATGAGAAAAAAATGTTTGTCGTTAAGGGTGTCAAAGCAATTATAATCTAAAACATCACTAATATGTCCTTATCTATCATGTAATTATTTATTAATTAATGTTTTCAAGCTATAAGCATGAATAACAAATTAAACTAACAAATTGAGATGTTTTGACCTTTTTAAAAAAAAAAAACTTAGGCCTGTGGGTAATTGGATGGTAACTAAACACTTCTAAAGTGTAAATGTTTCAGATTGAAATGTAACATTTTATGATTATTACAAAAATAAATGTATACTTTTTATACATTAAGATAATATCATGTTTGTGTGAATTTAAAAATAACCACACTACTCCTCGTGGGGGGGGGGGGGTAAAATTTTCTAGTCCCCACTACCCCATTATCGGGATTTGTAAAAAAGTAAGGATATTAGCTTCATACAAGTATGTTCTATAATAAAACTTTGATTCATTTAGAAAAATCAATATTTGTGGAACATTATTGTAAAGCCGCATAAACTCAAAAACATGTTTCAAAATTTTTAAAAAGGTTATACCTAAAAAAATGTATTGTGCTTATTGGATGCAGCAAAAAAGGCAAATATACACTGAGAAAAAGAATTCATAGTATCAATGCAAACGAAGTTGACTCAATCCCGCCGCGAGTTTAAATGCGGCGAAGCTCGCTACAAGAATGAGTCAACTACTGGGCGAGTTTAGAGAAATATGTTCGGTCAATCCCGCCGTGAAGTTGAGTTGACAATATGTATTTTGTAGCAAATTTTTACGATATCCATACAAAAAATTTGTAGTCTATTAAGAGAAATATATACTTAAATTAATATATTAAAGTTTTAGTTTCAACAAAGGTTGAGGTTATAACAATAAAATATTATATTTTGTCAAAAAACGAAAAAATTTGAACGAACATATAAGTATAGTTCAGTAAACTTAATTTTAATTTTATTAGATTTCTTCATGATTTTAGCTCAATTGTAATATAAATTGTATCAGGAGAGTATCGGATCGGTGTAAATTTTCAATGTATTCGAGTAAAATGCTTGAACAATTAATTTAAAAAATTATATATTTTGTTCAAATGATCAATTATGTTATTTTAATGGAATTTCTTTCATAACAATAAATATCATGTCAAATTTCTATGTTTTTATTTATGGTGATTAATAATTATAAAACACAATTTACCAAAATAAATCATTTTATTATCCTATAAAATATATGATTACAATGCTTTTAGAATATACATACATACATATAATAGCTACCTTAATTATTACATATAATCCAACATGAATAAAAAATATGGAATATTACTTATATTTTCTAAAATATTAATTATTAATTAATATATTAATTGTAATAGTTTTCAGAGAAATTATTTCCTATGATCCTAAAGTAATTATTTGTTGTCAATATTTTGAACCGAGCGACAGATGTTTTTTGCCAATGAACTATCAGTTCATTGGAATATATGTTGTTATTGTTGCAACCAGGAAAGACTTTGATTGACTTCAGCATCTGAAATATTCAGTATTAATTTTATGAAACTGTGTTCAATTGAATAGATTATACAAAAAACTATATTACCAGATAATAATGGTGCGTCGTCACCACTAAACTGCTCATGTGGTGAAGATTTTGATAGTTTTCAAAATTTGAAGTTGTTGTAATTTATTATGGAACTTGTTGTAGAGCCTTCCACGAGCATGCTCCGACGAATTACTTTTTGAGTATCGCTTGTAGACAGGTGGCACGTAGTAAGTCTAATTTTTTTCATTCGGGAATTGTTCGATTATTTCGTCAACCAGGTCCGACAAATCTTCATTGCTTATTTTACTGAATAAAAAGGAAGAAATATGTTAAAGTAAAAATTAGAGTGTACTATATAATAATAAAATTAAATATAATTTCAAATTGATTAAAATAACTTACTGTAAAAATTCTCTATCAAATTTTCCAAATCCCAGTTAATGAGATACTGTCTTGTTTCTTTATCAGCCATTCTTCACAATGTTAATAATGTTGTTCACAATGAAAATAAGGGGCTTCTACACTTATCGAATATTTCATAGAAACTAACAACTGACTGATTTAAAATGAGTTTTTACGTCGTAAACTGATACAAATACCTTCACAACAAAAATATTCTGGACCCTGGGTCTGATTTATTACAAACACATGTGATTATATGACTAGAGTCATAAGGTACTCGTACAGGGATTGTACACCGTCCATGGGATAGGGTCAACAACATGAAATTACGGCAGCCGCACAGATAACTTAGAGGAAGACGATGAAGAATTTGACATAAATTTATTTTTTATTTGACTTAACCATAAAGACGAACTTATCTGAATTTTACCTTCAGTTCTTTTAAAATTTTTTTGGATGTTGACTCGAATTAATATTTTTTTATAGTAATTTCTCACATAATTCGCTCAGTTATACTGATTTTATTTTAAATCCATATTTTTTTATAATAATACCGCTCTATCTTTGGCTGAAAAAAACATAAAACCTTGTTTCAACCATCGTATTGTTGAAACAACTGAAATTCAGTTGAAGCAGTTACAAAACGGCCAATCTCGCGGCGAAGTTGGTACCATATTTTTTTTTCTTTCAGTGTATTTTTGCCATAAAGATTAAGAACCAATACACATATTTATATATTTGTTACAGCTCTAAAGTGCATATCAAGCAAATGGAAATATTTCTAAAAATACCATCCAATTAGCCCTCACACCCATTTCCTCCCACTTGCCCTGTTTATTACAAATGCATTTATTATTAAGTTATTAAAATCATTTTGAACTTGATGGTTCAATTGCAAAATTCTTCAGATTTTCGGATTGTTGCTAAATAAGTATTATACAAAAAGGTAATAATAATAAGATTTAATTTGCTAAAAAACTGAAAAATTAACTTTTTTATTTTCGCAATTGATAAAATAAGTTTTTGGGAAAACATACAAACAGTTGTACAAATATAAAGGTTCTGCAAAAACTATTATTGTTAATCAAAGATAAGCATGATTCCATTATTAACAATTTAAGAAAATAATAAAATTTGAAGATTTCAGGCCCAAATTTTGAGTGAATGTTCTGTACTACAAAATGTTTATTTTCCAGGGGTATTAACTTAAAAAATTAAACTTCATTTGTTTTTACAGCTTAAAATAGTGTGTTTTAGCCAATTTGCCAGTGTAGCGGATAAACATTATTTTTTTTATTACAAATGCATTTATTATTAAGTTATTAAAATTATTGTGAACTTTGAATGAATAACTATTATTTTAAATAAATAATAATAAAATTAAAAAATGTAATTAAAATTAATAGTCCAGGCAGTGGAGGCTAAAACTGGTTATTTTTAGGTACAGTTTTAATACTCACAAGATTTGTTACAAATATGGTTTAAAATAATAGTGTTGCTCGCCCACCCTGTATTTATATGGTAGCGTAAAAAGTTGGAAAGTATACAGGGCGGGGTCCCTTTTCTTTGGGTCCATTCAGCAATTACGACCCTAATAGTCGTACAAGTGAATCCGGCATATAGCCGTCCAGTTGGAATACCTACTTTGTAGGAATGTTCTGTGGAAACTGGGATACGTACGATGTTGATTTCAACAATGACGACCAAATTAATAAACTGTTAAATTATATTAAATTTAATAACAGAAACAAAACAATTTATAAATTAATTAAACAAAACAAAAATATATTAAAATTGATTCAATCCCTATTTAAACATTTATGTTTGAATCCCTACTTATGAAAAACAACAATAAACAATTTACTCCAAACCAATAAAATATAATTAATCAATACGAAATTCAACTAGACAACAGTTAAACAATATCTAAATATATGTATATATTAAATTATTGACTTTCCAACTCTACAAGAAATGAACATTAAATAAACCCCATGAAATTCCTACAACAATTGAAATATAAAATTGATACATGAATTTAAATCCTTTAAATTATTACTACAAACAAATTCATATTAAGCGTTTCATTTAACTACGATAAGAATAAAAACCCCGAAACAATTATAATAATAGACTTAAGTTTGCTGACGAAAGGTACATGCATAGCGATATTGAATTACATAACATTTACTGAACTTGATACTCTAGAATAAAATATTATTTTCACATATAATTAAAATAATAAAGCAATTACAAACTTACATGTCCTAGCTCGGCAGCACACTTAAACTATGAATTTAGAATTTGACCATTAGCCCCCCCCCCCGACCCTTCTATTGCGCGTTATTTTACATTGAACTTACGTCGCAGGAGTATCTCATTGTTACACGCCCAAAACCCGGCTTAAAGTCTCCCCCGTAAACCAGACTTAAAATCTGTCTTTTTAATATTATACGCGTTTACTTTATATAACATAGTTGCCTCGCTGGCCCCAATTAAACTGAAAATCATCACAACCAAGCAAAAATGCACATTTTCTACATTCTTAAGATTACTTAAAACATTTAATTATTACGTTAGTTACTTGAGTAGGTAATTTTAAAGAATGTGGTATTTTTGCTGAGCTGTGATTTTACTTCCGTTTGCTCGATACTTTACAATAGCCTAAGTTTGATTCGATTTTGGTTGTCCGCGTTATGGGTAAACCATGGTTCAACTGCAAAATTCTTCAGATTTTCTGATTGTTGCTAAATAGCGGTATAAATAAGTATTATACAAAAAGATAATAATAATAAGATTTAAGTGCTACCATTTGCTAAAAAAATTGAAAAATTGACTTTTTTATTTTAACAATAATTGTTTAAATAAGTCTTTGGGAACACATACAAACAGTTGTACAAAAACTAAGTTTCTACAAAAACTTTTATTGATAATATAATCAAAGACAAGCATGATTCCATTATTAACAATTTAATAAAACAATAACAATTGAAGATTTCAGGTCCTAATTTTCAGTGAATGTTCTGTACTACAAAATATTTATTTTCCAGGGGTATCAACTTAAAAAACGTTCAACTTTATTAGTTATTACAGCTTAAAAAAGTGTGTTTTAGCCAATTTGCCAGTGTAGCGGAAAAACAAATAGATCTTTTAATTTTTTTTTAAATGAAGGTTGTAGGGAATTTTATAGCAAACAAATTTTACTTGAAACTATTTTTTGTATAATACTTATTTAGGCCCCTATTCAGTAGAAATCAGAAATTTTGAAGAACTGAACCATAGTTTACCGATGACGCAAATAACCAAAAACGAAGCAAACTTAGGGTATTATTTTAAAGCATATTTGTAACAAATCCTGTGAGTACCAAAACTACATAAAAATACCTATTTTAGGTACTTGTTGTTGTTAGCCTAGATAGCCTGGACTATAAATAGTTTTTTAGATTTAGAATATTTAGTTGATAAGATTCAAAATATTTAATTAAAAATATAAGTTATATAATTTGTTTGCTTTATTTATTGTTAAAAATGTTGAATATAACAAAATAATATTTTTCTACAACCGTGTAAAAAAGTAGGCTTTTTCATTGACATTTCAGTGTGTAAAGTAGTACTTTTGCGCACGCCGTGCGTAAAAAGTTTTTTCACGCACGGCGTGCGCAAAAATGTTTCCATAGTAACACATATGTACATTTTTTTACGATTAATGAATTTTATAATAAATACTATTATATTATAGTATTAAACAAATTACTAAAATCTAAGTACTATATTAATTATTGTAATAAACAAAATTATTAATAAAATTAAATAAAATATAAACAATACCTTAAGGTTTTTTTCATGGCACAATTCAATTTTCATATATCAATTTAGATTTTGCAGATAGTAAATTTAAAATTATAGAATTTGCAGTTTCTGATATCTCTGGTGGTGCACATTTATGTTCTTTCTCATTATCACAACTTATCCATATTATATAATGGAATAACAAATAATGAAACTCATTTGAATGAAAATAGAATTGTCAAAAATTTTATCCAAAGCTGACTGAGTTGAATTTTAATATTAATATAGCAAAATACAAAGTATATAAATTAATTATTATATTATATTATTGTTAATATTATACATATAAGCAATAGGGTTGTAGAAAAAATACTGTGTGCACCTCGGGTATAAAATGCGTTTTTCTCACTCGTGCGAAAAACTATCATTTTACACCCTAGATACACAAATAACTACCTATTCTATATATGTAATTTTTATGAAAATAAAATAAATATTATTTTACCACTGTAATAATGTTTAATTTATTTGATATCTTTATAATTTGTATATTGTATTTAATTAACTTACGTTTCATAGAATTTTTGTAAAAAAAACATCTGAATGTTTGCATTTATATACAGGGTGGGGCATTTAAAGTGTTACAGTTGATTATCTCATAACCATCGCATATTTGAAAAAATGTTTCAACCAAAAATTGTTTGGTTGTAAGGGGGTAATCGAATAGTAATATTTATATGTTATTTTAACGTAGCCTTTAAGGATATTTGAAGGTCAACATCATTTTTTTAAATAGGAACCTATACTTTTTATTTAGTAATCTTATTTTACGTGAAAAAATACGAATCTTTCATTGAAAACTTTTTTTTAAACAACCCAAGCTTTCCAAGGTATCTAACAAAATAATTCGAGATTTTGAATTTTCAAGAATTTTTGTTTCAGAAACCATAAACTTTAGAAAAAAAGTACAAGATACAGGAAATGTTTATTTTGGTCTAATGAAACTTGGAGAATTATTCTAGATTTTTTTTAACATTTCGTACTTTTTTTTGTTTTTGCTAAAATAAAATAAATAGAAAAAGTTTTTTAATTTTTTTAAATAATTCTCCACGCTTTATTAGACCAAAATAAATATTTTGTGTATCCTGGGCTTTTTTTCTAAAGTTTGTGGTTTCTGAGTAAAAAATTCTTGAAAGTTTAAAATCTCGAATTATTTTGTTAGATACCTTGGAAAGCTTGGGTTGTTCAAAAAAAAGTTTTCAATGAATGATTCGTGTTTTTTCACGTAGAATAAGATTACTAAATAAAAACTATAGGTTCCTATTTAAAAAAAATAATGTTGACTTTTAAATATCCTTGAAGGCCACGTTAAAATAGCAAATAAATATTACTATTCGATTACCCCCTTACAACCAAACATTTTTTGGTTGAACATTTTTTTCAAATATGCGATGGTTCTGAGATAATCAACTGTAACACTTCAAATGCCCCACCCTGTATAGTTATATTTTAAGAAATTTTTAATACATAGTTGGTATATTTAAATTGCCAATTTTATAAATATCTTAACAATATATTAATATTATATAGCACATGTAACAATGAACGAACAAAATGCAACTGTTGAGTGATTTTTACAAAAATTTCATAGAAAAGATTGTAATACGCTGCACCGATACGACCAAATTCACATGTAAGAAATGATAAAATTCTAGAATCCATTTCTAACAACGAAAGATCCCCAGGTGCCACACCCCGCCCGATTTAAATGAAACTTTTATAAAGTAAAAACCTTTTTAATATGCTTATAAGTTTTTTTACCTAGTTTCATAAAAATCTATTTTGAGTCAAATTTTCCTGTAGATGTAAGTATTATTTTATAATAGTAGGTACATACTAATAATTTCAGTAAAATCATATTGTAATTATTGCAAACATCAATAGTTCCACCTGTTATTTTTATGATTTAAAATGTCTATTTCTAACAAGCATCTTCGCAAAGCTAACAAGTAATTAATAACATATCCTATGTAAAAAATTACAATTTTGTTTAGTAATAATCATTATATTGCATATTTATTGGTGCTGACCGCATTGCAATTTCTTACTGTAGAATAAGGTACTGGCACCAGTCTTGCACAATACCCAAGATAATTCTATAAATGTTTTAAAAATCTAATTTTTTTGGTTCTTTATTTTTGAAAATTTTTCTCCGTGTTGAATGAAAATGAGCTTCACTCAAAACTTTTTTTAATCCTATTTTGTAAAAAAAATACCTTTCTTGTTCGGGGGCCTCTATGCTCGGGGGCCCGGGGTACAGCCCTGCCTTATAGTTTTACACTATCCGTTTGTCTATATAAATTTTATACCAATATAATATAATAGTATAATAGTAGTGACGTTAAATATAAATAAAAACAAACTTGTTTGTTTAAACGTCAAAATTTAATTAAGAAATTTTATACCAATATAGATGAAATTTGGAATACGGACGTAGATTGAGAAGCCAAAAACAGAAATGACATTTTTTGGACCCCCTTCCAATAGATTGAAAAGTATACTCAGATTTTTTTTCACTTACCCATAGGTCTCCTAAAATGCAACAAAAAATGTTAGGTGACCTTTTGATTTTTTAACCCTTCAGTCACGATATATTTGCTTTTTAATGTGGTTATCAGAAAAAAAATCTTCTATGACGCCCCTTCCTATTATTCCAAAATTTAAAATTATATTGTTTTTGTCGTTAGTAGCCCCACCAAAGCCTCCTTACCAATTTTTTTTCAGATTTTTTGAGCCAGTAGTTACCGAGCTCGAGGGAAGGTGGACATAATAAAATACTGCCCCCTACAGACACCATTTTTAAGTTAGAAAAAGAAATGGTCATATTCTAGTAATTGAGATCTAAATTTCAACACCCCACATGCCTAGATATGAAAATAAAAATTAAAAATTCTAAGACGCCCCTCCCTACTATTCCAAAATTTAAGATGATATTGTTGAACTTAGTATTTGTCTTTGGTAGTCCCACCAAAGCCACATTACCAAATTTTTTTCAGAATTTTTGAGCCAATAGTTACAAAGATAGAAGGAGGGTGGACATAATAAAATACTGATTTTTTTGAGTTAAAAAAAAATTAAAAAAAGTGTCGAATTCTACTGTTTGAGATCTACATTTTGATACCCTACACGTCTTGGTATACTTTTTTTTTGGATTTGCTTCAAAGCCCCCTGCAGGCGCCATTTTTTATTAAGAAAAAAAGGGTAAAATTCCGCTAGTTTGATTTTGACGTGCTACATGCCCTTTTTTTAACTAGCTTTAACTCCTTAGTACCCCCCCCCCCCCTCCCCTGAAAAATGTGTACATCTTTTACTAAAGGGCATCATTTTACATGTTCAGTAAAAATTTCAAGTTTCTAGCTTATATGTGTAGTTAACGAGATATTTCGCTTTAACAGAAAAAAGGATATTTCATAAAGTATTGTATATTGTACATATTTGTTGTATATGCAACCAGATATACATTCTATACCATAAACATTAAATAATATACCGACATACATACCCCAAGAGTTAGTGGACAATTATGTGTAGTCGTTTTATAAGTCATGGTATTGAGTAGGTAGATTCTTGTATACCGATTAAATAAGTGGTATCCATTCTGGTACTCGTATAACCCTAAACAGCTGGATTGAGTCACTCCCGAGTCCACAAAGAGGGTAAAAAATCAGAATTTATATAAATTTTTGGCGTTTTGAGGGATGAAATTTAATAAAATTTCTTAACATTAAAAAATATTGCCAAAACATCCCCCCTCCTATAATTTAGTAATAGAGCAATGAAAAGTTGCAATTTTATTTTTATTTTATCAAATAATAATAATAATAAGTGTGTGAAACACATTATTTAATTAACAAAGTTTGAGACGGTACCTTTCTACCGACTCCATCCAAAATTGATCAAACTCCGACTGCACAGCCCTGCTGTTAAAAACTACAACAAATTACTTTCAAGGGGAAACAGGACAAAACTTTAAAAAATATTTAATTAATTTATTAATTGTTTATTTGACAACATATTATTGTATTTGTAGAGCACATCATACGTTGTGGTATTCAAATAAGGTACTGGCACCAGTCTTGGATCATAGCCTAGTGACTCTTGTGCAATTACAAGTATTAAATTAGATATATTTATTGATATTTGATTATTGCCATTATTGAATTATCATCAATAAACACATAACTCTAAAACAGCTTAATTTCACGACAATCGGCCAATGGGTGTCAAAATGGTGGACATTTAAACTAATTATTAGTGTCATATAATCTATTTATAAATTATTATATTATCATACATTTTTTACAATTATTTATTTTATAAATTATGTGTCTTTGTACTTATCATTTTTTAATCATTAACAAGTGTACATCACTGGGTGCCCATTACTGATTTTACTTTATCCATTTCTGAAGAAAAAACGTAAACAAAATAAAAGGTTATTATTATAAATAAACTACATTTGCGGACTTTGATTATTAAATTAATTTAATAAAATTGTTTTATTAGTAACATGAGTTAATGAGAATTATAAAAAAGAAGCCCATCAATCGTACAAAAAACTGTATATCTTGCTCTCTAAGCGGCCAAGACTGGTGCCAATACCTTATTCTTATTAATATTAAATATTCTTAGTAATTAATTACATTAGTTATATTATTACACTACATTTCGTATAGTTTTGTAAGAATTGATTATTTTATTTAAGTACATAAATTCAAATTCATTAAAGACAATACAAAATGATAATAAAATGTTAATACACTCATCAAAAAAATTAAAGGATAATTTTTAAAAAGCAAATTTTTTACAAATTTTCAAACAGTTATATCTCAGCGAAAAATGATTGGATTTACATGATCCAAAGCTCATTCGTAAGCTTGTACTTTTGAGTTTTTGAATGAAGAGCTCAATAATTTTTATCACCCCCTGCCGCTCTGTGCCAAGGGTTAAAAGAGTTCGAAAAATTATCCCTTAATTTTTTATAAACTTTGAAAGCGTAAAATTTTTGCAAACTTTTTTCAAAGAAAAATTCAATACAAGCGTTTGAAAGCTTGTTCTTTTCTCTTTAAAATGCGTTTTTTTTTCATCCCCGTACGATTTTTTTGACCGCGTTATTCAACTTTTAACTTTAAACTCCTGTATATCCTGAAATAATGATCGCACAATAATCGGCTTGATATCATTAGAAAGCTGTAAATGTTCTCTTTAAAATGATTACATGCGATTTTGTAAAAAAAAATAATTCCTCCCATGATTTTCGTTTTTAAAACATGTAAAAAAAACGGTATTTTATCATTTTTTAGTTATCTGGCCGCCATTTTGTCAAAAATGACGAAACCTTAAATGTAAAAGTGATTTTTTTTAGTTTGTAACGATTTCACATTTTCCGCCGAAATCGTTCAATATATTTTCTTAATTTTTTTATAATATTTAACTAATAATTCGTCAAACTATTTCTATTTCCTTTTGTACTATTTTCTATATAAAATCCCGGCAAGATTGTTGTTTCTTCTGTATCTGAATACAATCATACTATATTTAATGTAATCGATGTACGAACGACCTTGCGCGTCATCGGTGAGCCGGCCGCGACTTGTCCGCTGATAACGCGGTAGCAACTGGGATCGTGGTTTGGCAGTAAGGCGTTTTAGAGAGACGGGAGAGCAGTGAGTAGAAAGACAGGCGACACCCATTCCAGAAGAAGTAATTGAGAGGAGGAATATTAGAGTGAGGAAATTGGAGGTCCTATTCTCATTCACCACGTGGTGGGATTATTGCCTTTCTCAACCTTCGGAGGAAGCTGGACTGGAAGTGGAGGTCCAAACTGGTCCTGACGTAAGGAGTAATTGGGCGAGCCGTGGTCTTCTGCAACAGTTAAGTACTATTTTTGGCCTCTGTTTTGTAACCGCCCGCGCTGTTAAAGATTTACCGAGCGTAGTGCGCGTACGCTAAAATACGTTAAAACGAAAAAAAGGTTAATATTAAATAAAAGTTAAGTTGTGCCGTAAACTCAGTGTCTCACGTCCCCCTCACTTGTGTCCGAGTTTAAGTTAATAATAAGGCATTATATTTAAGATATTTATATTAATTCTATCTTTATAATTATGTATTTTGTTTTCATTATTTAATTTAGTCGAATTATACTTTCTGTTATACTATTCCATATATTTATGTATGTCTATTATTCACCTCTATTCAATCCGTATCTTACCACCTTGAATTACAGGTGCGGACTAATATTCAAATATACCTGGGCTTTAGAGGTTCATGGTCTGCCTTAGGGGGCATAAACCATGTGGCGCCCAAATTAAATTCTATTGTATTGCTAGAGTAACAACTTAAAAATTTTTTTTAGCTACCGACCCCCCCCTTCTCCACTGAGCTTGGAGCAAAATATCTGTACCACCTTAAAAAAAGAATGTTACAGAAATTGACGCCCAACGTGTGGGGCCCGAGAAAATAAAAACTCGAGGAGAAATAAAGTCCCGAGGATATAGAGTCACGAGGATATAAAAGGTCACGAGGAAAATTCTGGAAGGTCAGGAAAAGTTGAAAGTCAGCGTAATCGTGAGTCGTTTTCTCTACCTATTTATTTTTATCAAAATTAAAAATTTATTCTATAAATAAATAATAATAATTTGATTTATGAGCATACTTATTTTGATAAATATAAGTTATATCAAACAGTTAAAGTCAGCTAAAATAAAACTAGTTAAATATAAAGTATGCAGGTTAGTTGTTTTAGAATAAAAATGATAAGTAAACATATCATTGTTGCAATTGTAAAATTGTATTTGAAAGTAATTAAAAACTATAATCAAATATTATTTAACGTAAAATTGTTTGATTCTGAATTCATTTAAGTATCTTTAATTGCATGCTATTCTTGCTAATTATCTTTCATTTTAAAATTAATGCTGACGTCATTAATGATTACACTCGATCTGCGCTCCGACTTGTCGACCATTGATTTATGGATTTATGGTTATTTCAGATAATTTTATGTTTATGCATTTAATTGAATTGTTCTTTAACATTTATTTTAGAGAAATGTTTTGATGGTTAAAATAAATAAGGCTTTCCAAAATCATAATAACGGAATAAGATTTTTGAATGTTGTACCTTTTATATCTGAATTTTCTTTATACCTCCGTATATTTTTCTTATAATTTAGTGTGGATATATGGTATTTTATAACTTGAATTTGTTAAATCAGAAAGTTTATTTATAAGATTTAATTGTATTGAATATAATTTGACTGCATTTGGTATTTATTATATATACAGGGTGGGGCAATAGTGTGTGGAAGTTCGATAGCTCGTAGACCATAACAGATAAAAAAAAAATTCTAATGCAGATGTAAACTGTGGGTAAATGCGCATACATAGAAATTATTTTCAAATATACAGGGTGCTACAAAAAAGTGTGGCACGCTTAAGGTAATTTTTTTTAAATGGAATGCCCTGATTATTTTTGCATATTTAAAACATCTCTTGGGATGTTTATTCATATTAAAAATATTAGCCCCATCTGATGTCCGGTTTAGACGTAATAATATATTTTTCAAAAAAATTGACTTTTACATTACTCCACTGTAAAATTCACCACTTCCGCGGCGGCAGCTTTGAAGACGAAATTAAATATGGCCCTTATTGTAAGAGACTGGTGGGTACTTTTGCTTCAATATCTTAGAGCCACCATGTACAGGGTGTTCAAAATTAATTTTCAAATTTTGAGAACTTCAAAGTTATTTTTCTCAACTATTTCAAATGGAACACCCTATATATTTTTTAATGATGTTATGTAGAATTACATAACGAACATTTTTTGTTTGTTCATCCTTATGGTTATTTGTAACCATTTTTGAATTATTGAGCAAAAAGTACAAAATTAAACAATATTTACTAAAAAAAATTAATTTTTTTTCAAATAAAATAAAACACCATGTACAGGATGTTGATTTTGCCCATAAAAACAGCTTGAATTTTTTTCAGCTAGCAAACAGATGCTTTATTATTTTATTGAACACAAACAACCAAAATAATTTACAATTATATAAATTCATTAATGAGCAGTGTGAAATTGAGACAGAAACATAAAATGCTGTTTTTATGGGCAACATGAAGATCCTGTACATGGTGTTTTATTTTATTTGAAAAAAAATTAATTTTTTTTAGTAAATATTGTTGAATTTTGTACTTTTTGCTCAATAATTCAAAAATGGTTACAAATAACCATAAGGATGAACAAACAAAAAATGTTCGTTATGTAATTCTACATAACATCATTAAAAAATATATAGGGTGTTCCATTTGAAATAGCTGAGAAAAATAACTTTGAAGTTCTCAAAATTTGAAAATTAATTTTGAACACCCTGTACATGGTGCCTCTAAGATATTGAAGCAAAAGTACCCACCAGTCTCTTACAATAAGGTCCATATTTAATTTCGTCTTCAAAGCTGCCGCCGCGGAAGTGGTGAATTTTTAAGTGGAGTAATGTAAAAGTCAATTTTTTTGAAAAATATATTATTACGTCTAAACCGGACATCAGATGGGGCTAATATTTTTGATATGAATAAACATCCCAAGAGAAGTTTTAAATATGCAAAAATAATCAGGGCATTCCATTTAAAAAAAATTACCTTAAGCATGCCACACATTTTTGTAGCATATTGTATATTTGAAAATAATTTCTATGTGTGCGCATTTACCCACAGTTTACATCTTCATTAGAAAATTTTTTTTATTTGTTATGGTCTACGAGCTATCGAACTTCCACACACTATTGCCCCACCCTGTATATATATATGTATATTGATTAATTTATATTGAATTATTATTGCTATATTTCACATGATATCATTACTGATTGATTATTATTGTTTAAGTTAAATGTTTTATCGATTGTATAATGATATATATTTAAGGTATCGGTGTTGATCTACATACTTTTGTTGTGTATGTTTAATGTTTATATACTGCACATCTATTGTAATATGTGCACAATTTTCATGATTCTTTTGTTGTTTTTGTGTTTAAAACAAAACTGTCATTATTTATAAGGGTTCTAATTATTATTGGTATATGATTGGTTACTGATTTATTGTGTTTGCTTAATCATTAAAAATTCATGGGCGTGTAATAATAAGTGTACAGTGTAATACGTCGGCACTTTTATTTGCTAATTAAATTCGTGCTTCCGGCACATTTATTATAATAATTCGGACAATGGCGTTCAGAATGGACATAGATCGGTTGGCGCAAGATGAATTAAAATACGAACTTTGTATTCGGGGTTACATGGACATAGGCACATGTGACCAGATGCGCAAATGCCTACGCCAGGTGCTAAAGATGGAACGCGAAGGAAAGTCGATAACCAATCCTACCTATATGTTTAATCTGGACTTAGAAAAAGCCATCTGTGAACAGAAAATCGTGGAAATTGAACAGTTAATAGATAATTTCGCGGGACAAACGAGTGACGGCGCGTTTAAAAAGTTACAGACTAAGTTGGCTCACGTGTTCGATCGAGTAAATAGGTTCGACTTAAATAATGAAGGTGCGGTTGAAGCGCGATCGCGAATATTAAGCAAGATAATGACGGCTAGTGCCGAATTGGAGGAAAAGGCAGGGATCGAGGCTAGTGACAGAGACAACCATCCCGTACAACAAACTGGGAATATGACAGATATTCCCATAGACTTAACCAGATTGAATGTACACGATGACGAGGTGCGAAATAGCTCATTATTGGATACGAGGGTCGACGACGTGCGGTTTCCTCGATACTCCAATTGGGGTCCGTCTCCCAACGTACGGTCGATTCCCGTCTCCCAATGGAATCTAAAATTCAGTGGCGAATCCAAAGAGATGAGCTTAAATGCTTTCTTGGAGAGAGTCGAAGAGCTTCGTGTTGCCCGCCACGTTGATGAGGCTCAATTATGGGATTCTGCCATAGACCTATTCGAAGGGCAGGCCTTGATCTGGTTTAGGGCGATGCGAAGGCATGTGAACTCCTGGTCGCAACTATGTCTCCAACTACGGGACCAGTTTCAACCACCGGACTACCATGATAAGCTATTCGAAGAGATAAAACGTCGAACGCAAGGTAAAGATGAGCCGATCGGTATATACCTTGCTGTTATGTCCAATCTTTTTGGTCGTCTTGACTTGACACTACCAGAGTCTGCCAAACTACGAATCCTGTTAAAGAATATCTCTCCATGGTTGCAAGATCGACTCAGTCTGGTTGATATCACCTCAATCAACCAATTATCTCAATTGGCGCGCAGGCTGGAAAACAGTCGTCATACAGCTGACTCCTTCGTTCCACCCACCAGCTCAAATGTCAATTCGCTAGAGCCAGATCTCGCATATTCTACCAAGAGATCACAGCGAGCAGCACCAGTTGAAACATCGACGTCGGGGGAGGCAAGAACACCGGGGTCTTCAAATACCTTCTCTTGCTGGAATTGTGGAGGAAAAGGCCACAATTTTCGCTCGTGTCCCTCGCGGAGACGTGACTTTTGCAATGGTTGCGGGACTCCGAACATTGCAAGATACCAATGTCCACGTTGCCGTCCAAAAAACTAATCGCTAGGGTGGGGAGAGGTCACCAACCTCCTAAGCGAAACGAATCAGTGACCAACTCTTTGACTTCCACGAAACTAGCATATATCTTCTCACGCCAGAATGAAGATGAAAGACCGTTTCTGGAAGTAAACATCTTAGGAAAAAGAATCTATGGCTTATTGGATTCGGGGGCTTCCCGATCAATCGTGGGTGAAGATGGGTGGAGGTTGCTACGAGAGCTCGGTTTACCCATCCAGAGATCTCAACATGTGTCCTGTACTGTGGCCAATGGACAAGAACTGGAGTGTTTGGGCACAATGGAAGTTCCAATCCAGTTGGAAGGCCGTGTGAGAGTGGTGAAGCTGCTGGTGGTCCCTAGAGTCAGCTACCCTCTCATACTGGGCCTAGACTTCTGGAAGTCGATGGAAATAGTGCCAAACGTCCGGACAGGAAGATGGTTCTTCTCTAACAGTCCGGTGAATGCTATACATGGTCCGAATGACGAAAGCCTCCGATCCAACCTGACAACGGAACAAAAACAGCTGTTACTGGAAGTTACCGCTGGTTACTTTCAGAAGATGCCAAAATTAGGGTGTACTCATCTGGTGGAACATGAGGTTCTCGCACAGGGCATGCCGATTAAACAACGGTATTATCCGGTATCGCCTAACATCCTGCGATACATCAATACTGAAGTAGACACCATGCTAAAGGAAGGCATAATCGAACCTTCTACTAGTGCCTGGTCCTCACCAATAATACTTGCTAAAAAGAAAGATGGTACGTACAGGTTCTGCGTCGACTACCGAAAGGTCAATCAAGTGACGAAGAGGGATGCCTACCCCCTCCCCTACATATCTGCCATATTAGATCGACTGAGGGACGCCAGATACCTATCGTCTCTTGACCTCAAGTCAGCCTACTGGCAGATCCCAGTGGCGAAGGACAGTCGAGATAAGACGGCATTTACGGTTCCAGGGAGAGGCCTATTCCAATTCCGTCGTATGCCGTTTGGCCTTCACAATTCCCCGGCTACTTGGCAGCGTTTGATCGACCGTGTTCTAGGACCGGAGTTAGAACCATTCGTGTTCGTCTATTTGGACGATATCATTATAAGTACGCAAACGTTCGAACAACATCTAGACGTCCTACGAAGAGTCTTCTCCAGGTTATTGGAAGCGAACCTGTCACTTAGCGCGGAGAAATGTCAGTTCTGTAGGCCAGAACTTAAGTACTTGGGCTACGTAGTCGACCAGAACGGCCTGCATGTCGATCCGGACAAGGTGTCTGCTATAGTCAATATTCTACCTCCTAAGAATGTACCAGAAGTACGTCGCATCATTGGAATGGCAAGCTGGTACCGACGATTCATACCGAATTTCTCTACAACCATCGCACCACTGACCGAGTTGCTGAAGAAAACCAAAAGGTGGTCCTGGACAGGAACCTGTGATAAGGCGTTGGGAGATCTTAAGAATGCCTTGATCTCGGCACCGATTCTGTCTTGTCCAGATTTTGACCTTCCGTTTGTGGTCCAGACTGATGCGAGCGACTATGGGCTTGGTGCCGTGCTTTCACAACAGTTCCCCGATGGAGAGCACGTCATCGGATACGCGAGTCGTACCCTTAATAAGGCGGAGAGGAACTACTCGACAACAGAGAAGGAGTGTCTGGCTGTCATCTGGTCAATAGAAAAGTTTCGCCCCTACTTGGAAGGATCTAAGTTCACCGTCATTACCGACCATCACTCTTTGGTATGGCTGAGTAATTTAAAAGATCCAGCAGGGAGATTGGCCAGATGGGCGATCAGACTCCAACAGTACGATTTCTCCGTTCTACATCGTAAAGGCAAGGATCACGTAGTGCCTGATGCCTTATCGAGGTCTGTACCAGTAGATGTCGTCGAGATTCCGCCTGACACAGCGGATAAGTGGTACACTCGGGTACACTTAAAAACACAAGAACTTCCGAGGAAAATGGCAAATTGGCGCATTGATGGCACCGATTTGTACAAGAAAATGCGCAGCTCAGCAACAACCGGAGATAGCGGTTGGCGGAAAGTTCTCCCAAAAGAATGTCGTGCCGAGGCCTTATTTGAAGGTCACGATGAACCGACATCCGGTCATATTACAAGTTAAGTGTCCCAAAATGTTTATCATTAAAAAATATCGTTTTTTTAATGATTTATGGACTCTGAGAGGGTCTGTAGAGTACTGTATTGAGAATTTCTTGATTGATGGGTATCTTGATACTGATCGAAGAACAACACTCAACAATTAATGATTTTGCCGTAACATTCCGCCCGCCTCGTCGCCTGAAGAAGGGGACGAAATATTTGATTCAATTGTAGCTAAATTTATTTGACTGGCAGAGGGCACAATTTCACAATTGGCCGTTTAAATGTCGATGCTCGAGTCTTGATAGTGACCACGCGGATGAGATTGTCAGGTCCAGGATGAACTTCGACTACCCGACCTAGTGGCCATTTGGCTGGAGGATAACGTTCATCTTTGATGAGCACAAGTGATCCAGGTTTGATTGGATCTCTTTCTTGTTTCCATTTGGAGATTGATTGAAATCTTTGCAAGTATTCAGATGACCACCGAAGCCAAAAGTTTTCGAGCATCTGTCTGATAAGTTGCCATCGAGAGAGTCGTGACACAGGAAGGTCCAAGAGAGATGGCTCTGGTATAGTAGTCAGAGCAGAACCAATAAGAAAATGCCCTGGTGTCAATGCAGTGACGTCAGTTGGATCATCTGAGAGTGGACACAATGGTCTTGAGTTTAGAACAGCTTCGATTTGAGCTAGCAGAGTTGAGAGTTCTTCATAGGTTAAAGCAGTATCACCAATTATTCTTCGGAGATGAAACTTTACTGATTTAACCGCTGCTTCCCATTTCCCGCCGAAGTGAGGAGCGGAAGGTGGATTGAATCTCCATTCTGTCCCATCGTTTGCTAGTAAAGTGGACAAGTTTTTGAGTTCTTCAGATTGTTGATTGAACAGTTTCCGAAGTTCGGAATCTGCTCCTATGAGGTTGGTCCCGCAGTCACTGGAGAGCGTTGCACAGATACCTCGTCGTCCAGTGAACCGTTTGTATGCTGCGAGAAACCCTTCGGCTGTGTAATCTGTAACAACTTCAAGATGCACAGCAGATGTCGTAAAACAAACAAATACGACGATATATCCTTTATAGGATTTTGCCGCCCGCCCTCGCCAAGTTTTCATGGTAAAGGGGCCAGCATAGTCTACACCAGAGTTCATGAATGGTCTTGATGGAGTGGTTCTGATAGTTGGAAGTTGTCCCATGAGTTGCTGGGCAGTAATACCGCGATGTCGAGCACAGCGCAGACAGTGATGAATATATGATCGTACTGGAGTGCGACCACCTAGGATCCAATAAGATCGACGGATATATGCCAGCGTGACTTGGGTTCCTCCGTGTAGACTTTTTTCGTGAGCGTCAGCGATGACCAAGCAAGTGAGCGCTGAATTCTTTGGCAGAATTAGAGGATGCTTGGTTTCAGGATCGAGAAGAGAGTTGCGCAGCCGTCCGCCAACTCGAAGTAATCCTTGCGAGTCAATGAACGGGATTAGCTTGAGAAGGGCGTTTGAATTAGTTAGAGAACGGCCTTGAGAAAGTGTTGCTAATTCTGCTGAAAAGTAGGCCTGTTGCGTCGTTTTCACCCAAAACAAACGTTCTGATTCAAGTTCAAGTGGTTTCAGCGGTTGATGCATTGGCGATCGGAGATTGCGAGAGAAAATTCTTCGACAAGTAGCAGTTATTCTGAGGAGACGAGTTAGCGACGAGTAGCGTTCCACCAGATTCCACAGATTTGGGTAATCTTGTGTACGTGTAGTTGTGACAATCTTTGCTTTTTCTTCAAGATCGACGTTTGGATCTAGAGCAGGTGATGAAGTCGGCCACAATGTGGAGTGATGAGTGAGCCATTGTGGTCCATTCCACCAAAGATTATCTTCTTTTAATTGTTGAGGCGTGAGACCGCGAGATGCACAATCGGCAGGGTTTTCCTTCCCTGGAACATGATGCCAATGAGCTTGTGGCAAAGTTTCTTGAATATTTGTAACTCTGTTATGTACATAATCTTTCCACCTAGAAGGGTGGCCTTTGATCCATGTGAGAGTTACCGATGAATCTGTCCATAGATGGATCGGAGCGTGTGCAAGACCAAGAATATCACGCACATGAGCAGCTTCACGTGTAAGGATTGCCGCAGCAGAGAGTTCTAGTCGTGGAATTGTCATACGCTTAAGAGGAGCAACTTTCGTCTTGGCTCTGAGTAGAGTAGTTTGGACGTTGTCCAGACCGTAGATGACACGAATGTAGAGAACAGCGGCCATAGCGTACTGAGAGGCATCAGAGAATCCATGTATTTCCACGGCAAGCATCTTGGATGACGTTCCTAACCATCGAGGAATTGATATGAGCGAGATATCTTCTAGCTGATCTAAAAATTGTAGCCAAAGATGAGATAGATTTTCAGGTAGTTTCTCATCCCAATCAATCTTTGCGAGCCAGAGATCTTGCATGAGAATCTTCGCACGGATTGTCACTGGTGCTAGCCAGCCGAGAGGATCAAATAGCTGTGCTATACGAGAGAGCACCGTGCGTTTTGTAAACTTCGAATCATCTTTCTTACTAGAAGTCGAAAATACAAACGCGTCAGAATTTGGTTGCCACGCAATGCCGAGAGCTTTGAAGAGAGGATGACCATTTAGCATTCGAGCGGATGTCTTCGCATGTCGATTGGTCGAGATATTAGATAGGATTTCTTGATCATTTGCTGCCCACTTTTGTAGTTTGAAACCGCCCGCCATGCAGAGGCTGTCAAGATTTCGTACTACTTCTTGGGCATCATGTATATTGTCAGCTCCACCAAAGAAGTCATCGACGTAAGTACCATGACGAATTACGTCGAGTGCGAGAGGAAAACGATGACCTTCGTCCTTGGCTAGTTGTTGAAGGACACGTATTGCGAGAAATGGAGCTGGACCGAGTCCATAAGTGACAGTCATTAGTTGATATGCTTTGAACGACTGTTCAAGATCGTGTGACCATAGAATTCGCTGATAATCCCAATCTTCTGGATGGACCCGTATTTGACGGAACATTTTCTCAATGTCCGCAGAGAAAACAAACTGAAATTGTCTCCACCACAAAATCACATCTGATAAGTCTGTCTGAAGCTTAGCACCAACATGTAGAACTTCATTGAGAGTGCGTCCATTTGTCGTTTGACATGAACCGTTGAAGACAACTCGAAGTTTCGTGGTAGTGCTTGATTCGCTAGTGACGCCATGATGTGGTAGATAAAAGGTTCGCTGAGTTTCTGATACGTTATCTGGAACACGACGCATGTGTCCGAGATCTTCATACTCTCTAAGAAACTCGGTGTAGAGAGAGTGTAATGCTGAATCTGATGAAAATCTTTTCATCATTCGAGAGAGCATTCGAGAGGCTGAGGCACGAGAATCTCCAAGGTTGTCTGGTGAACTCTTGAAGGGAAGACGTACCACATATCGGCCTGATGAGTTGCGAGAATGAGTTGCGAGGAAGTGAGCTTCACAGTCTTCTTCCTCTTGAGAGAGTGTAGGTTGATTGGCAGGCTGAGATTCTTCTTGGACCCAGAAGCGTTGTAGTAACTCCTGGAGGTCGTAATCAATGGAACACTGTAAGCCGTGAACTGGTTGGATTTCTTGATAACTTTCTGATTGATTTGAGAACATTCCTGAGATAATCCAACCAATAGATGTGCGCTGAGCGATTGGTGCATTGCTTGTTCCTTTGATTATGTCTGCTTCGAGAAGATAACCGTAGATGTCTGCACCTAAGATAATGTCTATCTTTCCAGGTGTCGTGAAGTTTGGATCGGCAAGAGTCAATCCACTAAGATGAGGCCATTCACACTGATGAGAAGCGATTGATGGTAACTTAGCTGTAAGTTTCGGTAGCACGAATGCAGTCACCTTGCACTCGAACTGAGATTCGAAGTGTGGGCGCAGAGTCAACGTAACGACGCCTTTCGTCGTACCTGATCGATGAGCCCCAATTCCGATGAGAGGTATGGACGCACTTCGGCGTTCTAGATGTAGCTGTTGAACGAGAGTTTCACTGATAAATGATATTTCCGATCCTTGATCAAGAAGAGCGCGCGCAGCTATTTCATAGCCTCGCGGAGATCGTAGGCGTATGAGAGCAGTAGCTAAAAGCACTTGAATGCTTTTACTGATTGGATGAGGCATCACATGGTTTGATGTTGCTGTAGCAGAGTTGTCTGTGTTGCGATGTGGAAGTTCACACGGCATCTTCTTGTCTTTGTTGATAGAGTCCGATAATGTGGACTGCGACTGTATCATTGGTTTGTTCGATAAGTGAGGTGCAGTCCCACCATGGATTGAGGTGTGATGTTGGGCGTTGCATTGATGACAACGCTTTATGCTTCTGCATGATGCTAAACGATGAGGTCCGAGGCAATTGTAGCATAGGTTATACTGGACTAGTATTTCCTTTCTCTCTTTTGGCGTCTTGCCTTGATAAGATGGACATGCCGAGATGTAATGATCTGCATTGCATAGAGAACACACATGATAGGATGTTGGCTTGTGTGTTGATGGTTGTTCGACCGCACTAGTATGAGTTTTGACTTCTGAAGTGTGTCTTGGACCGTGACCTGGTTTCGCAAAGCTTCCTGATGTGTTGCGTATGTTGACAACTTCCAGGGCACGTATTCTTCCTTCCAAGAAAGCATCGAGCTGATTAAACGAAGCTGGATCAGTTGACGCTCCACGATGGAATTCCCAGGCTTCGTGAGATTCCGAGTCTAGTCGTCGAACGATATGATAAACAATTATATAGTCCCAGTGCATAACTGGAGCGCCAAGTGCGCTCAATGCCCCAAGAGATTCTTTGATTTTAGCCAAAATATTTTTCAACTCACTTGCTGATTTTCGTTGAATTGGCTTGAGTTTGAAGATGGTATCTAGGTGTGCGTCTACTAGAATTCTTTTGTTTTCATATCTTGCAACTAACGTGTCCCATGCACGCGCAAAGTTTTCATTAGATACTTGCAGGTTTGCAATTAGTTGAGCTGCTTCACCTGTTAGACTCGTCTTTAGGTAATGAAACTTTTCCACGCAGGACAGTTCTACGATGTTGCCAACCATGGATGTAAACAAATCTTGAAATGGACGCCAAGATTGATAGTCACCAGCGAACTTTGGAAGTGAGATCTTAGGCAGAGAATGTGCTTGAGCCCGCCTAAGGCCGTTAAACTGATCAGCGAGAGCAGCTCCTGGTGGTGGTTGTGTGGCATTCCTTTGTTCAAGCATTACTAACATGGTTGCACGAGTGTCTGCATATTTCTCTTCACATTGAGCGTAAACATTGTTGGTGAAGTATGGATACTCTCTGATAGCGTCTGTTAGTCGAGTGTTGCTGAGTCGTTCATGCGTAGATTCAAATTTCTTCCAATTTGAGTCTAACAGTGTGATGCGTGTCTGAATTTGAGCTCTTGTGATGTTTTCTTCTCCGAGGTTTCGAATGTTTTCGACGGCACGATTTATTAACAAAAATCTTTCATTTTGCTTTTCAATGAGACATTCGTTGGCAGCCATCTTGTAAACACAATTAGAATATCTTGAGAGAACTTACGATGATGCTTGATTTTTCTTCTTCTCCACGAACAAACTTCTAAATCCGGCTCTCGAAGGACCACAAAATGTATTGAGAATTTCTTGATTGATGGGTATCTTGATACTGATCGAAGAACAACACTCAACAACTATTGATTTTGTACTATCTTTATTTGGAAATTTCATCGGCTTTTATAGCAAATAAAACTTACATAACTTACATAATAATGATTAAAATTACTTATGCAACTTATATAACTAATCGATAACTTCTAACTTATAAACAGATTTATAAACTAAATATAATTAATGATTTTGCCGTAACAAGTACAAAATCAATTTTGAAAAATGTCCCGAAGACATTTAACCATTTTTAAAGCAAAAAAATTATTAAAAGCAATATTAAAATGTTAAATTTACGCAGTAACAATAGACTCAATATTGGACAGATCTGAATGTGAAAAATTGAGTACAATGTTAAACTCGACAATATCCGCAAATAAATGATAAGCGGAATTCAGAAACACGAGAAAAGAACCCTTCAAAATGTTTTTATTAAATTTCTCAAAAAAAAGTTTCATTTTCATTCTTTCAAAATTGATTTTGTACTCTACAGACCCTCTCAGAGTCCATAAATCGTTAAAAAAACGATTTTTTTCTTTGAACGCTTGGCACGAAATAGTGGGGTGTGGTCAACATTTTGGAGTTTATTATTCAAAAACAAGAAAGTGTGAGCTTAAAAATAAACCCTGGCTTATTAAAATTGATTCATTTTTCGCGGAGATACGGTCGTTTAAAAAATTTCCATTTTTTATTGTCTTTCAACGCTAAAAAATATGGAAAAAATATCTTTTAGTTAAATCACAAAAATTTGACAGCTGTGCACACGAAGAAAAAAAATCGCAGCAACTTGCAATTTTGGGTAACTTTTTGGGACACTATTAACTAAAAAAAATCACTTTTATATTTAAGGTTTCGTCATTTTTGACAAAATGGCGCCCAGATAAGTAAAAAACAAAAAAATACCGTTATTTACATGTTTCAAAATCAATAATCATGGGAGGAATATTTTTTTTACAAAATCGTATATAATCATTGTAAAGACAACACTTACAGCTTTCTAATGATATCAAGCCGATTCTTGTGCGATCATTATTTCAGGATTTACAGGAGTTTAAAGTCTAAAGTATTATGTTTACTTCGACAGTGGATAACGCGGTCAAAAAAAATCGTACGGAGATGAAAAAAAACGCATTTTCAAGAGAAAAGAACAAGCTTTCAAACGCTTGTATTGAATTTTTCGTAAAAAAATTTTTGCAATAATTTTACGCTTTCAAAGTTTATAAAAAATGAAGGGATAATTTTTCGAACTCTTTTAACCCTTTCTACAGAGCGACAAGGGATGATAAAAATTATTGAGTTCTTGATTCAAAAACTAGAAAGCACAAGCTTACGAATGAACTTTGGAGCATGTAAATTTAATCATTTTTCGCTGAGATATAACTGTAAATTTGCTTTTTTTAAATTACCTATCCTTAAATTTTTTTGATGAGTTTATTTAAATATTTCGTGGCATACAGTTTGTCAGTCACTGCCTTAAGTGAACGATGTTACTCGAGTCAGTAATACTAACTCAGTTTACTTGAGTTAATTACGTAAAAATATTCATATTCCCAAGTCTCTCTCTTTAATATTGACATAAACGTTTTTTAAAAAAGTAACCATAAAAAGAGGAAAATAAAAAAGTAATTATTACCAGTAATTTCAGATCGTAAAATTTTCAAAATATTTTGCTAAAGATAGAAACTAATTGAACGAATAATTTTACTGAATTAACTAAAATATATCGAGTCACTATAAAGACTCGTTCTTTTCATGTCTACTATGTGTTAATTAGATATTAGTCGCATTAGAAAGGTCTTTCAATAGTACAGTTGGACTCCTATAAGTTCGAACTATTTAAGTTCGAGTTCTCCTACATCGGAGAAGTTGTTTCCCTCACTCCTGACCGTCTTTGATTGCGTTGGTTCTACATGTCCAGTACGCTGAGCATGCGCAAACGCAATAATTCTTAAAATGGTTTCACAATTATATAAATGGAAATATACGTACAACGTTATTAAATAGATGAAAAAAAACAATATGTAATCAAATAATAATGTATTCAAATAAAACTCAAATATAGTCACTACATATCTTGTTTCGAAGATGCCATACATTACAAATGACGAACTGTCATATAAGTTTCCAATTCTACCGCTAGATGTCATTTACGTGGATTATGTTACTGTTAGATTATTCTGAGTAAAGTGTGCTATTCCCATCTCATTTCATTAGATTGATATTGTGGTAGCAGGGGTACCCTATATCTTCTAATTCTTAGAATTTACGGTCCCGTAGCTTAGAACTTATAGGAGTCCTACTGTATGTGTTAATTTATGTTTTGCTAAATGTCGTATTTGTTTACAGCTATATTTACATCGTTCGCATTTAAAATATCGTGTTTTAGAATGTGCTAATTTATGTTTTACTAAATGAGTTTTCATTTTAAATTTACAACGGCAACTGTCGCATTTAAAGGGTCTTTCATTTGTATGTGTTAATTTATGTGTTAATAAATTACCTTTGTGTTTACAGCTATATTCACATATGTCGCATTTAAAAGGTCTTTCAACAGTATGTGTTAATTTATGTCTTAATAAATTACCTTTGCATTTACAGCTATATTCACATCGGTCACATTTAAAAGGTCTTTCATTTGTATGTGTTAATTTATGTCTTAATAAACTTGCTTTACGTTTACAGCTATATTCACATTGGTGACATTTAAAAGGTCTTTCATTAGTATGTGTTAAATTATGTTGTAATAAATAATTTTCGAGTTTACAGCTAAATTCACATCGGTCACATTTAAAAGGTCTTTCATTTGTATGTGTTAATTTATGTTTTAATAAACTTGATTTTTGTTTACAGCTATATTCACATTGGTGACATTTAAAAGGTCTTTCATCATTATGAATTAATTTATGTGTTAATAAACTTGCTTTATGTTTACAGCTATATTCACATCGGTCACATTTAAAAGGTCTTTCACCAGTATGTGTTAATTTATGTCTTAATAAATAAGCTTTTTGTCTACAGCTATATTCACATCGGTCACATTTAAAAGGTCTTTCATTTGTATGTGTTAAATTATGTGTTAATAAACTTGCTTTTTGTGTACAGCTATATTTACATCGGTCACATTTAAAAGGTTTTTCATTGGTATGTGTTAGTTTATGTGTTGATAAATTTGCTCTTTGTCTACAGCTATATTCACATCGGTCACATTTAAAAGGTTTTTCACCAGTATGTGTTAATTTATGAGTTAATAAACTTGCTTTTAGTTTACAGCTATATTCACATCGGTCACATTTAAAAGGTTTTTCATCAGTATGAGTTAATTTATGTTTTAATAAATTTGCTTTTATTTTACAGCTATATTCACATTGATCGCATTTAAAAGGTCTTACATTTGTATGTGTTAATTTATGTGTTAATAAATGTGCTTTTTGTTTACAACTATATTCACATCGGTGACATTTAAAAGGTCTTTCATCATTATGTATTAATTTATGTGTTAATAAACGTGCTTTTTGTTTACAGCTATATTCACATCGGTGACATTTAAAAGGTTTTTCATCAGTATGTATTAATTTATGTGTTAATAAATAAGCTTTTTGTGTACAGCTATATTCACATCGGTCACATTTAAAAGGTCTTTCATCAGTATGTGTTAATTTATGTTTTAATAAATAAGCTTTTTGTCTACAGCTATATTCACATCGGTCACATTTAAAAGGTTTTTCATCAGTATGTGTTAATTTATGTCTTAATAAATAACCTTTTTGTCTACAGCTATATTCACATCGGTCACATTTAAAAGGTTTTTCACCAGTATGTGTTAATTTATGTTTTAATAAATTTGCTTTTTGTTTACAACTATATTCACATCGGTCACATTTAAAAGGTTTTTCATTGGTATGTGTTAGTTTATGTGTTGATAAATTTGCTTTTAGTCTACAGCTATATTCACATCGGTGACATTTAAAAGGTCTTTCATTAGTATGTGTTAATTTATGTTGTAACAAATGTTGTTTCTTTTTACTACTATACTCGCATTGATCACATTTATGTTTTTCTAATTTTACACTAGTTTTATGAGAACGTTGTTTAGTTAAACTGGACTCGTTGTTTATAATTTCATTATTACATTGAGTAATAATAAGATCTTCATTTTCTACTTGTTTGTTTTTAATTTCTGGTACATGTTCTTCTTCAATAACCAAGTCTTCCTGAAAACCAATCATTCGTTAGTCAATATAATTATAAATTGGATCTGATGTAATTTTTTTACAAATAAAGCAAAAAAGATATTACCCAATGACCTCCACTAAATAATTTGCAAACAGGAAAGGTGTAAAACGTGTTGTAATGCGAAAATAACTACCGAAGAGGAAACGAGACAGAGCGCGCGATATACTTATCTGTCTCGGTTCCACTTCAATAACAAGATACTAGAGATCAGATCGGACCTTAAAATAGTAGCCCGATCCGATCCGAAACTTTTTTTTTTCGGCCCGGTCCGATCCGGTCCGATTTATAAGATTTTATATTAAGGTCCGATCCGATCCGGTCCGAACATTACAAACAAAAATTAAGCACGGTCCGATCCGATCCGAATTTCGGACCGGGTATTTCGGGCCGGCCCGAATCGAACTGATCTAAGAAAATTGTATTGTATTACAATACAATTTTTTTTTGATAATTCATATAATAAATTATATATATATTAAAAAGGAAGTATATAATATAAAAATATACTAATTCTAACCTGACTTAATCAATGTTTAGTAAACAATTAAATCACTGATATACGTTCAATTAGAATATTTAATTTCTTTTATAAAGAAAATAAGTAAGACTAATGAAAAATATTAAAAATACCTCGGTGCAGGGTTTTCTTAAAAAATACTAGCGATACAATGTACTATTGCGTATAGGTTAGGTTATTTCTTTTTTTAATGAAATTATAAGCCAAATTAGTAAAATTATAATTTTGTTAATAATATATAAAATAATAATAAAAGTAATTGTAAGTAAAAGTTTTGTTTTGAAAAAATAATATATTTATTTATTCTTTAAGATATATACCAAGGTTCGGACAGGTCCGATCCGACCCGGTCTGATTTATACTAAGGTCCGATCCGATCCGGCCCGAACATGACAAACAAAAATTAAGCCCGGTCCGATCCGATCCGAAGTTCGGACCGGGATAAATTCGGATAATTTCGGGCCGCCCCGGCCCGAACTGATCTCTACAAGATACGCATTGCAACGTGTTTTACACCTTACCTATTTGGACGTTTCCCCAAACACCGGCAAAACCGGTGCCGTGGAACTCCGTCCGACCCGGCAGCCGGAGTTACGGAATACCCTTATTGTTAGTTATAATACATATATAATAAGTATACATGTAATCACATAGAACGCAGTAATAATTAAGCTATTTTAAAGACATACATATATTCATTTATTATTTTATACATATAAGCACGTTGAAGATATTAAGGGATATCAGAGTTCAAACTACCAATTGTTCATTGTTAATAGAAATATATTCTTTATTACTTTAAGTATAAATTGTAGTGACCAGAAATCTAATATTTACAAACAACGCATGTTATTATTTATATAAGAAAATCAATTAATATTAAAATATCTTAAAGTTCAGAAACACATCTATTTAGTAAACAAGCTGCACCATTGTATTCTTTATTATTATTTTGTAATTGCCGTATATATATACTGATACTTGGCTTCTGCCACTCATTTGGTCTCTGATATTGTTACTCTGTTATTATACTTGTATATGTTACCGGCAATGTATGAAATACGGCATTCTATAGAATGCCTAAAATCACCAGGCAATGTATGAAATGAATTTAATTATATACATTTCCTAGGCATTCTATAGAATACCTAATTGATAGCCGGCAATGTATGAAATATAAACATAAATAGGGCGAATCGATCAATTTTGGTCCAGGTACAGATGTTGCCTTACTTTATGTTATAAAATACTGATGCAAATATACAATAAAAAAATCTTGGTTCATTCTCGATAGCTGTAGGTAGGTTAGATTATAATTCAGTATTGTCGGTACAATACTGAATTATTTATCAAAATAAACATTTTATATTTACGCGTTATAGGTATAATAGAAAAATGTATGTACTATGTAGGTATATTGTTTCTATGAATTTGTTATTTTTACAATAAGGGCCTTAAATCTTACTTAATACACGTCTGGACTAATATGATTATTTTATTTTATTTATTATAATAAATATCAAATGTTATACTATTGTTTATGTGGTTTTGTTATTTTAACAATGAAAGACCTAAATCTTACATAATATGAATTTGGACTTTTTAAAATTAATTAAATAATACCTATCTGCTTTGTTAATATCATTTTGTCTTTTATTTCATACATTTCCTAATATTATCTTGGCATTCTATAGAATTCCTAGGGATTCTATATAATGCCTAGGCAAAGTACGAGTATATAATAAATTTCTATTAAACAAATATTTCATACTTTGCCTGAAATCGTCAGGCATTGTATAGAATTCCTGGGAATTCTATAGAATGCCTGAATTACATACATTGCCGGTAACATATATATTAAATAAATAAAAAAATTTTTTTTTAATACATTTGCAATCAAAGTTATTTAATTCCGGCGTTCAACTGGATAGTACGGATGCCGGGCCAAACATATGCTCTCGTTGTGGTATTTTGATACTTAACATTGTGTCGTTCAACCAGAAATCAAAAATATTGGTGCTCATGCGAATGTAGTTGACAAATTAGGCGTCATCTGCTCTAAATTTCGCGAACATTGTATAGAAACTACTTTCCAAGTACCTTACAGGCAACAGAGCATGCATTCAATATTGCCTTTTTTATATTTGCAATTTATATACTTCCGTTTATAATGAGGTTTAATAATAACCCAAGAAAGTAACGCTTGTTGAGCATTGCAGACATATTTCTATCACCACAACAAGAACTCAGTTGCACTGGCACTTGGAATGCCAGCATGTGAAAAAACACCTCTAGGAATATGTAAAACGTAATTATGTACTTTTATTTGTAAAATATTTGTTACTATTACAGGGGTCGAAACAAGTTCAGTGTTCAAAAATACTGATTTTACTGACACAGAAATCCAAAAATACTGACTTTTACTGACTATCTGAACCGAGTTAAAAAATGAAGGTATTATGTATTAAAAAAATACTTGTATAATTATTGGCCTTCACCATCCCTATAGCCAACCCTTACCACCTTTGTATTATGTTCATAACAAAAGTAACAAACTTTACAATTAATTTTTGTTAATTTTTCTCACCGAACTGGGCATAGCCAGTGCTAGAGTGAGATTTATGTTGTTTATATGTTCACGTATACATACGTTATAATCCAGGAACATTAGGTTTTCAGTGGGGAAAAATTCGCAATAAGCTGAATTTTTGTATACACCTTCATTTTGTCTTTATAAATAAGGTACCAAAAGTCCCCAACAATCCCATGCGAGCATACTTTTTTACAGCCCACAAAAGGTGCTAACAATTAGTTTTAAGTAAATATCTCTGTATCTATTGGTTATATGACTAAAATAGTTATTATCAAATATAAAGTTTAGAAAATTACCTACAATAAAGATCTTACAACTTTTTTCGTACAAGTAATCGTTTTTGCTTATTAAGAGGGTATTCTAGTCTAAAAATGTGAAAATATCAAATTTTTGTTTTGCATTTTCTCAATAAACAGGGTTTCAAAAATATGTGTTCAAAACCCTATACCTCAATTCCAAAAACTGACGGAGTTACAGCGATTTGAAGATGATGCGTAGCATTGAATAGCCAGCTATATATAAACTTTGAACGCGTTTTTCTCGAAACTGAAAACTTAAAATGGCTGCCATTATATCACAAAATCTACTGAACCAATTGACTTCAAATTTTCTGTATACCTTCAGTACACATGTTATTACCACCGTTAGCAGAATAGAGTCAAAAACATTTTTTTTAAATTATATAGATAGCAAAAGATTAAAAACATAAAAAAATAAAAATGAATAGTCACTTTTCAAAATACTGCCATTTTTTTATTTTAATTATTATTATTATTTTTGCAACCAGCTATAGCCCAACTTATATACATACTGAAAATTATTGATTTTGTTGGCCACTGATATAATTACGATAAAAATTACCTACATACAATTAATTTTTATTTTGTTAATGTTTTTAATCTTTCGCTATATATACAATAAAACAAATGTTTTTGACTCAATTCTGCTAACGGTGGTAATAACATGTGTACTGAAGGTACACAGAAAATTTGAAGTCAATTGGTTCAGTAGATCTTGTGATATTATGGCAGCCATTTTCAGTTTTCAGTTTCGAGAAAAACGCGTTCAATGTTTATACATAGCTGGCTATTTAATGCTACACATCATCTTCAAATCGCTGTAACTCCGTCAGTTTTTGGAATTGAGGTATAGGGTTTTGAACACATATTTCTGAAACCTTGTTTATTGATAAAATGCAAAAAAATTTTTTTGATATTTTCACATTTTTAGACTAGAATACCCTCTTAATAAGCGAAAACGATTACTTGTACGAAAAAAGTTGTAAGATCTTTATTGTAGGTAATTTTCTAAAATTTATATTTGATAATAACTATTTTAGTCATAGAACCAATAGATACAGAGATATTTACTTAAAACTAATTGTTAGCACCTTTTGTGGGTTATAAAAAAGTATGCTCGCATGGGATTGTTGGGGACTTTTGGTACATTATTTATAAAGGCAAAATGAAGGTGTGTATAAAAATTCAGCTTATTGCGAATTTTTCCCCAGACACAGCTATTTTTCGTTTAAATGTACTGGACTATTACAATTATGTCATAAAATATCTTCTAAAAGTTGGTAATAAACAATACAAATAAGTAAACAAAATAGAACATTATTTATAATTTGAATATATTTTTCATGGTATTGTGTCGTTTGGAAGTCAAATAGTGAGTTTTTCACGATAAATAGGGCTCCGATGTGAAAACTTTGAGTTCCAAACCCAAAAAACTGACCATTTTTAAAAAAAACTGACTTTAACTGACCAGACTCTGGAACTGTTAGGCTCCTGATGAGGACTTCTTGTGAAGTCGAAACACGTGTTGAGTGACATTGTTTTATTGTGGTTAAGGTGTATATTTTAGTTTAAGTGACTAGAAACCACAGTTTCTCCGTTTTTTAAATAAACAAAACTAAGCAATCATTTTTTTAAATTTGTGTTTAATATAATTATTTTTGTAAAAATACTTTTTGATTATTTCTATTACAATATTTCTTGCAATTTCTTTTCAATATCCGTAGATTATAGTAAAAATGAAATAATTTTGAGAACTAACACGATATTTAACCGAAATTTATTTTTAATACTTATTACCTTTCGTTTCTGAATTATAAGCAACAATTTTACTTTTTGTTTTAATTTTTTTTTCTCAAAAACAATTCAGACGACACTGGTCAAAGTTTTGAATTTTAATATTTTCGTTTTAGTCTCAAAACACTTTTAAAAAGTTTAATTTCAATGCATACGTGAATATGTAACATTAATAATATTACAGTTTATAAAAACATTGTTTAGGAACCTCTAGTTTCTATTTGAGCATCTGTCAAACATACTACATCAATAACATATATGCAACCTAACCTGTATTTACTAAATGTGAATCAATTCTTACCTCACGTTCTTGTTTGTAGTATTTAGAAAACTCATCGAAAGTTTCAATATCCTGAAGACAATCGATGTCTTCTATTTCTTCCTTTACAAATTCCTGTTTAACGTGAAACATTTCAACACAGTAATATTTCAATACAAACTTGCTTCAGAACATAAACAAACACAATAATGGCTGCGACCAAGGTTTGTATAATACGGCTACTTATTATACGTTCCGCGCATGCGCTATTCTCCATTCGTTGGCTGCTTGTGTGAATTAGAGCAGTGATACTCAACATTTTTAAATCGTTTCATTAGTTTTGTTCTTATGTTAGTAATATTTTCATAAACTGATGATTGAAATTTTTTTTACAACCTTTAACTTAACTTCACCTGTATGTATGTATGCATGTATGTATACGGGACTATTTTTGATTTTCTTGAATTTTTGGTATCATTTAGTACATAGCCAGAGTAGCTTCTATGATTTTTTTCAGATTTTTATTTTAACCTCCTTCAAAGTTATGGAGACTCGAAAATTTTTCGATTTACATTTTTCAAATACCTATAACTCCGCGGAATATTGAGATATCATCGACTTTTTTTTCATTTTCTTTGTTTTTAAATGTAGTTTTATAAAAAAAATACAAAAAAGTGAAAATTTGTTTCCTATTTTTTTTTCATTAATAAGTTATTAGTTGAGATACCTATTAACTAATCAACTTATTTGTTAATTTATCAATTTTAATTTGTTAATAATAGGGGAAGGAGGTCTCGACGGTCTTAAGGCATTTTATAGTCTTAAAGTTAATGATAGAAGCTATATATAAAAAAGTTGGGGTCTGTAGAATCGCGCCAAGCTGAGATATTAACTATTCTTGTTAATTTATCAATTTTAATTGACATTTACGGTGATTTTTTAACATTTTTTTAAGGGGAGACAGGGCGGAAAAATAAAGCGCCAGACTTGCTAAGGCTGGCTCTGTTCATAATAGTACATACCAATAATTTCAGCAAAATCAAATTGTAATTATTGCAAACATCAATAGCTCCACCTGTTATTTTAATGATTTAAAATGTATATTTCTTACTGTAAAATAAGATACTGTCACCAGTCTTGTTCAATACCCCAGTGTGGGACATTTTTAATTAAATGTACTAAATTATAAATATTTGTTGATATTTGATAACTGCCATTATTAACTGTAAAACACTTTAATTTTGATGACAATCGGTCAATGGTTGTTAAAATGGTGGACACTTAAACTAATTATTATTAGTGTAATCTATTTATTATTATATTATCATAGCATCTGCTTTACATTGTTTTAAATTTTGCGATTCTTTATCTTATAACTTTTGTGTTGTAGTACTTATATTTTGTTATCATTAGCAAGTGACCATCACTGGTTTTAGGGTGTTCATTACTGGAGAGAGAAAAACATATACAAAATTAAAGGATTTAAAAAACAGACTGTATTTGCGGACTTTGGTAATTAAATTAATTAAATAAAGACGTATTTGTTTTATTAGTAACATGAGTTCATGAGAATTACAAAAAAGAAGCCCATTAATCCCAAGAAACATTAAACCTTACCTTGTTCTTAAAACGTTCAAGACTGGTACCAGTACCATAGTATTTATTACAATTATTTCATTGTGATGTTTGGGTGAGTTTTAGGGGTTGAAAATGGTTTTTTGTGTTTTCCGGCGAAGTTTAACTTTTAATCGAAAAGTGATCAATAAACAAGTGATAGATAATTAAAAAACCTACAATTTTGATTCAGGGTATTTTTCAACATAACTTCAAATTTCACGAGATATGGGCAAAAACCGGGTTTTCGAATTTTTCAGTTTTTTGCCCAAAAAAAAATTTCATACACTTGTTATTTTGATAACTTGTATATTTTACGTTCTTACATAATCCTGATTTGCCCGAAATTTGTAACTTGAATAGTTTTTGAGATATTAACAATTTTCAAAAAAAACGAATTTTTTTCAATCAAAAACTTTTTCTGGTCCCATTTTTTTCGTATTGAATTAAACTTTAAGATTAAGAAAAAAAAATACCCTTACATTTAAAAACTCTGTCAAAATTGTGAAAAACCAAAAATGACGATATCTGAAAAGCGAAATTCTTCAATTATTGTTAATATTTCTGATTAATCGCTCGATATTGAAATAAAATACAATAATAAAATATACTTACAATAATAAATACAAATGAAAGAAAAATAAAATGATTTTAGGTAAGTACAGCTTAAACTAAAGGAAGTGGAATGCGATAAATAAATAATTTTTTCGTAATATTTAAATCATAAATTATATTTTATATGATAAAAGTTAAAAACATTATTAATAAAGTATTTTTTTATCATAGATTTAAGAAATTTTGTTTATTTAACTTTTCTTTTTTTTAACATTGGCTCAGCTTCACCTGATTCAGAGGAACTATCTTCTTCATCTTCTTCTGAATCTCCAATATCTTCATCTTCAATAGAATGATCTACATTTGCTGATGCTTCGTTGGCGACGTCCTCTGAATCACTTACGTCTTCATTGATTTGCATTTCTGCATTAGAGCAATTTTCAGAACCGTGACAATGATCACACAAATTTGTGAATTTCAGTCCATGTTTTCGACAGCTGCATTTTTTATTGTCACAACCAGTTTCGCAATTACAGTTAATAATTTTTAATAATTTTTCTAGAATTAAATCGAAGTCTGTAAATTGTGGCATAAGTACACCTTGATTATTTTTCCATCCCCATTCTTTTGCCTTGTCCATACCAAGCTCGTTATCTAGCCAAATTTGCATTTGATGGTACACTCTATAACTGTGTTGTGCAGCAGCTCCTTCAGTTGGAGGAAGTTTTTCTAATTTGAATGTCGATTTTTTAGCTGCAGATTTTATATATTTATATATTGATGCAATTAACTTACATCCATTATCAGCAACTGTTTTTTTTGTCCGCATTTTTTTGATAGAAAATATTAGCCAAAATTGATAAATTTTTGTTACTTAATAATGCCTTTACTATTGTTTTTCCTTTTCATATAAGATTATCCTTTGTGTTTTCATTTGTAACAAAACGCACTTGATGTTTGGATTGATCACAAATACCATCACAAAAAAAGCAACGAGAACTAAAGTCAAAATCATGTGCATCTGTCATTATTTGTTTATTTTCGGATGTTTTTCTGGCTGCTGATTTTACAACTGCTTTGATCGAAGTATTATCAATGTAGGTTGATTGGCACGATTTATGAACAAAAGCGGAAGACATTTTTTCGAATTTTTTAAACTTAAAATCACGTCTTTTCTTGCTAGCTTCACTTAACCGGTTTAATGCTATTTGTTTTATCTTTATTAAATTATCGCTATTTTGGCAAATAATGCAAGCAGGTGTGTCCATTTTACAAATCTGTAATAAAATGTTAACTCAATAAACTATTATGAATTTTCACAACTTTGTTTATAAATATTTAATTGAAGTTGAATATCGTTATATTTAGTAAAAAACTACTTTTGTAATGTACAATAAAGTTTTGAAATAATTTAAAGAAAGGTAAATTATTACGGACAACAAAAAGAGAACATGTAAATACAGTATACAAAAAATCGTAACGTCACAAATTTTCCAATATAAAAAAAATATTGTTTGCTTATTGCATAACACCACAGCAGCGAAAAATAATAATTTTTTTATCGAAATGGAAAAAAAATCAAGGTATAAAATATTTCCATAAGTCTTAGCTATGTAATTAACAAAAAATATTTGCTGCAGCACTTTAAGTATAGCTTTTTATTTCTTTGATAACATAAAAAAATTAATTTAACACTTCATAAATTGACAGCCCAAAGTGGTCTTAAAATGATACATACCGATATAACGATGGCCGTTACTTATTACTCCAACAAAAATATAAGTCAATTGTCGTCTGCCTATGCTACTCCGAAACGAGGTTTAGTTTTTAATAATTTAATTTTAAACTATACATGCTATACTACACCTGCATTGATTTTTATTATAATGTAAAAAATTTTCGAATTAAAAATAATGTACATTTTTTTCACAACATATATAAAAAGTAGACAACTGCTGCAAAAATATGAACATAATTTCAAAAGTTAAGTAATTTATTAAAACAATTAATGATGACATTCCATTAAACACTGTAAACTATTGATTCGTTATTAAAAGTATATTTTATTATTGTATTTTATCTCAATATCGAGCGATTAATCAGAAATATTAACAATAATAATTGAAGAATATCGTTTTTCAGATATCGTCATTTTTGGTTTTTCACAATTTTGACAGTTTTTAAATGTAAGGGTATTTTTTTTTTCTTAATCTTAAAGTTTAATTCAATACGAAAAAAATGGGACCAGAAAAAGTTCAAAAATCAAAAAAATTTTCGTGAAAGTTTTTGATTGAAAAAAATTCGTTTTTTTTGGAAATTGTTAATATCTCAAAAACTATTCAAGTTACAAATTTCGGGCAAATCAGGATTATGTAAGAACGTAAAATATACAAGTTATCAAAATAACAACTGTATGAAATTTTTTTTTGGACAAAAAACTGAAAAAATCGAAAACCCGGTTTTTTGCCCATATCTCGTGAAATTTGAGGTTATGTTGAAAAATACCCTGAATCAAAATTGTAGGTTTTTTAATTATCTATCACTTGTCTATTGATCACTTTTCGATTAAAAGTTAAACTTCGCCGGAAAACACAAAAAACCATTTTCAACCACTAAAACTCACCCCCCCACCCAGCCCGCCACGCGAATCGACCTGTATTTATTTTTCCCCTTTTTTAATCCCTTTTGCCGGCGATTCCAACTATTGTCGTCCTGTGCCTAATTTTTCGATTATTTCACTCAAAAAAATCGTATTTGCACTGGGCTAAAAGATACATTGCGAGAAAAGATTATAAGTTTTACAAAATGATAAAATGTATTGCATTACAAATGCATGAAAATAACATATGTGGAATACATGGCGGTTCCCAGCGGTTGATTCTGGATGCACGTGTATATAACTTATATTGATTTGTCATTGGTAAATTTACCTTCTAATAAAAGTGAGTTGAAAATAATTCATTATTATTAATTTTTTTGCCTGAACCCCCCATTTATTTTTTTATTGAGTTTTCTACATATTTTATGCAGGTTATTTAGACTTAATATACATATATGGAACATACTTGTTTAAGTTAGCAGTCACCAAGCGTTTTAATAGTTCGTGTGAAAAATATTTTTCATTGATTTTTTTTTCGATAAAAATGTTTTTTGGTATTTTGGTAAAAATATATATTTATAGCTACAAGTTTTGCAGCCACTGATTTATACAGCTAGTAGAGAGGTTAGAAGCAGGGATGTAACGGATATCCGCATCCGCAACTGCGGATTATCCGCATTAATTTACATATGCTCATCCGCATCCTTATCCGCAACTTTAATTTTTTTAAACTCCGCATCCTCATCTTTCTATGAGGATATTATAACGGATATTTTCTACAAAATTATAAGCTAACTAGCTATTTCTCGTAACTTGGTTCCAGAAAAGAGAAATCACAGAAAGGGGCTGTGTTTGTGCATTCCAATATCCCTTTACACATGTGCATCCATTTACGTAGGTCAAGTGTTCGTTAGGAATTTTTTTATGATAGTACAATCATATATTAAACATACTAATATAACCCATCTTGCATTTTATAACTTTTTTTGGCATCCCTATAGATGGCAACATTAGCACCAGATTTGGTAATTAGCTAATGTACAAACCATTTTTAGATATCGGCACTAGAGATCGTTTTGATCTATTTTTGTGACGAATTATGTATGTATGTTTAATATATGGTACAATGTACAAAAATGCATCCGATTTTTGAAATACTAAATATTTTTATGCAGAGGCGTGTCAATTTTAGTGTACGTTTTAATTTCTCTGAGTTCGAATGTGACGCGTGATCTCTTTTATTAAAACTATGAAACCAAAACAAGTTGTATTTGGACATATTTTATAGATATAAAAAGTTAACTAGTGAAATGTAAATTGTGTGAAAAAGAATTATCATGTAAGGGACGGGGTACAACTTTTTTAAAGAATCATCTTCGGTCCATTCATTCTGTTGAGTACGAAGAGTTCATCAAGCTTAATGAAGAGACCAAACAGCAAAATGAATTGGAGAAAAACAAACAAATTTTAACCCCTATGCAACAAGCTAAGAAACAGGTGACATTACAAGAATATGTTTTAAATAAAAATGCATGGGAAACATCTTACCCAAAAAGTAAAGAAAGAGATAAACTTATTACTGAAATGATTGCGTTGCAAAATTTACCGTTTAACTTTGTTGAAGGGGTAGGTTTTCGACGATTGATGCATGCAGTTGTACCTCGATATCATTTAAGGGGTCGCCAATTTTTTACCTCAAATATGACCGATGACATTTATCCAAAGGTAGTATTTAAAATTAAAATGCTACTAAAAGACGTGGATCATTTATCTTTCACAAGTGATATATGGTCAGAACCGAGTGCAGGTGTATCTCTCTTGAGCTTAACATGCCACGGAATCACTCGTGATTTTTATAGACTTAAGGGGGGAACCCAGTTTAGACCGATCGAAAAATCGTCTTTTTTTTATTGCATGAACCGTTAGTATAACTATTCAAGAATATGTGGTCAAAATTTCAAAGCAAAATTCCCATTAGTTCGAATGCAATGAGCACTTAAGTGACCGCCCGTCGGTTCTGTGAAGAAGCGCACGGTAATTATAACGTTATTTCAAACGCGTTTTTCTCGAAACGACTTTTTTTCGACTAGCGTACATTCTAGCTCAAAAAGTTATTGATCAATCGTTCTGAAATTTGGTGTAGATATTCTTTATTCAATTCCACGTAACATGAACCAAATTCGGGGATTATATTGTTATTAAAAATATATTTTTTTATGCAAGAAAGATGAAAAAATATAGTATAAAAACATGACATTGTGTTCAAACACCTCAAAAACATGCAATTTTCAATTTGTTTGATCAAAATTAGGTTCATATTCTTAGAAAATATGTTTTTAATGAAAAAAAAAAATCCTGATGATTACAGATAAAAATTGCGACGTCAGGGATGTACGCCAGCCAAATGCTCGGATGGCAATCGCCCATGGACTGCACGCGGTAACTCCACTATTTCCGGCGGAAATCGTTTGAAAAAATTTTAAAGTGTACTTGAAAACATAAATAAAATATCCTCCAAGTTTAAACAATTTGTGATTATTCCTTCCTGATTAAAAAAAATCATAAAAAACAGCAAAATTTCGACCTCATAAACTGAGTTCCCCCCTTAATATTATGTTAAAATGTGAAACTTTTGAAAGTCGCCACACTGGCGAGAACATAGCTGAAAAATTTGAATCTATGCTAAAATATTGGGAGATACCATTAGATAAAGTTCATTGCATGGTTCGTGACGGTGGTGCTAACATGAGGAGGGCAATGCAACTATCGAACTACAGTGATATAGATTGTGCTGTCCACAAATTGCAACTATGTGTACGTGCAGCCTTGGAATCTGAAGAATATGTAACAAAATTGATTTCAAAATGTAAGCAAGTTGCAGCTCATTTTAAACATTCAATTCTTGCCCAAAATGAATTAAATAAAATACAAAAAGAGCTACTGAATCAAACTCCACTTTCCGTCGTGCAAGATTGTCCTTCAAGGTATGTACTATGTAGATAGTAGATATCTATAATCTATTCGTTGAGAATTATTCACTGTTTGAGAAAACTGAATTCGATAAAATAAGATCTGCGTTGATTTAATTTTTCAAAATTTAGATCTAAATTAATTTTCAACCCTTTTTTAAATTTCATACATATTTTTTCGTGCTTGAACATAATTTAGGGTCTTCTTAAACGAAAAGAACTCAAAAAGGGTATATCTGTATTAAGACTGATTTCATAGACATATGTATAAGAACATTTCGATTTTCAGGTGGAATTCATCGCTCATCATGTTGGAACGCCTTCTACAAATAAAAGATGCGCTAAGTTTATACGTTAATAAAAATACACACACACAGCAAATATCTCCACAAGAGTGGCGGGATATTGAAAAATGTATAAGAATTTTAAAACCGTACGAAGAAACTACTAAAGAAATGAGCAATTTACAAACATGTATTTCTTCCGTAATCCCTCTTACGCACATTTTAAAAAAGATCCTTACAAGAAGAAGAAGAAAGAAATGATACAAACCTGACCTTTAAAAAAATTATTAAAAAATTAACAGCGGAAATGAATGCTAGATTTGGCGAACTAGAAAACAGAAATATCTTCGCACTTGCCACATACCTTGACCCGAGATTCAAAATGAAGTTCTTCAACGAAATTTTAAAAGACAAGGTTCAGGAAGAGATTTTAGCTCTATTTGATGACCATGTGAATGAAGCCACAAGTTCAATTCATACATCACCTTTAAGCAAGAGACAAAAGACACACGATGACGAACCTCAACCTTCCACTTATGATAGAAATGTTATCCAAACAAAAATGCCTACAATAAATTCTTTATTAATGGATGTCCTGAACACAAACAGCGATGAAGATGATGACAATGCCAATATACTACGTGACCAATCTGCAGTACATAAAACTTTATTGAACGATTATAATAAAAGTAAAAAAATTACATTAATAAAGATCCACTGTTATGGTGGAATCAAAATTCTAAATACGAAAAATTATATAATGCTGTACAGAAATTTTTATCACCTCCACCTGCTAGTGTTCCTAGTGAACAACTTTTTAGCGATTGCAGAGAAATAAATTCTCTACAAAATTGTTATTAACCTTTTTATCGAGAAATTTAAAATACGAGTTCAAATCGACAAAAACAGAAAATCCAAGATGGTCGACACTTCCGGTAATTAATTTATGGGTAAGAATGTGATTTCATCATCTACTCCACCGGGGACACACAACTGCGTCAAAAGTTTCAATTCGGCAGTTTTTTTCGTGAAAAAATCTAAAATTATTGGGCTACAGGTACCTCGCTCAGTGCGACATGTACGTACTCTAATTAATGTATCTCCTAAACTAACTTAGTCCCCATTCTGAAATTTTTATGGTAAAATTTATATTTATTAAGCTTTATTTTGAAGTAAAAAAAATTGAAATTAAAATGGTCGAAGTTATTAAAAATTGTATTTGAAATAGTTTAACACTAGAAAAAATGTTCAAATTTAGAATCTGATTTAAAAATCAAAAAGAACAGTAAATTGTCGATTCAAAATACTACATTTATTATTTTTTTAAAAAAGGCGTCAATATGAAAAAAAATTTCCAAAAAAACCCTTCCGTCAATCAGGTCAATCTTTAGAATCCCATAATTTGACAACTAAACCTCAACTAAAAAAAATATTGTGTGTACATGTTCATATCCTCTAGAAGTACAAATATGCCTAATATGAACGAATTTCAGAACCTCACTTTTTTTTCGTTGTCCGCTTCACGTGAAATGCCCCACAAGTCAAATATAATGTTTAAATTGAACAAAAACACCTTGAACATTTTTTAAAAGCCAATAAAAACAACCTGGTATTGCAAAAAAAAGAAAAAAAAGGAAAAATAAAAGAAAGAAAAAATTTCAGTTTTTTTTTGCCATACCAGGATGTTTTTGTTGGCTTTTAAAAAAATGTTCAATGTGTATTTTTTCAATTTAAACATTTTATTTGACTTGTGTGTATTTCAAAATGTCAATTTTCAAACGTCATTATTCCGAAAACCGCTGATTTTAGAGATATGGTATGTTGTAAAAAAAAGTGTTCAGAATACACCGTATAATTCAAAAATGGCATAATATATAGGGTGTTCCATTTAAAAAATCAATGATAACTGTATATGTTTTTCTTGAGACACCCTGTATACAATTTTCTTATGTCAAAAAATCCGCAACTAAAAATACTAATCGACGTGTCCGAGCATTTTTGCACAAAATAATTACCTGAATTTTAAACGAATTTGTTCCTTTCATCATCTGTATAGTTAACGAGATAGCAGAAAAAGGGATATATTGTACATATTTGTTGTATATGCAACCAGATATACATTCTATACCATAAACATTAAATAATAATATACCGACATACATACATTATTAATTGTAAATATATTTATTTACCCATTCCTTGACGCGCATCTAACACTAGGGTGGGTTCAAATATGTATATAAAATTAACAAAATTATACAAAATTAATAGTATAGATGAAAGTGATGTGTACGGAAGGGGGTGTGATGGGGGGGGGGGGGGGGTAATACCCCAGAAGATAGTGGACAATTATTTGTAGTCGTTTTATAAGTCATGATATTGAGTAGGTAGATTCTTGTAGACCGATTAAATAAGTGGTATCCATTCTGGTACTCGTATAACCCTAAACAGCTGGATTGAGTCACTCCCGAGTCCACAAAGAGGGTAAAAAATCAGAATTTATATAAATTTTTGGCGTTTTGAGGGATGAAATTTAATAAAATTTCTTAACATTAAAAAATATTGCCAAAACATCCCCCCTCCTATAATTTATTAATAGAGCAATGAAAAGTTGCAATTTTATTTTAATTTTATCAAATAATAATTATAATAAGTGTGTGAAACACATTATTTAATTAACGAAGTTTGAGACGGTAACTTTTATACCGACTCCATCCAAAATTGATCAAACTCCGACTGCACAGCCCTGCTGTTAAAAACTACAATAAATTACTTTCAAGGGGAAACAGGACAAAACTTAAAAAAAATATTTAATTCATTTATTAATTGTTTATTTGACAACATATTATTGTATTTGTAGAGCACATCATACGTTGAGGTATTCAAATAAGGTACTGGCACCAGTCTTGGATCATAGCCCAGTGTTGGACTCTTGTGCAATTACAAGTATTAAATTAGACATATTTGTTGATATTTGATTACTGTCATTATTGAATTATCATCAATAAACACTTAACTCTAAAACAGCTTAATTTCACGACAATCGGCCAATGGGTGTCAAAATGGTGGACATTTAAACTAATTATTAGTGTCATATAATCTATTTATAAATTATTATATTATCATACCAACTGCTTTACATTTTTTACAATTTTATAAATTATGTGTCTTTGTACTTATCATTTTTTAATCATTAACAAGTGTCCATCACTGATTTTACTTTATCCATTTCTGAAGAAAAAACGTAAACAAAATAAAAGGTTATTATTATAAACAAACTATATTTGTGGACTTTGATAATTAAATTAATTTAATAAAATTGTTTTATTAGTAACATGAGTTAATGAGAATTATAAAAAAGAAGCCCATCAATCGTACAAAAAAATGTATATCTTGCTCTCTAAGCGGACAAGACTGGCGCCAATACCTTATTCGTATTAATATTAAATATTCTTAGTAATTAATTACATTATTATATTATTACACAACATTTCGTATAGTTTTGTAAGAAATGATTATTTTATTTTATACATTTGAAGTACATCAATTTAAATTCATTAAAGACAATACAAAATGATAATAAAATGTTAAAAAATTAAAGGATAATTTTTAAAAAGCAATTTTTTTACAAATTTTCAAACAGTTATATCTCACAAGGGAAAGCAAAAGCACGGTTAATGAGAATTTCAATGAGCTTGTGGTATGTCAAACTAGAGCAAAAATAAAAAGACACGTGTCCAACAATTTGATTTCATAGGCCTTAATTACAAAGATAATTAACTTTGAAAATTTGTGTATTCAATATAACCGTGTATTATGTTCGCTCGAAATATATGTAAGTGTGTTGGCCCTACGGTCAACGCGCTGGCGTCTCGCCTGGTTTTAAGATTTTAATTTTGATTTACAATTATTTTTTATTTTTTTGTACACATTACCTCACCCACTTGCGTAAAAATCGATAAATAAGACATAAATAAAACATATATTATTATTGACAATAGATGTTTGTGGTTTCTTTCAAGTTTGTTTTTTATTAAAACTTTTCAATTTATTAATTAAAAACTAATGAGTTATGTCAATAATAAATTAAATTTACTTTAAAACAAATTAATAATTATCAATATTTTCATTGTCAATAATAATATATGTTTTATTTATGTCTAATTTATCGATTTTTACGCAAGTGGGAGAGGTAATGTGTATAAAAAAATAAAAAATAATTGTAAATAAAAATTAAAATCAAAATCTTAAAACCAGGCGAGACGCCAGCGCGTTGACCGTAGGGCCAACACACTTATATTTTGAGCGAAAATAATACACGGTTATATTGAATACACAAATTTTCAAAGTTAATTATCTTTGTAATTAAGGCCTATGAGATCAAATTGTTGGACACGTATCTTTTTATTTTTGCTCTAGTTTGACATACCACAAACTCATTGAAATTCTCATTAACCGTGCTGTTGCTTCCCCTTGTCAGCGAAAAATGATTGGATTTACATGATCCAAAGCTAATACTTTTGAGTTTTTGAATCAAGAGCTCAATAATTTTTATCATTCCTTGCCGGTCTGTGCCAAGGGTAAATTTTGTATAAACTTTGAAAGCGTAAAATTTTTGCAAACTTTTTTTTAAGAAAAATTCAATACAAGCGTTTGAAAGCTTGTTCTTTTCTCTTGAAAATGCGTTTTTTTCATCCCCGTTAGGGTTTGAAATCCCGCAGACTTTTTTTCACGCGGGAATTTTGCGGGAAATCTGCAAATCCCGCGGGATCCCGCAGTTTTTCCAAAATTTTTATTAATCATGCTTAAAATTACTATTATTTAGTTAACATGACAATTAAATAATGAAAAATAGTATTAAAATGTTAAATTTACGCAGTAACAATAGACTCAATATATTGGACAGATCTGAATGTGAAAAATTGAGTACAATGTTAAACTCGACAATATCCGCAAATAAATAATAAGCGGAATTCAGAAACACGAGAAAAGAACCCTTCAAAATGTTTTTATTAAATTTCTCAAAAAAAAGTTTCATTTTTTCAAAATTGATTTTGTACTCTACAGACCCTCTCAGAGTTAAAAAAAAACGATTTTTTTCTTTGAACGCTTGGCACGAAATAGTTGAAAAACAAGAAAGTGTGAGCTTAAAAATAAGCCCTGGCTTATTAAAAATGATTCATTTTTCACGGAGATACGGTCGTTTAAAAAAAAATCCATTTTTTTATTGTCTTTCAACGCTAAAAAATATGGAAAAAATATCTTTTAGTTAAATCAAAAATTTGACAGCTGTGCACACGAAGAAAAAAAATCGCAGCAACTTGCAATTTTGGGTAACTTTTTGGGACACTATTAACTAAAAAAAAATCACTTTTATATTTAAGGTTTCGTCATTTTTGACAAAATGGCGGTCATACAACTAAAAAGTAAAAAAATACCGTTATTTACATGTTTTAAAAACGAAAATCATGGGAGGAATAATTTTTTTTACAAAATCGTATATTATCATTTTAAAGAGAACATTCACAGCTTTCTAATGATATCAATCCGATTATTGTGTGATCATTATTTCAGGATATACAGGAGTTTAAAGTCAAAAGTATTATTTTTACTTAAGACAGTGGATAACGTGTTCAAAAAAAATCGTACGGGGTTGAAAAAAAAAAACGCATTTTCAAGAGAAAAGAACAAGCTTTCAAACGCTTGTATTGAATTTTTCGGCAGAGGATGATAAAAATTATTGAGCTCTTGATTCAAAAACTAGAAAGCACAAGCTTACGAATGAGCTTTGGAGCATGTAAATTCAATCATTTTTCGCTGAGATATAACTGTAAATTTGCTTTTTTTAAATTATCCTTTAATTTTTTATGAGTTTATTTAAATATTCGTGTCATACAGTTGGGCAGTCACTGCCTTAAGTGAACGATGTTACTCGAGTCAGTAGTACTAACTCAGTTTACTTGAGTTAATTACGTTAAAATATTCATATTCCCAAGTCTCTCTCTTTCATATTGACATAAACATTTTTTTAGAAAGTAACCATAAAAAGAGGTTATTACCAGTAATTTCAGATCGTAAAATTTTCAAAATATTTTGCTAAAGATAGAAACTAATTGAACGAATAATTTTACTGAATTAACTAAAATATATCGAGTCACTAAAAAGACTCGTTCTTTTCATGTCAACTATGTGGTTAATTAGATATTAGTCACATTAGAAAGGTCTTTCAATAGTATGTGTTAATTTATGTTTTGTTAAATGACATATTTGTTTACAGCTATATTTACATCGATCGCATTTAAAATATCGTTTTTTAGAATATGCTAATTTATGCTTTAATAAGTGAGTTTTCATTTTAAATTTACAATGGCAACTGTTGCATTTAAAGGGTCTTTCATTTGTATGTGTTAATTTATGTGTTAATAAATTACCTTTGTGTCTACAGCTATATTCACATCGGTCACATTTAAAAGGTCTTTCATCAGTATGTGTTAATTTATGTCTTAATAAACTTGCTTTATGTTTACAGCTATATTCACATTGGTCACATTTAAAAGGTCTTTCATCAGTATGTGTTAAATTATGTTGTAATAAACTTGCTTTATGTTTACAGCTATATTCACATATGTCGCATTTAAAAGGTTTTTCATTTGTATGTGTTAAATTATGTCTTAATAAACTTGCTTTATGTTTACAGCTATATTCACATCGGTCACATTTAAAAGGTCTTTCATCAGTATGTGTTAATTTATGTCTTAATAAACTTGCTTTATGTTTACAGCTATATTCACATTGGTCACATTTAAAAGGTCTTTCATCAGTATGTGTTAAATTATGTTGTAATAAACTTGCTTTATGTTTACAGCTATATTCACATATGTCGCATTTAAAAGGTTTTTCATTTGTATGTGTTAAATTATGTCTTAATAAACTTGCTTTATGTTTACAGCTATATTCACATCGGTCACATTTAAAAGGTCTTTCATTTGTATGTGTTAATTTATGGTTTAATAAACTTGCTTTTTGTTTACAGCTAAATTCACATCGGTCACATTTAAAAGGTCTTTCATTTGTATGTGTTAATTTATGTTTTAATAAACTTGATTTTTGTTTACAGCTATATTCACATCGGTCACATTTAAAAGGTCTTTCATTTGTATGTGTTAATTTATGGTTTAATAAACTTGCTTTTTGTTTACAGCTAAATTCACATCGGTCACATTTAAAAGGTCTTTCATTTGTATGTGTTAATTTATGTTTTAATAAACTTGATTTTTGTTTACAGCTATATTCACATCGGTCACATTTAAAAGGTCTTTCATCGGTATGTGTTAATGTATGTGTTAATAAACTTGATTTTTGTTTACAGCTATATTCACATCGGTCACATTTAAAAGGTCTTTCATCAGTATGTTTTAATTTATGTCTTAATAAACTTGCTTTATGTTTACAGCTATATTCACATCGGTGACATTTAAAAGGACTTTCATCAGTATGTTTTAAATTATGTGTTAATAAATTACCTTTGCGTTTACAGCTATATTCACATCGGTCACATTTAAAAGGTCTTTCATCAGTATGTGTTAATTTATGTTGTAACAAATGTTGTTTTTGTTTACTACTATACTCGCATTGATCACATTTATGTTTTTCTAATTTTACACTAGTTTTATGAGAATGTTGTTTAGTTGAACTGGACTCGTTTATTAATTCATTATTACATTGAGTAATAATAAGATCTTCATTTTCTTCTTGTTCGTTTTTAATTTTTGGTACATTTTCTTCTTCAATAAGCAAGTCTCCCTGAAAATGAAATCATTCGTTAGTCAATATAATTATAAATTGGATCTGATTTAATGTTTTACAAATAAAACTAAAAAGATATTACCCGGGAAAAAATTTCAGATCTAAAGTGATCAAATCAGATCTGCATTTTTACAGATCTGTTTTGATCTTCATTTTGGAACATATCAATGGAGATCTACGCAGATCTACGGAGATCAATACAGATCTGTGTTGATATGTTCCAAAATGAAGATCAACACAGATCTGCGTAGATCGGGATTTGATTCTGTTTTTGTACACACACAGCTTGACTTCCCGCAGTAACTGGGTTCGAAGAGCAATCCTGGAGAAGAGAACCACCATATATATATATATATATATTATTGTTTCAAATTGGGATTTTTTTCAAGGTCAAAATAAAGAAAATTTTTTTAAAAAAATTCTTATTTAATTACACATACGTGCATTTATTTCATCATAAAATAGATATTTTTTCGAATGTTATAAACATTCTTCTTCAGTGCATAAATTTCTTTTCTATATATATATCTACAAAATAATATCACAAAATTAGGAAAAATCCTTTTACAAAATTCAGATAGAAACAGAAAAACAATATTTATTCTACTTACGCTATGACATTGATCAATCAATTCAGAAAAGAAGGAAAAATATTAAAAATAAACAAAATTAAACTTCAAAAGCATTCTTGCAATTAACGAAAAATATAATTCTACTTAAAACTAAAAATATATATTCTATTTTAACCACATAATATTTTTCTCCTTCTCTTCCATTCCATCAGTTCCTTACACATTATATTATATTAACAATTAATATTTTAAAACCACAAAAAATTTTTTTTTTTTTTTATAATAATATACGACCATGTGTTTTAAAGAATTAGCAAATGACAAGAAACGGAAATAATTAGGTTAAATTAGTGATGAAATAAACAACAACACACAAACTATTCAAATAGTTACCAACCTAAATTTAGCAAAAAAAAAAAAAACATAGACATATGAAATGACATTTGTAAATATACAACTGACTTAACCTATAAAAAATCAATCATGAAGTAAATTATGATAATTTTGTTTTAAATAATTAATATTTTCTCTAGAATTAACACTTAGAGGGTCTTGAATAATATGGATGGACTCACTTATAAGTCTTTTTTTAAGGGACGTTTGATAATCCAATATTTTAACATCATCATAATCAAATTCATGCTTGAATTTTTGACAGTGGGTTTTTAAGGCTGTAACCTCATTTTTTGCATACTTATGGCTATTAATTCTATTAGAAAGATATTGTTTTGTTTGTCCAATGTACGAGGCAGAACAATTATTACAGTTTATTTTGTATATCAAATTTGAGCGTTTACCTTTGTCAATCGGATTTTTAAGGTTAGAAAAAAAATTTTTTGAAGTATATGAATTTTTGTCAATTAATTTTAAGTTATATTTCTTACTAATCTTTTTTAACTTTTCAGAAAGAACTGGAATATATGGGAATGAAAAATAATTGTTATTAGTATCAGTGCTATTATTATCAAGACTATTATTACTTTTGTTTTTTTCCTTAAAATGTGAATCGTTACTGTTAATATTTATGTTCTTTTTTTTATTAATTTTATATAAAATACTCTTTAATCTGTTGTTAATAACTTTTTTTATAAATTCAATCGGATAATTATTTATTAAGAAAATATTGTAAACTTTTTTTATAATTTCTTTTTGATATTTCTGGTTTGTAAAGGTAATCGCTCTATCAAGGATAGCAATAATAACATTTATTTTATGAGATATTGAAGATATAGAATTAAAATCTAAATATCTGCCTGACCAAGTATTTTTAGTATACCAAATTGTTTGAATATTACAACTTTTATTGACAATAAGTCTTATATCCAAAAAATTTATCTCCCTTTTATCATTTTCAGTTTCAAAAGTAAATTGTAGTCTATTATGGTAAGAATTAAATAATTCACACACATATTCAATTTTATCAATAGGTAAACATGTAAGAATATCATCCACATATCTTTTAAAAAAAGGAATATTAAAATTAAATTTTTTAAGTATATCTTCTTGTAAATCATTTAAAATTATGTCGGCTAATACAACTGATAAGGATGAACCCATTGGAGCACCATAAATTTGCATGTAAAATTGATTTTCATATTGTAAATAAGAATTTTTGCAACAGAACTTTAAAGCATTAATAAAATCAATTTTTTCAATTTTTGTATATTCTTTAATACTTTCCCATTTATTTTCAATTATTTCTATTGTTTTGTCTATTGGTATGTTTGTAAACAATGATTTGACATCTAACGATACTAATTTATATTTTGGTGGGATTTTATAGTTGTTGATAAAAGAATGAAATTGCCAAGAATCCTTAACAGTATGATCATTATTGGTTATATTTTTTAATATGTTAGCTAGAAATTTAGATAATTTTTGAAAAGGGGAATTAAATGATGCAACAATCGGTCTGAGTGGGTTGTTCTCTTTATGAATTTTAATTAAACCATATATTTGTGGTGGAGTTGAGTTATGTATTTTTAGGTAATTAGCAGTGTTATTATCAATATATTTCTTATCCAGAAAGTTCTGCACTATAGAGTTATTTTTATTTTGAAAAACATTTGTTGGGTCTTTTTTAATCTTAAGATATGTGTTTTCATCATTAAGCAATTCTAACATTTTAATATTGTAATTATCTTGATTAATTATAACAGTTTTACTAGACTTATCAGCTTTAATAATTTTGAGGTGGGAATTAGTTTTTAAAAAGTTTTTGGTTTGATTTATGTCAAATAAAACTCACGGAAAAAATTAAAGGACCACTTTTATTTTTCGAAAAAATTGCTCATTTTCAAAGTAATGCCGATAGGTCAAATATGATCCTTTTTTTACTTATAGGATATGAAAATTGAAGGAAATTTTATCGTCTTTTCGAATTTAGAGGTATTTTTGTATTATTAAACTTATTTTTGTGACTAAATCGCGGTTTAATAATAAATAAAAAAGTTGATTTTTTTTTGCAATTTTGAAAGATGCCCACGGGGATGTTAAATTTTTTTTCTAAAATTTCAAAATAACCATTTTGTAGGAAATTTTTTCAGCTTTAAAACACTTTTTCAAATTTGTTTTATAATTTTTTGGTGTCGCGATATTCGAGTTTGAATGAAAAAAGTACCAAAAAGTTTTAAACGATCATAAAGGGCCTAATGTTGGTCGCACAAAAAAGAAAAAAAAAAATATTAAAGCTTAAATAATCACCTATTGTCTAGTAGTATTTAAAAAATGTTTAATTTTAACTTAACCCTTCAAATACGAAAAACAAAACAGTGTTCGAATTGAAATAATCCTGTAAAAATTACCTTTTTTTAATCATAGATCTAATGTTTAAAATGTATCCAAAAATTAAGTTCTACCAAAGAATATGAAAATTAAACTTATTACCTTCTATGTGAACAAAGGTTCCAGTAAAAATCTTTTAATTTGGCTGAGAAATTGCATTTTGAATTTTTTGTATACGTTTAGGACTTGACCGTACTTTTTATAACAAGTTTTTCTTTGGGATTTTTTTTTTCGAAAAAAAAATCGATTTTTGAGAAAAATTGTATGAGGGAAAAAGTTTTTCTTTCTTGTTAAAGAATATTCATAATTTTTTTCAGATGTTTTATATCAATATTGTGGGATCAAGTTTATTTTTAATAGGGTACTTTTTCATCCAAACTTGAATATCTCGGCATCAAAAAATGTGACAATCGTTTTTTAAAAACCATTTTGAAGCTGAGAAAATTTACTAAATGATGAATATCATGGAATTTTGAATAAAAAATCATACATCCCCGTGTGAAACTTCCATAATTGCAAAAAATTTCAATTTTTCAATTTTTAGTCAACTGCGTGTAATCATGAAAAAACGTTCAACAACATATGAAAGACTCTTGATTTCGACAGTTAAATTAATTTTCATTGAATTTTCACCGCTTATTCGTTAAAAGTAACTTAATTTTTTTTTGTCCGCACGTAGTTGACTAAAAAAATAATTAATTATTTATTTGCAGTTATAGAAACTTCACATGGGGATGTATGATTTTTTATTCAAAATTCCATGATATTCATCATTTAGTAAATTTTCTCAGCTTCAAAATGATTTTTAAAAAACGATTGTCACATTTTTTGATGCCGAGATATTCAAGTTTGGATGAAAAAGTACCCTATTAAAAATAAACTTGATCCCACAATATTGATATAAAACATCTGAAAAAAATTATGAATATTCTTTAACAAGAAAGAAAAACTTTTTCCCTCATACAATTTTTCTCAAAAATCGATTTTTTTTTCGAAAAAAAAATCCCAAAGAAAAACTTGTTATAAAAAGTACGCATAGTTTCGGAAATATGAACAGTTGAATATTTGAAAATCAAAAAAATATTAATTTTTTTGAGTTTTACTGTCTTAAATTCACTTTAGGCCTGTAGAGAAATGTCGTGAGAAAATTATAAGAGAAAAATTTCAGGACTAATAAAAATAATATGAAATAAGTTGGGTTGAAATTGTCCTAAGGTCTACAAAAGAGCGTTAAATATACTACAAATATCAATGCTTATCAACATAATAGTTTAAAATCCAGCCAAGATATAGAAATTAAAAAAAAACGTGGTTTAAAATACATGTATTTTAAATGGGAAAAATTCAAAATAAAAAAGGAAGTACTTTAAATTAAAATTAAGGGCTCAAATTTTCAGGTAATTTTTTTTTCAGTGTTGAGAACAATATTTCACAGTGTCGGAGGAAAAAAAAAATATTCGTTTCAAACGAAACACCCTAATTATACCTATTTTGTAGGGGTTTTTTTTCAGGTCAAAATATTAATTAAAGAACTAAACCAATGTTCAAATCATTTTAATTAATAGCGCTTATTTTAATTTTCAACATTTTTGTCTTCATCAGAAATTAACATTTATCCCTATAAGAAATCATAAACATAAGTAAGCAACATAAGCAGATGAACAAGATATTCATAGATATAAACATATTTTTTTTACTTACAATTTAAACAGTAATTAGTGTGTACATTTGTATGTAGTAAAAGATGCATATTACATCAAAAAAAATTTTTTTTTTAATATTAAAAAATACCCATTCTTGTACAAAAGACTAAAAATATGTAAATGTGATATCAAACAGATAAAACAATATATAAAAACAATTTTTTAAAATATTAAAACTTAAAATTTAGTTTAAAAACGTTAAAAATTAATAAAATTCGTATCACATTATATCACATGTTGAAAAGTATTAAATTTAATTAATTAATTAAAGTATTAAATTTAATTAAATATATGCTGGTGATGACTTCCGGGTAGCACCGCGCTCCAAGTTGTCTTCTTGACGACGTTTCGGTCGAATCCTATCAGGTCTGGTCTAAACTGGGTTCTTTGAACTTCGTTTGTCGACTGACTACCGTTTTGTGCGTTTGCTCTCGCTTATATACTAGTCGAGCGATGTTCTGATTGGTCGGTGTAGCGTCACGTGTTGTGGTGTTGATGACGTCAGTAGTGTTCGTGTTTGTGTCTTGCGTGTTACGTTGCGTAACTCTCGTTTGGGATCTGGTAATGCGTTGTTGTGGAGGATTACGTATGTTGGTGACGTCTGTGATCTTGGTGTTTGTACAGTCTGTGGTGGATTGCGTAACCCTCATTTGGGATCTGGTAACCCGCCGTGGTGGAGAATCCCGTACTTGTTTATTTTCCTGGAGTGTCTGTATGTCGGTGGTGGCTTTGTTTCTTACTTGTGTTCTTGTAACACGGTGTGTGGGTGGATCTTGCACTTGTAGGGGTCGTTCGGGTGACTGGTCTCGTGCAGAGGTGTTGTTGTTGTTGTTGTTTGTGTCGTGTGTGTTGTGTATTTTGTACTTCACCAGGAGTGGTTTCCATGCGGGTGGTAACCTTTGGCCGTCATCTCGATTGTTCATGACGTGTGGTCTTATTTCAATTTCTATGGCCTCCTTGATAATACGGGGTAGCATACGGTCTTCATTGGCGAGTTTTCTTGTATGCTGGAAGTCAATGTTGTGTTGATTGTCGGAAGCGTGTTTGGCCAGGGAGTTGGATAGAACTTTGTGGTTCACTGCTAGGGTGTGTTCCTGGATTCTGTTGGAGATTCTACGTCCTGTTTGTCCTACGTAGACTTGATTGCAGTTACCACAGGGAACTTCGTAAACTCCTTTTTCTTCAAGATGGATCTTCTCTTTTCCGGAATTGACCATGTGAGCTAGTTTCTGGTGAGTCTTGAAGACCGTTCTAATGTTGTGTCTCTTGAATGCCCTGCTGATGCGATCTGTGGTACCTCTTATGTAGGGTAATATAGCTGTGGATCTAGGCTCTTCCTGTGTATCATCTGTTGTAGTTGTTTTAATAGGTTTGTTAGTATTGAAAGCCCTCCCAACCACCCCCGCTTTATAACCATTACATTTTAATATACTAGTGAGGTTTTGTCGTTCGTCCGTTATGTGGTCGTCATCAGCGAGTCTTTTTGAGCGGGTTACAAGAGTTTTAATAACCGAATTAAATTGTGCCGGATGATGATGAGACGTGGCGTGTAGGTATCTATTGGTGGCTGTCGGTTTCCTGTAGACGGTGTGCCCTAAATTTCCATCTTTCTTCTTTATTACCATGACACCCAGAAAAGGTAAAGCGTTGTTGGTTTCCATCTCCATGGTAAACTTGATGTTGTTGTGTCTCGTGTTGATGTGTTCCAGGAACTCCTGAAGTTTATCTTGACCATGTGGCCAGATGGCGAAGACGTCATCGACGTAGCGAACCCAACAAGTGGGTTTGAGATTGGCGGTCTCCAGGGCCTTGGTTTCAAAGTCGGTCATGAAGAGGTTGGCTATGACTGGTGACAGTGGTGAACCCATGGCTGCTCCCTTGACTTGTTTGTAGAATTTATCCTCGAAACTGAAATAGGTGGACGCGAGGCAGTGTTCGATTAATTTGATGTAGTCTTTGGGAATGTGGTATTGGGTATCTAACAGTGTCACCGCCTCTGGGACTGGAATGTTAGGAAATAGAGAAACCACGTCGAACGAAACCAGTATGTCATGTTCTTTGATCCTCCACTCTTTGAGTTTTTCAATGAAGTCGTATGTATTTTTGACGTAAGAGGTAGCTTTTTCCGCATGCGGTTGTAGATGTTTTGCAAGAAATCTGGCCAGATCTTGTGTAGGGGAGTTAAATGCGCTTACTATCGGTCTTAGTGGTGTACCTTCTTTATGTATCTTAGGGAGTCCGTAGAATTTGGGTGTTCTGGATGACTTTTCCCTCGGAATAATTTCGTTATAAAGGCTTTTGTCGATGGAGGAGCCCTGTATGAGTTTTTTTGTTTTGACTTCCAGATAGGTAGTTGGGTCTCGTTCTGTGATGACATAGGTGCCGTCGTTGAGTATGTCGTTGATTTTCCGTCTGTAGTCACTGGAGTTCATAACGACAGTGGCGTTTCCTTTGTCTGCAGGCAGTACGATGACATCTGGATTTTTTTTTTCAATTCTTTTAAAGCTTTTATCTCCTTGATGGTTATGTTGGATGTAGGTATTTTGGCTGTTTTTATTATTCTTGACACGTCATGACGTAGGTCTTCTGCTTCCTCTTTGGGTAGGTTCGCTTTGACAATAGCTGTTTCTGTTTCACAGATCAAAGTGGGCGTTGGAATTTATATATATATATATATATATATATATATATATATATACCTATTTTGTAGGGGTTTTTTTTAGGTCAAAATATTAATTAAAGAACTAAACCAATGTTCAAATCATTTTAATTAATAGCGCTTATTTTAATTTTCAACATTTTTGTCTTCATCAGAAATTAATAATTATCCCTATAAGAAATCATAAACATAAGTAAGTAACATAAGCAAATGAACAAGATATTCATAGATATAAACATATTTTTTTTACTTACAATTTAAACAGTAATTAGTGTGACCATATGTATGTAGTAAAAGATGCATATTACATCAAAAAAATTTTTTTTAAATATTAAAAAGTACCCATTCTTGTACAAAAGACTAAAAATATGTAAATGTGATATCCAACAGATAAAACAATATATAAAAACAATTTCTTTAAAACATTAAAACTTAAAAATTTAGTTTAAAAACGTTAAAAATAAATAAAATTCGTATCACATTGTATCACATGTTGAAAAGTATTTATACTAAGATAAAACTTAATTAAACAAGAACCATCAATTGTTTTTACTTAAAACTAGTTACAAATTTATTATACAAACATGAAAAAAGAAATAAAATTACTAGTGTTTCATGAAAGAAAAGCACTAGTATTACAAACTTAATTATATTTATTACATCTATGGAAAACAAAAATCTTATCTATGTTAAATGTCAATTTTAAGTACAAGGTAACCTAGAAAGAATTTTTTAAAAAATTTTAAAAAGAGAGAAAAAAAGGGAACAAAAACCAACAAAATCAAACTAAAACATATACCTAATCAAACAAAAATGAAAAAAGTTAAAATTAATAGAAAAACCAAAAAATGGCATACAATACAAGCAAAAAGAAACGTGGAAAGAAGAAGAAAGAGGAAAAAAGAAAATTTATTTAATTAAATTTAGATATGATTCTTTGAGGTGATTAAGATTTTCTCTAGAGTTAAGACATTTAGGTTCTTTTAAGATATGTAACGATTCACTAAGTAATCTTTTTTTTAAAATAGGCTGAAAATCTAAAATTTCAACATCACCATATTCAACTTCGTGACCAGTCTGTTGTATATGGGTACGAAGTGCAGTAACTTCATTTTTAGCATATTTATGACTGTTGATTCTCTTTTGCAAGTATTGTTTAGATTGCCCTAAGTAAGAATAATCACAAGAACATTTAAGTTTATAAATAACGTTAGAACATTTCATCTTATCAGTTTTATTTTTTAATTTAGAAAAAAAAATTTTTGTAGTATACTTATTTTTGTTTATCATTTTTATATTATGTCCAGAAACAACTCTTTTCATTTTTTCAGATAAAATAGGTATATACGGGAATGAAAAATATATTTGATCATCATAAGAGTAATTGGAATTTTCTGCAACAGCCAAACTTTTACTATTTTTATTATGTCCATAAAGTATACTTTTGAGTCTATTATTTATAGTGTTTTTAAGAAAATTAATGGGATAACCATTTAATAAGAAAATATTGTAAACTTTGTTGAGTATTTGACTTCTATATTTAAAATTAGTGAATTTAATTGCCCGGTCTAAAATAGCAGTAATAACATTACGTTTATGTTCAATAGAGGAATTAGAATTGTAGTTCAAATATCTAGCAGACCAGGTAGGTTTAGTATACCATATGGTTTCAACTTTATTATGTTTGTTAACCAAAATTTTTATATCTAAAAAACTAATTTCTCTATTTTGATTTTCAAGTTCATAAGAAAATTGTAATCTATCATGAAAAGAATTAAAGCTATTGCATAAAGTTTCAATTTTATCCGAAGGTATTGCTGTAATGATGTCATCAACATATCTTTTAAAAAAAGGAATCTCATAATCTACATTTTTCAAAACAGACTCTTGTAGTTCGTTCATAATAATATCAGCCAAAACAACAGATAGAGATGAACCCATAGGTGCTCCATAAATTTGTGAATAAAATTGATTTTTAAACTGGAAATATGACGTATTGCAACAAAATTTCAAACCATCAATAAAATCGTCCTTCTCAATATTAGTGTATTTTTTTATTTCTTCCCATTTATTAGTGATAATCTCAATAGTAGTATCGATAGGTATGTTAGTAAACAATGATTTAACATCAAGTGAAATTAATTTATATTTATTAGGTATATGAAAATCTTTAATAAATTCATGGAATTCCCAAGAGTCTCTCACGGTATTATTATTAGCAGTAATATTTTTTAAAATATCAGAGAAAAATTTTGACAATTTTTGTTGTGGGCTATTATATGAAGCAACTATAGGTCTGACAGGATTATTTACTTTATGTAATTTTATCAACCCGTAAATTTGTGGAGGAGTACTATTATGCACTTTAAGTTGGTTACTCAAATTTTGATCAATATAACCCATTTCATAAAATTTTTGAATAATGTTATTGTTTCTGTTCTGGAAAATATTAGTGGGGTCTTTATGTATTTTAAGATATGTTTCACCATCATTTAACAGCTCATACATTTTATTATCATAATCTACTTTATCAATCAATACGGTTTTATTAGTTTTATCAGCACGAATCACTTTGATATTTTCATTCTCCTTAAAAAACTTCCTTGCATCAGAAACATCCTTAATTAGAGAACAATTATATTTATTATTCAAAAAATTGTTTTTTTTCATGTTATCCTTGTACTGATTAACATTATATATAAATTTATTTCTAATTAAGTTTTTTTCATTTTCATCTAGGTTGTCAATACCATATTCAAATGAAATAATCATATCATTGATAGGTAGATTATTATTATTATAGGGTAAATTGAAATTTGATCCAAGTTTTAATAAATTGTTAATATTATCAGGTATCTTGTTAGAGGTTAAATTAACAACAAAATTCTCCTCATTGTGTTTAAGAGGGTTAAATTCAATATCTATTGGTAGCTTACAATTATATTTGTTATTATATTTAGAAACATGGTTATTACTTATTATTAAATTTCTATTTTTATTATTATTATAGTTATCAACTATCTGTTTAGAACTATTGATACAATTATTAATATATTGATTTTCATTAACCATGGCTTCAGACTTCAATTTATTAAATTTATTAATGACAACATTAAATGATTCATAATAAGTAAATTGATAAATAGAACTTTCAATGAAAAAAACTTGTTGTAAATCAGATATAGTGAGATATTGTTTTAGCAAACTATGACATTCATTAATACAATTTTTGTTATTTTTTAAATTACTAAAGGTTTCTGAAATTAACAGATTTAATAGCTTGTACTTAAAATTATTTAAAATATTGTTATATCTATGTTTATTGCTATTATTACTTAAAGAAATAAAGTTTTTTTTATTATCAAATTTACTATTCATAAATTTAGGAAAAAGATTATTCTTTTTACAACTTATAAGGAAAAATTTTTTTATATCTAGTCTTGCCTTTGTACTATATAATTTTCTTACTTGTTTCATTCTATCTTGGATGTCTTCATTTTTATATTTGTTGAGTAGAGAGTTCATATTACACTTATCATCCCCAGTGTTTTTTATATTAGTATTCATATATATGACCATCTTGATATTATTTAAATATACCTATTTTGTAGGGGTTTTTTTTAGGTCAAAATATTAATTAAAGAACTAAACCAATGTTCAAATCATTTTAATTAATAGCGCTTATTTTAATTTTCAACATTTTTGTCTTCATCAGAAATTAATAATTATCCCTATAAGAAATCATAAACATAAGTAAGTAACATAAGCAAATGAACAAGATATTCATAGATATAAACATATTTTTTTTACTTACAATTTAAACAGTAATTAGTGTGACCATATGTATGTAGTAAAAGATGCATATTACATCAAAAAAATTTTTTTTAAATATTAAAAAGTACCCATTCTTGTACAAAAGACTAAAAATATGTAAATGTGATATCCAACAGATAAAACAATATATAAAAACAATTTCTTTAAAACATTAAAACTTAAAAATTTAGTTTAAAAACGTTAAAAATAAATAAAATTCGTATCACATTGTATCACATGTTGAAAAGTATTTATACTAAGATAAAACTTAATTAAACAAGAACCATCAATTGTTTTTACTTAAAACTAGTTACAAATTTATTATACAAACATGAAAAAAGAAATAAAATTACTAGTGTTTCATGAAAGAAAAGCACTAGTATTACAAACTTAATTATATTTATTACATCTATGGAAAACAAAAATCTTATCTATGTTAAATGTCAATTTTAAGTACAAGGTAACCTAGAAAGAATTTTTTAAAAATTTTAAAAAGAGAGAAAAAAAGGGAACAAAAACCAACAAAATCAAACTAAAACATATACCTAATCAAACAAAAATGAAAAAAGTTAAAATTAATAGAAAAACCAAAAAATGGCATACAATACAAGCAAAAAGAAACGTGGAAAGAAGAAGAAAGAGGAAAAAAGAAAATTTATTTAATTAAATTTAGATATGATTCTTTGAGGTGATTAAGATTTTCTCTAGAGTTAAGACATTTAGGTTCTTTTAAGATATGTAACGATTCACTAAGTAATCTTTTTTTTAAAATAGGCTGAAAATCTAAAATTTCAACATCACCATATTCAACTTCGTGACCAGTCTGTTGTATATGGGTACGAAGTGCAGTAACTTCATTTTTAGCATATTTATGACTGTTGATTCTCTTTTGCAAGTATTGTTTAGATTGCCCTAAGTAAGAATAATCACAAGAACATTTAAGTTTATAAATAACGTTAGAACATTTCATCTTATCAGTTTTATTTTTTAATTTAGAAAAAAAAATTTTTGTAGTATACTTATTTTTGTTTATCATTTTTATATTATGTCCAGAAACAACTCTTTTCATTTTTTCAGATAAAATAGGTATATACGGGAATGAAAAATATATTTGATCATCATAAGAGTAATTGGAATTTTCTGCAACAGCCAAACTTTTACTATTTTTATTATGTCCATAAAGTATACTTTTGAGTCTATTATTTATAGTGTTTTTAAGAAAATTAATGGGATAACCATTTAATAAGAAAATATTGTAAACTTTGTTGAGTATTTGACTTCTATATTTAAAATTAGTGAATTTAATTGCCCGGTCTAAAATAGCAGTAATAACATTACGTTTATGTTCAATAGAGGAATTAGAATTGTAGTTCAAATATCTAGCAGACCAGGTAGGTTTAGTATACCATATGGTTTCAACTTTATTATGTTTGTTAACCAAAATTTTTATATCTAAAAAACTAATTTCTCTATTTTGATTTTCAAGTTCATAAGAAAATTGTAATCTATCATGAAAAGAATTAAAGCTATTGCATAAAGTTTCAATTTTATCCGAAGGTATTGCTGTAATGATGTCATCAACATATCTTTTAAAAAAAGGAATCTCATAATCTACATTTTTCAAAACAGACTCTTGTAGTTCGTTCATAATAATATCAGCCAAAACAACAGATAGAGATGAACCCATAGGTGCTCCATCATATCTAAATTTAATTAAATAAATTTTCTTTTTTCCTCTTTCTTCTTCTTTCCACGTTTCTTTTTGCTTGTATTGTATGCCATTTTTTGGTTTTTCTATTAATTTTAACTTTTTTCATTTTTGTTTGATTAGGTATATGTTTTAGTTTGATTTTGTTGGTTTTTGTTCCCTTTTTTTCTCTCTTTTTAAAATTTTTAAAAAATTCTTTCTAGGTTACCTTGTACTTAAAATTGACATTTAACATAGATAAGATTTTTGTTTTCCATAGATGTAATAAATATAATTAAGTTTGTAATACTAGTGCTTTTCTTTCATGAAACACTAGTAATTTTATTTCTTTTTTCATGTTTGTATAATAAATTTGTAACTAGTTTTAAGTAAAAACAATTGATGGTTCTTGTTTAATTAAGTTTTATCTTAGTATAAATACTTTTCAACATGTGATACAATGTGATACGAATTTTATTTATTTTTAACGTTTTTAAACTAAATTTTTAAGTTTTAATGTTTTAAAGAAATTGTTTTTATATATTGTTTTATCTGTTGGATATCACATTTACATATTTTTAGTCTTTTGTACAAGAATGGGTACTTTTTAATATTTAAAAAAAATTTTTTTGATGTAATATGCATCTTTTACTACATACATATGGTCACACTAATTACTGTTTAAATTGTAAGTAAAAAAAATATGTTTATATCTATGAATATCTTGTTCATTTGCTTATGTTACTTACTTATGTTTATGATTTCTTATAGGGATAATTATTAATTTCTGATGAAGACAAAAATGTTGAAAATTAAAATAAGCGCTATTAATTAAAATGATTTGAACATTGGTTTAGTTCTTTAATTAATATTTTGACCTAAAAAAAACCCCTACAAAATAGGTATATTTAAATAATATCAAGATGGTCATATATATGAATACTAATATAAAAAACACTGGGGATGATAAGTGTAATATGAACTCTCTACTCAACAAATATAAAAATGAAGACATCCAAGATAGAATGAAACAAGTAAGAAAATTATATAGTACAAAGGCAAGACTAGATATAAAAAAATTTTTCCTTATAAGTTGTAAAAAGAATAATCTTTTTCCTAAATTTATGAATAGTAAATTTGATAATAAAAAAAACTTTATTTCTTTAAGTAATAATAGCAATAAACATAGATATAACAATATTTTAAATAATTTTAAGTACAAGCTATTAAATCTGTTAATTTCAGAAACCTTTAGTAATTTAAAAAATAACAAAAATTGTATTAATGAATGTCATAGTTTGCTAAAACAATATCTCACTATATCTGATTTACAACAAGTTTTTTTCATTGAAAGTTCTATTTATCAATTTACTTATTATGAATCATTTAATGTTGTCATTAATAAATTTAATAAATTGAAGTCTGAAGCCATGGTTAATGAAAATCAATATATTAATAATTGTATCAATAGTTCTAAACAGATAGTTGATAACTATAATAATAATAAAAATAGAAATTTAATAATAAGTAATAACCATGTTTCTAAATATAATAACAAATATAATTGTAAGCTACCAATAGATATTGAATTTAACCCTCTTAAACACAATGAGGAGAATTTTGTTGTTAATTTAACCTCTAACAAGATACCTGATAATATTAACAATTTATTAAAACTTGGATCAAATTTCAATTTACCCTATAATAATAATAATCTACCTATCAATGATATGATTATTTCATTTGAATATGGTATTGACAACCTAGATGAAAATGAAAAAAACTTAATTAGAAATAAATTTATATATAATGTTAATCAGTACAAGGATAACATGAAAAAAAACAATTTTTTGAATAATAAATATAATTGTTCTCTAATTAAGGATGTTTCTGATGCAAGGAAGTTTTTTAAGGAGAATGAAAATATCAAAGTGATTCGTGCTGATAAAACTAATAAAACCGTATTGATTGATAAAGTAGATTATGATAATAAAATGTATGAGCTGTTAAATGATGGTGAAACATATCTTAAAATACATAAAGACCCCACTAATATTTTCCAGAACAGAAACAATAACATTATTCAAAAATTTTATGAAATGGGTTATATTGATCAAAATTTGAGTAACCAACTTAAAGTGCATAATAGTACTCCTCCACAAATTTACGGGTTGATAAAATTACATAAAGTAAATAATCCTGTCAGACCTATAGTTGCTTCATATAATAGCCCACAACAAAAATTGTCAAAATTTTTCTCTGATATTTTAAAAAATATTACTGCTAATAATAATACCGTGAGAGACTCTTGGGAATTCCATGAATTTATTAAAGATTTTCATATACCTAATAAATATAAATTAATTTCACTTGATGTTAAATCATTGTTTACTAACATACCTATCGATACTACTATTGAGATTATCACTAATAAATGGGAAGAAATAAAAAAATACACTAATATTGAGAAGGACGATTTTATTGATGGTTTGAAATTTTGTTGCAATACGTCATATTTCCAGTTTAAAAATCAATTTTATTCACAAATTTATGGAGCACCTATGGGTTCATCTCTATCTGTTGTTTTGGCTGATATTATTATGAACGAACTACAAGAGTCTGTTTTGAAAAATGTAGATTATGAGATTCCTTTTTTTAAAAGATATGTTGATGACATCATTACAGCAATACCTTCGGATAAAATTGAAACTTTATGCAATAGCTTTAATTCTTTTCATGATAGATTACAATTTTCTTATGAACTTGAAAATCAAAATAGAGAAATTAGTTTTTTAGATATAAAAATTTTGGTTAACAAACATAATAAAGTTGAAACCATATGGTATACTAAACCTACCTGGTCTGCTAGATATTTGAACTACAATTCTAATTCCTCTATTGAACATAAACGTAATGTTATTACTGCTATTTTAGACCGGGCAATTAAATTCACTAATTTTAAATATAGAAGTCAAATACTCAACAAAGTTTACAATATTTTCTTATTAAATGGTTATCCCATTAATTTTCTTAAAAACACTATAAATAATAGACTCAAAAGTATACTTTATGGACATAATAAAAATAGTAAAAGTTTGGCTGTTGCAGAAAATTCCAATTACTCTTATGATGATCAAATATATTTTTCATTCCCGTATATACCTATTTTATCTGAAAAAATGAAAAGAGTTGTTTCTGGACATAATATAAAAATGATAAACAAAAATAAGTATACTACAAAAATTTTTTTTTCTAAATTAAAAAATAAAACTGATAAGATGAAATGTTCTAACGTTATTTATAAACTTAAATGTTCTTGTGATTATTCTTACTTAGGGCAATCTAAACAATACTTGCAAAAGAGAATCAACAGTCATAAATATGCTAAAAATGAAGTTACTGCACTTCGTACCCATATACAACAGACTGGTCACGAAGTTGAATATGGTGATGTTGAAATTTTAGATTTTCAGCCTATTTTAAAAAAAAGATTACTTAGTGAATCGTTACATATCTTAAAAGAACCTAAATGTCTTAACTCTAGAGAAAATCTTAATCACCTCAAAGAATCATATCTAAATTTAATTAAATAAATTTTCTTTTTTCCTCTTTCTTCTTCTTTCCACGTTTCTTTTTGCTTGTATTGTATGCCATTTTTTGGTTTTTCTATTAATTTTAACTTTTTTCATTTTTGTTTGATTAGGTATATGTTTTAGTTTGATTTTGTTGGTTTTTGTTCCCTTTTTTTCTCTCTTTTTAAAATTTTTAAAAAATTCTTTCTAGGTTACCTTGTACTTAAAATTGACATTTAACATAGATAAGATTTTTGTTTTCCATAGATGTAATAAATATAATTAAGTTTGTAATACTAGTGCTTTTCTTTCATGAAACACTAGTAATTTTATTTCTTTTTTCATGTTTGTATAATAAATTTGTAACTAGTTTTAAGTAAAAACAATTGATGGTTCTTGTTTAATTAAGTTTTATCTTAGTATAAATACTTTTCAACATGTGATACAATGTGATACGAATTTTATTTATTTTTAACGTTTTTAAACTAAATTTTTAAGTTTTAATGTTTTAAAGAAATTGTTTTTATATATTGTTTTATCTGTTGGATATCACATTTACATATTTTTAGTCTTTTGTACAAGAATGGGTACTTTTTAATATTTAAAAAAAATTTTTTTGATGTAATATGCATCTTTTACTACATACATATGGTCACACTAATTACTGTTTAAATTGTAAGTAAAAAAAATATGTTTATATCTATGAATATCTTGTTCATTTGCTTATGTTACTTACTTATGTTTATGATTTCTTATAGGGATAATTATTAATTTCTGATGAAGACAAAAATGTTGAAAATTAAAATAAGCGCTATTAATTAAAATGATTTGAACATTGGTTTAGTTCTTTAATTAATATTTTGACCTAAAAAAAACCCCTACAAAATAGGTATATTTAAATAATATCAAGATGGTCATATATATGAATACTAATATATATATATATATATATATATATATGTATTGTATTACCTTATTACTAACTGATCCGACTTGGCTTATATACGAATGAAAGTGAAAATAGTGTATTAGCGAGAGCTATGTTGCAATATTCATATTACTCCGGTCAAAATAGACATTTCAAATTACAAAAATTCCGACAGAGCTTTGTTTTATTTCGATACGGCCATTTTTCACAAAGATACAGCACTTCTTGTTCCTTTAATTGTTTGTATGAGTGTAATTTCGTTGTTAAATGATTACGTTTTTAATTTTTTTTTTATATTTAAACAATTATATCTCGGCACCTAAATCACTTAGAGACATCTTTAAAAAAAGAAATTAAAGGTCTTTAAGTCCACTTTAATGTAGTAACATTTGTTTAGGCCAATACAATTCGACAATTTCTCAAAATTCCAAAAAAGCTCAAAAAAAAGGTTAATTTTTCGTTTTTTCCGGATTTGGAACGTTATATTTACGTTAAAAAATTTTTTTAAGCATCTTAAACGATAGAGAAACAAAGTTTCTTCAATATACTACAAATATAATTGTCCACAAAATTTTAGGAAAATTTTATAACGTCCTTATCACGCATTATCGAATATAACATTGTAATAATGCGAAAAAACGGTTTTTTGAAAACGGGCAGGGTTTAGCGACTACTGTTGGGAGTTTTAGCGACGGGTTTCTTCTTTTATAGTCCTAAACTAACTTTTTGGGGGGTAGGAGCGAGGATCCGAGCAGTTTGGGAAATAACGACCACCCTAATATACATAGTCAGGCACTTAATACAAGTAAAAATGCCTATTTGTGTCTCTTGTATGTATAAACTATACTATTCTGAGAATATACACTCAAATGAAACTCCCCTCTGACCCGCTACTATATTGTCCACGTGGCGACGCTCATATACCTGCTTCTTTTCGAGTCGCATAAATGAAATACTTTTAGTGTTAGACGTTCCTTTCGAGTGAATATACATATTTATTACTAGTGTCTACCTTTATAGTTTGTGCTGATCAATATTTCTTTTAAATGTCTCAATTTTGCTTTATTTGCAATAAACTTTTGACTGACGGTGAAACTGTTATAGTTAGTCGTGGAATGCAAACTTTGATCGATGCAAGTATCGCAAGAGGTGATGAGTTTGCTGATTATTTAAGAAGTGAAAAGTCCGTTACAATTCACGTGGATTGCCGAAAATCGTATAGCCGGAAAAGTTCAATCGCTGCAGTAAAAAGACAACATGAGGATGAGAGGCCAGTACTTCAAAAGTAAGTCCATCTCGTACTAGAGCGCGAGTAAGTGAATCCGACTTTTGTTTTTAAAAAATACTACTTATTTTGTGGCGATGAAGCGAATGAAGATGCTGAGAAAAAACGAGCACAGAATATTCGAAGAAAAATTTATAAAGTTACTACACTTACATTCAAAGAATCCCTTTTGAAAGTAGTTAAAGATCGTTTTGATGATGTATCAAAAGCTGTTATTGCACGCATTAATTTTGAGTATGATTTAAATGCTGCTGAAGCTAAATATCATGAAAATTGTTATAAATCTTTCTTGAGACCTAATACTGGCAGTCAAAAGTTTATTGCAAATAAAGCAAAATTGAGACATTTTTTAAAAATATTTTTAGTGTTTAGCACTATTTATTAAAACATTTACAAACGTTACACAATCCACAATTTAAAATAACATAAAAATATCAACTGTCACAATCTCAAATAAAATAACTAATTGTTTCTCCAATAAAAATTTTCACTTCACAGCTAACTATCTACTATATATAATGAAGTGCCCTGACTGACTGATAATCATTTTTTTGACCATTTCCACTCATCGGAGAAACTTGAAATTTGGTATATACATTCCTTGGGGGTAAAAAATAACAACTAGTGGGCCTTTTTTGAAAAAGTTTATAAATGGGGTAACAAGGGGCCCCCAATTTTTCAAAAAAAAAGTTAGAATTTTTTTATTATTTTTTTTTTATTCCTTGGGCGATATAATGTAAGGTTCAAATTTCAGATTTAAAAAAAAAGAAAAAAAAAGGAAAAAAAAAGTTTTGATGTAAAAAAGTATCAAAACGAAAACCGATATTAGATTTTTTTAATTTTTTTCAAATACTTTGGTTAATTGACAACCATAAACCCGTGTCTGATTTTTGAAAAAGATATGTTAAAGAGGAGAAAATAAACAAAATACGTTTACATATAATGCGCTTTAAGCATTTACTAAATTAATTGCAAATGTCGTAACTATGGATACATTATATTTTATTGATTATTTTAAAAAAATTTAAATGTCAGTGGCCATTTAAAATTTTGAAGTGAACAATAAAATATAACAAAAAAGAAATATAAAGAACATAACGAATGAAAAAATATGCACAACTCTAATGTAATATATAATTAAAATTTTCATAAATAAATTTGACAAAAAAATTCAGCATTCGGACACAATTCGACCAACATTCGGCGATAGATATGTGTTCCCGGTACAAATAAAAATTAAGTATATAATGACATTTTTTAAATCTTATGTCATTGAATTATCAATATTTTTACTTTCATAGGTATAGGTATTTTATTATATTTATTTGTAATCATAAATATCAGAAGAATTTATATAATTTCAAATTAACATTGTAATTTTAAATGATATTATTTTAATTGTTGTTTGAAACTGTATATCTGTCATCTTTACCCAATGTACTAACCTAAAATGTACATTTACAAAATTAAAACAAGATGTTGATTTATTGCAAATTGTTACGAAAGCTTCATTCAATTGACAAGACCTATATTTGATTGTAATTAATTAATTAATTGTACAAAGGGTGTACGAGTATCTACAAGAGCTAATAATGTATTTATATAGACACATTGATGAATTTTTGAAAGACACGAGCAGAAAAACCAAAAATGAAATTATTTTTAATATTCATAAAATGTTCAAATCATGTAAGTACATGATGTAATACAATACATGTACCAGAAGTCATAAAATAATTTTTTGTCGTTGTCATATCAGAAACAAATGTCATAATATGTATTTAGTATGCAATATATTTTCATACGACAAGAGTTGAAAACGCATCGTAAACAAATATACAGGTAATCCTCGACTTATAATTGTCTTTGTCTCTTTCTTACATGCACATATTACATAAATGAAACAAACAGTTCCGGGAATTTCCCAAAAATGTAATTTATTATTATTTATGTAGATATTTTTGGGAACCCGCAACTGTTTGTTATGTATAGAAAATGCGATTCGCTTCACATCAAGGAAAACGTCCAAAGCAAAAATATGTACATATTGTACGTGTTAACTTACAACTTATTCTATTTACGATCGATGTTTAGAAACCTATCTCGGTTGTAAGTCGAGGAATACCTGTACTACGATATATAACGTATGTCTTATCAGTTTAAGCGTAAAAAATATCAAAGTTAATATTCAATGTTTTTAAATGCTGCGAGAAGTTCAAACATGCTTGACTGATTTAAATTTACTTTTTTCCTTATTTTATATATTACTTACAAAATAACCAAGACGTTCCATTAAAATTTCAGGATTTGTGAAGTGTTCTGTCGTAGGAAAAGTTTAGGAAGCACTGTTCTACATCATACTTCAATATCAACCAAATTGAGTTATTGAGGGTAAAAAATATATTGAAAAAACCTCATAGAGAAACCATATTTAGTTTGTGCAATAAAGTTTTAACAGGTACGATTTTTCTAAAATATCTTAAAATTAATAAAATTAAAATTGATAAAAACCCAGCTCTAATGAATAAATAAGAAAGCACTCCGTCACAGCACTATATTATTCCGTCGCGGGAAAGTACCTACCATATAGGCCAGTCAGGATCCACTCAGGGCTAGCTACGTCACTGGTTACGATACTATATTATTGTTGGTTACGATATTTCATAAAACAGATATCGGTGCTTAGAATACATTGTCTGGAGGAATACGATAAAAGTTTTAACAGATTTTTTAGCGGAAAAGAGAATTTTGTCGCTTATATATGAGATTTTTAGAATCGATAACTCAATTTCGCAAAAAGTGTATCTTACGATACTTTGCCTTGGAGGGGACGATATAGAAATAATTTAACCAGGTATGTTATAATTTAGGTATATAAAAACATAGTACCTAGCCATGGAATACGGAATTTTATAATTTACGGTTTCAATATTTTATTTTATTAATTTAGGTTACTATGATTATGTCTCTTTAAAATATTTTGTCGAACAATTAAATGATTTTTGACACATATTAACAATTAAATATTTTGAAATGCCTATATTGATTGAAAATTTAAATATGAAGAAACATTTCATTTCTATGAAAGGTAAAATATCGAAATTAATTATTAGGTTTGGTGTAAATTTTTCGAAACACAATTTTTCGAATCACAATTTTTCAAATCAAAATTCTTCGAATGAACAATTTTTCGAAAAATTTAAGTTTTATTGTTCAAATTTTAATTAGTTAATAAAATATTAAGTAAAGTAATATTTGGACATTTTACGATATCCATACTAATATTATAAATGCGAAAGTGTGTTTGTCTGTCTGTTTTCTGTTTGTTACCTTTTTACGGCTAAACCGCTTTACCGATTTTGATGAAATTTGGCAGTGAGATAGCTTGCATCCCGAGGACGGACATAGGCTATTTCGTATCTTAAAAATTCAACCCCTAAGAAATTGCAAGGGGGTAGAAATTTTTTAATTTTTTTTAGTAATTATTATTTTACCCCCCGATACATATGAAGGGTTGTAAGTGGTTTTATTCGATCCGGCGGGAAAAATACCACGGGGGCGTAGGTTTTAGGGGGCAAAACAACCCTCTATCTTGCATAGGAGCCGAGATATTTACGATTTTGTATAATGAAAGAAAACTAAAAATAAGAAAAATTTAATATTTTACCCCCTGTCACATATGAAGAGTTGTAATTGATTACATTCGATCTGGCGGGCAAAAATACTACGGAAGAGGGATTATTAGGGGGACAAAACAACCCCTTATCTTACATAGGAGTCGCGACTTATATTATAAATGCGAAAGTGTATCTCTCAGTCTGTCTATTTGTTACCTGTTCACGACTAAACTGCTTTACCGATTTTGATGAAATTTGGCAGTGAGATGGCTTACATCCCAAGGACGGATTAAGGCTATTTCATATCTCGAAAATTCAACCCCTAAGGAATTGCAAGGGGGAGGAAAATTTTAAATTTTTTTTAGTAATTAATATTTTACCCGTTACATATGAAGGGTTGTAAGTGGTTTTATTCGATCCAGCGGGAAAAATACCACGGGGGTGGGGGTTTTAGGGCGGAAAAACCCCTCTATCTCGCATAGGAGCCGACACATTTACGATTTTGCATAATTAAAGAAAACTAAAAATAAGATAAATTTAATATTTTACCCCCTGTCACATATGAAGGGTTTCGAAATCCACGCGAGCGAAGTCGCGGGTAGCAGCTAGTTCATATATAATTTTCATAATATACGCGATCGCTACATAACCCCCCTGCTGAGATGATGACTTAGGGGTCTATGAGTCCGCGAAACGTACGCGTCGGCCAGACTTCTTCGCCTTCTGGGGCGATGATGTAGTAGTGATGCGTGTCGTCGAAGATACTGTGCAAAGCTCCACGGGCTTCAACGCAGTGATTGTGTAAAGTGTGTTGGCAGCTTCATCGTCTTGTAGAATGTACGCTGGTTTCACTCGGTCGATTGTTACGCAGTCTTCTCGGCCTCGGATCTTAATTACCACATTCTTTTCATTTCGACGAACTACCGGATATGGACCGGTGTATGGAGGCTGTAAAGCGCCTCGGATAGTGTCGTCGCGGAGAAATACGTGTTGCGCCGTGGTAAGGTCTTTAAATATGAACGTATTTTGCTTAGTATGTCGAGATGCTGGCTGCGGTCGGATCTTGGCGATGACGTGACGGAGTCGGGTCACAAAATCAGAACTGTCTGATGACGTATCTGAAGAAGATACGATGAATTCTCCGGGTAAACGGAGAGATTCGCCGTACACTAGGTCCGCTGAAGTGGCCTGGAGATCTTCCTTCCACGCCGCGCGAATACGTAGCAAAACGAAAGGTAGAGCGTCGGTCCAACGATTATCGTTATGACACATGATCGCGGCTTTCAACTGTCGGTGAAATCGCTCTACCAACCCGTTAGCGCTGGGGTGGTAAGCTGTCGTGCGCGACTGCTGGAAGCCGATGAGTTTAGCAAGTGCCTTAAATAAATGAGCTTCGAATTGGCGACCTCGGTCAGTCGTGATACATTGCGGCGAGCCAAATCGAGAAACCCACATCGAAATGAAGGCGGTAGCGACGCTTTCAGCGGTGATGTCCTCCAGGGGGATTGCTTCAGGCCATCGCGTGAATCTGTCAACGGCGGTGAGGCAATAACGATAACCAGCTGACGATGGTAGCGGTCCAATGAGGTCTATGTGCACGTGGGCAAAACGCGCTTTAGGAAGTGCAAAATTACCGAGTGGTGAATGCACATGACGGGTAATTTTTGATTTTTGGCAAGGAATACAAGCGCGCGTCCATGCGCGGCAATCTTTACGCACCTGGGGCCAAACAAATCGTTCAGTTACCATCTTCGTAGTGGCGTTAGCACCTGGGTGACTGAGTTCGTGGATACTGTTGAATACTTGGCGACGGAAGGGGGCCGTGACGAAGGGTCGAGCGCGATCCGCCGAAGTATCGCAGTAAATTTTTTCGTTTGTTCCGGGAATAGGAATTTCTTGTAATTCGAGAGCGGTACCGTCGTGTAGTAATTTTTTCAGCTCCTCGTCGTGTTGCTGGGACTCTGTCAAGACTAACATGTCAACTGGAGCGGTCACAGCTTCGGTTCTCGAGAGGGCGTCTGCAACTACGTTATCTTTACCACTAATATGTCGCACATCTGTAGAAAACTGAGCTATTAAATCTAACCACTTGAGTCGTCGTGGAGAAGCTGAGTCGGCAGATTGTTGAAAAGCATATATAAGTGGTTTGTGGTCGGTATAGATAGTAAATGGACGGCTCTCTAGAAGAAAACGGAAATATTTTACTCCTTGATAAACTGCATAAAGTTCGCGATCGTATGGCGCCCAGAGTTTCTTTTTATCGTCGAGTTTTCGCGAAAAGAACGCAAGAGGTTGCCAAGTGTTATTGACTTGTTGTTGGACGACTCCACCGATCTGGTGATCTGAAGCGTCAGTGAACAGAGCTTGGGGAGCTGACGGTTCTGGGTGCGCTAACAGAGCTACGTTGGAAAGGGCGGCTTTACATTCCTCGAAAGCTTTGCACCGTTCCGGGGTCATGTTGATTGGCTGTGAACCTTTTAGCTTGGGACCGGATATGGCAGCGTCCAGCGGGGCCTGGAGGTACGCTGCATTGGGAATGAAAGGTCTGTAAAAATTGAACATACCCAAGAATCGGCGAAGCTGTTTAGCTGTTTGCGGTACGGGGAAGTCTTGAATAGCGGCGACTTTCTCAGCTAGCGGCTTCGTACCTTCAGCGGAAACTGTGTGCCCAAGAAAAGTAAGTTCAGTTTGCCCTAAGACGCATTTGGCTGTGTTAATTAATATGCCGTATTCACTGAAACGCTGCCACAGTTGACGCAAATGTTCTTCGTGTTCTTGCGTAGTGCGAGAGTATACGAGAACATCATCGATGTGACAAATACAGAAATTTAGTCCGCGCAACACTTCATCCATAAAACGCTGGAAGGTCTGTGCTGCGTTCCGTAGACCGTATGGCATATATAAATATTCAAAGAGGCCAAATGGTGTTGTAATTGCCGTTTTTGGTATATCACTTTCAAACATCGGAATTTGTGTATATGCCTGTACGAGGTCGATCACAGAAAATATTTTGCAACCAGCCAAGTCGCAGGAAAAATCCCTTAAATTTTTGACAGGATAACGATCTGGAATGGTTCTGTTGTTTAAGGCGCGGTAGTCTCCACATGGTCTCCACCCAGTCTTTTTCGGCACTAAGTGTAGAGGAGAACTCCAACAACTTTCTGAACGTCGTACAGTACCTGCACGTACTAAATCTTCAAATTCAGATTTTGCGATGCGTAGTCGGTCTGGAGCAAGTCGTCGTGTGCGGCAAGCCACTGGCGGTCCCGGAGTAGTGCGAATATGGTGCACGGTTGAATGTTTCAAAACTCGTGGTAAGCCAATTGGGCGAGTGATATCTGGAAACTCGGTAAGTAAATTATTGTACGTCGAGTTACCGCTAATCGTCTTTATGCTCACGTACGACGCCTGCTTGACTACGCCAAAGACTGATAATGACGTAGTACCATCCAGTAATTTTTTATGTCGTAAATCTGGCAGAAGGTTAAAATACTGTAGCAGATCGGCCCCAATTATGGGCGTGGGTACGTCTGCTACGATAAATCGCCACGTAAAATCTCTTCGTAAACTGAAATCCAAGTGAAGTAATATCCATCCGTACGTTGAAATAATTGACTCGTTCGCGGCGTGTAAATTATAATCTGTTTTCAAACGATCATAACGGCCTTGTGCAGGTGGATTTGTTATGATATCTTCTACTTCCGCCGCGTATTTGTGATCGAGCTGTGACACTGCGTGGTTAAATCGTGTAGCATCTTGTGTTATACCACTTAAATCAAATTGTGTTTCAATTTGGGCGAACCATAATGCTGGTTTTTCAGGCCAAAATTGTGGTAACCGGAGAGCTACTCTATATACCGCAGGTTGTTGTTGTTGTTCGATTTGGTGCTTTAACGCTTGAATTCGTACCTGTTGTTCGTTTAACAGGGTCTGCTGTTGTTCTAGAAGTTCTTGTTCTGCCATATGTATTTATAAAATATCTTCAGAATATAAAAACTTCGTTTCGTCAGACGTCGGGGGTCACCACTTTAGTGTTTAGCACTATTTATTAAAACATTTACAAACGTTACACAATCCACAATTTAAAATAACATAAAAATATCAACTGTCACAATCTCAAATAAAATAACTAATTGTTTCTCCAATAAAAATTTTCACTTCACAGCTAACTATTCATATATAATTTTCATAATATACGCGATCGCTACATATTGATCAGCACAAACTATAATGGTAGACACTAGTAATAAATACGTATATTCACTCGAAAGGAACGTCTAACACTAAAAGTATTTCATTTATGCGACTCGAAATGAAGCAGGTATACGAGCGTCGCCACGTGGACAATATAGTAGCGGGTCAGAGGGGAGTTTCATTTGAGTGTATATTCTCAGAATAGTATAGTTTATACATACAAGAGACACAAATAGGCATTTTTACTTGTATTAAGTGCCTGACTATGTATATACGTGGCATATATGTGCATATCATGTAGAACGTGACTCCTTCAACTTTTAGAATCGCGATATCTCAGGAATGGTGATTCTTAGAAAAAAAAGTATAAGGACCATTTTAGTAGATAATTTTATGATCTATAATTTTTGTCTAGGCTACTTTTTTTTATAAAACTTACCGTTTTCGAAAAAAATCCAAAAAACCTCAAATTTTGACCTTTGACCCCAAATAACTTTTTTAGCACACATGGGATCGATGGGGACTTTTGACAATTTATTTCTAATGGTGTACCCAAGGTCTCCACCAAAATTTAGCTCTGTCGGAATTTTTGTAATTTGACCACTATTTTTATGAGTATTTTGACCGGGCTAATATTATACATACATAATAATATGTACTTATTCATAAATAAACTTTTGTCTACCTTAAATAACAAATACACATATACTATATAGAAACCTTGTTTATAATTTAATCAATTAAAAAAAAAATTGTACAGAAACGTACTGAATGATATTTGAGGCCCGTGTATTAAATTAATAAATAAATTCACAACTCACCCCCTGTCACAGATGAAGGGTTGTAATTGGTCTCATTCGATCCAGCGGGAAAAATACTTCGGGATACCAGGAATGTGGGGGGCAAAACAACCCTCTATCTAGCACAGGAGTCGAGATATTTACGATTTTCTATAATGAATACCATAAGTATCGAAACATAAGATATTATTATTAAATTTAATGAAATGAAAAAAAGTCCAGATACGTATTAAGTGATATTTAAGGCCCGTATTGTTAAAATAACAAATACACATATATTTTTTAAATTGATTAAAATACAAGCAATACGTTTCAATCTCACGATCTACGACGATCTGCAATGATGTACAACGATCTACAAAGATCAACAACGATCTGTAAAGATTTACAACGATCTGCAAAGACCTACAACGATCTATAAAGATCACGATCTGCAAAGATCTGCAACGACCTGCAAAGATCTACAACGATCTATTAAGATCACGATCTGCAAAGATCTATAACGATCTGCAAAGATTTATAACTATCTGCAAAGATCACGATCTACAAAGACCTACAGAGATCTATAACTATCTGCAAAGATCTACAAAGATCTGATTTGTTCCAAAATGAAGATCAACCGAGATCACTTCAGATCTGAAATTTTTTCCCGGGTACCCCATGACCTCCACTAAATAATTTGCAAACAGGAAAGGTGTAAAACGCGTTGCAATGCGAAAATAACTACCGAAGAGGAAACGAGACAGAGCGCACGATATATTTATCTGTCTTCAATAACAAAATACGCATTGCAACGTGTTTTACACCTTACTACCTATTTGGACGTTTCCCCACACACCGGCAAAACCGATGCAGCCGGCGTTCAACTGGACAGTTCGGATACCGGGCCAAACATATGCTCTCGTTGTGGTATTTTGATACTTAACGTTGTGCCGTTCAACCAGAAATCAAAGATATTGGTGCTCATGCGAATGTAGTTGACAAATTTGGTGTCATCTGCTCTAAGTTTCGCGAACATTGTATAGAAACTACTTTCCAAGTACCTTACAGGCAACAGAGGATGCATTCAATATTGCCTTTTTTATATTTGCAATTTATATACTTTCGTTTATAATGAGGTTTAATAATAACCCAAGAAAGTAACGCTTGTTGAGCATTGCAGACATATTTCTATCACCACAACAAGAACTCAGTTGCACTGGCACTTGGAATGCCAGCATGTGGAAAAACACCTCTAGGAATATATAAAAAGTGATTATGTACTTTTATTTGTAAAATATTTGTTACTATTACTTTTGTTTGAAATTTAGGTATTTATTGTTTTAATGCTCCAAATTATTTTATAAAAAATCTGCTTTGTTATAATATCTACAAATCTACACGTGTTCTTACCTATGGATAAAATGTAAACAATTGTGTTGAACAGTTGCTAAAAAGATATTCGAAAAGTCGTTTCAATAAAATAAAAATTTAAATAATTTTATATATCTTATTTTAAACTATTATTTATTTACAAAAACAATTTATTTTTAATACTAAAGATAAAAGTGGTGTACAACTTTAAATAAACAAAACTAAGCAATCATTTTTTTAAATTTGTGTTTAATATAATTATTTTTGTAAAAATACTTTTTGATTATTTCTATTACAATATTTCTTGTAATTTCTTTTCAATATATGTAGATTATAGGTAGCTAGACATTAAAATAAAGCAAATTTAAAATGAAATAATTTGGAGAACTAACACGATATTTAACCGAAATTTATTTTTAATACTTATTGCCTTTCGTTTCTGAATTATAAGCAACAATTTTACTTTTTGTTTTAATTTTTTTTTCTCGAAAACAATTCAGACGACACTGGTCAAAGTTTTGAATTTTAATATTTTCGTTTTAGTCTCAAAACACTTTTAAAAAGTTTAATTTCAATGCATACGTGAATATGTAACATTAATAATATTACAGTTTATAAAAACATTGTTTAGGAACCTCTAGTTTCTATTTGAGCATCTGTCAAACATACTACATAAATATATGCAACCTAACCTGTATTTACTAAATGTGATTCAATTCTTACCTCACGTTCTTGTTTGTAGTATTTAGAAAACTCATTGAAGGTTTCAATATCCTGAAGACAATCGATGTCTTCTATTTCTTCCTTTATAAATTCCTGTTTAACGTGAAACATTTCAACACAGTAATATTTCAATACAAACTTGCTCAACAGAACATAAACAAACACAATAATGCCTGCGACCAAGGTTTGAATATATACGGCTACTTATTATACGTTCCGCGCATGCGCTGTTCTCCATTCGTTGGCTGCTTGTGTGAATTAGAGCAGTGATACTCAACATTTTTAAATCGTTTCATTAGTTTTGTTCTTAGTAATATTTTCATAAACTGATGATTGAAATTTTACAATAAATTTTGATTAACCCTTTGCACTAAATAATCATGTCATAACAATGAATCCAAGCTTTTAAACCTCACTGAAATTACTTCTTAATTTCTCCAACCTCACTTTGAGATATCTATGTAAAGTATTTATGTATAATCAAAGTACTTTTTTGGCTACAACTAAATTCACACTGATCGCATTTAAAAGGTCGTATATTAGAATGTTTTAAATTATGTGTTTTCAAATTACTTTTATATCTACAACTATATAAACACTCGTCGCATTTATAAGGTCGTATATTAGAATGTGTTAATTTATGTGAATTCAAATTAGATTTTCGATTAGCACTAAATTCACAATGGTCGCATTTAAAAGGTTTTCTATTAGAATGTGTTAATTTATGTATATTCAAACTGTAGTTTTGGTTAGAACTATATTTACACTGGTCGCATTTGAAAGGTCGTTCATTAGAATGTGTTAACTTATGTTTTTTCAAATCACTCTTTTGTTTACAACTATATTTACACTGTTCGCATTTGAAAGGTCGTTCATTAGAATGTGTTAACTTATGTTTTTTCAAATCACTCTTTCGTTTACAACTATATTTACATTGGTCGCATTTAAAAGGTCTTCTATTAGAATGTATTAATTTATGTTTTTTGAAAATATTCTTTTGTTTAGAACTAAATTCACATTGGTCGCATTTAAAAGGTTTTCTATTAGAATGTGTTAATTTATGTGAATACAAACTATCTTTTCGATTAGCACTAAATTCACATTGGTCGCATTTAAAAGGTTTTCCATTAGAATGTGTTAATTTATGTATATTCAAATTGTAGTTTTGGTTACAACTATATTTACACTGGTCGCATTTGAAAGGTCGTTCATTAGAATGTGTTAACTTATGTTTTTTCAAATCACTCTTTTGTTTACAACTATATTTACATTGGTCGCATTTAAAAGGTTTTCTATTAGAATGTGTTAGTTTATGTTTTTTGAAATCACTCTTTCTTTTACAACTAAATTTACATTGGTCGCATTTAAAAGGTTTTCTATTAGAATGTGTTATTTTATGTGTATTCAAACTATCTTTTCGTTTACAACTATATTCACATTGGTCGCATTTAAAAGGTCTTCCATTAGAATGTGTTAATTTATGTGTATTCAAAGTATCTTTTCGCTTAAAACTATATTCACACTGGTCGCATTTAAAAGGTCGTGTTTTAGAATTTGTTAATTTATGTTTATACAATTTAGTTTTTTTTGTACAAGTAGTATCAATGAGGTCTTTATTTTCTGTTTGTTCATTTTGAACGTCGGTGTCTGACAGTTTTTCTTCTTTAACTTCCAAATCTCCCTACAAAATAACAATTGATTAACTTATCGATACAATGTAATTCAAACGACCGCCATTAAAAAAAAAACTATATTCGTCAAAAAATATGTTCTATAGATTTTAGAAGATATTTTTATTTTTTAATTTTGTATTTTTCATAAATGAAATTAAATACAAAAAAATGTCCCTATTCTTCGTATCATTGGCGCGGAGGGGAAGGAAAACCAAACGTGACACAAATCCATAGGCGTCAAACAACAAAAATATTTACAGAATATATTTTAATTATAGAATATAACCTACAGGATGCCCCAAGACTGTGTCAAAGTTAAAAATTTCATTTATTATAACCTTCGAACATGTACCTACTAGAGGCAGCCTTGCCGCTCGGCCGTGCAAAATAAGTGTGCGAGAGAGAAAGCGCGAATAAGTTTACATCCTTTCTCTCTCGCTTCGCGTGCTGATTGGTCGGCAAGTGCTTCCCGCTCAAGGTATATAAAGACAAGGTTGTCTCAACAATTTCTTGACCAATCAGCGTTGGCGCGGGAATTGACGTCACCTGGGGGATCTATTCAAATGTCATAAATTTTTAATAGAATATTAATTACAAAAAATTCCTTTATTTATTGTTGTTTTCATACTTTTTGATATTTTAACAACACATACAATCAAAGAAGCACAAATTCAACATAGCAAAATCATAAAGTGCTGTCAGAATCATATAACGTATTGCCAACTTAAGAATAGTAAAAATGATGCTTCCCGAATTGTGTTGTTAAAATATCAAAAACTACGAAAACAAGAATAAATAAAGGAATTTTTAGTAATTAATATTCTATTAAAAATTTATGACATTTGAATAGATCCCCCAGGTGACGTCAATTCCCGCGCCAACTTTGATTGGTCAAGAAATTGTTGAGACTACCTTGTCTTTATATACCTTGCTTCCCGCTATTACCGGTTGTAGACTTATTCGCGCTTTCTCTCTCGCACGCTTGTTCGCACGGCGGACGGAAAGGCTACCTCTAGTAGGTACATGCTCGAAGATTATAACAAATGGAAGAAAACTTTAAATACAAAAGTTGTCAGGATAGACAAGCAGCACATTTTTAAAATAGTTACATTTATATAGGTGTTCCATAAGTGCGTTACAAATCAAAGTTATGTTTTTTTAAATACAATGTATATTTTTTTGATTGATAATCTAAAAGCATTTAATTTTTTGTATATTTTGATATAAGCATGTGTGGGATTATTATACTGAGCGGTTTTGAAATTATGACCATTTTTATAAGAAAATTGACATATTTTCTACACCTTGTTATTTTCGAATTACAACACAAAAAAATTTGTTTTCTGCTAAAAATAGTTTTGGCATATGCTCTATTATTGCGATATTACATCAAACATTTACAAAATTGTATTCTCTGTACAGGCTGTATAAAAACTCTGAACTTAGTTTTTTTTCAAAATTTGCAAATGGGTCAATCCATATGAACTGGTCCAGCACTGGTTGCTTGGCCATTCTAAAAAAAATTGATTTTTAGTGTGTAATTACCCTAACATTGTTTTCGCGTGACGGCCATATTTGTTCTACAGGTTGCAGCATTTTTTGTAATTTAAAGGATTCGCGGAAACTAAAATATCTCAGCTTCTATCAAACTTTTCAACACGACACTAATAGCAAATTGTTCAGAATAAAACGGGCTATAAGATTACTTCTAGAGATTTTCACCTAAATGTTATCCTAAAGGGTGAAATTTCAGCCTTAATTCTTAGTTGTATAGGGGAAAAGTTAACAAGTCAAATTATTTTTTACAAATAGGTGGGTACTAGTTGTATTCATACACCAAAGTTCAACTCTGAGACTTGCCCCCCTTTATTTCAAAAAATTCTCAAAATTTGAAAATTTGAGAAAATGACACTTTTCAAAGCTAAATAACTCTGGTGGGGGACCAGATAAAAATCTGAAATTTTAGCCCATAATAGTACTACATAATGGTATTATGTACCAAAAATTTTGAGATTGAGATTTGACTAAAAGCAGTGGTATTGCAACCACAAAAATACATGTTTCAATGAGCGTATACATGTTGTGATTTTGTTTCAATAATAATTAAAACATGTTATATCTTTGTTATGAGTTACTTTAAGTTATTATGTGTTATAAATTTTTAAAGCTGAGCTAATTTTCTATCTAAAAATAAAATATATGGTGTAGCTGGTGTATTCACCATAAACGCGAAACAAAACAAAAAACTTAAATGGACTGTAACTTTCAAAAATAATATAAAAACATAAATATACATGTCCATGAAGTTAGCAGAGCAAAGTCAGCAAAACAAAAGTTCACTTAACTAATAATTAAGTGCTAATTAAATGCTAATTAAATGCGCAAAAAGAAAATTTAATGCTCTTTTAGAATAAAAAATATTGCATGTTTTGCTAGCTTCAGATGAACTCAGCAGAACAAAGTGTCGAATAACAGTTAAAATCGTATGTAACTACACGAAATGCTTCAGAAAATTAAATGCTAATTAAATGCGCAAAAATAAAATTTAATGCTCTTTTAGAAAAAAAAAATATTGCATGTTTTGCTAGCTTCAGATAAACTCAGCAGAACAAAGTGTCGAATAACAGTTAAAATCGTATGTAACTACACGAAATGCTTCAGAAAATTAAATGCTAATTAAATGCGCAAAAATAAAATTTAATGCTCTTTTAGAAAAAAAAATATTGCATGTTTTGCTAGCTTCAGATGAACTCAGCAGAACAAAGTGTAGAATAACAGTTAAAATCGTATGTAACTACACGAAATGCTTCAGAAAATTAAATGCTAATTAAATGCGCAAAAATAAAATTTAATGCTCTTTTAAAAAAATAAATATTGCATGTTTTGCTGGTTTCAGATGAACTAAGCAGAACAAAGTATCGAAAAATAGTTAAAGTCGTATGTAACTACACGAGATGCTACAGAAAATTAAATGCTAATTAAATGCGCAAAAATAAAATTTAATGCTCTTCTAAAAAACTGTAATTGTTGAACTCAGATTTTACAGTTAACATGCATCTATGGTTGTTTATCAAGGTCTTTATATATATGTTTTAATAGGACGCTATTTGTCTTATTTTGTCAAAGTTCAATATTTCATTTATTATAATAAGTGGAAGAAAACTTTAAATACAAAAATTGTCAGGATAGACAAGCAGCACATTTTTTAAATAGTTACATTTATATAGGGTATCCCATGAGTGTGTTACAGATCAAAGTAATATTTTTTTAAATACACATAGTATCACTATGAGCATTTAATTAGCATTTAATTTTCTGTAGCATCTCGTGTAGTTACATATGACTTTAACTGTTTTTCGATACTTTGTTCTGCTTAGTTCATCTGAAACCAGCAAAACATGCAATATTTATTTTTTTAAAAGAGCATTAAATTTTCTTTTTGCGCATTTAATTAGCATTTAATTTTCTGAAGCATTTCGTGTAGTTACATACGATTTTAACTGTTATTCGACACTTTGTTCTGCTTAGTTCATCTGAAGCTAGCAAAACATGCAATATTTTTTTTTTCTAAAAGAGCATTAAATTTTCTTTTTGCGCATTTAATTAGCATTTAATTTTCTGAAGCATTTCCTGTAGTTACATACGATTTTAACTGTTATTCGACACTTTGTTCTGCTGAGTTTATCTGAAGCTAGCAAAACATGCAATATTTTTTTTTTCTAAAAGAGCATTAAATTTTCTTTTTGCGCATTTAATTAGCATTTAATTTTCTGAAGCATTTCGTGTAGTTACATACGATTTTAACTGTTATTCGACACTTTGTTCTGCTGAGTTCATCTGAAGCTAGCAAAACATGCAATATTTTTTATTCTAAAAGAGCATTAAATTTTCTTTTTGCGCATTTAATTAGCATTTAATTTTCTGAAGCATTTCGTGTAGTTACATACGATTTTAACTGTTATTCGAGACACTTTGTTCTGCTGAGTTCATCTGAAGCTAGCAAAACATGCAATATTTTTTTTTCTAAAAGAGCATTAAATTTTCTTTTTGCGCATTTAATTAGTATTTAATTATTACTCAAGTGAAATTTTATTTTGCTGACTTTGCTCTGCTAACTTCATGGACATTAAATATACATTGGTGTCAAAAACAAATAACACGTACCTTATTTTCCGTAGCTGTGGTGACTCGATTGCCTAAACAGGGATAGGAACAAAGGGATATTAGGCCTTCGTTATGCCAGCAGCGTTCGTAATATCCTGCTCGTAGTTATACAGAAATGCGCCCTCCAACAATTGCCAATTCCTACACTGTATGCCGTACACTTAACTTATAAATACAACAAAACACACAATATACACACAATAATAAACTTAATACAATACACTAATATCTTTAACTTGCATATCAGTTATTTGTGCTTTGAACTTCAAAAATTGCAAACTCCAAAAATAAAAAATGAGTGCCAAAAATTACCTTCTCTTACGAGATTTGAATTCTCACTACTAGACAAGTTTTAAAAACAAAACGTCGCTGAAATAAACGCCATCTGGCGACCAAACAAAAATTTAAACAAAATATATAGTTTACGGCCTTACCGGCGTAAACAATATACATAGGGTGTAACCTTTGAAAAACAAAAGTTGACATCATTTCCGGTTCAACCGGAAGTGACAGAAAATAAAAAATGAAATTTTAAAAACATTCAGAAAAAATACAATTTTTTTCTTCATTCAAGCATTCTTCTATTTCCAAGAGGAAAAAAAAATAGTAATAGATATTATATTATGTTGACACTCTGTATTAACATAAGAACTCCTATTGAATATTGTGGTTGCAATACCACTGCGTGTGGTTAAATCTCAATCTCAAAATTTTTAGAACGTAATACCATTATGTAGTACTATTATGGGCTAAAATTTCAGATTTTTATCTGGTCCCCCACCAGAGTTATTTAGCTTTGAAAAGTGTCATTTTCTCAAATTTTCAAATTTTGAGAATTTTTTGAAATAAAGGGGGGCAAGTCTCAGAGTTGAACTTTGGTGTATGAATACAACTAGTACCCACCTATTTGTAAAAAATAATTTGACTTGTTAACTTTTCCCCTTCTTGCAAAAACATCCCCTTGAAAATGGGATTTTTTCAAAAATAGAACTAAGAATTAAGGCTGAAATTTCACCCTTTAGGATAACATTTAGGTGAAAATGTCTAGAAGTAATCTTGTAGCCCGTTTTATTCTGAATAATTTGCTTTTCCTCCGATGTTGAAAGGTTTGATAAAAGCTGAGATATTTTGGTTTCCGCAAACCCTTTAAAGTACAAAAAATGCTGCGACCTGCAGAACAGATATGGCCGTCACGCGAAAACAAAAAACAATAAAATTAAAATAATGGTCGTTTCGAACTACCAACATGTTAGGGTAATTACACACTAAAAATCATTTTTTTTAGAATGGCCAAGCAACCATTTAATTTAATTTTGGACCATTTCATATGGATTGACCCAAATGGAACACCCTATATATTTTCATATTTTCGAATTTCCTATTCAATTGTAAACAGATTTTATAAACTATGTTCTATACCTAAATACAGTGTTTATTTTTTTGATTGATAATCTTAAAGCATTTATTTTTTTGGATATTTTGATATAAACATGTGTGGGATTATACTGAGCGGTTTAGAAATTATGACCACTTTTGTAATAAAATTGTAATATTTTCAATAATATTCTCTATTAAATAATATTTAATTTGATATAGCATATTTTAATTTTCGAAAAAAAATCGATAAAATATTTTAAATAAATAATTATAACAATTTGTTTTTTTTTATTTTTGTGTAGTTATTTTGCAGCAGTGGCGTAGATAGGGGGGTGATTAAAATGATCAATCACCCCCCATGAGTTTAGTTAATGAGAAAAGATATTTTTTTTTAAACTTTACAAATATGAATAAAATAGGAAAAATTTGGTAAATTAAGAGTAAAAGAAAGGTCTTCAGTTATTTTTAAATTTTGAAATACTTTTTTTTAGTAATAAAAAGTAGACTAAATACAAATTACATGATCAAAAAAAAAAAAAAGATCATTCAAATTAAAATTTCATTTTTTTTCCATATTTTAAAGGCCCCTCAGCCACCACTTGTCATATCGCCCCCCATCGCAAAAAGCTATCTACGCCACTGTTTTACAGTCACATGTATTTAAATATTTTTTGACGTTTATTTGAATTTATAATATTAGAAACTACAGATAAAAATGAATGCAAATGTAAAAAATAATTTGGGACGCTAAAACGATAAATAACCGTTTATCATTACCTGCCGTTTGTGTTTATAATATATTGCAAATTCATCATGAATTTCAATATCTTGCAGAAAATCAATTTCTTCTTTTATATCTTGTTTCACATGAAACATTTTTACAACACACTTGTTTAGATCTTTACGTCAAAGTTAATAAATAAAACTACAACGTTAAACAAACATTAGTAACAGATTCACTGAGAACTATCAGAAAGTAGATATTAAATAACTACGAGTATTAATAGAATACAACAACGTGAATTGAGTATACTAACCTTGCAGAAAATAAACAAACATATAATAATGGCTGCGGCTACTTAATACACGTTCCGCGCATGCGCTGTTCTCCATTCGTTGGCTGCTTGTGTGAATTAGAGCAGTGATACTCAACATTTTTAAATCGTTTCATAAGTTTTGTTCTTAATAATATTTTCATAAACTGCTGATTGAATTTTTTTTACAAGCTTTTACTTAATTTCACTTGTATGTATGTATGCATGTATGTATACGGGACTATTTTTGATTTTCTTGAATTTTTTGTGTCATTTAGTACTTATCCAGAGTAGCTTCTATGATTTCTTTCAGATTTTTATTTTAACCCCCCTAAAAGTTATGGAGACTTGAAAATTTTTGAACTTTTTCGATTAACAATTTTCAAATACCTGTAACTCCGCGGAAAATTGAGATATCATCGACTTTTTTTTCATTTTCTTTGTTTTTAAATGTAGTTTTATAAAAAAAAAATACAAAAAAGTGAAATAGTTGTTTCCTATTTTTTTACTTCCATGTTCCGAAGGAAATGGAAGTATTGTAATACCATCGAAAAATCGTGTCCGAGAAAATGACAAATTCTGATTGTACTAACTTCAAAACGTAAAGAAAAGTTAATTTCCGCATGGCGGCTGTGCGTGTGTATGTGTGTCAGGATGTAGATTTATTTTTCGTTCACGTGGGATTCCCCGGCCGACATCAGATGACAGTAGGCGCCGCGATTCTAATAGCAGATACACTTTTACATGTTATTTTATTCTATTACCGTGTACGCGAGCAGTCTATTGTGTGTGTGAAATTGTTTCCGAGTTAGTTTTCGTTTTGTTTTTAATAGTACGTCTGGTACGTAAAAAAACCCTGCACTTTTTGATTGGGGTATGCCACTTTCTGTGGTCATATATAAGGTCAAAAGAAAGATTTTCAGATACGGAGCCACTTTAAAATCCGTTTAGAACACCATTATATCGGCTATTAAAGATAGCCCCCACCGTTTTTATTAAATTGGCTGTATCTCAGCTCCTAGTCATCTGATTTCAATTTTCTTTTGTTTGTTTTAAAGTTCTTATTGAGAAGATTATTTTTTGTCATTATTCATTTCCCCACAATTTTCGAAAATCTGAAAATTTTACTTTTCTTACGAACTTAATTTTTATATAACTTTTCTATTGTGCCCAATATCATTTTTTTACCTCATATAAAAAAGAAATAAATTTTTTTCTGCGTTCCATTGATAACAAAATAATACTGTTTTAATTAACAACTTCTTTGGAAAAAGCGTGTTAAACTAAGAAAAATAGACTATTTTTGGATCATTCCATGTCAAGTTTACCTTTTATCATATGAAATTTTATGTTGGGATCAATTTTCTCATATGGCATAGTAAAAAAATTGAAAAATCTGTCATGGATGTCACTGAACTTTCTTATACAATAAAAAAATGTACGTGTATCTACTAATATAAAACAAATAATTTTGGCTTACTGATGACAGATATGTATACAAAAATTAATAGAACATAAACTATAGATAATAACGTTCTCTACATTTTTTGTTATAAACATTTCATTCTGTCATGAACTTGTTCAAATAAAATAGAAAAAAATTATAAATATAATTAAAAAGATTTTTATTTTATTTGGTAAGAGATACAAAAAAATTAATGGGACATAAACTATAGAAAATAACGTACTCTACAACTTTTATTTCAATGATTTATTTCTGCTTTAAGCCATTTCAAATATAATTGAAAAAAAACGATTATAACCTCAAAAACTTTTTTTGGGAGAAATTGAACATTACATAAATTATAAATAATAATATTCTAAACAAATTTTTCTTTAAACATTTTCTTCCAACATGTACCGTTTCAGAAATAATTCGAATAATTATAAAAATTACAAGAGTAAACATCCGTTTCCGGTTTTAAAAACATCAGGTTTTCTTTCTTAAAACAAATTAATCCTAAATATAAAATTTTACCCCTCTATGTACTGTCATTTTTGAGTTACAGCGTTTACAGACAAACAGATACACACACAGACAGACAGACATACATGATGATAAAAATAGTCAGAATTGATTCAGGGAAGGTATAAATGGACATTTCCATCAAAATCTTGAATCCAAGAAACCAATACAGGTAAACTTGACAGGTAATGATCCAAAAATAGTATATTTTTCTTAGTTCAAGATTTAGAGAAAAATGAATAATAACAAAAAATAATCTTCTCAATAAGAACTTTAAAACAAACAAAAGAAAATTGAAATCAGATGACTAGGAGCTGAGATACAGCCAATTTAATATAAACGGTGGGGGCCATCTTTAAAAGCCGATATAATGGTGTTCTACACGTATTTTAAAGTGGCTCCGTATCTGAAAATCTTTCTTTTGACCTTATATATGACCACAGAAAGTGGCATACCTAAATCAAAAAGTGCAGCATTTTGGCTTTATTTGCCACGAACCAGACGTACTATAAGAAAAATACAAAGGTATGATTATTTTTTAAATTTTATTTAACCTTATATCGTCCATTATATTTGTGTTCAATTTACGCCGATTTTTTTTACGCCGGTGTCTCCCGGAACGGAACCCCAACGTAAAATGATGGTTGTCTGTATTAGCTCAGATTAACTAATCAACTTATTTGTTAATTTATCAATTTTAATTTGTTAATAATAGGGGAAAGGGGTCTCGACGGTCTTAAGGCATTTGATAGTCTTAAAGTTAATGATATAAGCTATATACACTCACGGAAAAAATTAAAGGACCACTTTTATTTTTCGAAAAAATTGCTCATTTTCAAAGTAGTGCCGATAGGTCAAATATGATTTTGTTTTACTTATAGGATATGAAAATTGAAGGAAATTTTATCATCTTTTTGAATTTAGAGGTATTTTTGTGTTATTCAAGTTATTTTTGTGAGCAAATCGTGGTATAATAAAAAATAAAAACAACTTTAACAGTTACCCACGGGGATGTAAAAATTTTTTTTTAATTTTAAGGTAACCATTTCGTAGGAAATTTTCTCAGCTTTAAAACTCTTTTTCAAATTTGTTTTAGCATTTTTTGCTGTTGTGATATTCGAGTTTGAATGAAAAAAGTACCAAAAAGGTTTAAACGACCATAAAGGGGATGTCTAATTTTTTTTTCAAAATTCCAAGATAGTCATCATTTAGTAAATTTTCTCAGCTTCAAAACGCTCTTTTTAAAATGATTGTCACATTTTGTGATGCCGAGATATTCAAGTTTGAATGAAAAAAGTACCCTATTAAAAATAAACTTGATCTCATAATATTGATATAAAACATCTGAAAAAAATTATGAATATTCTTTGATAAGAAACAAAAACTTTTTCCTTCTTACAATTTTTCTCAAAAATTGATTGTTTTTCGAAAAAAAATCCCAAAGAAAAACTTGTTATAAAAAGTACGGCCACGTCCTAAACATATACAGAAAATTCAAAATGCAATTTCTCAGCCAAATTAAATTTTTTTTACTGGAAACTTTGTTCACATAGAAGGTAACAAGTCTAATTTTCATATTCTTTGATAGAACTTAATTTTTGGATACATTTTAAACATTTGAACTATGGTTAAAAAAGGTTATTTTTACAGGATTATTTAAATTCGAACATTGTTTTGTTTTTCGTATTTGAAGGGTTAAGTTAAAATTAAACATTTTTTAAATGCTACTAGACAAAAGGTGATTGTTTAAGCTTTAATATTCTTTTTTTTCTTTTCTGTGCGACCAAAATTAGCTCCTTTATGGTCGATTAAAACTTTTTGGTATTTTTTTCATTCAAACTCGAATATCGCAACACCAAAAAATGCTAAAACAAATTTGAAAAAGCGTTTTAAAGCTGCGAAAATTTCCTACAAAATGGTTACCTTGAAATTTTAGAAAAAAATTTTTACATCCCCGTGGGTAACTTTCAAAATTGCAAAAAAATCTATTTTTTTATTTTTTATTAAACCGCGATTTGCTTACAAAAATAACTTTAATAACACAAAAATTCCCCTAAATTCGAATAGATGATAAAATTTCCTTCAATTTTCATATCCTATAAGTAAAAAAAGGATCATATTTGACTTATCGGCATTACTTTGAAAATAAGCAATTTTTTCGAAAAATAATAGTGGTCCTTTAATTTTTTCCGTCAGTGTATAAAAAAAAGTTGGGGTCTGTAGAATCGCGCCAAGTTGAGATATTAGCTATTCAATTTATTTGTTATTTTATCAATTTTATTTGTTAATATGATGGAATGAGGGTCTCGACGGTCTTAGGGCAGTTGATAGTTAATGATGTAAGCTATATTTAAAAAAAAGTTGGAGTCTGTAGGATCGCGCCAAGCTGAGATATTAAAGATTCATATTAACAAGGGTTCTTGTTTATATTTTACTTATTCATATTTTAATAAAAGTGTAAATAAAATTTATGAAGAGTAATTTTTTATTGTCTACATTAGACTGGTCCGCTAAATCGAAGGGATCAATACTTGATTTAAAAGAGGACATAGAGGGTCCATTCCTAATTAGTCGAAAGACTCCTTCATGGTCCTTCGAATCAAATAAAGAACCCTACACAGAATAAGAAGAATATAATCAAAATATAATTAAAAAAAATTCAGCGCTTACTTTTTTACACGTTTATTATTTTTTTTTAGATTTTCATATTAATGAAATTAGCACACCCAAAGCATGCTATGCTTTGCAGTGTGGTTTTACTCTCGTCCCATTTTTTTTTTCGTATGAAATTTGATAAAACGAGCATTATATATTAAATTTCTTCAGTAACCCCCTTACATGTTTACATTTTATAAATGAGAACATTACAGTCTCCGTATTCACTTAATTTAATATCGATTGGTTTTAATTTTCTGTCATAAAAATATAAACAAAGTTCAATTTGTCGTTTTTGGCCCGTTTTTACACCTTGTCAACAAACTGCAGCTCGCAATACGTAATAAATTAACATAAAACCTTTTGAAATCGCTTCATCTATTTGCAGAATAGAACCCTATTAAAACTCAACCAAATCGGATAACTAGAAGTACGGAAATTTGCAGTTTATTTACATCATTTTGATTATTTTAACGAATTTCAGAATCGCAAATATAGGTAGTGATCGAGGTAGTTCGATAAATATCCACAGCGAGCGCCACTATAGTTACTTAGCTTCATTGTATATGAATGTTTTGTGATGACTTCATCTGTCATATTATACTTATTATTATAATTTATATGTATATAGCTACGTCGATATGTTCTGTATTTTAATAATTTTATTCAAAGTCAATCAATGACTTTTTAAACAAGATAAAATTAGGTAAGTTCATTTTTAAAACAAAAATATAATATCATATAGTATAACCTATAAATATTATTTTTATTTTAGATCAATGCAAGTTTTTGTAAACGCCAGACATTAGGTGAATACAGTTGTTATCGTTGTAATTTAAAAATATGTGGATGTATTTATTTTATCTTTTTAATTATTATTAAATTTTTATACATTGTCATATTAATACAATTTACGAAAAATCATGTATCCATTTTATATGTCATTAGTTAAAAAATGTACATTTAAATTTTGTATTGTATTAAATTATGTTATTGTCACATTGTTTGATACGTTTTTCTATGAAAATATACGACGAAAATGAACATCTGGATTTGCTCCAAGGTATATAAAGACAAGGTAGTCTCAACAATTCCTTGACCAATCAGCGTTGGCGCGGGAATTGACGTCACCTGGGGGATCTATTCAAATGTCATAAATTTTTAATAGAATATTAATTACAAAAAATTCCTTTATTTATTCTTGTATTCGTATTTTTTGATATTTTAACAACACATACAATCAAATAAGTACAAATTCGACATTGTAAAATCATAAAAAAGCTGTCAAAGACAATTTGGTCAATTTGGGAAGCATCATTTTTACTATTCTTAAGTTGGCAATACGTTATATGATTTTGACAGCACTTTATGATTTTGCTATGTCGAATTTGTACTTATTTGATTGTATGTGTTGTTAAAATATCAAAAAATACGAAAACAAGAATAAATAAAAGAATTTTGTGTAATTAATATTCTATTAAAAATTTATGACATTTGAATAGATCCCCCAGGTGACGTCAATTCCCGCGCCAACGCTGATTGGTCAAGGAATTGTTGAGACTACCTTGTCTTTATATACCTTGGATTTGCTCATACTTTTCATTGTTGGTATGGTATGTTTTTAAAAAAATTTGAATTGTGTTTGTTGAAATTTAATGTTTATTCCGAAAAAATATAGTTGTAAGTATGATTAACGTATTATGATAAATTAAAATGTATTATTTATTACTTGTGGAAGATGTTTTTCAGGTTCTGTATTTATTTATTCTTTTGTGACAAATTGTTTTAAGAAAATATACTACATGAAAGTGAGGTTATGTCATTTAACTTATAAAAACACTATTATTACTATTAATATCAATTTAGACAAGAAATGAGAGTAAAAAATTAACATTTTTTAAAAACATTCTTCAAAAAACAATAGTTTCAAAAGTCTAAAGGGTGTGCTTTTTATGGCCAAGCCATGCTATTTTTCCTTTTCGTATAGTTGGGGGTAAACAAATGTGTTTTCAAAGAACTAATGTGTTATCCAGAGAGTCATTGCGGACAACTTGAAGTAAAAAAAAATTACAAAACAACCCAGTTAAAAAAAATAGGATAACACTTTCAATTGCGTCTGTCCATCCCTTATCATCACACTACGCGTCTGCCTGTGTTTTTTCGGTCATCTATAGATCAAAAAATTCCATCCCTCTAAAATTCATCAATACTCAAATGGGGCAATTTAAAAAAAATGCATCTTTGAGTGAGTCTGCCTGCCCCTTATCTCCACCCTATGCATCTGCCCATTGCACTTTCACTATCTAACTTTTCATAAACTAACTCCCTGTGGTGATTTTATTAGTACTCACATGGGGCAAAAATGCACTTTCTTTACATGTTCACTAAAGAATTAAACCCCTTTATCCCCGAGTGTGGAGGTTGGGACTATTTTTCCCATGAATAAACGATTTCCGTAAGTCTGCCTAGTGCTCAGATGGGGCAGAAAAATATGTCATCAGCTCTTGCACTATTATTGCTAATTAAAACATAAGATAAATAATAAAATATATGTTTTTATTTACTATATACATCGTTAAAAGGTATCACAATGAATAACATATCAAAGAACATTGATTACAAATACGGCTATTATAATTCGTTAGTATTTTCAATCGATATCAACAACTCTCAGAATTTTTGACACTTGACAGTATTTTAATGACACATGTCCAATTAATTATAATTATTCAATTCAGTGAGTTAACATTCAGAAAGTTTATTATTATGTTGGCACTCCTTCAAAGCGTCATTAACTCAATGCACTAATTCAAATATCCTCATCATCTTCACATAAACATAATGCTTCTACATAATAAGAATAAACAACCCAAATACAATAAAGGATTGACATGCAAATCAAAAGACCTACAAATAATCCAAAAACTGCGAAAAATATATTCGTAATACGGGTATACTTCGCTATGGTCGCAACTTCAGCTATGTAAAATACAGCACAAAAAAATATTCTGAAATATAGCCATATCTGAACATAATACGGTCTTCCTTTAGATATTCCAAAGATCAATAACATTGATATGATAAGTTCGAAGAACGAGACTACGTACAAGAAAAGCGCTGGCACTGGGTCACTTGACAACCAGCCAAAAGTTGCAATCATTGCACAGAATATTATAAACGTCCATCCACATATATATGAACCATTTTTTAAAGAGGCGCGTCCGCAACAGCATGATTGAAGTGTTGGAATTTGCATATTACGAAAGCAACTTATTTTATTTAAGTGAAATGTCAAATTTACATAGGTAAGTTGATTAATAGTCCAGGAACTGGCGAAAAATTTTCATTGTAAATTATTTGAATATTTTAAATATGACATGTCATTATACTAACAAGTTGATGTTATTTACTAGAGATCAGATCGGACCATAAAATAGTGACCCGATCCGATCCGAAACTTTTTTTTTTCGGCCCGGTCCGATTTATAAGTTTTTATATTAAGGTCCGATCCGATCCGGTCCGAACATTACAAACAAAAATTAAGCCCGGTCCGATCCGATCCGAATTTCGGACCGGGTATTTCGGGTCGGACCGGGCCGGCCCGAATCGAACTGATCTAAGAAAACTGTATTGTATATTACAATACAATTTTTTTTGATAATTCATATAATAAATTATATATATTAAAAAGGAACATAAATGTGAAGAGAGACCCAACTAACATTTACCAAACAAAAAATAACACTTTAGTACAAAAACTTTATGACAAAGAACACATAGACCAAAATGAATGTAATCAATTAAAAATTCACAATAGCACACCCCCCCAAATGTATGGTTTAGTTAAAATACATAAAGATAACTACCCCCTTAGACCCATTGTTGCATCATATAATGGACCAAACCATAAACTATCCAAATTTATTGCCAATATCCTACAAAAAATTATTAATAACAATGAATACTATATAAAAGACTCCTGGCAATTTCATAAATACATAAATAACCTTAAAATTCCTGATAAATTTAAATTAGTCTCTTTAGATGTAATATCACTCTTTACGAATATCCCTATTGACGTAGTAATTACTATAATTAAAGATAGATGGAATGAAATAAAACAACATACAAAAATAAATAAAACAGATTTTATTGAAATAGTCAAGTTTTGTTGTAATTCTACATACATTGAATATAACGAACAATATTACAGTCAAATCTATGGTGCACCAATGGGTTCCCCACTTTCTGGTATACTCGCTGATCTTGTCATGGAAGACCTACAAAACAAAATTATTAGTAAAATCCCTTTTACATTACCATTCTATAAACGATATGTTGATGATATAATTACCTGTCTGCCAGAAAACGAAATAGATAATATCCTTAATTTATTTAATACTTATCACCCAAGAATTCAATTTACATATGAAACTGAAGACCAAACAAGATCTATTTCTTTTCTTGATATTAAATTAATAGTAAACAATGATAATTGTATTGAAACAATTTGGTACACAAAAAAAGTATGGTCCAGTAGATATCTAAATTATAACTCCTTCTCTCCCCTACAATATAAAAGAAATGTCATACATGCGGTCATTGATAGAGCTTTAAAATTTACCCACGCCAAATACAAACTTGAAATCATTAATAAAATATATCATATTTTCTTAAATAACAATTATCCTATTCAATTTCTCAGTAAAACTATTAACCAAAGAATAAAACACTTATTTAAATGTTAACTCTGAAACAATAACTAATAACAACTTAAATAATAATAACAGTAATAATGACTTAACTGAAAACCCAACCACTTATTTCTCTTTTCCATATATACCAATAGTTTCAGATAAATTAAAAAATATTTGTAAAGAATCCAATTTAAAATTAATACATAAGAACTATAATACCACAAAAAAAATTTATTCAAAATTAAAATCACCTGTTGAAAAAGATAAACGATCAAACATCATATATAACATTAAATGCCTGGACTGCGAAAAAAACTACGTCGGACAAACCAAACAATACCTCCACAATAGATTAAATGGGCACAAATATCAGAAATCAGAAAATACTTCTTTAAAAAACCACATCAACCAATATAAACACTCGTTTGACTATGATAACACCACTATCTTAGATACTCAAAACTCCCTAAAAAAAAGCTTAATCAGTGAAAGCCTACATATAATTTTAGACAACAATAGTATTAATACTCGTACCAATATTGATCACCTCAAACAATTTTATTGTAATATATTATAGCCATCTTTATACATAGATTTTTTTGATGTTTTATATCTTTCCATTTTTGTTTTTCTTTTTCATCTTTTTCAAAGTGTCTTATTTTTCTCATTTTTGGCCTATTCCTTTTGTTTAACATGTAATGACCTCATCTATTTACATTTATTTAAGTATTATAAGCGATTTTGTTTTTTCGGGTTGACTTTGTCATGATAAATATTATAACCTAATTCAAAGAATTTTTTAGGTTATGTAATGCTTAATGTTGACAGTTCCATAGTACTTGAATATTCCTACAACATATGTTTCCAAAACTACCAACTTTATAGTTATGTCACTATAACATTCCTATATTATTAGATTTTTTCTTTTCTATGTTTTTAAATATATAGTTCTATTTTATAATAACATGTATGTACTTTACAATAATCTAAAAATGTAACAACAAATTTCTTTTTAATGTTCTAACATATTGTATTTTTCTTCTTGCATTATCTTAAATCATCTTAAATACCAACATGTTGTTTTATCAAAAAGTTTTAATATTTTAAATAATAACTAATTAATGATCAAGAAATTTTAATAATTTTAATATGTATACTACAAATACAAAAATGTACCTAGTCATATTGTTTAATTTATACAATAAATGTGATATACCATGTAAGTTAAATAGAAAATAAGTTTTTAAACATTCAATTATATTATATTGTTAATTTTTAGCTGTAAATTATATGTATAATTACTAAGGATGTGTGCACTGAAGATGGAATGATGTTAATAAAATTCCGAAAAAAAATAATAAAGCGCTAATTTTTTATGCTTCTACTTCAATTATAAAAATATTTTTATTTGACCTTACAATCCCAATATAAATACAATCATCAAAATAATATAAAATGGTCATTTATCTAAACAAATAATTAAAAAGTAAGTATATAATATAAAAATATATTAATTCTATCCTGACTTAATCGATGTTTAGTAAACAATTAAATCACTGATTATATACGTTCAATTAGAGTATTTAATTTCTTTTAAAAGAAAATAAGTAAAACTAATGAAAAATATTAAAAATACCTCGGTGCAGGGTTTTCTTAAAAAAATAATAGCGATAAATTGTACTATTGCATATAGGTTAGGTTATTTCTTTTTTTATGAAATTATAAGCCAAATTAGTAAAATTATAATTTTGTTAATAATATATAAAATAATAATAAAAATAATTGTAAGTAAAAGTTTTGTTTTGAAAAAATAATATATTTATTTATTCTATAAGTCCGACCCGGCCGCATATTTCCAAAAGCCCGTCCAGTACAGAGCAACGGACGAAAATTGTGCTCTGTAAAGCACTGGAGTTTGGAAATCGTTTCATTGATATTTGCACTCCAAACCCCAGTCGAGTACAGAGCATACTCAGACTAGAACTAGGTGTGGAATCTCGATGTGGGGCTTATAAACTATAGTTTAAAAAATATGCGTTACTTATTATTATATCAAATTAAAACATTTTCGCGTCAGCGAAAATGTAGTATTCTTATATGCTATTTTATTATGTAATAAATTTTATGGTTGATACGGAGAATAGGGGTACAAGCTTTCACTACTGTCTAACATTAGCCTCAGTCTGAGTATGCTCTGTACTCGACTGGGGTTTGGAGTGCAAATATCAATGAAACGATTTCCAAACTCCAGTGCTTTACAGAGCACAATTTTCGTCCGTTGCTCTGTACTGGACGGGCTTTTGGAAATATGCGACCCGGCCCGGTCCGATGTATACCAAGGTTCGGACAGGTGCGATCCGACCCGGTCGCATATTTCCAAAAGCCCGTCCAGTACAGAGCAACGGACGAAAATTGTGCTCTGTAAAGCACTGGAGTTTGGAAATCGTTTCATTGATATTTGCACTCCAAACCCCAGTCGAGTACAGAGCATACTCAGACTGAGGCTAATGTTAGACAGTAGTGAAAGCTTGTACCCCTATTCTCCGTATCAACCATAAAATTTATTACATAATAAAATAGCATATAAGAATACTACATTTTCGCTAACGCGAAAATGTTTTAATTTGATATAATAATAAGTAACGCATATTTTTTAAACTATAGTTTATAAGCCCCACATCGAGATTCCACACCTAGTTCTAGTCTGAGTATGCTCTGTACTCGACTGGGGTTTGGAGTGCAAATATCAATGAAACGATTTCCAAACTCCAGTGCTTTACAGAGCACAATTTTCATCCGTTGCTCTGTACTGGACGGGCTTTTGGAAATATGCGACCCGGTCTGATTTATACTAATAAGGGGAGATTATATCTAGGGAAGTTGGGATTTCAGTGAGCTTTGGAGAGGTGAATCTAGACCAAAAATAAGGAGACACGTGTTCGAGAACTCATCTGGGCAGCCTTTATTAGTAAAGATATTAAATTTTGAAAATTGGTATATTTCCTTAAGCTCTTATGTACTGTAATAAGCATCTAAGTTAACAATCCTTCAATGGCTGTGCGTGTAGAGCGCCGGCTTATGATCCAAAGAACACAGGTTCGAATCCCGTACCCTGTACAAAATAATTTTTATTTTTATTTTTAATTGTTTCTTACTTTTTATTTTTTTTTACATATAGATTACCACTACCTGCTATTTATACATTATGTTTTTTAGGTAAACATATCGATAATATATGTTTTTTGGGTTGAAATACACATGTAAAGTTTTAAATAGATTATTTTTATTGAAACTACGTATATAATTTACCAATTAAAAATATATTTCAATTGTTAAACTTTTAAATATTCCAAAATGTGCATCATTTATTATAAAATAAAAATAATAATATCGTAAAATCTTACTTGTTTTATTTAATTAAAGAAATATAAATATAAACAAATAACTAGCTGTAAATAATTTAATTATAAGGCCAAAAAGGAAAAAAAATAGAAATAATAATATTTTCAATAGTATAGAAGACCGATAATTTATTTGAATGAAAAAAATTAAATAAAAGTAAAAAATAATTTATTTAGGTATCAAATAAATTTGATTAATTGAAATATATTTTTAATTGGTAAATTATATACGTAGTTTCAATAAAAATAACATCATAAATAAACTATTTAAAACTTTATATGTGTATTTCAACCCAAAAAACATATATGTATTATCGATATGTTTACATAAAAAGCATAATGTATAAATAGCAGGTAGTGGTAATCTATATGTAAAAAAAATAAAAAGTAAGAAACAATTGAAAATAAAAATAAAAATTATTTTGTACAGGGTACGGGATTCGAACCTGTGTTCTTTGGATCATAAACCGGCGCTCTACATGCACAGCCATTGAAGGATTGTTAACGTAGATGCTTATTACAGTACATAAGAGCTTAAGGAAATATACCAATTTTCAAAATTTAATATCTTTACTAATAAGGGCTGCCCAGATGAGTTCTCGAACACGTGTCTCCTTATTTTTGGTCTAGATTCACCTCTCCAAAGCTGACTAAAATCCCAACTTCCCTAGATATAATCAAAATCTTAAAAGCGAGATTTGAACCATCGTTTTCCAGGCGAGACGCCAGCGCGGCTAACACACTTATATTTCGAGTGAACATAATACACGGTTATATTGAATACACAAATTTTCAAAGTTAATTATTTTTGTAATTAAGGCCTATGAGATCAAATTGTTGGACACGTGTCTTTATATTTTTGCACTAGTTTTACATACTAGAAGCTCATTGAAATTCTCATCCTGCGTGCTGTATTGTCCCCTTGTAAGATTTATGCAAAAATTTAGCCTATCACTAGTTTTTTTCTTGTTGGATGTCTATTTTTCCTAATAATAAGAAGGTAAGTACCTACTTATTTGTTGAAAATTATAATTGTATCTATATTATTTATAACATCTTATAAAACTTCTTACAATATATAAAAACTTTTTTATAATGTAATTTATCAATTATGGGTTCATAATAACTTTTTTGCGTAACAAAATAAACGTCAAGTAAATATACTAATTTTTAGAAAACTAACCAATTATAGTTAATAGATAATATGTAACCATATATGTAGATGACACCACTCGTTATATTATAGGTTTGAAACATGAATTAACAATGTTTAAAAATTTTAAAATCATCTAGTTCGCCTTGCTAAGAAATTTTATATTAACAACTGAAATATTATTTTATAAAACAAAAAGCGTTCTGTTGAAAAAAATTAATATATTTCTTGAACGTTTAATGCTATATTGCGAGGAAGCAATAATGGAAGTGTACGTATTAATATTAATTTTATTTATTTGTATTATTTATAAGATTTATATAATAAATTATGTTTATTTAAATTTTTTAATTTTTCAGAATTAGAATAAATAAATAAAAAAAAAAAATAAAGCTCCACAAGAAAAAAATTAGTAAGCATAAATTTTTATCATAAAATAAGAGTTTTGGTTTTATATGTTAATTGGTTTATTCACTTTCTTGTTTCAGAAATTCAGAAAAAAAATTGAGAAAAACAAAGATTATTGGCGGGGCTTTAGCAATGGAAAGGCCCCCCAAAAATATTGGAGAGATTTTCACCGTCGACCATCGACAAGTGGTCACCGGGGAGCACCTCGAGGTGGCCAATTTCAAGATGGAAGGAATATATTAATTTACATATATGTAATGTTTACTTTTTTTATATTAATATATAATTTATTTTTTTTAAATGTGCTTTTTTTTATATTTACTATATAAAGACTTATTATATTGGCCAGTATTTAAATTTTTTTTTGTTGTACCGTTGTGGATTTTCATTTAGTTTTCGTTTCTTAGCTTTGATCTTTTCAAATATTTTTTTCCTAGCCTTTCTGGAACTAAACGAACATTTCTTTATATATGTTATATCATATATTAAACATACATATCATATATTATACATACATAAGTATGTTTAATATATGGTTATATATACACATATTAAATTAGATCGGCAAAGGATCAGGACCCGCTCGAAAATCATGGTATATACAAAATACCATGTAATGAATGCGATAAAATTTACGTGGGACAAACAGGAAGACGAATCTTTTCTAGAATTAAATAACACATTTTGGCGATAAAAATAAATAAAAAAACAAACACGTTGGCTTAACACGTTCAAGATACAGGACACTCTATAGATTTCGATACACACTTGTGATAAATTATACCCTAGAGTAATAATGGAAGCCATAGAAATAGAAAAAAACTCTAATATTTCTATGAACAAAAGAGACGACAGTATAAGACTTCCTAAAGCTTGGTTACCTGTAATCAAATTACAACCAAAAGAACAAACTCTTCCATATAAAAACACCTAAAAAACGAACTACATAACACATTAAAAAACGCTGTGCTCGTTGCTATAGTTTTATAATCTTGACATGTAAACAGTTTTGTTCACAGAATTATTATTATTTTTTGTATTTACATAACTCGTAAATTGTCCATTAATTTCCATAGATACCTATATTTTCAATATTAATTGAAATAAAATTTATTTTATTTTTAAGAAATAAGAATTTAAGGGTAGTTCCTGATAGTGTATTGTTTTAAATTTACCGGTGTAGAAAGATCAAATGTCGGCCTTTTATATTACGAAAGGATGGCAAAAAAATTCCACTGAATTTTTAGATACGATGTTTTAAAAAGTGTATATTTTTTAAATTTAGGGTAGCTACATCCGTAGGGGTGAATTGTGGTACACAAAATTTTCACAAAAATCTTCAAATAAGAGCATTAATTGATTTCTTATAAAATCACACTTAAATTTAATATTCTACCCTACTATTTGGGGCGGTTTAGTATTTAAGGGTTGATGCCTACCCTTATAATTTATTTGTGTTTTTAACATACAGTACCGTTGTATATACAGTTTACTACCTATTTTGTAAATTTCAAAAATTTATCTTTACCTACGTTGTTCGAATTAATTGTAATACACAGGAGGTTGAATATTAAAGGGTAGAAAAGTGGTTGAAAATTACTGGATTTTATTGAAATTGTAAATTTATATTTATTGTGATTATTTCTAACAACCCTTGAAGATTTAAAAAATTTCTTTCATATTTTCCTATATTTCTAATAACCTAAATTTAGGGGATGATAACAGGTGGTAAATAGAATTAAATATTGATTTAAAAAAATAATTTATACCTATAGGGTTCAAATAAGTTCTACGTATAAAAATTAACCCGTTGAGGACACATGGGGTCCAACGGAACCCAGACAAATTTCAGTACAATTTTAAATCTACAAAGACCCTTAGGGATTAGATATATAGCTCCATCTGTTGTTGTTTGAAGTCTCCACAACAAGTTTTGACACGTTACGAAGGCCTTTTTAGCATTAGTCATCCTGCAGAGCCATATTAGTGCGGACGTATTTTTGTGTGGGGTTCTGTAGACCCCGTGTGGCCTTACTGTGGCAAAGTCTTTAAAAAATTCAAATTTTTTTTTATCGTTGATTAGTGTTATATTGTTTCTGTAAACGTAAGTATTCATACATGAATTGAATTTTTTTTCCAGCAATAAATAATGGTTATTAATTAAATATATATATGTGTGTATATATAGATGCCTTATAATCTTCGACCTCGAACTATCGCCAGCCGTCTAATGGAAGAAAATGAAGATGGTGGAAGTAATGATGACAATGGATCAGAGTCAGAAGACCACGTTTCGAATGTGTCTGAATATTTAGATACGCTAAGTGAAGATAACGATACAGATGCAAACGATGACATGCAGAGTGATTGCCGGTACAGCAATGAAATTATTCGAAAGAGTTTGCGCGGCGCTATTGCTACAATTCTAAATAAATCTCCGCCAGCTGATGGTGTAGAACAAGTAAAGCTGCCTACTAAAAAAAGATGTGGACTTTGTCCACGATCAAAAGATCGAAAAACTAGCATACAATGTCCTGCCTGCGAACAGCCCATGTGCAACGATCATCGTATGTACTTATGTACCGACTGTGGTGGTCTCGAATGATTTGATTAATTTTTCTTAAAAATATTTACATATTTATGTTATATTTGATACAATAAATAATTTTTCCATTAAAAAAATTTATGCTTTTACATTTTTCTGCATGTTTAGTTGTACTATTTCTTTATTACAAGAATGACCGAAATCGTGACTTCAAACTTCAAAATAAATATACTTTTTTCAGACTTCATCGGAAATTTATTTTTTTTTCGAAAAAATATTGTTTTTTGAACAAAACGCCGTCGGATTTTTTTTGATATTTTGAAAATTAAAATTTCTAATACTATTTTTATAAAAAAATTTCAATTTCGTGAGTTTTTTTTTCTTAACAATTTTTTAGTATTTTAAAATCATAAAAAGATTAAAACAATCGTAAGATTATTTAGAGAGAATATAAAATTAAAGTTTCGCACCGGTTTTAAGTCGATACATAGCGTAGAACACAAATGAGAACTGTTTTCCTGCGTGGGGTCCGCTGGACCCCGTGTGTCCTCAACGTTATTTTTTCGATGTGTGTCCTCAACGGGTTAATGTGAATTTTATCATTATCTTGGAATAAACAGTTTTTAAACTTTTATTTCAATACTTGAAATTGCCACTTTCCATTTTTCACCCCTCCAAGGGTTGTACACCCGCTATCGATGCACGCACAAAGTTTTTACTCTTTGGGCTTTGAAACAACACCACACTAATGATTTTTATGAATTTTCATATTAATATGACAATTTTTACCAAAACTGTGATACATTGAAAAAGTGTGCCACTAATTGTGACAAGCAGTGTATTTTTTGGTACCTGATGATAGTAGTAACGGTCCGAAACGTTGTCCAGAAATAGAAATAAATAAACACAGTACATACCGGAAAGTTGATTTAACATATTTACTGTCAATATGTTTTTATTTTTTATACATACATGAAATGTACTGTATAAATAAAGTATAGTGAGAACTCGAGATTTTAACGGAATTACACGTATTGAGGGTCCCTGAACCACGTACGACCATTATCTCAATGACGTCTGTGTGTCTGTGAACGCTCTACAGCCAAAACGGTAAGACTTACAGACATGAAATTTCAAACTTAAGGTTCTTGTAGGTCTAGAGTATACAAGAACCTTAAGTTTGAAATTTCATGTCTGTAAGTCTTACCGTTTGTGCACCTCCTATTTTTGAAAACCATCACTTAATCGGAAACGGATGTTTACTGATGTCAATTTCTGAATTTTTCGAATTATTTTTGAAACGGTGCGGAGTAGAAAAAAATGTTTTAGATTAAAGTTATAGAAAATGCTCTTATCTATAATTTATGTTCTGTTCATTTTTCTCCTCAAAAATAATCGATTTTCTTAAAATTTTTTGAATTTTTCGAATTATTTTTAAACGGTACGTATTAGAAAAAAATGTGTTATATACAAATTATAGATAATATTATTATCTATAATTTATGCCCTATTATTTTTTTTTATCTTTTTTAAATTAACCAAAAAATAATAATTTTAGTTTTTATTTAAAATTAATTTTATTAATATGTTTGAATAATCTAGTTACCTATGAAATTAAAATAATTTTTTGTTACAACTGTCAATTAAATATATAAAACGTGTTGAACTGTTGAAATATCAAACAAATAAGAAACCATTGACAAAACAACACTTTTTTAAAGAGAAAAACTATTATAACGATTTATAGTAAAAACGTTTGAAATAAAATCACAGAATAGAATTAAAGTATATCTCGAACATCAACAAAAACAACAATTAATGTAATGTAGTTAATTATATTCAATTTCTTAGCAGTAAGTGTTAACTTATGTAATTTTTTCTGTATCATGATGTATAAAAAAGTCTCGTGCCGACCAGGGCAGTTTATTTTTTTTGCAAACCCGATTGTGGGGTTAGTCGCCGCAGTGCTGTAGAGGGAACTACAGCTAAAAGAAAAGAACGAGTTCACCTCCATCACACGTGTGGGTTTTGGCCCCCATTGCCCAAGAAAGGACCAAATGGCGTCCAATAATGTAAATAAATGTATAGTGTAAATAGTATAAATAAAACCTGTAAATAAAAAAAAGAATAGAAAATCGCGTTGTGGTCACTCAAAACCTGGATCACCCTCACTTCCACTGAGCTAGAGGCACCCCAGGCGGAAATACAGCCGGGAGACGTGACAGTTTTCACATCGAAGTACACACGATTTTAACCCCAGAGTTAGCGCGCTATGAGTCTATGAGCATTTTGCCGCCTTCGAAATTATTTTTTCAATTGTTCGCTCGTCAAAGTTAAACTTCCCAGTACCTGCCTCTTTTCTTTTTACCGCGAAAAAGTACTCTAGTACATTTCTGTAACAAAATGGTAAGTTGGCACACTTGTCAAATATACAGTGTGAAGCAACTGCATATACAGGGTGAGTCATTTTAATCAACGCAGTCAAATATCTCGAAAAGTAAGCGAAATTGAGAAAAATGTTTCAAACAAAAGTTGCTTGGTTTCAAGGGGGTCAAACAATGGTGACTTTGCGGTTGACCTTCAAACCATTTTCAAGGTCAAATCAAGGTCAACTTTGATTTTTTTTTGGGGTGCTTTTTAAAAGTAAGAAGCAAGAGGACTCACATTAAAAAAGCATCCCAAAGGAAACATACAACTACTACGTCCACTATAAGGTGCAACTTTTTTTCAGATATTTGAGTTCGTTGATAAATCTTACAGCGCCCTCCACCAAGAGAAGAAAGCATTTTAAAGAAAAAAATTTCCTACTAAAGATACTCATTTTTTTACATAGAATACGAATATGCAATAAAAAATATAGGTTTCCATTTAAAAAATCAAAGTTGACCTTGATTTGACCTTGAAAATGGTTTGAAGGTGAACCGCAAGGTCACCATTGTTTGACCCCCTTGAAACCAAGTAACTTTTGTTTGAAACATTTTACTCAATTTCGCTTACTTTTCGAGATATTTGACTGCGTTGATTAAAATGACTCACTCTGTATATTCGTATGCAAGATAAGAGTACGTAAGGTCCAATAAATATACTTACTGTATTAATAAATGTATTTGTATCAACTAATTAATAAAGTGTTATTATACGTGTGCGTATCAGGTTATACGTATCAGGTTACAACAATTTCCGTGTTCTTGAGTACATTGATCTACACAATAAGTACAATTTTATGCGAGTTCAGACTTAAACAAAACATTGAGTAAAGTATTCACTGCCTCCGCGCGCTTTCAAAGAATTTAGTTTTGATAGAATCACCAGCTGAACCGAAGAACAAATATTCTATTCACTTAAGCGTCGATTACATTGAGCGAGTTTACAAGCTACAAGCCAGCTTTTTTACAAGCTGCTTGTAAACTCGCTCAGTGTAATCATGTTCACTAGCTAACAAGCTGCTTGTAAACAATCTGCTACAAAAGTTGAAAGCCGGGCTACTTTACTCGCTAGCTAGTTGGCTTGTTAACTAGTAAACTAACCGTGTGTCATCATAGTAACTAGTTCGCTAGCTGCTAGTGTCTTGGTGATTCCTGGTTTCAGTATCTATAAAATGTCAACGGAACTTGTTAGCGCGGGAATCGTTATTTTAGTACATGCTATCAAAAAGGGGTTAAAAAGAAAAGAAAAGCAGAAATTGAAGCATAGAAAAGTGTGGGTAAAACCATGGATAGAAAAACGTGACAAATATGGTGCATCGATCAGTTTACTCAAAGAGCTGAAGGACGAAGATCCTTTGGCTTATCGAAATATTTTGAGACTAGATTGTACCCATTTTGATGATTTACTGCAGATGGTAGATGGAATGCTCAAAAAAACGATACGAAAATGAAAATAGCAATTCCAGTAACCACAAAATTGGAAATTACACTACGTTATCTAGCAACTGGTGATTCTTTCAAGTATCTGGAAAACCTGTTTCGAGTTCCAGAATCAACAATATCGAAATTTTTGACCTGAAGTCCTCTCAGTGATTGTTCGTGTCCTTCACCATTCATTGAGGTGAGTAAAAATTAATTTACTACGAATTAACAATATTTTTTTTTTGTAAGAATGTATTTATTTATTATTATTATTATGTAATTGACTTCATTGAACCATCCCAGTTTTGGCGAATAAACGTCTTCAGTTCCACAGCCACTTTTCTTGCTTTTTTCTATTTTTTGTAATTCTTGTCTGTAGACATCTTTAATTGATTTGATTCTTACTCCCAATTAACTGTTTTTCATTTAATTCGTTATAAAGGCGTTGGAAAATTTCTTCTTTTAATTTTTTGTTACAATAGTCTATATGTTTTAAATTCCATAACAAAGGGTACTGCTGGAAGATGTTAAGGAATTTTACAATATTATTAACGGTCCACTTCATTTCACCCAGAAAAGTTCAACAAATAAAAGAAGAAAAAAAAAACAATGTATAAATTCACAACACGTGTACTCGCTAGATAGTTGGCTACTGAGCGAGTGGAAAGTTTTGTGTGTCATCATCACTATCTTACAAGCTGGCTTGTTAGCTTTTAAATTCGCTTCGATGCAGCCGAAGATGATTTCGATCTTATAAGAATTCCAGAGAGTGATTCTAAGACAAAAGCAATCACATTAGCAAAACATTACCGCTATGTAAGCCATATTTCAAAGTTAATAGCGACCACCGATTCTTCTGAGACTATATCTTCAAATATAGGAGTTTGAGCTAAACATACACATGCATTTGACAAGTGCCGTAAGTTATGGGCAAAGGCGGGAAGGCCAGGAACAGTAGAAATCATAATGGAAGTTTTGTGTCACACCTTGAGCTATCCTGGCGTAACACGATGGAACTTGTATTTCGATTCAATATCGCAAATTATAAATGAAGAGACAAACAAAAAATTGACAACACTTCATCAAAAGTTGGGACTTCCTTACTTCAAGAAAAGCTAAATTCACTATTTAGAAGATTATTGTCAAGTAATGAAGCCGTTGACTATATGCAATGGCTATTGATATTATTATTATTATCTAGAACAGGGCTGGCCAACCCGGGGACCGCGACGCTCTTATATGCGGCCCGTGGTCACATATGAAGAAATTATGTTTTTATAATATTTATTTTAATTATCAGGTATTTCACAATGATTGAGGTTGGTTTTAATTTCCCGTTGTTTTCTTTAAAATATTGTTATATTTAATCATTTTAAGCTCGGACGACAATGCGCTCGCTTTGGCTGTTTTTTACCTTGTCCACAAGAGGAAAACGCGTAAAGAAGAAACGTGATATGTGGTGTAAAGAGTGGTTAATAAAAAAAAACCTATTCCCACGAAACGTATTTGAACCTTTTGTCACTCGTAATCAAGGTTATTAAACTATACAGGTTGCCTCATAACGAAGCATTTGGGCAAGGGGACTGAGCAGGAGAGGAGTGTGTGTGACGTCACTGGCCGTCCAAATGTCAAATTGAAAATTTGAATTAATAGATCTAGTGCTTTGTTTTTTGCAATTAATATTTGTCAAATAAAAATCAAAATGATTAAAATATTCAGGTAAGTTTACGTTTATATGTACATATTAATATAATTATATATAAAAATACAATATTGTTTCAAATGGATTATTATAATATAGGTATTAATTATATTAGTATTAAAAAATAATAATATTCACATATTTTTTACAGATTTTTACTAAAAATAAAATTCCAGGCAGTATATGCTAATAAAAGTGTGTTAATTTGGCCCCTTTATATATAAGCTGTCTTGAAGATAAACATATCGAAATAAAGACCGCAATAGACGTCATTAGGGACCAATCTAAAAGTAACAGTAGATATTTGAATAATTTACATAGGTATTATTGTTATTAATATTGTAATAAAAATCGAATTATTTTTAAGTAATTTGCAGTTTTCAATTATCATCACTTTGGTTTGTAAAGGATCTGTGTTCGAATAGAGATGTAACTAATATGAAGATTAACATAAATTGAAACATTAATATGTACCTACTTCAAAAAATATTTATTTTAAAATTTGATAAATATACTTTTATAAATGTATTTAAAAAAAAAATTTACGACGGATATGTGTTTCAAAAATGGTGTGCATGTTACCTAATCTATAACTTCTACGCGCTGAACAAACACACTCAAGCAGGTTTACATTATTTTTATGTTTTCAGAAATAATTGAAGAACTGGAAAGAATACATTAGGTTCTCAAGATAACAAATAAAAACTGTATTTGTGCATATATTTTTATTTTATATTAATTAATTATGGCATAAATAATGATGTATTTTATTAATTAATGTCATGGTAGATTTAATTATTAAAATTTTTAAGATAATCTGTCATCTGTGAAAAATATATGACAAGATTTGACTCTAACAAAGCAATTTAATAAAAGTTTGCCAATAATATATAATTTATTAATTTTCTGTTTATAAAATGTATATTTTAATTTTAAATATATTATGTTAATAAATAATTTTAACACATTTTATTCTTTATTTCAATAATCCTCATTTTAGATTTTTTAATAAGTTATGTCTTATGTGACGATATATTTTATTTATTAATTAACTGTATCTTTCGTATAGAATAATAAATTTAAATTTCGCGCATAATTAAATACCACGTATATAGTTTCCATGGACTTTGACGGCTGGCTACGTCACTGGCCGTCAACCAATAGCGTGAAACTACTCTATATGAGACAACCTGTATAGTTTACTAACCTTGACTCGTAATAACTTTAATTTAAAAAAAGGATATAACCGTGAGAGAAGCTTTAACCCCTCACGAAAGATTAATAGCAACATTGCGATTTCTTGCGACCAGGAGGAGTTATGAAGACCTGAAATATTCAACTATCCTTATAATCTTACGACTGACATTTGCTTGTACAAACTTGCACGTCTTTGGTGTACACGTTTAGTTTTGCTTGTGCAAGCGCGTCTTGTTCAAGCTTGCATGATTCAAATTCAGTCAATCTTCAAGCGGCTTGTACAATTAAAATACTTGCGCAAAATTATCCTACAAACACTACAGACTGCTTGTACAAAAAGATGGATTGTGAATGCTTATCAAGCTTGCAGTTATGTGTAGCCATCTTAACACTGAGATGGAAGCCGTTCAGGATGAGAGTAGCAACATCCGACGGCTCAAAAAAAACAAGTCTCACGAGCTAATGGCTTGAATACGTACGGGTGTGTTACTTAATGCTACTCCTTAACACGTGATCTGTAAAAATAAAAAAAAACAAATCTTTGTTCGATCTGCTGGATTGGTTAAGATCACTAGTGTTTTTAGTGGGTTAAAGCCCCACACTATACCAGCTTCTTTTGCACCTCATAAATGTTACAAATCTAGACTACTGATAGATAGTAAGCTATGGAGATAATATGTAAATAATTAATTATAAATTAATGATGTATCAAGGTACTTTTAATTGTGTAGTGTTTTCTATTTTAAAGATATTTTTTTATGTTATCGTGATTTTAAAGTATTACCGTAAAGTGCGCCAACTATGTGCCACTTTTTGAGGTTTTTTAAGCATATCTTCCTTATTTATTGAGATAATTGGATGGGCATTTTACCCAGCATAACTATACATCTCAGGAATATAATCCTGTTACTGAAAAAAATCCAGGTAGCATGGGAAGGGGGGGAGAATTTTTTTCGTGTAGCAGAAAGTTGTATACATAAGTGCGCCAACTTTGTGCCATTCTCTTTTCTCATCTAAAATGCGTGTTAAACTTGCGCTGGCTCAATGTCGTCACACTCTAGTTATTCACGATTCAAAAGAGTATAAAAAAAAGTTTTAATTAATTTTCCCAAGTTATTGGTGAAATAAAAAAATTCACTTGAACATCAAAATTTTATTAATCTGTATACAGAACTGTAATAACTGTCTTACAACGTATCTAATTTATGAATAATTCAAGAAAGTTGTTTAATTGATATAATTAAACCAAATTATAATATTGAGTAATTTGGACAGGCCCGTATTAACGAAAATTTTGAAATGATCTTATCAAAAATATATAAGAAAGAAAAGAAAAATTAATGATAGATACGAGTATTTACAATTTCGTATAATAAAAAGTAAAAAATATATCAAAATTTAATATTTAATCCCCCGTTACATATAAAGGGTTGTGATTTATATCATTCGATCCGGCGGAAAAAATACTACAAGAGAGGGGGGTTTTAGGGGGGGAAACAACCCCCTATCTCGTATAGGAACCGAGATATTTACGATTTTGTATAATGAATAAAAATAATAAAAATATTATAATTTAATATTTCATCCCTTGTTACATATAAAGAGTTGTGATAAGAATCATGCGATCCGGCGGAAAAAATACTACGGAGAGGGGGTTTTTTTGGGGAAAACGACCCCTTGCATAGAAACCGAGATATTTACAATTTTGTATAATGAATAAAAATCATATTCATTTTCATACAATTTTTACTCGAAAATATTAACTATAAATTCTCCCTAATACGTGCCTGACCTAATTATTTAAGATTAAATTTTAGTTTAATTAGTTAACATCAATATCAAAACTGTCGTTGTTTAACATATGTATGTACGAGAACCTACTCATTATCATACAATTTTTATTAAAAAAAAAATTATATTTATTTATAGAAACATACAACGGCCCTGTCCTAATTATTAATGTAATATATTTATTAATTATTATATATTTATAGCATCTAATTTATATTGTTTTACGACTCTTTTATTTGCGGACTTTGGTAAATTTATTTAATAAAGAGGTAGTTGTTTTCATTAATTAGTAATATGAGTTCATGAGAATTACAAAAAAGAAGCCCATCAATCCCCCCCCCCCAAAAAAAACAGTATACTTTGCTCTTAATGTGTACAAGACTGGTGCCAGTACCTTAGTCCAAAAAAAACAACGAAAACTATTGAAATAATACGGATTCAGTGATGAGAACAAATGGCACAAAGTTGTCACACGTTTCTCTCATTTTTTGAAAACCTTAGTACTACAAGAAAATACAACAACTTGAGAAATCGCCGATTCGGCTATTTCACCTTTAATAGTATAGGAATAGAATCATAAACTTACAATGAATCAAAAAAAATCCGAAATATGTATTCCAGAGGAGACTTCCCCGAAGATTTGGAAAACTGGAAAAACAACACTATCACCAAAATATTTTTCGTATTCACAAGATACGAGTGATAAGGTTTGGAATGTGGAAGTTCACTTCTCGCATGTCAGAGCTGTCCTACGTATTTTTTTTGGAAGCTTTATCTCAACAACCTATTCCGCTAGTTCTTTCTGTCCGAAATCAGCAGTGGCACATAGTTGGGTCACTGGCACAAAGTTGGTGCACTTTACGGTATATTTGAATTTATATTCAAGTGTTTTTAGTGTTCTGAATAATATTTAAGTTGATAATACTGCAAGGTTAGTGAAGTGTAACATATAAGATTCAAGATGGCTATGATAGAAACAATATAGTTTATATAAAATTAATAAAATAAATACATAGTTCTGTGAATCAACATGTATTGATTGTTATATCTTTATGTAAATTGCTCTACAACTATATTTGTAAACTAATCTTAAACTAATAATTAATGTTAACATTTAAATGGCATTGAAAAAAAAAATTGTTGTTTCGTCTGTTAGGGTCAATGCAATAATAACTTAAATATTCCTGGTTTGTACTAGCATACAGACCTACATTTTTAAATTAGTAACAGATTTTATATCATATACATTTGTTAATGTAATGAATAGTGTTGCTGCATAGTAGTAGCAGATGTATTTCCATAGGTTAAAAATGTACAATGTAGTTCTGTGAGTTTAACATATTTATCAAACTAATATGCCAAAATAAACAAAACCAATTATAACAAATTATACTTTACTTACATAAATGCGATATACCGGGTGGACCATTTTTTAACCTTTAATGGAAAATAACTCGACCGGTAAGCGAAATAATAAAAAAAGTTTTATACAAAAGTTGTTGGGCAAGGAGGGGGACGTACGACCATGACCTTGAATTTGACCTTGACCGTAGGGGTTATTTGAAGGCTAACTATAATTTTTTAAATGGAAATGCCTATTTTCGACCCCGGATTCGGAAAGAACGGGAAATTCTACAATAGGATATGTATATTGATAAGTTCAAATGTCATGTTTTGAGGTCGTTTCAAGGTCAAAAGGAACTTGTACGTGTATTCATGCGAAAATCGTATCTGTATACGGGGAATTCTAAACGTTGGCGTTGGAAACAGAATAAAGTGTAATTTTGATAGGAAAACAATTGAATTTTCCATGGGGGCGTGATAAAACTAAAAGGGGCGCGTGAACATAATTATAATTATTTAGTTATACTATGTTATTTAATGATAAAATCATAACAAATTGTGCTATTATAAAGTTAAATTTAAGATTAACCTAAAATTAATTTCAAACTGACAGTTCATCCATCAGTTAAAAGTTAATCTTAAGATTAACTCATAATTTTTACTGGACATTGAGAAACAAGTTTTTAGTTTAAACTCTAGTTTAACTAGGACATGGAGTTTAAACTCATATTGAGAAACTGGGCCTAACAGGAATATGGCTCTAATGATGCGTATCATATAAGAAAAAACATTTGCCAAGTAAATGCACAGGGCTTCCTCGTGCTAAATTCACCAAAGGTAGTTAATTATTCAACAATTTAAATAAAAACCGATAATGTTGAGATAAATTGCCTGGAATTGCTTAACCATTTAATTTTTATACAATTTTACTAAAAAATATTAGTTCGAAATTTTTCTCAAGACACACTTGATTATTTTTGCTTCCTCGCAATATCGAAGATACGAGAAACTATGTGATCGTTTCAGATTGAGACAAAAAAAAAGTTCTCCAATTTCAAAATTTTAAATTGATTTATCCGTTTCACGTCCAGACAAACATTTTTCGTTCCGTGTCTGTCTGTCTGTCCGTCCGTCTGTCCCCTGAATCCTTGTCACACGCATAACTCATGAACCACTGAACCGATATTATTGAAACTTGGTCGGATGGTTGGGTTTGGTTTGAGGACGGTCCCATTTCAAAATCATCAAAATCGTGTGTAAGGGGGAGGGGTGACACCCCAAAATATTTCTTTTTTCAAGATATCTCAAGAACGACACGTGTTACGAGAAAATTTTATAGTATATTTTTTGTAGAGCATTAAATTTCCTATAATATGGGTCTACTACGTTTGTTGTAAAATGTTCCCTTACAAATATTTATCTCAATTTATTTTAAAAATTCGTGTTATGTTTTTCTAAATTGATATTTGATTGGATATATTAAATGTCATTTTGACGTTTTAATGTCATTTTGGCGTTTTAAATGTCACTTTGACGATTTAAATGTCATTTTGACATTTGCATAAATTTAGATTTAGATTGAAATTGTCAAAAAATTAAAAATATATGAAAAATTTAAGAAAAATTTCGAACTAAGATTTTTTAGTGAAATTTGTATAAAAATTCAATGGTTAACCAATTTATCTGAACACTATCGGTTTTAGTGAATTTAGCACGAGGAAGCACTGTGCATTTACTTGGCAGATGTTTTTCGTATATTTTTAATTTTTTGACATGTCAATTCAGAAAAACAAAACACGAATTTTAAAAATAAATTGAGATAAATCTTTGTAAGGGAATATTTTACAACAAACGTTGTAGACCGATATCATAGGAAATTTAATGCTCTACCATCCGACAAAATATCAATAATATCGGTTCAGTGGTTCATGAGTTATGCGTGTGACAAGGATTCAGGGGACAGACGGACGGACACACGGACAGACAGACAGACAGACACGGAACGAAAAGTGTTTGTCTTGACGTGAAACGGATAAATCAATTTAAAATTTTGAAATCGGAGAACATTTTTTTTGTCTCTCTCTGAAACGATCACAATGCTTCTCGTATCTTCGATATTGCGAGGAAGCAAAAATTAAATAATATATTATTGTAAAATTCAAAATAATGTATATTATAAATAAGTATAGTATAAATAAATCGATAACTTTCTTAAAATGAAATTGCTTTTCATTGTTTTTACCTTTCTGTTAAAAAAATAATAATAAGCTATAGAAATTTTACTGAATCGGTAAGGATTTACTGATACAGAATTTTAAATTTTACCATGTCAGGCACAGCAATTTTTATAAAGCAATCACTGATAATTTTTACTTCTTACTTTAATAATTTTTATATGGACGTATAAATATTTTTTACTTTTATCGTCGATTGCGCACGCATTATAAGAGAGCACAGTAATTTTTCTAAGATTTTCTGTTTAAAAATTATCATGATTACTGATGTACTCTAAAATCAAATAATTTTTAAATTTCAGCAAATATCAACATTCAGGTATATTAAACACAAATACGAATATTGGAACATCCCCAATACGTATTGAATATTTTTAATTGTTATTTACTAAAGTTTCGGAATATATCACACATTTTACACGTGATGGAAAATCAAAAACATTGACTTATTACATAAATAATTAGCAATTAAAAAATATTTCTAATTTTTGATAACAAAAATTAATAAAATCTATTTATATCAACTATATTTAATTTTTGTCAACATAAACTAGAAATATCTCGTAATTATTTATGTAATTAGTTAACCCATTTGTTCCCGCGATCATTTATTTTTGTTAATATCAAATGAAATAATTGTATAAATTATTTGTAAACTTAATTTTATTGTGAAATTTTTTTTTTTCAAATTATAAAGTTATCGGGTAACCCCAAAAACATTGTACTCATTTGAGTACAACGGAATCTTATATGCAACTGTATTACATTACTGTGAATAAAATTTAATAAAACAGTCTCGTTCCAAACATAGGACTATGTCACATTTAAGGAACAATTCTTGAACCCAGGGGTAAATATCTTTAATTTTTGTTTGTTTCGCCACACAATAGGTATCAAATTGATAGTAATATATTGTAGAACTGCAAAATATTTCCAATCTTTATAGTCGAATCGGACAGGTTTCCCGCGTATAAATTGTTTAGATGAGTGATGGCCAAAATATTTTACCATGGTCTCATCATTCGCGAAAAACTCTTCATTGAAGAAATTCTGTCCTTCGTCAATATCATCTATTGCAGCATCTAAATTTCGATATGTTTTATGATAAAATGTATTTGTACTGATAGGTTTTGAATCCATAGTTGTTACACAGAAAAACAACAATTTTTTATTTGACTTAACCATAAAGACGAACTTATCTGAATTTTACCTTCAGTTCTTTTAAAATTTTTTTGGATGTTGACTCGAATTAATATTTTTTTATAGTAATTTCTCACATAATTCGCTCAGTTATACTGATTTTATTTTAAATCCATATTTCTTTTATAATAATACCGCTCTATCTTTGGCTGAAAAAAACATAAAACCTTGTTTCAACCATCGTATTGTTGAAACAACTGAAATTCAGTTGAAGCAGTTACAAAACGGCCAATCTCGCGGCGAAGTTGGCACCATATTTTTTTTTCTTTCAGTGTATATAACATGATATACCCATTGCACTCAAACAAGTAAATATATTTATTAGAAATATAATCTAGCTATATAATAATGATAATTACTTACCGAAGACCAAAATGTAGTAGTACCGACCAGCTCTGGTCAATATAATAGCAAAAAACTAAAATAAACTAGAGTAAACACAACGTTTTCTGGGCAAAAATAATAACAGATTTTTCAAACATGAAATGCGAAATTTATTGTCAATTTATAGCAACACAATTGATACAACAATCGATTGAAATCAAATTATTTCACATATATGTCACCAAAATTGATTTTGAGTTTTCTGTTCTTAAATGAGTACAACGGGTATAAAGGGGTTAAATGTGGTCGATATATTAATTTAAAAGATAATTTAAACCTGGTAAAAAAACAGCAAATATAAATATAGTGTAACTTAATTTATTTCTGCCAGTGTTTAATAAAATTGTAACTCAGCAATCATCATCATGTTGTCTCAAATACTTTTATTTTTGTTTATAACATTTTTTAACATTTATATCTGTTACTCTGACGTTGTCTTCAATGTAAGTATAAATATATTATTGTTATGCTTGGGCTACACCTGCCTGTAACGTGACGATTAATGTCTAGTTTGTCACTAAACGCAGGTATAGCCACGAATTAATACGCTAATTTAAAACGGCATTAATAAAGGCATTAGACGTTAGGCGATAACTCGGGTAGTTAACACATCAAAGGGACTTAACGCTTTATACAGTGTATTCCAAGTTGATTAAGCTATAGGAAAGTTACCACGGGGACAATTAGAAGTGTTGTGATAGCGCCTTTAATCGAATTTGATGCATTTAGAAATGCCGCTACAACATTTAATAAAATTGTCATTAGTATTTTGTTTTCAATTTTATATCTGTCAAAATCAGGGCTTCGAACCGTTAGTTTTTTCGTTTCGATTTTCGTTCCGGTTCGGGTAAAAAAAAATATTTTGGTTCAGTTCCGGTTTTCGTTCCGAAAAAAATAACGGTTTTCCGAGTGATTAATAAATAAAAATTTATTTGTACATACTAAAAATTTACTTTCTACCATAATTTAGAACATTTTATGGTACTTGTATGATAGTCAGAACGACAATTGAAGTGGGAAATAAGACAATTTAACGCGCGTATTTTAATATGTACTGAACCGAAAAAACGATATTTTTATTTCGGTTCGGTTCCGGTTTTCATTCCGGCAAAAAATAACGGTTTTTTCGGTTCAGTTTCGGTTCGAAGCCCAGAGTCAAATTCATGATAATTATCATAAAACATTTTAATCGTAGAATTTGTAACTCATTGGTGCAGCGCAAGTAATGGATTGAATTGTACTATTGTAATTTTATCTTGGATGTTTTATTTTTTAATTTTATGTTGTGTTTTATTCATTACTTTCTATAATACTCTTGTTTATGTTTATGCATTTATTTTTTTACACACAAATTAAATGATTGTATTTTTATTTCTAATTTACACTTACACATAAAATACATAAAAATAACTATATTTAATTTAAAAAATACATTAAGAGTAAATATAGTATAACAAAATGTTCTTTCAGTTCTTCTAAATTATTGAATATATTGTGAATCGGTTATAGTCAATGGTTCTTTGAAGTAAAGCTTGGATTTCAAACAGCTCGTTTCTTCGAAATTGCGATACATATTATGCCCTATAAAACATATTAATTTATTATCGTAACTTAATTTAATTTTATTCATTGTTATTTATTTTATTACCTAACCTAACTTAGAAATAACACCCAAATGTATCAATTTGCAATTTTTCTATAATCGTGTACTAGTTGATAATAATATCAGAATGAATAACAATAAATACATTTTCTGTTATTACTTAATAATTTTTGACAGATACAAAACTGAAAACAAAATTGACAATTTTATTAAATTTTGTGGCGGCATTTCAAAATGCACCAATGACACATCGTTAAACTTTACCAAAGGCTACTACAACACTTTTAATTTCTCAACTTGGAATACACAGTATATTATTGCGTTGTTGAGGCTACACTTGCATTATAAGAAGGGATTGAGATTTCCATTTTTGACACCATGGCGCCAGTATTACTGTATTTTGAATTTAGAACTATTGTTTGAATTTTTTGCAACAATTAAAATTTGATTTACCTATTTGTTAACATTCATTCAATTCATTGTGTATATTAAATTTGTATTTTATAGATTAATACAAAACCGAATGACTCCTTTTATCAAGATGATCCGCAGAATTCAGTCAATATACAAGTATATAATATAGTTTGTAACGAAGGTGAGTTTTTTTATAAACATAAATTATTTGTTTATAAATAAAGTAATGTTTCTTCAGCAGATAAGATAGTTGAGAAGGTGCTGAAATTCCGCGACGGTAATATTGTGGACACTGTCTTGAATGTAAGTATTTATTTCTTTATATCTTTTTACAGATGTTGAACAAATTAAAATAATAATAATCAATTTAAATTTTACAATTTAATCTAAATATTCACTGACAAGTAACACTACCCAACTGTAACTCACCGATTTGAATGAAACTTAACATACTTATTAAACACCGAAAAATATTAAATACGTGTTTTTTTGTTTCGGCTAAATACGCTTTTTAGGGGTAGAAATCACCCCTCAACCACTGGAGGTGGAAACAGTTATGGCTAATTATTTTCTGAAAAAAGTGCTTAGGACCAAAGTTGTAGAGTTCAAAGTGATGCACTTGAAGTCGATTTTCAAGGTGAATTAAATTTGGAAATAATTAGCCGTTGCTGGATTTTGACCATATCCTGTATCTATAATCTGTAATTTTATGCGTTGACTCTAAATCTGTCTTCAGAATTGATTTTTTGCGTTAGTTTCCTAAAAAAAATGAAAAAAAATAATAACGTAATGGGAAAATAGGCGCAAAGGCTGTAGCCGGGTAGCAATGTAAAATCTTGCCTTAATTAGTTGGATCAATAAACAATTTTAAATTGCAGAGACTTGTTTTATTTATAAACCACCAACGTTCTGACTATAAAATTGTACACTTTATTGATTCTCGAGATGAAAGGTAAATTACTCCCTTTGAAAAACATGAAATGATTTTCAAATGACCTTGAAAATCGACTTCAAGGTCGCCATCAAGTGCATCACTTTTAACTCTACAACTTTGGTCTTAAGCACTTTTTTCAGAAAATATATCGTTTCAGAAATAATTAGCCATAACTGTTTCCACCTCCAGTGGTTGAGGGGTGATTTCTACCCCTAAAAAGCGTATTTAGCCGAAACAAAAAAACACGTATTTAATATTTTTCGGTGTTTAATAAGTATGTTAAGTTTCATTCAAATCGGTGAGTTACAGTTGGGTAGTGTTACTTGTCAGTGGCGGCGCAATTTGATGTTGGCAAAATGAATTTGCGAGGCCCCCTGATGACGCGAGAGGACGGGTTTTATAGAAAACAAATTTTTTGATTGAAAAAAAAAGAAGTTTTATAAATTGTGTACATTTATTTACATTATTTGTAATATACAAAATAGAAAATATTAAATTTTGCTTAATTTTTATTTTATTACATAAAAAAAATGCAAACATCGATGTTTGCAATTTTTGGAGATCTCCATTGTAAATATAAGTAAAACTTAACAGTAAAAAATTAAAGAAACATAAATTTCCTGCTTTTAGCCTTACTGAAGAACTGTATCTTAATTCAGTTTAGATGTTATAAGGCACTGGCACCGCTATAAGGTCGGCCGTTTTAAGAGCAAAATATACCTACTGTTTTTTTGTGATTTATGGGCCTGTTTTTCGTAATTTCCATATGAACTCATATTATTAATTAAACAAGTATCTCATTATTAAATCAATTTAATTACCAAAATCCACAAATATGGTGTGTTTTTAAATTATAGCCCTTTATTTTGTTTATGTTTTTTCTCCAGTAATGGATAAAGTAAAACCAATAATGAGCATCCAATGATGGACAATTTCTAATGATTACAAAATGATAAGTACTACGACACAAAAGTTATAAAATAAAAAATCGTAAAATTGTAAATAATGTATAGCAGATGTTATGAAAATATAATAATTAGTAAATAGATCACACTAATAATTAGTTTAAATGTCCACCATTATGATACTCATTGGCCGATTATCATCAAATTAAGCTGTTTTACAGTTAAGTGTCTAGTAATCAAACATCAACAATTTTACTTCCATGTTCTGAAAGAAATGGAAGTATTGTAATACCATCGAAAATTCGTGTCCGAGAAAATGACAAATTCTGATTGTACTAACTTCAAAACTTAAAGAAAAGTTAATTTCCGCATGGCGGCTGTGCGTGTTTCTGTGTGTCCGTGTGTCTGTGCGGATGTAGAATTTTCTTTCGTTCACGATAACTACTGTAAAAATGCACCGATCTGAATTATTTTTGGGGAAAATGTTTGTCTCAGTGAGTACTCCAGACCTATTGATTTTGGTGCTAATCGGATCAAGGGTTTTGGAAATATTCGAAATTTTGTAACTTTTTTCGTCTTAAAAGTGAACATTGCGAGTATTATCTTACTAATTTTGATAAGATTTGGTACATTTGCAGTTCAATTGAATCTAAGGGACATTTATTATTTGTACGTGCCTAAACAGCCATTAAAGGGGTGAAAAACACACTTAAAATTTGAATTTTAAATACTAATATGTCATTAATTCATGTTGCCTTGGAAACAAATGCAACTAAATTCAAATTGTCAAATTAGTTTTTCTACGTATGTGTTTTATGTTTTTGACATTAGAAAACAAATATTTATATACAAATGGCAAAAAGAGCTGTAACCGTTGTAAGTATTTATGTTTTTTTAATGTATTACGATATGTATATTCATAGTAGTAGGTTATATAAATAAAATATTTTAAAAAAATGTATATTTAAAAATTATTTAAAAAGATAGAAAGAACATGGAAGTCATGCATGGTTCTCCATACCGACATTTAATTTCGTACATTTAAACAAGAATCTAATACTGGGGTATGATCCAAGCCTGGTGCCAGTACCTTATATGCTTCAATAGATAAAACTTTTTTTAGAGCAAATGTGCTAAGTATTGCTAGATGCTTGCTAGTCGGTGGGTTTTATCGTTTTTGACGTGTAAATAGAGCTACCATCGCACAATCACCGACCTAGGACAAAAAGGTTTAAAAACCTGCTGCATGAATCTTCGAGGCGCGAGGCCGTAGGCGGTGACCCACGTCTTGCGCCGCTTCTGTATTCACTTATGCTAACAATAAGAAAATGTTTTCTTTCAATTTTAAATTTTTTTAAGGGTAATTCTTTTATAGAAGATGTAGTCCAGTAATTTTAGATATTATACACCCAATCTGGGAAAAAATAGCAGTTAGCTGAATTTTTGTATACACCTTCGTTACAGTGTTATAAATAACGTGTAAAAAGTCCCCAACGATATCGTGTCGGCGTTGCGAGATATTGAAGGTCTAACGTGACGAAAAACGGTTATTAGCGAATATATCGCTTCCTATGACTCGGAGGTCAATAGGGGTTATTATATAAATGGTGTATTATTAATTTCTTAAGAAAAAAGGTTCTTTCCATTTTTTTCAAAAAACAACCGTTCTCGTGGTAGAGCACGGAGAAAGTATGGCTATATATTTGCAAACGGTATGACGCACTCCTTGACAATTGACTATTTGCATATGACTATTTCTACGTGAAAATATTACAGGACAAAAATTAAAGAGTAGCAAATAATCTATTAGGTCTGTCTTTCGGATATATTAATAATTATATTATAAACAATTGTTAATTTTATTTGTATTTGATCTAAATTTTCTTGATTTCTAGTTGAGTAATTATGCGTGAATTTTTTTTAAACGTTTCATAATATTTTTTAGCGAAAATTATACATTCGTATAAATCTTTAATTGTTAAAAATTTTAGATTTTTAAATAGTGGTTTACATGACTCGGTTGATTTTGTTTTACATATAAATCTAAGACATCGTTTATTATTGTTATAACTATACTGACGTTTAATATTATAGAATAACACAGCACCAAATGATACATCAAACCAAGTGAACACAACTTCAGATCAGAATAAAGGTGAGTTTTTTTAATAAATCTAAATTATTCGTTATTTTTTTATAAATAACTAGCGCACTGGACCCGGTGTTATCCGGGTTAATATCCACAAAATCAACGTACCCTAAAATATTCAACATGCTCACCTGATATGCTACACCTAAATCTAACCTATCTATTAGTGAAAAGTGGAATAAAATCCGTTCAGTAGTTACTGAGAAAATCGTATAAAATTAAATTTTCAAACTCCCAGGACCCGTCTTAGAATTTGTATGAAAATCAAAAAATAAATAGGTTAGCAATAATCATAATCAATTTCGATATTTTATATTTCATGGAAGTGAAATGTTTCTTTATATTTCAATTTTCAATTAATATAGATATTTGAAGATATTTAATTGTTAACATATGTCAAAAATCATCCAATTGTTTGACAATATATTTTAAAGAGACGTGATCATAATAAAATATTGAAACCGTAAATTATAGAAATCTATATTCCATGGCTAGGTGGTACTATGTTTTTATATACCTAAATGACAGTTGTATGACATGGAAACAAAACACGATTTGATAAAGATTTTTTTAGTGTGTTGATATTTAATCTTAGGTTTTCATAAAATATTAATAGCCACGATACTGCACAGAAAAATTATCTAAATATTGGTGAAAACCGCATTGAAATCGGTTCAGTAATTCCCGAGTCTATAAACCTCAAACAAACAAACATTCATTTTTATTTATATAGAAGTAATGTTTTGTAATTATTTCTTCAACAGATAAGGAAGTTGAGAAAGTGAAAAAATTCGGTGATGATTACATTTTCTACCCTGGACTTGGTTATTACAAATACCACAAGAATGGGACCAATTGGAACAATGCAAATGACACCTGTGTAAAGGAGGGGGACCATTTAGCTTTGATCAATTCTCAAGCCGAGGCGTATTTGGTCCAAGGGATGATGAACATAAATTCTGCTGGTGGGGTACATCTAGGTTTCTATAGAATGTCCACGAATAGCGAATTTGTAACTGTTTTAGGTAAATAACCAAATACAGTGAACATTCTCAAAAACGATCAGCATTTCATGATATTAACGTTGTTTTTATTTGTAACCTAACTAGGTCAATTTTGAGAAGTTTCACTAAAGATTCGCTTGAAGTATAAATTAATATATAAAGATTTGAAATTCTCGAAAAAATATATCAATATAAAAAAATATTTGGTATTGTTTTTCAGGTGGTCGTTTGGCGGATTCTGGATTCAACAAATGGCTCTTAGGTACTCCCTATAGTCATAATGACTTCGATTGTGGAGCGATGCATTCGACTGGCACTCTTTATAATCATCCCTGCTCAAATAACCGCCCATACATCTGTGAAAAATAACTAAAATACATTTACTTATTTTTATTTTTAAAACTAATGCATTTCTGTATTATTACATTAAATAATAAATATATACAGGGTGTCCCAAGACTGTGTCAAAGTTCAATATTTCATTTATTATAACAAATGGAAGAAAACTTTAAATACAAAAGTTGTTAGGTTAGACAAGCCGCATATTTAAAAAATAGTTATATTTATATAGGGTGTCCCATAAGTGCGTTACAAATCAAAGTTATGTTTTTTTAAATACAATGCGTATATTTTTGATTGATAATCTAAAAGCATTTATTTTTCTGGATATTTTGATATAAGCATGTGTAGGTTTATACTGAGCGGTTTAGAAATTATGACCATTTTTGTAAGAAAATTGGGTTATTTTCAACACCTTGTAATTTTCTAATTACAACAAAAAAACTTTTGTTTTCTGCTAAAAATAATTTTGGCATATGCTCTATTATTGCGATATTACATCAAACATTTACAAAATTGTATTCTTTGTACAGGGTGTATCAAAACTCTGAACTTAACTTTTTTCAAAATTTTCAAATGGAACACCCTATATATTTTCACATTTTCGAATTGCCTGTTCAATTCTAAATACATTTTATAAACTATGTTCTATACCTAAATCCAGCCGTTAAAAAGTTTATTTGAAGATTTAATTGAATTTGAAATTGGTGGACATTTTGAACAAAAAAAATTAACTTTTGTGTATCATTTTGTTTATTTAATTTCTAGATTTTCATGTTGTTAAAGTTTGTAAGTTCTAGCAAATTGTTTTATGGATAATAATAAAGTTGTATTGTATTTATAAAACATGTTAAGATTTAAAAAATCTTCAAATAAACTTTTTAACGGCTGGATTTAGGTATAGAACATAGTTTATAAAATGTATTTAGAATTGAACAGGCAATTCGAAAATGTGAAAATATATAGGGTGTTCCATTTGAAAATTTTGAAAAAAGTTAAGTTCAGAGTTTTGATACACCCTGTACAAAGAATACAATTTTGTAAATGATTGATGTAATATCGCAATAATAGAGCATATGCCAAAATTATTTTTAGCAGAAAACAAAAGTTTTTTTGTTGTAATTAGAAAATTACAAGGTGTTGAAAATAACCCAATTTTCTTACAAAAATGGTCATAATTTCTAAACCGCTCAGTATAAACCTACACATGCTTATATCAAAATATCCAGAAAAATAAATGCTTTTAGATTATCAATCAAAAATATACGCATTGTATTTAAAAAAACATAACTTTGATTTGTAACGCACTTATGGGACACCCTATATAAATATAACTATTTTTTAAATATGCGGCTTGTCTAACCTAACAACTTTTGTATTTAAAGTTTTCTTCCATTTGTTATAATAAATGAAATATTGAACTTAGACACAGTCTTGGGACACCCTGTATCTTAATCTACGGATGTTCTTTACACACAAGTGTATAAAAAGATAGAAAACCTCTTTTACAATTTTAACAAAGGACCCCGCAGTTTTTGATAGGGAAATGGCTTTCAGTCAATCTCTTTGAAACCAATTGGAAATTATTCTCTAAATCATCCCGATTAAAAGTCTCAATGGTCGCAACCGCCTAAGTTCCCGAGGTCTCGCGCAAAGAGCTGTTTTGTACCTAAACATTTTGAACAAAAAAATTAATTTTTATGTATCGTTTTGTTTATTTAATTTTTAGATTTTTATGTTGTTAAAGTTTACAAGTTCTAGCAAATTGTTTTATGGATTATAATAAAGTTTTTATAAAACATGTTAAGGTATGTGTAGTGCCGTCAGCGCCAGCTACTAGCGATAGTATTAAAAATATTAAATTGTAAAATAAAAACAATAGAAAATTAGTTGTCATAAAAATATAACTTTGATTTGTAACACACTTATGGGACACCTTATATAAATGTAACTATTTTAAAAATATGCTGCTTGTCTAGCCTGACAACTTTTGTATTTAAAGTTTTCTTCCATTTGTTGTAATAAATTAAATATTGAACTTGGGAAATCCTGTACTATATCGATTTTTTTATTGCAGTATTAGGTACAAAACAGCTTTTTGCGCGAGACCTCGGGATCTTAGGCGGTTGCGACCATTGAGACTTTTAATCGGGATGATTTAGATGATATTTTCCAGTTGGTTTCAAAGAGATTGACTGAAAGCCATTTCCCTATCAAAAACTGCGGGGTCTTTTAAAATTTCATCAAAAAAAGTCACTTAACTTAATTATTATTATCATTATACTTAACCTTATATAAATTATACCTAACCTAACCTTAACCTCTATTCGTTATTTCTATTTTATATATTATATATATTATTTATATGTAAAAAAAAAAAAATTGACGTTTAAACAAACAAGTTTGTTTTTATTTATATTTAACGTTACTACTATTATATTATTATTTATATGTATATTTTATTTATTTTTTCCTTAATTAAACCTAATTTTACTGCACACGTGTCAATTTTATGTAAATAAATATTTACCGTTACAAAATAATTAATAAATATTTATTTCATTCTATAACCCTCAGTACTCTTCACAACATTAATTTTGACCACATTAATTACTTAATGTACGTTATAAACTATTTAATACAGGGACATTAATTATTTTCATGCATTTGATATAACATATACAATTTACCCCACTTTCCCCTAAACGCAACAACTTCTGACCTCGGGACTCATTGAATTCTTTATTGAGAAATACTATTGTGTATACATTTCCGAAATAAAATTTAATCTAATGATTATGTTTTAATTAAAATTATGTAATTTGCCTGTACTAAGATGGCAATAAAAAATAATAATACAACGAAACACTAATATACATATTTACACGTAACAGTTCTCGCTTAGAATTTAGAGCCAAAAAAAAGTCACTATTTATCGATAAAATAAAAATAATCCAAAGGAACAAAAAATTAAACACATTCACGACGATTGTGAGGAATAGGTAAAACATAAGATCCTCCTTTATTGTAGAGTTGGGCATTTTAGTTCATGACAGAGAGCGCTTCCTATAGTTCAGTGATCTTTAATGAACTAGTTCGTTCTTCTAGTTCTTTTAGTTCATAGAATTTTTTCCGGACGATACGATTACAATTTATTGATTTAGATATATTGGATTGTTGGAATTTAATTAGTAATTTTGTATTACTATTTTTTTTCATCAAACAATAGAAATGTAAACTGCTGCAATTTTAAATTCGTTATTAATTTATAGACAAGATCGATATTTTTAAAAGTATATATTTGCAATAATCTTTTTTTTTTTAAATCGAACCCTCGGTATATGGAAATTTTGAAATATTTTCAATGATACATTATTTATTGTATTGTAATTTAAGCAATATATTTCAATTTCACTAAAATCTGTGATATTCCTTTTTGTTGATTGTCATAAAATAATATAAAAATCACGTGCTTTTGACAGACATATTGCATTCTTTTGAACAAAAAAATTCAATATAATATATCTTTAGTAATATAAATTCAAAATTGGTAATAAAGTATTGAAAACGTAAATTATTAAACATAAAAATCGTACAATCTCATTTTTAGAACAGTGTATTTGAAGTGTATCGGGAACTATTGAACTAAAAGAGCGGAGCGCATACGAACTAGTTCGTCTAGTTCTCGTGTGGGAGCGCTCTTTTGAACTAGTTCGTTCGTGAACTACACAAGTCTACTTTATTGTCGATCAACTATTGTTTTAGTATCCATTACTAACTTGACGGACTGATACTGACTGACTGCTATCCGGCAACCCGAATCAAAATATCGGCTGTCCATGCCGTAATTTTGAAGTTATACAACCAAAGAGAAAACAATTTAAGCTGCATTTACACTATGTAGTAAAATCTGTTATATAACATTTGCTATATGTAGCACTGCTACATATAGCAAATGTTATATAGCAGATTTGTGTGTTATAAAACATTTGCTATATTTTTCAAATTGTACTCAAATGATGCTGTGTTACATGTAGCAAAAGTTATATAACATCCAGTCTGATTTAAGATGTCGAGGAGGAAAGACTTAATGCTAGCGGCAGCTATTACGATATTTTTGGCATGTCATAGAAGGAAACGTAGGTTTTGGGTTCGGCCGTTATTATTAGCTAGAGAAAAATACAGTGGAAGTGATTTGCTGAAAGACTTAAATGCAGATGACTTTGCATGACTTTTCCATTATGAAAGCTTTATTAAAAATGAAAAAACCGTTGTAGACATAGACACATAAGACATATAAATATCACCGCTTGAACTCGAATGATAGAAACTGCTACATGTAGCAGATGCTAGAGAACCAAAACTACTTGTAATACTTGCTACATATAGCAAAAGTTACATGTAGCATATTTTTCTTTGATCTTTACCTACTCTGGATGGAAAACATAAATCTTGCTATATGTAGCAGATTTTGCTATATGTAGCACCAAAAACTGCTACATGTAACATTTGACATTTTTCCGTTTTCGTACTTATAGCAAAAGTTATATAACATTTGTTATATAGCAGGTTTTGCTACATAGTGTAAACGCGGCTTTATTAACTTTCAAGCAGTCGCGCGGCGTCGAATCGACCGCACTTGATATATTATTGTTTATAATTTTAGTCGACAAATTCCAAAAAGTTTTTGCACATGAAATCGGACCTATATATTATGATAGAGGAGAATTCAGAGATTTGAGAACCGCTTTTGGATACTCTCCAGCACGTCAAGTTTTTTTTAAACTGAATTTTTGTAAATAAAGTTATTTTGACTATTCAGGTGCTAATACCTTTCCTTACAGAAACCGTTCCTGAACTGATATTTTTGTTTTCAAAACTGCGTTGAAAAGAAGAAGATATAGCTTTCCAATGCGCCATATAGCAGTCAAATCGATCTATTCGTTCTCGCCCTATGCTTACAACTATGTGCAATTTTATCGAAAAAAATTTGTTTTTTTTACATTTCGACCATTCATTTGTTTTATGAAAAAATGTTTATCACATAAAAATGTCCATTTTTATTAATGGATCTAATAGATGAGTCTTCCTAGAGTATTCCTGTTTAAATATTACCTTGTGCGATAAATAGAACCCAAGATATGTGCGATTTCAAATAAATAATCTGGGTATATTTGGTTTGTTATATTTGAGTTTACGACGCTGATCCATATGCTGTATGTACGTTGGCGTCGGAAACAATAAAAAGTTGTTGTTGAAAAACAACTGAATTTTTCAGTGTACATATAATTTTGATAAAGTGTAACATTCTTTTCTTTGCATTATTGTGAAGATTCATATTAACAAGGGTTCTTGTTTATATTTTACTTATTCATATTTTAATAAAAGTATAAATAAAATTTATGAAGAGTAATTTTTTATTGTCTACATTAGACTGGTCCGCTAAATCGAAGGGATCAATACTTGATTTAAAAGAGGACATAGATCGTCCATTCCTAATTGGTCGAAAGACTCATACATGGTCTTTCGAATCAAATAAAGAACCCTACAAGATATGACAATTAACGTGAGGCAACCGATTTTTGGGTTTTTTCATTTCAATGCATTTTATTAAGTATTATCAAAAATTTGTTATAATACATGTGTAAATGTTGTTTTGTGAATATTAATATATCATATTCTAATTGTTTTTTTTTTCATTTAAAGCCTTTATAGTCTGGTGTTGATGTTAAGTAACGATTTAAAAGTGTTTTTTCGGCCCTCTTCTTTTGTGCAATGCACGAGTGTCTCGGAGCAGTGACCAACAATACTCTCCAAGCATTTTGAGTACATAACATACAGCCCCTTATATCTTCGTGGAAACGTTCACCGTACTCATCTGAAAAATCACCCAAATTATCTGGGAAAAAATCAATGTGCGATTTGAGAAAATGCACTTTAAGCATCGAGTTGGATCCAATTGTGTGGAAAATTTTCAACATTATTTTCACTAGTTGTTTGTAATTTGGGCTTCTAACATTTACAAATATGAAAAATACAATTTCCAAATAGTCGCAAATTTGAAGATAATAGCCCTATTAATGGGCTTACAGAGCGGATTTACCAAGCATAACTGATTTTTATGCCTCTACGACAGTAAAGCACGTAACGAGCATTGGATGAGAGAAACATGGCCCTATATAAGTATACGCCAGGTGTTTTCAGTGTCAAATCCAGACCACTTGTTCCCAAAGAAAAAATAATTTTACCATCATTACACATTAATTTGAGTGCTATATGGCGCGTTGGAAAGCTATATCTTCTTTTCAACGCAGTTTTGAAAACAAAAATATCAATTCAGGAACGGTTTCTGTAAGGAAAGGTATGAGCACCTGAATAGTCAAAATGACTTTATTTACAAAAATTCAGTTTAAAAAAAAACCTGACGTGCTGGAGAGTATCTTAAATCTCTGAACTCTCCTCTATCATAATATATAGGTCCGATTTAATGTGCAAAACCTCTGTCGACTAGTGTAATTTGTCTATCGATGAGGAAATGGTGTCATATTTTGGACAACATAGTTGTAAGATGTACATCAAGAGATAATCAATTAGGTTTGGCTTCAAACTATGGTGCCTATGTAGTTCCAATGGTTACTGGTACAAATTGGGAGATGTTGATTTGCATGACAACGGAATATGTAACTACAGAATCAACGTTAAAGGGAAAAAGTGGTAGTGGCCCCTCTTTATAAATTTGATCGACAGTATTATTGTAAATTCCTGGAAAATTTACAATTTGGCAAACAAATAAAAAATGTCACAGTTAGAATTTAAGTCCTACATAGCAGTCACTCTTATGAAAATGGATGAACCAGCCATCGAAGATGATATTCAAGGCGAAGGTATAACGGAACCAAGTGACCAAGTAAAATTTCCTTCAAAACCAAAACATGGACGACCATCTAAATATGCATTACTCATGGAAATTCGATTTGATAATATCGGTCACGTGATAGTAGAGGAAGAAAATAAAGCAAGAAGAAGATGTAGACAATGCAAAAACAACACTATATACATGTGTACCAAGTACCTAGTGTATCTACACACAAACTGTTGAACTATTCCACACTAACAATAAGTACTAACAATAAGTTCTGTATTCCCAACGTTGCGTAAACGCAACATTTTGTTGTAAAAAAATAAAAGTATGTAATTTTTTTTAACTTCATAAACAGTTATTTGAGTATATGTTTAGTAATAAAATGCAATAAAAACATCGAATTAGTTTTATTTTTTAACCTTGGGAATTAATGGGTTTACCTCGCAAACAAAAATAAATTTAATTAAAATATAATATATAATCTATTTTTATAAACTCTATAATAGAATAGTTTAACACACATTTTCAAGCTTGGTCAGTTAGCGATTAAAAAAAACAAACAATATTGCTTGATTTATTTGAATTTTTATTCATTAAAGTTTTTCAGAATTGATTGTATTTGTTAGTACAATATTTTAGTTATAATATCTTGTCGATTACTAAACAAATTCTTACGTTAGTGTATGACAATGGAAGTAGAAGAAATCAACAAGTATTGTCAGAAAAAGTTGACGATATTTTACGAGTTTCATATCTTATTCCGCTCTGGACTGGTGTAATGATGCCACACTTTTAGTGGCGTAGGAATAGGGCCCGCAATGAAAAAAAACACATACGCAAAAAACTAATAATAAAATAAAAATTACACAAATAAATTAATAACAATCTTATTTAAGAAACACTTTTCAACAATCTTATTCTACGGCCTTGGGTGCACTTATTGTTAGTATAGAACATTCATGTACTGAAAATATTAATTTGGACAAAATAATTTCGGAGTTTTTTTATAAAACGACGTGGTTTATAGATAAATTAATAACAGTTTTTATTTAAACAGATGCTATTTTTTATTAATAATAAGAACATTGCACTAAATAGAAGTCTAGATAGATTTAATTTGAGATAAACTTTTTTTTAGTAGGGAACCCCCAAAAATATCTTGCGGGTCGACCCCCGTTCTATTAGCTATGCCACTGCACACTTTAGCTATGGAGAATCTTATTTTAATGACGTTAAGAATATAATACTTAGTCATACAAAACTGCCCTTACACATTGATGATTTTATTTTACACCAGTTGTCTTCAAACTTTGATGACTCACGGAACCCTTAGAACTATAAGGTTTTTTCGGTGAACCCCTTCCCACACTTAGAAAAATATATCTTAAAATAATATGCAAAGTAAATTATAAAATCAGAAAACTCACGCTGATAACTTCTTGGAATGCATTAATTTTCAAATATAACTAAATGTATCTATATTTTTAGTTAATAAACACTAGTCAACTAGTGTGAGTGCTTTATAATTTTTTTTTCAAAATTTTCTTTTGATTCGCGGAACCCCCAGAGAGGTACCGTGGAACCCTGGGATTTCGCGAAACACAGTTTGGAGATTACTGCTTTACACCATATAAAATCCATCGAGGGTTCCATGAAAATTGCTGAAAAATCAATGATAATGATAATCGTTATTTTAGTCAGTTTGTGATAGATTCTGAAATATCTGTAAGTCCAACGGAAATATCAGACCAGTCTCAAATAACTAAATATATTACACCTCTGAATGAATAAACCTATGTCTCGGAAATATTAGAGAAAAGTACTCCAGAAAAAAAATGAACCGGATCCGTTGGTTCTTCGTGACGAAGAAGAGAAAAAAAGTAAAGAAAAAGAAAGCGTATGTATATCTTATTTGTAATCTAATTCTGAATGGGTTCATGTCGATTTTTTGCAGTTAAAATCTATCTATAAAATACCTATTACCATCTTAAAAATCGGAAATACCCATTTATTACAGCCCATTAACATAAATGGTCAGAAAACAATACTAATGAATATTTGCGTCTTTGACTCTTTAATACAGATAATATGTACGGCTTAATGCGACAGTGACAACTACAAAGAATATAATATATCGAATGTACGTGAGATTTTGTTGTCAGCCTACATAGTAAAAAGTGGAGTGTCAGCCACAACAAATAAACAACGTGCAGAAATTCTCATTCCCCATTTCCCTTCAATAATGAGGACCATAAAGTAATCAGTTTCTTATAATTTTTTAATATTTGTATTTCCTTGTTTCAGAGAAAATTTATCCGACAAAAAAATATGTATCAAAAGTCTAGGGGTGTGCAGTGTGCATTTTATAGCCAAGCCATGCTATTTTTAAACAATAAATCACTTCAGTTTGCTTAGGTAATGATGCCTCTCCAAAGTATTGTTTATCTACAAAACAGTAATTTGTGCATCCTGTAAAGTGAGTGTTATTGAGATACGAGCTTGCGAAAGTTATCAGACGTTATGTTTTTTCTTCAGTAATGGATAAAGTAAAACCAGTTATGAGCACGCAGTGATGGACACTTGCTGTTGATTACAAAATGATAGGTACTACTGTTCAGTACCGATGTATCAAGTAGTTAGTTTTTTTTTTATATAATTTTTAGTTGACTTTGCCAATGTAGAAAAAGTGGTTAGATTGATTTTGTTTTTAAATAACAAGTGTGAAAATTTCAATATAAAAAATATAGTAAGCAAAATTTGTGTGTTATTATTGAACAGTATCCAAATAATTATTTTATTTAATATTGACTGATACATATACAAGTTTCTTCATCAAGTTGACTTTATAATCCAGCCAATATCGAAGGAAATTTTATATACCTACAATTAGTGTTATCATAGTGGTTACGAGATAACTGGTCCTAGGCATATCGCACAACTACAACACAAAATATATAAAAAAAGAATCGTGAAATTGGAAACAATGTAAAGCAGTTGCTATGATAATATAATTAATAAAAATAAATTATACTAATAATTTGTTTAAATGTCCACCATTTTAACACCTATTAGCCGATTGTCATCAAATCACGCTATAAGACAGTTAAATGTATATAGATTAATATTCAGAAATGGTAGTAATCAAATATCAACACATATTTCTAATTCAGTGCATTTAATTAAAAATTTGCCATTACTAGGGTTTTTGTCAAGACTGGTGCCACTACCTTATCTAAATGTTGATCTTTAATCACTTATTTTGAACAAATTAATTTGGCAGCCTATAAATTGAGGGTAGTACAGGAACAGATGAGACTGCAAGAATTAAAATTCAAACAAGATGATTCGACTAAATTGAATTTAATATATAAAGTAGAAATTGTCTACCCCTAAATAGTTGCTTAAAACGGACAATACATCGCATTCGACATGTCCAAATGAAAATCCTAATGTACGAGAAGTATTTATTAACAGGTTAAGGTTACAACTTCTTTTTATTTGATTCGGGGAAAATTTCTGACCGATTATTAATTTTTGGCATAAAACAAAATTTATCGCTTCTACCTCAAAAAAAAAATTGGGCAGTTTTATACTATCCACATCGTAAAAAACAATAAATCTTTTCCTCTAATTTATGCTTTGTTACCCAATAAAAGTCAATCAATACATGTAAAACTTTTGGAAAAAAAATTAAAGAGTTGAAGCAAATATAAACCCCACTAGTATATTGACATATTTGGAATGTACTGCTGTTAATGCTACAATTTCTATAGATAAAATAATCATATTGAAGGCTGGCACCGTGGTTTGCAGAAGTAGTCCACAAAAATCATCTTTCGAAATGGAAGTTTTTTTATTTTCTTAAATTAGGGCCGGTATTACATTATCAAAGAAATATAATCAAATTTCTTTGATCAATGAAAAATAAGTGTAATTAGTCAATTTTTAAATACTTTTGTTTATATTGTTTCTATGATCGCAGATACTGACAGTCTTCTATATTTGATCATTTTTTTGACATATTTCTTTGATAGTGTAATAGCGGCCTTAGAGCAGGATAAAAATGAGATCACGTACCAATAATTTTTGACGCAAACCTTCCACAAAGAAAATATTTAGATCAATGGGAAAGAATTGCTAAAATTGTTGAATACGAAACAACTGATCGTATGTAATTCTTAGAAGCGATTGCACTTAATATTACTTTTTAATTTTTCAACTTTATTCAAATTTATTATTCAGAAAAAGATTTTTTTTCAAAAAATTGAAAAATAAGTACCCAAAAAATAATAAAAAGTAAAAAAATAAAATAAATAAAAAATAATAATAATAAACCAGAATAAAAGGGATTAGAGTTTTAACACGTCTACGCCGTTAATCCCGGGTTAAAAGCGAGTAGTAAAATGTTTGTAATACTTCTTATGCGTCCATAATATTATGCATGTAAAAATGTATATGTATAAAAACTGGTCCAAAATTGTCGAAAGTGATCGTACGACCAACTTTTTTTGGGATGTATTGGTTATGTTATAGCAGGAAGGTGAGATCAAGGAAATAGGCAAGTGCCATATATGCTTCAAACTCTATTGAAAAAATATTAAGTGGTAATGCATATGCATGGGTTATAAGAGGCCACACATTACTCTGTTAAGGGCGGGGTAAGGTTTTAAAAAAAATTTATTTTGAATTTTTTTAACTGAATGCATAATATTTCAAGAATATTGTGTCTAAATTTCAAGTCGATTGGAGCAAAATTGACGAAGATATGAGTATTTTTATATCTGGCGGATTTTTATACCTACCCGAGCGCGCTATTGTTTTTTTTAGTGTTCAAAACTTTAAAGCGTTTTCCCCACAACTCACTTTTTCAAAGTCGGTGCCTCTCATAACGTCAAAACTACTGCACCGATCCTTTTGAAATTTTGAACACTATTTCTGTACATAATTTACGAGGTAACGCTGGAGAGTTTTTTTCAAATTTGTTAATAATTTTTATTTTACAATAACAAATTAGCCGATTTTTTCGCAAAAAATCGCGTTTTTCGCTTCAGTGTTCCAAAAAAGTGAAAAAATTAAATTTCGAAAAACCCTCCCAGCGTTACCTGGGGAAAACTATTATCTAACGAATGAACTTTGATTTTTTGATTTCGGATGATCCAGCAAAGTTATGAGGGGCACCGTAATTCTACTTTTTTCCGAGAGACGTCCAAATAATTGCTGCCATTGCCGTATTTTTTAATATTTCTTCGTGAAAATTATATACAACATTCTTCGAATGTCATTCTTTAATGTACAATTGGTTTTAATAAAGAGATTTTAACTGTGTCGTCACAAAAAATTCACAAAAACATGCCTTTTTTTTGTACGAATTAACCTTACCCCGCCCTTAAGCGTTACCAACAATTTCATTTATTGAATCTGTAACCATAATAAAATGTATTAGAATAATTAATAATACTTTTGAGATACTAAGCAGTAGAACATTCTGCCCAAGGATTAAAAAAAAAAAAAACAAAAAAAAGCTATACAAATACAACATTCATTCCGATAAAAAAATGTATAAATAATACCATTTCTTGCATTTTAAACACTTTTATAATAAAATCCTGAAGGCTTTATTGGTTTTATTATTTCTTTAAAAAGTACACTCTCTAACTCTATTGTACAATGATGTAGTAGCGACTAACAAATATTTCATATTCCTTCCAATTTAAAAATTAGCCAGGACGACTTGGAATAATAAAAAATAAAATATTGCTTGTAACAGCCGAGGTCCGTAAAGGAGGAATGGAAAATTGTATTCCAGTAGAACAAATTCTCAAAGTGATTTGTACCAGTAGGAATGTTATCTATTTCTCTCGAGTCTAGAGGAACAGATAAATATCACAACTCCAAATTCAGCTATTTTGGAATCTAATGAGAAAGAATTAGAAATAATTCATGTAGATCATAATTACAAATAAAAATAATCATATATGTATGTATATTGTATATAAATAATGAGAATATTCTTTTCATGGCGGCATTTCACATGGTGATACGAGACAAATATTTGTCATCTTTGTACAAGTATACCAATGTATAGATGGTCATATTGGTTAGTTTGCTATGTATTGCCAAACATGGCCAATACGCAAATATCAATCCATCGAAAGTCGGTTTTTGAACGCGCGTCAAAGGGTTTCAATACGCAAACATTTGACATAACCATCTTCACTTGGCGTGTTGTTTGACATTTTTTATAATTTTATTTAATAGATTGTTTAGATAAGGTTTATTAATCCATACTAATATTATAAATGCGAAAGTGTGTTTGTCTGTCTGTCGGTTTGTTACCTTTTCACGGCTAAACCGATCTTGATGAAATTTGACAGGGAGATAGCATGCACTCTGAGAAAGGACATAGGCTACTTCGAATCCCGAAAAACAACCCCTAAGGGGCTGCTGGTTTGTTTGCTAGATTCAATGCTGGTTTTCAAGCGTGTTTTGGCGCTGGATTGTTGTCATGGTTTCAATGTGTGTTGGTTTCACACGATACTTGATTTTGTAGATGGTTTTGATGCGTGCTAAGTGACAGTTCTAATATCAACATAATATTATAGTGGATATGGATTATGAAAATAAAAAAATCCTTTGGGTGAACAATATATAATTAACAGGATTGATCTTATGAGGCATGTTTAATAAAACTATGAATGGTTGTAATTAGTTTCATTCGATCCGGCGGAAAAAAATATCATGGGAATGGGGGTTTCGAAATCCACGCGAGCGAAGCATTTATAATATTAGTATGGATTAGAATTTTTTTTCTGTAATGAGTGATTTGTAGAAAAATATCGATAAATAAAAAACGATGTTATATATTTTGCTTTGTTTAAATAATGTTTGTTATTTGATTTAATGTATTGATTGTATTTGATTCTTAGAATATTTAAAATTTATTGCAAACAATAAACAAGTTTGAATTTAACGTGCTTTTTCCATTATTGGCATAAATTGGCAATCGTCAAGACTTGTGTACAGTTTGCTGTGGCAGTGTCGAAAGTTTGTTTTTTTCATATATTTTGAATAATCGAGGTCATTAATTATGTATTAAATTATTAAACTACACAATTTTCAATATTTCATTTCCCGTAAAAGATTTTTTTTAAAAGTATGTTTCATTATTTATATTATATTTTGTTATTTACAGTTTAATTTGTTGAATTTAATTTTACTTATTATACTATCAATTATGGATTGGACAAACGAAGCGATTTTAAGATTTCTGGAGCTTTACCACATGCAAGATTCTATCTGGAATCCAAAAAATAACCATAAAAATAGAACGATTTTATGGACAGTTTTTTGTGGTGCAAATTAAGTGTTCATTAATATTTAGGTAATTAAAACGTAAATAATTATAAAGAAAGAAATGTCATTTATGTGTTAATTCGTGTAAGTATAATTAATTACAAAGAAATAAATGTAATTATGAATTTCTCATTATAAAATATGTACATCATCGTTATCATGAAAAGTTGATTAAGAGTTTAAGATATTGAATAAAGCTGATTTGTAGTAATCAAATTTCTTTTATCTTAATTTAAAATAAAATAAAAAAACTCTCATGACGTCCATTACTCACTATACTTGAATAAATATTTGCTAAATAAAGTTGGAATACCTTGTGTGGATGACAAGTTTACGGTATTCACAAACATGACAAATATGGAACTTTTTAATCAACAGTTACAAACTATACTTGAAAACAGAGAAACTTAATTTATAATAATATTTTTTTTAAATAAAGCGTTATAATTATTATTAATAATAATATATTAAATGAATATCTTCTAAAACATAAATACCCTTCAGTAAAATATTGTCCTAAAACAAATAAAATTATTGGATTTGTTGCACTTGTTTGCAAAGAAATTCCACAATTTCACTTCTGTCAACTGTCATTAATTTTCTGTGTATTGCTTGTATATATTTCTAGAGTATTCCCAGTATTCCTATGTATTCCCAATGTATTCCTAGGTATTTTTACGGTATTCCCTGGTATTCCTATATTTCCATGTATTCCTAAGTATTGCTACATGTATTCCTAATTAAATGTACAGTGATTTCCACTAGTGGATGACCCCCTGGTAAAGTATTTAAAATCAGAAAAAGAAAGATTTATTTAATAAATATATAATATGTTTATATCTATGGTCTATGACCAATTTTATCGATTTTCGTAAACCACAATATAATTTTTTTTATTTTTTCAATTTGTCCTCTTTTTTTAATGAACTAGTTCTCTTTTTTCATCTTGAGCTTCTGGCAACCCTAAGGGTAGTATTTCTGTCAGATATATTTTTGTATATCTATCTTGTGATTTTTGTGCAATAAGTTTTTTATTAGAAAAGTATATAATATAAACAATAAACATACTATAATGGTTCATATTTCATCGAGGAAATAAAAAAAAACAACATCAATTGATCTGATAGAAATTTGCAAAATTATGAACGAATATTCCGGGAAAATAACATTTTTGCTACCTTAAATCAATTCCCATGTGGTTGCTACAAAATGATGAGGTGGATTGCACTTACAAAGAGCACATACAAGATTTACTTAACAAAATTTTAAATATTTTCTTTTGATATTAGAACAAGATATTAAAATTGGTCAAAAAAATTCGAAACTTATATTATTTAGAAATCAATAATTGTTTCTTTTTTAAATAAAATGTTTTTATAACGTTAATTATTTTAACCTCTTTATATACATAAAGTATAATAATATCATATATTAATCAACAGTAGATTAATATCTATGAATATTTTTAATGTTTTTTCAGAGCTTACCGGCGCCAGAAGGGATAGAAATCTTCGAGTCAAATGTCGGAAAGTATCTGAATAACAACAGCATACAATGTTAACGTTGAACAGAGATATACCGGTGCAAAAGCAGAACATCAGGTCACGTGGTTAATTGTCGTGATACAAATTCAATTCTAGACGAATTCCAATTTGAATGTCATGTGTAGTATTGTGTAGGTGTAGGTACTTACTATTATGTACTATAATTTTTGGATTTTGGTGAATAGTGAATACATTACATTTATTGTGGAATATTTTAAAACAATTTAATTTTATTAATTTAAGGGGGGGGGGGGTAAGGTTTGACAACTTTATTTTTTCCATTTTTTTATTTTTTTTTCTGAACCTACATCTCAAGAATATTGTATTAATTATATTTATCACATCTACATCACTATGTCAATTGCCGCCTTCAAATGGTTGACTTACTGGATTTGTAATCATGTTTACAAAACACATTAAAGAGAAAGTGCATTTCTGCTTTAAATGGTGACAACACAAGGACAATTACCTCAATTCTTTAAATAAAAAAATCGTGGTGGACTTTCTTCACATCTACCGATGTAATGAAATCAAAAAGATTGAAATTTAAAATAATATTTTTTTATTTGATAATCTAAAAGTATTTATTCTTTTGGATATTTTGATATAAGCATGTGTGGGATTATACTGAGCGGTTTAGAAATTATGACCAAATTCTCGAATATTTTTTTGGCCAATAGTGCATGACAATCAAAAATCAGCAGATGCATCATGCTGTAGTCTTTAGCAACACGATTTTCGAGCTTTGCTAGCAATGGTATTATTAAGGCTTTCATTGGTATTGCTAGACGCACCGGCAGAATATTTCTCAGCATTTTCTCCCAATTTGTTAAAAATGTCTTTAAGGGCTACGAACAGTTTTGGAACATCAAATCCTCCAGGTATAATTTTATGGTCATAGATTATCATGGTGATTAAATGTGTAATAAGGAATGTTTCGAACGGCGTTAGCCATAGTTTTACTATCACCTTTATTTTGAGTTACGGTGTATGTGAAACATCTATGTAGATATGTTATACGATCTTTACCCAGTTCATGATGATTTTTCTGAATATTGTAGTTTTTCTTTACTCCAGAAGTATGATTGCTATCTGACTGTTTAATTATTGGGTGGTCACTTGCAGCTCAACAACTGCAACAGTTGAACTGTCATCATCACCCACCAAAACTCCACATTGAGCAAACGTGTTGTAATAATTGTTACGCAGTGTTTTTACAACCTTTGGAGTTATTGATTTAATTGTACAATTATATTTTCAGATATAAACGTCAATGTGGATTACACGTTGAATTTTTATTTTAGCTGTTCATAAAATGTTCGCTTCTATTAACAGATTCTAATACCTACTCTGATTATTACACAAAATGTCGCCGATCTATTTATACTATTCTTTTTCATAGATAAAACAAAACTATATATTTGCATTACAAGTATACCAACTTTCAATAAAATGAAGTAGGGTAGAGTGCTCTAAGAATGCGCGGGCGATAAGAGTGCGCACTCGTCATATCTCGAGATATAGTAGTGAATTGCAGCCAACTTCAGTTCCTAACTGTCATATGGAACGCCAAAGTCACACTGATGAAGTTATGTCAGAAAAAATCATGTAATAAGGATACCAGGTAAGTTTTAAACATATACTTTTGTTTTGCTAAAATATTTCGACGTTCTGGAAACTGTATATGCGAATATTGCCTACTTTAGGTTACTGTCAGTCTATTAATACATTCTGCTGAGCGTATAAGGTACGATAACTTCTTTGTTTCAACGAGAGATGCGACCCTTACAACATATATGAAAATTGTACCGAGTGTGTAAGAGTGCGCGGTTCAACCCTTCAATAAAATCATCTTTTTCAATATTAGTGTATTTTTTAACTTCATATATATTACCCAGAAACAATTTTTTAGCCAAAAGATAATTTTAAGCAGCTGTTGTAGAAGGCCTTAATATGAGAGCACCAAAGAAAACATACAACTACTTTTTATTTAAAAAATCATTTTATTTGAAAAATGGTTTGAAGGTCACCATTGTTTGGCCCCCTTGAAACCAAGTAACTTTTTTTTTGTTTTTCCCAATTTCGTTTACTTTTCGAGATATTTGACTGCGTTGATTAAAATGACTCACCTTGTATATATTGTGACCTGTCACACTCACAATCAGTACCGGCTAAGGATGGTTCATAGTCAGGAACAAGGGGAATTATAAAACCAGATTGGAATTCTTCTGGTCTAAAATTAAAGATAAAGAAAAAAATATTATAATACATACAAAATATTCAATAATTTATTGTTATTTCAAAAATAATAAACATGTATAGAAATTAGAGCAGTATATTTGAAAAAAAAAATTTATTGTTATTTCAAAAATAATAAACATGTACAGAAATTAGAGCAGTAGATTTGAAAAAAAAACAAATCAATATCTAACTCTTTCAGACCTTCATATTTATACACTTATTGGGAATTTCCTTTAATATTAAAATACTTAACTAATTGTATGTAAAATAGAAATGGTACAAAATTATACAGGGTGGCTCGGTTTGGAATACAGATATTTTAAGAGTTGATTCTTTGGCTTATTGTGAATAAAAAATTGTACTGGCAGGTGGTGTCTATCTTCAACAGTATTCAACACTCTTTGAGCTACAGGATGTTTAAAGAGTAGAGTACTTATAAACAAAGATTATCTCATAACTTCCAAAGTAGAGTAACTAGAGCAACCACAATGAGTCAGTTTCATAGGTAATTAACTAATGTATTTTTCGGTATTAGCATTATTGCTACCGTGTTTCCTGTTCAGAGTTATTGCTTATCAGTCAAGAAATATGTTTATTTTTTTGAAATTTTTTATGAAAATGACATTTTTCACCAAAAGTACCACATAGTATAGTGGTATTTTTTTATCTTTAGTTTGTTGTGTAATAATGTTACCTACAAATTCATCCTACTATGTTTGGACCTGGGTTTTACAGTTTTCCCGTTATAAATTTATATAAATAATCACCAGTTACTATTTTGCTACTTACCCTATTAAATGACAGACATACATTTTTTTTGTTTTTTCATGTCAATTTTTTCTCCAGTGCTGTTGCTTTCGTACAAGATTTTTTTAGCGACTTGTTCTGCAGTTCGTCCAGCTATATATTCATACTTCTTAAAGGTGTTGAATTCAAAGCAAGGAATACATGCAAATAATTTACAGAGATGGTCCACCCTAGTCCACTATACAGAACACCTATAATGCAAAAAAATCCCAAAAAATATTAATAATTAATTAAATTAATAACAGAAATAAAAATGTCAAATCATTATAAAGCATATTACTATCTATTCATTTTGAAATAATACATACCTATTGCAGTTTTTAAGTTGATGTCAAAATAAGTTTTACGTTTGTCAAGTGAATCTTTCTGCTTTCCTGTTGAAACTTGATTAATAATAAGACACTTTTGGCATCTTACTGATAATTGAAATGCCATGCCACGTCTAATTTCATTTACAATGAATTGCAAAGAAAATGCTTCTTTACATGAAGCACACCATAACTGCTCAGCGAGAATTGCGAGTTCGATAATTCTTCGTCCATGAAAAAAGTCAGGTCGTTCTTTATCAAGATCAGTCTCATTTATAGGTACTTTGTCTTCAATGACATGTATTGTACTCAAAAGCACTTCGTCTAAACCAACAAGTGTTGTATTTTCAGGCACTTTGTCTTCAATTGGATATTTTCTGCTTTTTAATCCAGATTGTTGTTGGGCAAATCGCCTTTGGTATGTTCTTTTGGTAACCATTCCAACGATAATTTACTTTTAATATTGTATTGATAGACGATGATACGTATTGAAATGCGATTGACATCTAATACCAACTGTGTTACAGTGTCATAGTGTGCTGCCAATTTAATAAAAATGAATAAATAATATTACAGCGTTGCCAAGATCAACTCTTTTCTATGAATGCTAAATATTTACGTCCATTGTTGGGGCCTCCGCGATTTTTCGCTGGTTCAATTTTTGGAAACCCTTTTAACACTTCCCCAATATTTATTTTATAAGTATACCCAAAATGAGCATTTGACTGTATATCCCAGGATCGCGATTGATCGATCGATCTATACTTTATTAGAGAGAAATAGTTTCTACCTTGAGATCCTGACTGCAGCGTTCTCCCCAACAGCATATAGGTTTTAGTTTAAAATGGATACCTTTTGCCGTGGAAATGGCAATCACCAATCTATGGAGCAGGTCCTAATTTCCTCTAGATTCTCAGCACACACCGAACTTAATAAAGCTATGAACTCACACACGTACAATATATAGATGCAATAAATATTGCACTATAGCACCAAAATAATATCAGAAATCACCTTGTCACATATAATAATACAAGTATATTTTATATTTAACGACCCTTTAGAAAAACTAATGATAATGTTAAAAATAACGATTACACGGGTCGGATTCAAAAACAATACGTTCAATAGATATATATCTAACAATTGAAATATTATTTTATAAAACAAAAAGCGTTCTGTTGAAAACAATTTCTCTGTTGAAAAAATTAATATATTTCTTGAACGTTTAATGCTATATTGCGAGGAAGCAATAATGGAAGTGTACGTATTAATATTAATTTTATTTATTTGTATTATTTACAAGATTTATATAATAAATTATGTTTATTTAAAATTTTTAATTTTTCAGAATTACAATAGTCGAAGATAAAAAGGCTCCGGAAAAAAAAGATCCAAAAGAAAAAAAAGAGTAAGCATAAATTTTTTTCATAAAATAAGAGTTTTGGTTTTATATGTAATTGGTTTATTCACTTTCTTGTTTCAGAAAATCAGAAAAAAAAGAAAGAAACAAAGATTATTGGCGGGGCTATAATAATAGAAAGGCCCCCCCAAAAAATTGGAGAGTCACACCATCGACCATCGACAAGTGGTCACCGGGGACCAACTCGAGGTGGTCAACGTGAACCATCTCAAGGTGTTCAATATGAACCAACTCGAGGTGTTCAATATGAACCAACTCGAGGTGTTCAATATGAACCATCTCTAGGTGGTCAACGTGAACCACCTCAAGATGGAAGAAATATTATTATTTATATGTAGTTTTTTGCCTTTTTTTTATATTAATATATAAAATATTTTTTTTTAAATGTGTTGTTTTGTTTTTATATTTACTTTAATATTTCAGGTTACAAATAAATAGTTTGTATCTTATAGGCATTTTAACTTTTTATTAAAAATAAATATTATCTGTCATAAACATTTTAGATAATTTTAAAACTTCAAAAATAAGTATAGACTTATTATATTAGCCAGAATTTAAAATTGTTTTTGTTGTACCGTTGTGAATTTTCATTTAGTTTTGGTTTCTTAGCTTTGATCTTTTAAAATATCTTTTTTCTAACTATTCTGGAACTAAACGAACATTTCTTTATTCATAATGAAAGGAACAAATTCGTTTAAAAACTTTTGCAAAAATGTTCAATAAAACAGTCAAAGGTGATTTTTTTTTCACAAATATTTGTGTATAGAATAACGTACATACAATATAATCTGAAACTTTTCAAACCTTTAAATCGCAATTTAGCGGAGATGTCAATGGATTAATTTCAATATACCATTAACGACACGTTTGCAAAAATGTTCAATAACGAGTCCAAGGTGATTTTTTTTTACAAATATTTGTGTACCCGTATAGAATACCGTAAATACAATATAATCTGAAACATTCCTAACCTTTAAATCGTAAGCGGAGATGTCAATGGATTATTTTCAATACAACCAATAAACGATAAGAATGTTCAATAAACAAAGGTGATTTTTTTTTCACAAATATTTATGTACCCGTGTAGAATAAAGTAAATACAATATAATCTGAAACTTTTCCAATCTTTAAATCGTAATTAAGCGGGGATGTCAATGGATTAATTTCAATATACCATTAACGGTACGTTTGCAAGAATGTTCAATAAACAGCCAAAGGCGTTTTTTTTCACAAATATTTATGTACACGTGTAGAATAATGTAAATACAATATAATCAGAAAATTTTTAAACCTTTAAATCGTAATTTAGCGGAGATGTCAATGGATTAATTTCAATATACCATTAACGATACGTTTGCAAGAATGTTCAATAAACAGCCAAAGGTGTTTTTTTTCACAAATACTTATGTACACGTGTAGAATAATGTAAATACAATATAATCTGAAAATTTTTAAACCTTTAAATCGTAATTTAGCGGAGATGTCAATGGATTAATTTCAATATACCATTAACGATACGTTTGCAAGAATGTTCAATAAACAGCCAAAGGTGTTTTTTTTCACAAATATTTATGTACCCGTGTAGAATAAAGTAAATACAATATAATCTGAAACTTTCCAAACCTTTAAATCGTAATTTAGTGGAGATGTCAATGGATTTATTTCAATATACCATTAACGATACGTTTGCAAGAATGTTCAATTAACAGTCAAGGGTGATTTTTTTTCAAATTCTCGAATATTTTTTTGGCCTATAGTGCATGACAATCAAAAATCAGCAGATGCATCATGCTGTAGTCTGTAGCAACACGATTTCGAGCTTTGCTAGCAATGGTATTATTAAGGCTTTCGTTGGTATTTCTAGACGCACCGGCAGAATATTTCTCAGCATTATCTCCCAATTTGTTAAAAATGTCTTTAAGGGGTACGAACAGTTTTGGACATCAAATCCTCCAGGTATAATTTTATGGTCATAGATTATCATGGTGATTAAATGTGTGGTAAGGAATGTTTCGAACGGCGTTAGCCATAGTTTTACTATTAACGTTATTTTGAGTTACGGTGTATGTGAAATATCTATATGTAGATATGTATACGATCTTTACCCAGTTCATGATGACTTTTCTGAATATTATATAGTTTTTTCTTTACTCCAGAAGAAGTATGATTAATGTCTGACTGTTTAATTATTGGGTGGTCACTTGCAGCTCGACAACTGCAACAGTTTAACTGTCATCATCACCCACCAAAACTCCACATTGAGCAAACGTGTTGTAATAATTGTTACGCAGTGTTTTTAATTTCAATATACCATTAACGATACGTTTGCAAGAATGTTCAATAAACAGCCTAAGGTGTTTTTTTCACAAATATTTATGTACCCGTGTAGAATAATGTAAATACAATATAATCTGAAACTTTCCAAACCTTTAAATAGTAATTTAGTGGAGATGTCAATGGATTAATTTCAAAATACCATTAACGATACGTTTGCAAGAATGTTCAATAAACAGCCTAAGGTGTTTTTTTTTCACAAATATTTATGTACCCGTGTAGAATAATGTAAATACAATATAATCTGAAACTTTTCAAACCTTTAAATTGTAATTTAGCGGAGATGTCAATGGATTAATTTCAATATACCATTAACGACACGTTTGAAAAAATGTTCAATAAGCAGTCAAAGGTGTTTTTTTTCACAAATATTTATGTACCCGTGTAGAATAATGTAAATACAATATAATCTGAAACTTTCCAAACCTTTAAATCGTAATATAGTGGAGATGTCAATGGATTTATTTCAATATACCATTAACGATACGTTTGCAAAAATGTTCAATAAACAGTCAAAGGTGATTTTTTTCCACAAATATTTATGTACTCGTGTAGAATAATGTAAATACAATATAATCTGAAACTTTTTAAACCTTTAAATCGTAATTTTGCGGAGATGTCAATGGATTAATTTCAATATACCATTAACGACACGTTTGCAAAAATGTTTAATAAACAGTCAAAGGTGATTTTTTATCACAAATATTTATGTATCCGTGTAGAAAAATGTAAATACAATATAATCTGAAACTTTTCCAATCTTTAAATCGTAATTAAGCGGGGATGTCAATGGATTAATTTCAATATACCATTAACGATACGTTTGCAAGAATGTTCTATAAACAGCCAAAGGTGTTTTTTTTTCTCACAAATATTTATGTTCCCGTGTAGAATAATGTAAATACAATATAATCTGAAACTTTTCAAACCTTTAAATTGTAATTTAGCGGAGATGTCAATGGATTAATTTCAATATACCATTAACGATACGTTTGCAAGAATGTTCAATAAACAGTCAAAGCGGTTTTTTTTTTTTTTAAATATTTATGTACCCGTGTAGAATAATGTAAATACAATATAAACTGAAACTTTTTAAACCTTTAAATCGTAATTTAGTGGAGATGTCAATGGATTAATTTCAATATACCATTAACGATACGTTTGCAAGAATGTTCAATTAACAGTCAAGGGTGATTTTTTTTTCACAAAAATTTATGTACTCGTGTAAAATAATGTAAATGCAATATAATCTGAAACTTTTCAAACCTTTAAATCGTCATTTAGTGGAGATGTCAATGGATTAATTTCAAAATACCATTAACGATACGTTTGCAAGAATGTTCAATAAACAACCTAAGGTGTTTTTTTTTTCACAAATATTTATGTACCCGTGTAGAATAATGTAAATACAATATAATCTGAAACTTTTCAAACCTTTAAATTGTAATTTAGCGGAGATGTCAATGGATTAATTTCAATATACCATTAACGATACGTTTGCAAGAATGTTCAATAAACAGTCAAAGCGGTTTTTTTTTTTTTTTTAAATATTTATGTACCCGTGTAGAATAATGTAAATACAATATAAACTGAAACTTTTTAAACCTTTAAATCGTAATTTAGTGGAGATGTCAATGGATTAATTTCAATATACCATTAACGATACGTTTGCAAGAATGTTCAATTAACAGTCAAGGGTGATTTTTTTTTCACAAAAATTTATGTACTCGTGTAAAATAATGTAAATACAATATAATCTGAAACTTTTCAAACCTTTAAATTGTAATTTAGCGGAGATGTCAATGGATTAATTTCAATATACCATTAACGACACGTTTGAAAAAATGTTCAATAAGCAGTCAAAGGTGTTTTTTTTCACAAATATTTATGTAGCCGTGTAGAATAATGTAAATACAATATAATCTGAAACTTTCCAAACCTTTAAATCGTAATATAGTGGAGATGTCAATGGATTTATTTCAATATACCATTAACGATACGTTTGCAAAAATGTTCAATAAACAGTCAAAGGTGATTTTTTTCCACAAATATTTATGTACCCGTGTAGAATAATGTAAATACAATTTAATCTGAAACTTTTCAAACCTTTAAATCGTAATTTAGTAGAGATGTCAATGGATTAATTTCAATATACCATTAACGACACGTTTGCAAAAATGTTCAATAAACAGGCAAAGGTGATTATTTTTCACAAATATTTATGTACCCGTATACTATAGAATAACGTAAACACAATATAATCTGAAACATTCCTAACCTTTAAATTGTAACTATGCGGAGACGTTAATGGATTAATTTCAATATACCAATAAACGATAAGAATGTTCAATAAACAATACACATTATGGTTATACAGTAGAGCATCCATTGTCCGAATACCGATCAACCAAAACATTGGTTAACCGAAAGCGTCCCAGTCAATAAATTCAAATTTGCACGCAATGTAAAATGTAAAAGCGAGTGACAGCTCTGAACTCAAGAAAATTTTGGACTTCTTTTCGTAAACTGTAGACCCACTTTAATTTATTACTTTTTGTAAAGTTATTTGTAAGATGTGTGATACAAAATATATTCAGTTTTGTGTTTAATATCTCTGTTTCTTTGTTTCATATTGCTCTATGGCACTGGTAATTTTTTTTTCCTAAGTGATCAGTTATCCAAAAAATCAGTTAACCGAACATCCCCGCCTGTCCCATATTGTTTCGAATAATCGATGCTCTACTGTACGTGATAATCGCCAGCAATTATATAGAATGGCTACTCAAAATATTTATTTATCAATATATCACATGTATTATAACTTTTTTTTTATAAAAATGTAATCTGATTGTCAAACTATTTTAATTATTTATTAATCAATAATGTTATTGAAGAAATATTAGAGTTTATTGTGTGAATACCATATTAACAAATACATAAAATATATAATATTTATTGGATATTTAAATTTTAAGATTCTCTAAAAGAATAATTATTGACAGATAAAAATTTCATGACTATATTAAATAAACATTTAACTTATCAATTTTCATATTTATTTTAGTATATGTAAAATATAATAAATAAAAACAACTTGTTTGTCTAAACGTTAGATATTATATAAAAAAAATTTATAAACGCAAGCTTTCGATTCACAGAACAAAATGTAAGAACGATATGTACCTATCTATAATTGCCAGCTAGGTATATTTATAAACAAAAATACTTTAAATATTTCAGTTAGTACCTATAATTTTTGTAAATGAAATATATTTTTCAAGACATATCTTATATACACTGTTTAAAATTTGTAAACCAAAAATTCATAAAATCTAATATAAAATAAAACACGTTTTCAAATATAAAAAGAACAAATATATATTAATTAATATAAATTACATACTCTATGACATGTAAATGTTAATAACTGATGGTCCCGGACCACCTTTATTTGTGGTGCGGTGTGCACCACCGCGACCATTTTTAAACGAACCGCGGTGTGCAACACCGCGACCACGTTTATAAAAACCGCAAGAACCGCGGTATGCGCCACCGCGACCACGTTTACTACCGCGGTGTGGCCCGGCACCACCTTTAAAATTTATCCAATAGTTTTTTTTTTTTTTTTATTTGTTTGTTTTTCTGGTTCATTCTCTCTGAAACAAGAAAATATAAATATTACATAACTACTTACAAAAAAATTACAAAAAACTGCTTACTTAATTATTTTTTTTTCGGATTTTTCATTTGTAGAAGATTTATTTTCTATTTCGTTTCTGAAAAATAGTTTTTTTTAAATAGACATTGTATCATTAATAAACTATATAAATAAATTAAATTAAATTATTAAAACTTACATATCTGGCATTTTCTCGTCCACGACTTTTTCGTTTTCCATTTTTTAAATCAATGAAATGTTTTATTAAATTTCATTTGTTCTTTAATTTTTTTAAACGATGCCTTTGATCTAACTTGATTTTAAAAAGTTTAAAAATTCAAGTTTTAAACCATTTTTTAAAATATATAATTGGTTTGAATCTTGAATGAAGCGTCACCTGTTTATAATTTTGTATGTCTCAAAATGTTTGTCTGTTTTGAAAATTGTTAAAGAGATATATAAAATAGAAGATATCACAAAATGTGAAAATTATCACATAATTATCGTCAGACAGGTATGTCAACATAATACTTATGATATACTTTTGATTTGAAACCATTATTTTAGGGAATTGTTTGGTGAATTTTAAATGTAATTGTTATTTCGTATTAAAATTTAAAGTGTTTCAAAACAGCTGTTAATATAATGATGGAATGAATTAAAATTAATGACATTCGATTATACCGGGTGTTCCAGTTTATTTTTGTTGTGCAATGGCTGTATTTGCCCTGTTCGTTTAACTCGTTCCGTTAAACGAACAAATGATTTTCTGGAAGGGTGTTGTCTACCAGGATATCTTTCACCATAAAGGCGACTTGCAGCAGCAGTGTTTTTTTGGCACTCACCTAAGTCCATGAGCATATCGATAGCTTCTTCGTTAGAGTATAACATAATTACGATAAAAGTAGATATTTATTTTTACGTGGCACGCAAAGAATTAACTGAACTTTGTGTACGAGAAGCCAATTTGACACAACATAACATAGCAAATATTTTTCGAATTTTTTTTTTCTCAAATAAGCCTACTTATAAAATCAGAATAATATGGGTAAGTGTAAGAATATATCATTCATATTTCATTTAATTCTTACTTTTATTTTCTTAAATAGGCTTAAACAATTGTTTTGTAATTTTATTATTAAAAAAATAGTTCATTTGTTTTCTGAATTCAATTGTTTATTGCGTATTATTCGTACATACCATAGAGAAACAGGAAAAGTCTTATTATTTCTGTAACGGTTAGCGTTACAAAAAAAATTTCTTAACAAAAGTTGTTAATTTTAATATATTTTTTAAGATAAAGTACTAATTGATATATCATACCATTTAAATTTTTTGAAATATCCCCAATTGAACTTTTGTATTTTTGATACGTCGCGTCTGATACTTTAAACTATCGAAATCTCAAATGTCCATACATCATTAGAAAGTACATTATTTCTACTTTCTAAATTAAAAACATAGTGGACGGGTGGTCTGGAACACCCGGTATATGAAATTATGTATTATTTATGGTATGTATTATTTGATTTTTTAATTATACATTTATTAAAATTTGTTAAATGTAATATAACATGTTATTTTTTGCTTCTTTTAGATTTATTATGTTTTCTCTTAAAGGAAAACTGAAAATAATAATTCTATAGTATAGCTGTAGGACAGATTTGTATAACATATTAATTTGAAATAGAAACAGAAGATATCGGATGACATTTCATTAAACTATAACAATCAGATTTTAAAGTTGCTAATTATTGAAAATCGTTTATAAAGGTATTTGTATATTTGTTATTTGTATTTGTATTATTTCGATCTATTCGTTGAGTCTTTCAGCAATGGAAATCCAAGTAGGGACAGTAAAACCTCTATAATTCAAGATAAAGAGGTTCTCGACTTGAAGAGAGTTTCATGTTATAAAAATTGCAAGAACCCACCTCCTGTGTATCCCTGACATTAGGGGTTGAATGAAATTTTTTTAAAGACTCGAAATAATGAAACTTGCAGTAGTTTTCTTTTTGGATCTCATGATAGCGACTGAATGCAGAATAAAACAAATGTCTTACATAAATGTATGATACAAAATTAATGGCATATGTTAACAGTTTATGTATTGTATTGTATTGATAACATTTAATCCGAGAAATATTTGACACTTATTTCGTGATACAAGTATCAAAGTATTTTTGTCGCAATTCTTTTTGGTGTAAACAGTATACAGTAAAAGCTCTTTATTCGCGGGGTATATGTTCCATAAATATTCCGCGAATACAGAAACCGTGAATACGGAATGGTAATTTATATGGGATTATAGGGGATACGTTCCTAGGTGACAAAATAAATAAACAAATACAATATAAAAAAATCAATTTAATTGAAGTTTTTGACCATATTGATTAATTATTATTTTCAGGCTTAGGCAATGGTTTAAAGAATTTTGTAATTTTTTCTTGCTTGGCAGTTTTTAAAAGCTCCATCAATTCAGATCAATATATTTCCTAAAGGGCTTAGTGAATCAATTTAATATTTTATCTATTGCATAAGAATGCTATTGGGAACATTCCAACCAATTATCATATATTTGGTAGCATTTTGAAATACATCCCATACATCCTTAACAACATACTTTAGGCAAAGTTGTAATAAGGTCTATTTTACTTTTTTATTAGTCCATTTGACGGCGTTTACAAAGGATATTGGGTTGGATACCTATTAGAATCCTTTTTATTATTATGTATGTACTGATTAGATCCGCGACTAAAGAAATCTTTAGCCGCGAATATAGGAATCGGGTCGCATTTTTTTAATCCGCGAATAGTGACAACGCGAATGAAGGAAGCGCGAATAAGGAGTTTTTACTGTATGCTATTTAGTGTCAGACGTTAGACATAAATGTTGCGATAGAAGTATCCTGGTGTAAACAAGGCTTAAGACACACCAATATAGTATTATATTTCATTTAAAATAACAACTGTATCGTATTACATTTACAATAAAAATTGACTACCTGAAATAAATTTTAAGAAAAAAATTATTAACAATGTTTTATAATGTAAAAAAATAAATTTATTAAAAAAAAAGACAATTAATAAAACGTCATGTTGTAGACATGCCCTCCTCCTCCTCTGTTTCCTCCGTTGCCTCTATTTTTGGAACCTCCACGCTTACCGCGAGGCCCTTTGAAATTAATTTTATTTTTTATTTTTTTCATGGCCTCGCCGTAAGCCGCCCAATAAATTTTGTTTTGTTGTTTTCTGTAAAATAAAAAATTATAGATGAAATGAATGAATGGCTCTTAATACAATTTAAATAATTATATATTTTTTATATGTTTAATTATATACTCACTTGGTATTTTCGATTGGTTTTTCTCTGAAAAAAATAAAATAAAAATTATTTATACAATATTTATTTATTCAGGGTTTTTGCTACGTCAATACAAATAATTTAATGCAAATTAGAACGGGTCATTTGGAAATAATTTAAGCAAAATAAGTATATGAGTGCAACAGTTTTTTATATAGGTCATTTTAGTAAATTTTTGTGGTACTTTGTGAAGATCCTACCAAAAATATGGCTGCACTTTAATATTTGAAAAAGTATAATATTGTGAAAAAATTGATTCTTTAAAAAATAATTTTAAAAACCTAGCAGAAATGATTTAAAAAAAATGCTCTTTTTTTATAAATATTTTAAAATATTTGTATAGCCGTATCAAATACCCTGTATATAAAAACAATACCCTAATATTATAAAATATACTTACAGCTCTCCTTTTCTTGGAGGCTCCTCTTTTTTTTCAATATTTTCGCCTTTTTGAGTTCTGGAAAGTATATATTTTTTTAAATAAACCTATTTGTATAATATAAATACTCGTGAATATAAATAAAAACACTTACACATCCATATTTTCGTTTTCCATTTTTTTTTATACTAAAATTACTTTCAATTATTTTATATCAACAAATTTCTTTTGTTCTATTTTATAAAGAAAAACAAACTAGATTATTTTATTTAAAATTGTCAATTCGATTTTCAAACAAATAAGATTCATATCTTTAATGTTCTGTGGTGTTGCCACTAATTATTTTAGTAAAATATCTTCTGATCACGTGAAAATATAATATTAATTATGATTAAAAATAAATTTATTTTATTATAATTTGAATAATTTTTCAGTAAATTTCTTTGTTAGCCATTTATAATTTTTATTTTTTTATTTATTTATTAATTATTATAATTTATATAATCAATCGCAATCACACTCACGTCAATACCAAAAATAGAATCTGATATAATGCTTTCATTGCGTTGCGGTGTGGGTTTCTGCGGTTCGTTGATGTGAGACGGTTTCGGGGGCTCTGATGTAGGTGGCCCTCGCGGCTTACGATCCCTCTTTGCTCCAATCTTGTCGGGATTGAAGTTCTCGGGTTTGCCTCTGTATTTTGGCGCGATCTTCTTGATCTCGTCCATGGAATACACCTTCGCTTGGTTGTCCATTTTGCGTTGTTTACGGTTGTTTTGTAAGCTTTTTCTGCTACCAGTTACCGAAAATTTAATGAAAAAAACGGCGACTTTATTTACAGCACCAAAAGAATATTCTCTGGCACATTGCGTTATAGAAGATTTTCGGATGGGGGCTGGAATTGCAGTTACATTCAGGTAAAATATTTAAATAATCCAGGCATATGGAGTGTGTTTTTCATTAGATAAATATGCACCCTCCTTTTTCTAACTATTCCACTATAAAAAAGTTTCTGACAACTAAATTCAAATTAAATAAATAATAAAATACATAAATAATTATAGACAGATTCTAGGTAACACAAATTTACGTTTTGTGGTCTATTGACTGGGGGGTACAGGTAGGTTAAATGATATAACCCTTAACCTCTACAGCGGGCGTGGACTGTTTTTGATCGTATAATGGTATAGGGTCAATCCATATGAACTGGTCCAGCACTGGTTGCTCGATCATTCTAAAAAAAATTGATTTTTTGTGTGTAATTACCCTAACATGTTGGTAGTTCGAAACGACCATTATTTTAATTTTATTGTTTTTTGTTTTCGCGTGACGGCCATATTTGTTCTACGGGTCGCATCATTATTTGTACTTTAAAGGGTTAGCGGAAACTAAAATATCTCAGCTTCTATTAAACCTTTCAATACGGGACTAAAAGCAAATTATTCAGAATAAAACGGGCTACAAGATTACTTCTGAACATTTTCACCTAAATGTTATCCTAAAGGGTGAATGTTCAGCCTTAATTCTTAGTTCTATTTTTGAAAAAATCCCATTTTCAAGGGGATGTTTTTGCAAGAAGGGGAAAAGTCAACAAGTCGAATTATTTTTTACAAATAGGTGGGTACTAGTTGTATTCACACACCAAAGTTCAACTCTGAGACTTGCCGCCCTTTATTTTAAAAAATTCTCAAAATTTAAAAATTCGAGAAAATGGCACTTTTCAAAGCTAAATAACTCTGGTGGGGGACCAGATAAAAATCTGAAATTTTAGGCCATAATAGTACTACATAATGGTATTATGTACCAAAAAATTTGAGATTGAGATTTGACTACAAGCAGTGGTATTGCAACTACAAAAATGCATGTTTCAATGAGCGTATACATGTGGTGATTTTGTTTCAATAATAATTAAAACATGTTATATCTTTGTTATGAGTTACTTTAAGTTATTATATGTGTTATAAATTTTTAAAGCTGACCTAATTTTTTATCTTAAAATAAAATATATATAGGGTGTCACCTTTGAGAAACAAAAGTTGACATCATTTCCGGTTCAACCGGAAGTGACAGAAAATAAAAAATGAGATTTTAAAAACATTTAGAAAAAATACAATTTTTTTCTTCATTCAAGCATTGTTCATTTTCCAAGAAAAAAAAAGATAGTAATAGATATTATATTAATGTTGACACTCTGTATTAACATATGAACTCCTATTGAATATTGTGGTTGCAATATCACTGCCTGTAGTTAAATCTCAATCTCAAAAATTTTGGTACGTAATACCATTATGTAGTACTATTATGGCCTAAAATTTCAGATTTTTATCTGGTCCCCCACCAGAGTTATTTAGCTTTGAAAAGTGTAATTTTCTCAAATTTTCAAATTTTGAGAATTTTTTGAAATAAAGGGGGGCAAGTCTCAGAGTTGAACTTTGGTGTGTGAATACAACTAGTACCCACCTATTTGTAAAAAATAATTCGACTTGTTGACTTTTCCCCTTCTTGCAAAAACATCCCCTTGAAAATGGGATTTTTTCAAAAATAGAACTAAGAATTAAGGCTGAAATTTCACCCTTTAGGATAACATTTAGGTGAAAATGTTCAGAAGTAATCTTGTAGCCCGTTTTATTCTGAATAATTTGCTTTTACTCCGATGTTGAAAGGTTTTATAGAAGCTGAGATATTTTAGTTTCCGCAAACCCTTTAAAGTACAAAAAATGCTGCGACCTGTAGAACAAATATGGCCGTCACGCGAAAACAAAAAACAATAAAATTAAAATAATGGTCGTTTTGAACTACCAACATGTTAGGGTAATTACACACTAAAAATCAATTTTTTTTAGAATGGCCAAGCAACCATTTAATTTAATTTTGGACCATTTCATATGGATTGACCCTATAGTAAATTTATAATAAGTTAAACTACTCACAGTTTGTCCTGCTTGGTGGTTCCGGGACTGCATCGAGTGAATTGTATTAAGGTTAGGAGAAAAGGGGATGATGGAAATACAGTTTCACTTTTAACAATACACAAAACACATAACATAAAATAAAAGATAACTTAAAATTTATTCACTTTTAATTGTTATGGTAAATAAGATATATGTATATCACAAAGGTGTGATAAAATAAAAAATATATTCTAATTTTAATGCACAAAGGGTGCAAACTGTGCGGATAGTTTATTTATAAGTAATAAGGGCATTAGCAAATGCTACTTAATGCTGCCTTTTCAATACTGTTCTGATTTAAATCTATTGCACGAAAACCAACATGTTTGCTCCTAACAAGAAATAACATGTAAAACTATAAAAATAAAATTAATTATAAACTTTATTTGGCAGTGGCGCCACCATTGACTATACCCGTAGTTAAAGGTTAAAATCTGAATATTACGTTCTCGTAACTTTCCTTTGAAGTGATGAGTGTTTTAGTATCTTCTTGTGAATTCGTATTTTGTTTCGCTTTGTGTTTTTTCTTTTATATTACTGGTGTACTGTGATTATTGTTTTATTTTTGGGACGTTTCTCTTATTTTATTATCTATTTATTTTACGAAATAATGCATAATTACATGTATGTACCTATTTACTATACACATAAAGTTAGCAATATGTCATGTTTGTATTTTTTTTAAAGAATATTTGTAAATAAACACAAAACTAGATCTAATCTAATTAGTAAATAAATTAATTTGTAAAACATACCTGCCACCCAATTTCTTGTATGTGTAATTGCTGGACATTCATTTTTTAATTAGTTTTTTTTATAAAACACGGCACAAATAAAATAAATACCAATTTTGAAGTTTTTGATTTTTTTTTAAATTTTGTATTACGGAAAAATCTTATAAAACGCATTTCATTAGAAGCGTCATATACTACTTTATATTTGTGTAAAATTTCAATACTATCTTTAGTAACAAAAAAGTTATCGATTTTTGGTCCGAAACAGACCTTTATTTTCCACAGTTTTTTACACGTTATTTAAAACACCGTAACGAAGGTGTATACAAAAAATCAGCTAACTGCTAATTTTTTCGCAGATTGAATGAATTAATATCTAAAATTGCTGGACTACAAGTCAATTTTGTATTATTTGCCTCACAAATATTTTTTTTCTTGTATTTATTTGAGTAATACAAACGTTACCGAGAGAAAGACCTCGATTTTTCCGTTGCTGCGTGTAGTATGGATCTCCCGCTTACTTGTTACAAATCACACAAAGATCATTAAAGTTGAATTGGGCATGCCATGTTGTCTGTTTGTTTCTGAAGGTGATAAATTATGTTGATTTGCTTTCTTTTTTTTAGCTGCAGTAATATTTTATACTATTACATAAGATTTGTAACAGCTATCACGCACTTTAAGGCTTCCAACACTGTTCAAATTTTGTTGTTTTCCATCATCCCTTTTATTTTATTTGGAGATTAGCATTTATTATAGTTTGAACACTTTTTTGTTTCACTATTTATATCTTTTATGCAAAAGAAACACGTTCTCATTATGATTTATTTGAGGTTGTGTTTTTGTTAATATTATTTTTTAATTTTATGTAGAATGTTGTATTTTATAAAATTATTCTGATCTTCGAAAATATCAATTCTTTTATCAGTAGTTAAAAATTCGAGTTAGCGAGGTCGCTAAATTACTCCCCTCGCAGTAACTTGGTACATCTATATATTAAGTTACGATCTCATAAAAAATGACAAAAAATAGTAAACTTTGAATGGCTATAGCTTAGCCAATTTTCACCGAAATTTTTTTTTCGACTCACCATTTTGACGTACGTGATCTCTTTTTTTTATTCAAAGCATACCCTATACCTATCTTTACTCAGAAAAAAGTTATAAGCAATTTAGTAGAAATTTGTGACTGATATTTTTTCGATTTGTTTTTTAAATATTTCTTGCTTAATTTTTTAAATACATTCATTTTTATGCGAAATTCAATTTTCTACAAAAAATTATCTAGTAAAATTGTCCTATTCTGCTTAATTTTCAAGTTATATTTAAAACATTGTTTTGTCAAACAAATATATAAAACAATAAAAATCCTTTAACGCAATTGTTCCTTTCTACCTCTTATTTTCCGGTATAATCAATAGCCTATTAACTGGCACTCAAAGTTTAGGAAAAATTACAATTCCTAAATGAAAATGTACTATTAATTTAGTATTACAATAATTTACAGACTTATTATACAAATTATAATATTTTGTTTAAAAATGCGCATAGTACATAAATTTTTATTTATGAAAAGTAATTTTTCTTATTTGAGTTCCAGTTGACTCAGTGAATAAAAAATGTTTGAAGAAAGAAGCATCTTCTTGCATTTTATTTCTGGTCCAATTACGAAATTGTAAATGCTTTATAAAATCGCTATCACTTAATTAATTCCTAGTGCATTTGAATGTGATATGATGAAATTTTTTTTAAGATTCGACCAATTCTAGTCTATTTATTTCTACTAATGAGTTCACTTCTCTCCGACTAATATGGGGATCGTCAATCGTTGCCAGCACAACAGATATATAATTTCTTTCGTTCTTAACATTTTTAATTCGTTCACGTTTTTCATATTGTACATTGCCGGTTTCCACAAATTTATCAAGCAGGTTTTGGAAGCTATCAACTTTAGGGAGCCTTCGTTCAGAATACCGTTGGTGGTAAATTCTATTGGCAATCAAACAATTTTTTTCCGACTCACCCAAAACAAAAATCATGTTTACAAGTTCTTTTTTATTAAAATTCATTTTGAAAAACTAATACTACAAATAAAAACTGATGGTCGATAAATGCGAGAAATGTTTGTTTGACGTTTGTGCTAACAAACAGTAATAATCGTTGAGGAGGGAAGGGGAAGGGACAAATTAATGTCTGCTGGGAAGTCCCTTGCAGCCATCATTTTCGGTTTGGAAAAAAATAAAAAAATGTCCAATTCTAATTCTACATTTAACATCCTTTATTCGTGCTATAATTTTTTTATTTACTTCGGAGCCCCCTACAGGCGCCAAAGAAATAGGGTCAAATTCTACTGGTTTAGATCTACATTTTGTTACCACACATGCCTTAGTAAAAAAAATAATTTTATGCTTAGCTTTAGTTCCGTGGTACTCCCTCTAAAAAAATTAATTTTTCAATTTTTTTTACATTTTTATCTAGCAGGCACAACTTCATATGTTTAGTAAAATTTTCAAGTTTGTAGCTGATATAGTTTACGAGATATTATGCTTTAACTAGAAAGAACGGACGGGCGTACAGACAGACGACAAAGTAAGATAGAGTTTCTTTGGAACCTTAAATGACAACTATATAATTATATCGATAAATTGCTTGATAGAACGATACGATATATTGTCAGAACACGCCTGGTGTGTTCTCAGCACTGAATGGGTTAAACATTTCACTAGTCATCCTAGCTTTTCTTTGATTCATATAAAATACAGGCAAAGATTTTTCATTTTTTAAAGATCGAGGTTTCGCAGATTTGCCAATTATAACGAGAGGTAATTTACAAGTACTAGAGGCATTAGAACATGCCATTACTGTTACAGCTTCTTTACATCCCTTTGTACCAGCCGGCGATTATTTTGTTTTTTCACATAAGGTTATTTTAGATAATAAGTTATAAAAAAGTCGACATTCATCAGCATTAAATACTTGATGAGGTGTCAGTCCCTCTTTTTCGACATAATTTACAAATTTTTCTTTGAACGGATTCACAGCTTCTGAATCAGCTGATAACTTTTCACCATAAATCGCTTTTGATGAGATTCCGTAATTGTTTTTCCAACTTCTTAACCATCCATTACTAGCAGTAAATGTGTTATCCTCGTTAATTATGCACTAAATTTTAATGGTTTGGTTTTAATCATGAGTCCAGAAATAGGTATTCTTGAAGCACGTGCCGTTTTAACTATATCCACACAGCCTTGTTGATGTTATTGTATCGTTGATCGAAGATAACTTGACAGCACTGTTTTTAATGGTAGCCTTGATAAATAGTGTGTAGCGCAACTGCTCAAGATATACAGAAAAATCTTCTACACTTCAGTTTATTAATCTGTAAATCTTTAGCAACTCCATATAATAATACTGTGCAGTACCTGCCGGCTTCTAAAATTTCATCCAATTCTGAGGTATTACTGCAAAAAATCTCGATATGTTCTCTTTTTCGCACTCGTTGAAAAACTATTTTTCCAATCTCTAGACATTACTAAATCATGTCTTTATTTCAAATACCTGTAATTTATAATTATAATGAATGGATAAAAAAACACTCAGTTGGAAATTTAATATTTATATTTCTATATTATATACATATTTATAATAAAAACAAACTTGTTTGTTTAAACGTCAAAATTTATTAAAGAAGAGGAAACCGCAAGAGAAAAATTAGTGTAACCAAAATTGTACGATACGAAGGGGGCTATCATATAGCGATAATAATTTTTGTCCAGGGGGAGGCTCTTCGGAGATATTAAGGTCATCTTCATTTTTTAAAATTGATTCGGTACTTTTTTTTCCATAATATGATAGAGGAGCTGAAAACAAGTTCTGAACTCATCACACAAGATCATTGAACAAGATTTAAAGTGAAGAAAAAACGATTGAAAAATACATTTTTTTATTAAAAATTTACATTTAAAGAAGATGTTCGAAGTGGTGGTCATCATTATTATTATTAGTTGAAATTTCACACAGTTGTTTAAACACTCAGTATGAATGACATACTAAAATTTCAGATTTTTTGACCATTTCGTTTTTAAGAAAATGAATTGTAAAGTCTAGTTGTAAATACATGGCGTTAAATGGCAGTTGATAAAAATTGATTGTTAAAATATAGAAAAATGATAAAAATCAATTTAAAAAACAGTAAGATAGTTTTGAAAAATAAGTATATTGTAAACTATACATTAATGTAACTATTTAAACAAGAATTACACATTTTGACCACACCATTATTAAGAAAACAGTAAAAGAAACATGAAAAATATATGAAATTATGTATAAATATTTGAAATTAATGCGTAACATGGCAACGGGCCTTGCATTGTAAAATGACAAGTAATGACAAATACATGAGTGCAAGTGAGAAAGACAATTCGTAGTTTAGGCAACCGAATCTGCGTCTTACCCCACCGTCTTCCCCTCAAACGTAACTTCCCAACCTTCTTAATAAAAAATTGTATTTTTTAATCGTTTTTTCTTCACTTTAAATCTTGTTCAATGATTTTGTGTGATGAGTTCAGAACTTGTTTTCAGCTCCTCTATCATATTATGGAAAAAAAATGTACCGAATCAATTTTAATAAATGAAGATGACCTTGATATCTCGAAAGTGCCTCCCCCTGAATAAAAATTATTATCGCTATATGATAGCCCCCTTCGTATCGTACAATTTTGGTTACACTAATTTTTCTCTGGGCCTTATAGATTCGAAGATATGTAAGGTGGTAATAGTTACTGCCTCACCCTGTATATTTATGAATTACATTATGAAAAAAAACGAATATTTTTTGGTGATACGATGGCCTCCGCTCCCACCACCACGCCCTAGTCTGTGTCCTCGTGCACGGGCATCACTGCGGTCTTTAGATTGGTTAATATTTTGTGATTTTATACGCGCCATCGCGAAGTCATATCCACGCCAAAAGTCGCTGTTTTCTTCTATCACTCGATCTTCTTTCTTGACCATTCTATAACAAATTTTTTTTTAATATAAGTAAAGTAATTAATAAATTAAAAATTGAAGGATACGTACTCAACGTCTGCTTTACCATCGCCATCGCCACTTATTCTGAAACAGAAAAAAAATTAATTATTTAACGATACCCTTACAATTACATTAAATTATTTGAACGATGATTGGTTAGAGCGATTAACATTATTCTTAACAGACAAATTATACTTTTAAAATATTTTTTTCATGATTTTAATACTTATCAATTCTATATAAGACTACATGGAATTAAACAAAAATTAAACATGTGATAAATTGATAACAATTATTAATTGAATAAACAAACTTACGATTTTTGATCGTCAGTGCTTCGAGTTCTACATTAATTTCTATAAAATAAAACAATTATTTATTTAACTAACAATATTATTAATCTATATTGTAAATGTTCTGTTTTAATTAGGTTTTATAAAATGAAAAGAATTATAATAAACTTATATATTTAATTGTTTCCAACATGTGCTCGCTGCCACAGTCCGTCCTCTGCAGTCTATTAGACAACGTTTTATAACATAAACATTTATTCTTATTTTATTTATTTATTCAAGTTTGGCTAAGGGGCTACGCCCGATGGCCAATAACTTAAATAAAATAAAAAAATGATTTATAATTACCTAATCCATATCTTACTTTAACATTAAATATACCACAGTAAATAAAAATTAAACATATTCGTTCAACATTTTGAAGAACAGTGGGCTCTAATTTTACTTTCAGCGTCATTATAATTAGTTCAGTTAATAAAAGTAAACTACATATTTAAAAACCTGACAATTTTTTGAACATGCATCGATTTGCATGAAAATTTAGGATTAAGCTCGTCTTACCCTCGACTTCAAAAGTGACCCTATGCCAATGTGTGCTTTTTATTTTTTAGGGGTGAAAATAGCCCCTATTTAAAAAAAAATAGAAAACTGAGGATTTAACAGATTAAAAAAAAAATTAAAATTCATCCGCAGCATCACTATCTATACTCTCTTCCTCGTCTTGATCTGTAATTGGACCACTATTTTGACAGTTGTCACCGGAACATATTCCACATATAGAGTTGCAAAACAAGTCAAATTTTCGGCAGGTACATGTGGAACCGCATCCTTTTTATAATTGCAAAAAATCATTTTTAATAATTCTTGTGGTGCAGGAATTTTTTACATTTTAATCGGGTGCAAAGAACTTTCGATATTCATCCAACCCCACTCTGCAGAATTAATATTTTTGTTCCCAAGCCAGACCTGGGTTTGGTAATAAACTCTTTTAATGTGCTCATCGAGAGCATCTGTTGTCGGAACAAGCGAAGATAACTTGACAGCACTGTTTTTAATGGTAGCCTTGATAAAGAGTGTGTAGTGCAACTGCTCAAAATACACAGAAAAATCTTCTACACTCTTCAGTTTATTAATCTGTACATCTTTAGCAGCTCCGTATAATAGTACTGTGCAGTACCTGCTGGCTTCTAAAATTTCATCCAATTCTGAGGTATTACTGCAAAAATCTCAATATGTTCTCTCAAATCTGCCCGTTTTTCCATCAGATCGAAATTTTTTTTTACATTTATTATAAAATGCTGACGTTGTATCACAGCCCGTGAAAGCATGCGAAAAAGCAATGAATTTAGAACTGTTTGGATATTCTAATTCAAAACTTTTGGAAGAATATTTCACAGAAAAGACATTTTGTTCTCCCAATTTCAGGAAGAAAATTTCTTCAACCTTAGCTCTGGCAGTCAAAATAACTAAAATATCTACATCTTCTGCTATTATTACTTTTTGTAATGTTGATGTATCTTCGATTGCTATTTCAACAATTAATTCGTCTGCTTCTCCTTTTCCTTGGTGGCATTTTATAGAGTTTTTACGCAATTCTTCCGTAAGAAAGTAATAAATCTAATTTTATTTTTGTAGTTTGATAAGAATTTGTCTTGAGTAGTTTCAATTGGCATCTCTTTACTGAATTGGTACTCTTTGGAGCTACATTTTTGTGAATTGCGGGACCTTTCTACTATCTTAGTACTTTCACTATCGTAAGCATCAAAAACAACAGTAACGTTATTACCAAAATTTATTTTTAAATAGTTTACATACTCTTGAAAAACTCTTTCATATTTGCAGTTTGTCGACCATTTTACTCGATACAGTAGCACTCCTCCATCGATAATATATTGGGATATTTCTTTGTTTATGGTAATTTCAGCAGCTGGAAACAATGAATATCAAGCAGCTTTTGTTGTTTTTCTCATACCAACTTCGTCAAATATTGAGAGAGGGTTTTACTTATTAAAGATATGTGTGAAAGATATTCTAAAACTTACCTATTATAACATTGAACCAATCGCTGTACAATATTCATATCAGTGAAATACTGTAAGTTTACTATAACAAATTTATAACACAAGATTTGGGTATTTAATTTCAAAAGAAGGGGTGGGAACCACCCCTAAAGAAAAAGTACACGTCGGCACTGGGTCACTTTTGCTTCTTGTGCTATTCTCTGCCACCTGTCAAAATTGCAAATCAATTCATTCATGTTCAAAAAATTATGAGGTTGATATGCCCCCCCCCCCTCTCATCGGATAATAAAATTTCGTCCGCCACGCACTGAAGAATTTTCCCAGCTGTCGAATGACACCTCGCCGACGATCCTAGCCCAAACGGATCGCCGTCAAAACCCAAAACTAGGGTAAACCGCCATACGGACGCCAAAACGTCAGTCCATCCTTCCCTAATGAGAGGGAGAAGTGTGGAGTCGCGAGTTGGCTTTCACCAACGAAGCGGAATAGGGCACAGTATAAAGTCTCCCGATTTTGATGAAAAATCAAGGGAACAAGTACTCTCCCAACCCCAACCACTTGTACGACTAGCTCGATCTTTTGGAACATTCTTCTATGTACAATTGCGACTGTCACTTAAAACTCTGCTGCCGAACGAACCCAGGAAGCTCCCAGACCTGTTCCAGTGACGATTTTTGGAGGACCGCTGCCGCCGCCGAAGGAGACGCCCACCGCCTCACGTGTGAGGACCACTGCCGACCGCCGAAGGACGCCGCCCGCCACCTCACGTTTGAGGACCGCTGACGATCAGCCAGAGACGCCCGCCGTAACCACGGACGACCGCCTGAAGCCGCACACCGCCTCCCCGCCGAGGTCCGCTGACGCCCGCCGACCACGGACGCCTGCAGAAGAACGCTGACCCCTGACGCCCGCAGTAGCTGTGACGCCCAAGTTCACAGGCACGCCCTCGAAGACAAGTGCCGTCTCACGACCCATTCATCAACTAACTTGTATAAATAAAATAATTATATACAGCCATTGTTAGTATTTCTCCCAACAACACTTAACAAGGTGATAACCGTTATTTATTGGACTATTTCCCAATACAAACGAAAAGTTTGTAATTACATTGCAAGATGCAGAAAAGATGCACTACTATTCCATTGAAGTTAATCCTGACTATTACTGCAAAGCATTCCATGGTAAATTTTTAAATTAACTTTTATTAACTCACTGCAATATTAAAAAAAAAAACGTATTATAAAATGTAGGTACTTGTATAAGTAAAAAAGTAATGATTTTTTTAAAATATGTACACTCACCGGCACAATTAACCGCCCACCCTTTTCAAGCGTTCCCGTGTTTATTTATGTTGATAAAACTTATTGAATCTTATGACACATGATAATGGTAATGTTTATGTAATAAATAATGATAGGTAGTGGCTATAATTTCTGTTTTGTTTATGCGGTTGTCGATTTTAAGAATTTAGTCAACGTAAGCATTTTTTACGCATTGGTTTGTTTTTGCTGCAAATTATTTTATTCTTGTTGAGGTTCAACAGTATAAGTTTTAATTCATTTTTTGAAGAAAATTAAGTGTTAAAATGCCATTAGACTCAGCTGGAATAGCTAGAGCTATAGCTCTTATCGAGCAAGGGTTCAGCTAACGCTATGTGGCTCGTGTACTCGGTATGCCGCGAACAACTGTAAGAGATGCTGTAAGACGGTTTCAGGAGACTGATTCTTATACACGGAGACCAGATCAAGATCAAAGAAGGAGTAATACGGATCGGGATGATCGATTTATCATCAGACGTGTACTGAAAAATCGATTCACAACGGCTGTTGAGGCACGTAATAGACTGTTTGAGGTGAGAAATGTGAATGTGAGTGAAAGAACAGTGAGAAGAAGGTTGGCAGAACGAAATTTAAGGGCTTTCAGACCAGCTCGCGCCCCAGAATTTCTCCCACGACACAGAAGAGACCGTCTTCATTTCGCTCGAGAACACGCAGATGGGACGATAGAACAATGGAAGAATGTTCTCTTCTCAAATGAGAAAAGAATCTCGTTGAGAGGTCCAAATGGTCGCCAGTGTGAGTATAGACACGCCAATGAACAGTTTGCTCCTTGTGCAATAGTGGAAACGGTGGGATTCAGAGGTGGGTCTATTATGTTATAGAGTGTCATTTCCTATGAAGCCGACACGGACTTAATAATCTTTGAAAGGGGTGGAATAAATGCACAAATATACCTGGTAGATGTTTTAGAATACCATGTTGTCCCATTTGCATCATTTATTGGAGAAGACTTCATTTTGACACAAGATAACGCCCACCCACACGTCGCCAGATTCGTTACGGAGTATCTGGATGCAGTTGGGCTCCGAAAATTACGACCTCAACTCAATAGAACATGTATGGGACAACTTAAAAGACGTGTTCGAGGTCGTACACCTGCACCCACTAACCTCCGTGAGCTAAAACATGCGATTTTGGAAGAATGGGAAAACATCCCACAATCTGATATCCAGAACATCATGGATGGGCTTCCTAATCGCATACAAGAGATATTTAGAGTCAGAGGAGGTAATACGGCCTATTAAAACTCGATTCGTGTTCTAAAAATTTTAATTTATGAACTTAAGAGTAATTGATATTTTAGGTGAAATTTATCAATTTTTGTTTTTTTTGTTAATGATACAAAAAATAATAAAAATGGTTATCCAAATATTGGTTTTTAAATCTCTTTCAACCCTAGAAATTGTATAATTGTCATATATTTACTTTACATTACCTAATATTCGAAATATTCGACAAAAACTGGGTGGGCGGTTAATTGTGCCGCTGAGTGTATAATGTAGATATAAGTTTTGCAACAGAAGTTCTTACTTTAGAAATGATGACCATTTTTATAAGAAAATTGACATATTTTCAACACCTTGTTATTTTCTAATTACAACCAAAGAAAATTTGTTTTCTACTAAAAATAGTTTTGTCATATGCTCTATTATTTCGATATTACATCAAACATTTACAAAATTGTATTCTTTGTACAGGATGTATAAAAACTCTGAACTTAATTTTTTTCAAAATTTTCAAATGGAACACCCTATATATTTTCACATTTTCGAATTGCCTATTCAATTCTAAACACATTTTATAAACTATGTTCTATACCTAAATCTAGCCGTTAAAAAGTTATTTGAAGATTTAATTGAATTTGAATGATAGGTCTTAACGCCGTTGGTGGACATTTTGAACAAAAAAAATTAACTTTTGTGTGTCAATTTGTTTATTTAATTTCTAGATTTTCATGTTGTTAAAGTTTGTAAGTTCTAGCAAATTGTATTATGGATAATAATAAAGTTGTATTGTATTTATAAAACATGTTAAGATTTAAAAAATCTTCAAAAAAACTTTTTAACGGCTGGATTTAGGTATAGAACATAGTTTTTAAAATGTATTTAGAATTGAACAGGCAATTCGAAAATGTAAAAATATATAGGGTGTTCCATTTGAAAATTTTGAAAAAAGTTAAGTTCAGAGTTTTGATACATCCTGTACAAAGAATACAATTTTGTAAATGTTTGATGTAATATCGCAATAATAGAGCATATGCCAAAATTATTTTTAGCAGAAAACAAAAGTTTTTTTGTTGTAATTAGAAAATTACAAGGTGTTGAAAATAACCCAATTTTCTTACGAAAATGGTCATAATTTCTAAACCGCTCAGTATAAACCTACACATGCTTATATCAAAATATCCAGAAAAATAAATGCTTTTAGATTATCAATCAAAAATATACGCATTGTATTTAAAAAAACATAACTTTGATTTGTAACGCACTTATGGGACACCCTATATAAATATAACTATTTTTAAAATATGCGGCTTGTCTAACCTAACAACTTTTGTATTTAAAGTTTTCTTCCATTTGTTATAAATGAAATATTGAACTTTGACACAGTCTTGGGACACCCTGTATAGTATAAAAAAATATTTTTGAGTCCGTGGCATCAACATGACAGATATTTTTATTTTGGTATTGTTTCAATAGATGGTGAATGGACTGATAATATAATCAAACAAAACTATTATAAGTTTTGTACAAAGAATTAAAAGATACATTTAATCTTAATCAGAGAAAAATGTGGCATCTGATTACAGAAGAACTGGAGAAAAACGGAATTTTAAAAATATTTCATCAATTCAAAACCAACAAACGCAATAAATGAAAGCGGTTATTTTAAGATTTTTGTGAAAATTTTGTTCACAAAAATTCACCCCTACGGCTACAGCTACCTTAAATTTAAAAAAATATACACTTTTTTCAAAATATCATATCTAAAAATTCATCGGAATTTTTTTTTATCCTTTCGTAAAATAAAAGACCCACATTTGGTCTTTCATCAAAAAATGTGGTGTTTCATCAAAGAAAAATACAAAAAAGTTTCGAGCAAAAAAAGACAATGAAAGACAATATCGGAAAGATCTAATTCAACAACCAGCATTTAAAAATCGAAGAAAACTACTAAAAAATAGAAATCCGCTAAAACATCCAATACTGAAAGGAAAGAAGGTATTACTTACAAAACAGATTACGATCTTTCTCAAACGTTCCAGTTTCCTGATTTAATTACGTATGTTGAAACCGTGCCTGATGACATAAAGTACGTGTATTTTGATTTAGAAAGCACAGGTTTCAGTTCAGTACACGCAGAAATTTGTCAAGTTGGAGCGAAATTTGGAGAAGAAATATTCAACTCTATTAAATGGAATACCAAAAAAATATCAGAATTAACAAAATCTATTCATGATGGGGAAATGTTCGATAATGGACAACTTATTATTTCCCTAAATTTATATACTGATTTTGAAAACTTTTGAAATTTTTTTATGTAATATTGGCAACAAAGTTCTCTCTTCTTGTTTTAAAAAAAATGCCTGAACGCGTTAAAGCTAAATAAAAATTTAATCAGAATGTTTTAGCTAGTGATTTACTTAATAATTATAGGTTCTCGTGATCCCGCTCCCACGACTCTCCAGGAGCTCGAAGAGGCCGTTATTGAGGAATGGGCCAGTATCCCTCAAGAAGAGCTCCTGAAATTGGTAAGATCCATGAGGAAGCGTATGGAAGCCGTCATCAGGGCAAGGGGGGTAACACTAGGTTTTAGGTTAGTTTTAAGCAACTTTTTGTAATTTTTTTATCTGTTTTTAATTAAGGATTTTTATTGTTTTGTAAACTTTTTTTTTTTGTGCGGTTCCAATAAAAAAAAATTTATTGAATTGTTTTTGGGTTTTTACCCTCATCGATTCCAAATAAGGTTACAAGTTGATTTTTTAAAAGGTGCGATTTTTTTGACGCCCAGTGTAGTTGATAATGCTCATACTGCAGTAGAAGACACAAATACTTTGGAAAATTAAAAAAACAAAGTAAATGTAACTGAAGATGATTTAAAAAAAAGGAGTCCGCTCCTAAAATATCTGTAGGTATCCCAAACCGGACCACCTTGCATGAAAACATTATACATAGTTTAAAATCAATTCTACAATATTGCACTTTTGTTTTAGGTTATTGTGGGTATAGAAATGAATGAAAACTTGCATTTCAACGGGGTCTACCAGTCGTCTGTGAAAACAGGGCCAGTGATCGACACTATGGAGTAATCAGTTGCGAAGGCTGCAAATAACAAAGTTACCAATGCCATTCAGAAATGTTCATCTTGTGACTGTAAACTATTATTATTGTTATGCTGAAATTTGTTTCAAAGTTATCAGTTCACAATTTAATGATTGTTTTATCTATTTCAGCTGTTCAACATGAAAGAAAACCTATAACTGATAATACAACCACAACAACCTCAAAAGATGTAAGTCTTGAACAAACCGCTACATTATAATAGTATTTAAACCAAAAATGAATTAATTGTTTTCAAAATGGCGGCCAATAATAGAGCATAATAATATACTTAAACTATTTTTAGAAGAAAACAATTTTTTTTATTGTAATTAGAAAATAACAAGGTGTTGAAAATATGTCAATTTTCTTATAAAAATGGTCATAATTTCTAAACCGCTCAGTATAATCCCACACATGCTTATATCAAAATATCCAAAAAATAATAATAAATTATATTATTATATATTTTTTAGTTAATGACACTTGTTACACCTACATTCTTATGAAAGAATTATCATCTCAAAGTATAATCGCTTTGTATCTTTTTCCATCTTATGGATTTGGCAACTATAAATAGTTGGATGTTTTATAGAAAAATACAACCTTGTTGTGCAACGTTGGTCAAACTATTAATAACAAAATGGGCCGACGTAAGGTTAAGCGAAATTTTGACGTGTTACGTATTAATAGAAAACCTTTCTGGAGAATCACTGATTGTACAACGGCGAGCATACGACGCACTTCTATACAATGGTGGGGTTTAGAAAGTGAATATAACTTAAAAAATCCATCTTCATGCTCCTGTTGCATGATTTTGATGCAACGCATTCGTGTTCCAAGTGAAATTCGCAATAGGAAAAAAAATAAAATAAACAGACAGACAGACTACGTCAGGTTATTTATATAAAAGTGTGGTACGATGCACCATGTTCTATAAAAGTTCATAATCGAGGTTTACGGTTTTTGAAAGGTTTAATTGAATACAGAAATATCAACGCAGATTTCAAACGTTGCTACTGCCAAATTCTCTGGATAGCTGTGGTATTTATCTGATAAACTTACTCCATTCTATTTTTTTGATAATGCAGAAAATTTGGAAGTGAAATTAAAAATGATCAAAGAACGAAAAACTAAAATCGAAAAGATATTAGTGATTTCATCACAAAAAAATCATAGATACTTTATTCAGGCATTTTGAACTATGAAATGTTTTCCTCAGTTTAAATTCTGAACAATGAAACTGTTACGATAACTATAAAAATTGTCTCATGGTTCTTCATAATATAAGTTGTAAATGATATTATCGAACGAGGAGTTGCATTAATTCAGCGATATGACCCATGTTTAACTATCGATGAGGAACAAAAACAATATATTTCACAAGATGTGCAGAAACACCCTACTTGCGACAAAAAATTATTAAACTCATTCTTCACCTTTAAGAAAGAGACTAAAGACAAACAATCCTCACGATGACGAACTTCAATCTTTCACTAGCAATCTTAAAAAAAAAAAACATTACTAAAACAAAGATTCCTAGAATAAACTCTTTATTAATGGACATTCTTAACATAAACAGCGATGAAGATACTGATGACAATTCTAATGTTACTGCTTGAACAATCTACACTACGTAAAGCTTTATTAAACAACAACAATAAAAGTAAAAAAGTAAATATTAATGAAGATCCACTATTATGGTGAAATCTAAATTCTGAGTACGAAAAATTGTATAACGTCGCCAATTTATCCTGCATCGCCAGTTCCATTTTAAATCGGTTGAATCTGTGTCATCAATCGAATCTAGATCATCAGATGATGAAAATGATATTAGAATTCTCAGACGACCCAGATAAACCAGGGAAAAAAGTGATTCAATGATTTTTTATGATGAAGAAGAATTTAAAAGGTGATTCCGATTTTCGAAAATAAGTGTAATTCGTATATTAGAACTAAAACAGTACAATATTGAACCACTAATGGACACGTATCAGTGTTGTTGACATTAAGATTTTATGCCTGTGGATCTTTCTAAGTTGTTTTAGGAGACCCTTTTAATACAAGTAAATCAACTGCACAAAGTTGAATAATGTTTGCGTAAAATTTTTAGACGTGCAGGCAATATGCGATGCAAAAATGAAAATATTGGATGTTGGCCTCGGTTTACACCAGGTAGAGGTAGCAATATATTTGATACTTCATTTGTACAAGTGATATGGACGTTTAATATCTATTCAAACTCATCAAATAATTAATAAAGAACAAATTATAAGTACCTATTCATGAACGTGTCAAAAATTGTACAGAGTACACTACACGCGGGCGGACTACATTTTTTAACTGATCCCTAAAACAAAAGTAGACTTTTGTTTTAACACGACTTATTTGTTAATGAATGATTGTTGTTTGTTTTTAAATGTGCGAATCGCGAGTTAGACACATTAGTAGAAATTCGTCAGTTAGTCGTCGTTTTTATCATGACACCACCACCTAAATGCTGCAATCTTTTTATACAGAAAGGGGATAATTGCTATAGAAAAAAATTACCATTTTTGTCGAACAAATGTAACGAAAAGTTCACCGGTTTATTAGTAAAAATACAATTCAGGCCAAAAGTTTTGAAAAGGAAGAAAAAAGGGCATTGTAGAAAAACATGTAGAAGAGTCAGATGTGGAAATAGAGGGAATATTTGCACACAAGGACTTATATAGAAACATCAGAAAAAAAACAGTTGCTTGTATCCAAAGCTGAAAATAAAATCGTTTATAAATCAATGAATGATGAAAATTTTAAAAGTTGGGCCAGTGACTTTAAAGTAGCGTTGTCTCGTGCATCGAGTCGGCAAGAAAAAAACATCTGCCACTTGTTCAGGCCCGTCTAAGACAGTCTTAATAAGTAACACATCCTTTCAATACAGTCAATTTGCCCTCATTACGCTCCTCCCACTTATACATTAATAGTAGGTGTTGGCGCCACTGGCACCAATTTGAAGTTCGCGAGTTTCCCGGGCTCTATTTTACCCACATCCCGGGTGAAGAGAGCGGCGGAAAACAAGTTTAAATTTGAACCCGGTTCACGTGCTGACTTATTTTCCTAAGTACAATTTTTTTCTAATTTTTTCACGCCCAAAAAATACCCGGTTAATTCTAAATACGCGGGTGTAGTGAATAAATACAAAATACGTTTTTAAATAGTAGTAGAGCCACCCTAAAAGTGGCGGTGTTAATTAAATCTCGAGTGTGTGGTGAGTGGAATTGACGAGTTGCGACGAGCCGAAAGCAAGACGGCCGGTGATTGTCTCTCTGCGATATCCTTTTTCCCGATTTATCCCTACCTAGGAAATCGCCAGGGAGCGGGAGCAGGTCGCTGATGTTAAAGGTTAGTGGAAATTTATCAATTTCCCGCGTCTGTTACACCTACGCACCCGTACAGACCGCTGAAGCACCAGAATCTTTTTTAAAGAACCAGCGCACGCCCAAGTCTGCGAACGCAGTAGGTTTTGCATAAAACATATACAAAAACAAAACAACTCGATTTTAGTAAACAATAATTTTCTCTCAGTGAACAACATCAACCCAAATTCTCTCAGACATATTAAAAAGACAGTATTCAGTCTAATAAAGGATTAATGCCTTCATGTTATATTTATATGTGTGTACAAGTGTTTAAATTTATAAAAAATGTGTTTAATAAATGTTATGTGAAAGTTACACACTCAAATAATTATTTTAAAACCTAAAGTGTAATTCACGGCCCCAACAAAATGGTCCTTTCTCGCCGCATAGTAATTAATAACTAATACATAATTATATAGTGCGTGTCGAACCGGAAAAATAGCAAAATACAAATAAGAAATTCAAAAAACAATTGGTAGTACAGCTGTCAAACATTTATTAAATCAAAAACACTCTCTCGCTCTCTCTGGTGCATAGTTGATGTATGGAACTCTCTATGTATTGAACTCATGAACACATCTATTAATGGAAGAAGACACGAAGACATGCAGTTGAAATAGTGCTGCTGTTCCCTCAACTCTCTCAAGACTGTTTGGATTCATCGGCCCAACAACAAATATAGTGTTGTTTATCTCACCTGAATAAGGTTGGATCTTTAATATTATATAGAAAAATCATTTCTCAAAATAATGGCAACTGAACCGCTTACAAAATTAATTAGAAAACGTCAAAGTTTATTGCAATTTGCAGTCTATCGCGAATATTAAAAATTTTGTTTGCGCTCACAAGAATGATGAAAGCATTAACCCAAATGATTTTTCTATACGTTAAGAACGTTTAATTGAGGTTTTTAAAGATTATTGTGAAATACAATTTCAAATTGAAGAGAATGATGACTCTCAAATAGACGATAGAGCAATCACGGAAGAGATTTACTTTGAAACTCTTTCAAAATTAAAAACCTTAATTAAAAAACACATATTAGTAGATAATAAATATACAAAAAATAAATGCGTCTGTTGAGAGACTAGAAACAAGTTCAAGGTGAATTGCTTTAGTGACCATACAAATGAATAAACAAATGTTACGTAACCGAGACTGTTTTACGAAAACAGGTCCAGCTAAATCTATTCCTGTGCTTTGAAATGGGCGAGATGGGGTAACGCACTCTAAGGGTAAGGAACCCATGAGTTATTGTGAAGTTTTTGTTTTTAACTTGAAACAAGTTAAATAATTGTAAATTCTTCGTTTTATCTCTCTTTTTCCGTTTAAAGGCCAACATATATAAAAATTCATTTTGTTTATAGCTTTTTAAATAATGCAAATTTTCAAAAAATATTTATAACAATAATTTTGATCAATAAATCTTCAAAGTTCTATAGTAAAAAGTTTAAGTTGAATTAGTTGATTTTTAGTGTTCCCACTTCAGAAAATTTGAGTCTATAAAAAAACTTTTGAGATTAAGATGGAGCTGCTCCTCATAAAGCTAGAACAGTTAGAACGTACATTAATAATCAGTTTACAAATCACTGGATTGGAACTGGAAGTCCAGTTCATGAGTTGCCTGCAAGATCTCCCTATCTCACACCGCTCGACTTTTTTGTAGGGTGCAATAAAGTAACAAGGTTTCGTTGATCCTAACACGACGCGGGATGATATGAAATTCAGAATTCGGAAAGATTTCAAATCCATCACAAAAGAAACATTGAGAAATGTGCAAGATAACTTTTGCGAACGAATACCAAAATGTATCGCTCAAAATTATGTGTTTGAGCACCTCACGTAACTGTGCCCAGTAAATATTAATACCCTTTGCTGTGCAAAATCCGTTTGGCAACATACTTGTGGTGCACGTTGAGTAATGCTAATACCGATGAAATCCAGTTATTATAATTGTCGCGAAGATAAATTCGTTGTGGTTGTTCGAAAACTGAATTTAGTGTACCAGGTTGCATTTTTAGGAAAGAATCTGTCGGACAAAACATGTTTACTTTTTTATGATAAAAAAGAATCTGTATGGAAAATAGGGAATTCCCATTTACAAAAATGGAGTTGACCTTCATATGACCTTAAAAATTCATCTGAGTACGTCTATGTCTCCCTCCAAATAGATTGACATACAAGTAATAAATACCATAAGTATGCTGCGTTCTCTTGACGATGGGTACTTATATTTGGTTGGGTATTTATTGAACGTTGTTTCTGTCACTGGTGGAGATCTCGAAAATAATCAGATAAAATTATTAGATATTCACAGAAAAACTGTGCCACTTTTAAACTTAGAGAGAGAACGAAGAATAGAAGAGCTAGGCTAATATTTTTTATTTTCAGATAGTAAAAATGAGTAGCGGGAAATATCTATGGTATAGCCCCTCTTGATTATTTCCAAGCTCGCGTTATAAATCACGATAAACAATTCAATAAAACATTTATTTTTATTTTTTGCTCTCTGTTGTGGAATATTTTAGAGCCAAATAAGTGTGTCTGTTGCATGCAGAAAGCGTCAAGAAGAATGTACGCCACAAAGCTTAGTGGACAATATGCATCTTACATTGTGCAACATTCGAATATCTGCATCTTATTGAAAGCTTTGCTGCTCTGAATTGATTGCCACAATTAGAAGTTTGGTCCTCCGACATGGTTTGTTACATTTTCTTGTAATGACCTTGTTATGCTCTACGTGTGTTGATCGTGAATAAAGATACGGGCATAAACAATATGGGGTAAATGATTATTTATTTAAATTATATATAAGTTAGTATTATTTTATTATAGAGGGTAAAGGGAGTCTTTTCGTTCTTGTTGGGGTGTTTGGTGGTTCGATATTAATAACTCAGGAATTCAAATTATGCAATGATTAATACAGTGTCTGATATATACAAAATAAATTTATTTCGTTTTACAGTTCTACGATAATCTTTGACCAAATCCGAATCAAGAAGAAAGAACACGTAAATATGATAATGATCAAAGACATAAAGTTGATATTTATGGTGGAGATGTCAAAAAAAATCTTGCTAAAGGTGAAAATAAATCAGTGTTGACAAATTTCATTTACTATTATTATCAAAAAAAAAAAAAGTGAATTCACTGCAATGAAAAACAATGAATGCAAGGTGTTTATAGGTGGAAGCATTTTACCTCGTTTATGTTATATATCACTAATGAATCTGTTTATATTGATTCTAATTTTCACTGTGATCATATTGATGCAGATACACGTATTATTTTTCAAAAACATGGACCACAAAATCAAACTATCATCGTAGAATCTCCTGATACAGATTGCTTCTAACACATTTCCGTAACTTTCAATCACAACCTCAACTATAGTTTTACACAGACAATTTACTTTCCAGTAAATACATTTAGTTTTTATTTAATATTTGACCATTTTTAATTTCCATGCATTCAAACTTGGTTGTGATACTACTTCAATTTCGGCATTAAAAAAAATTAAACGATGGAGAACAACTAGCTAATTTACATATTTTAAATGCGTTTAGCAGATTATTTGCTTTAATAACTTATTAATCATGGCAACTTGAAATTGTTTTAATTAATTAAGATTCAATTTAGAAGTTGAAAAAATTGTTAAATTGATGTGACCTCCACGTTTAATAAAATGACAAATCAACAAGTGGATTTAGGCAGTTCTAACACATATTAAATCTCTAAAACAATCTGAGTGTGGATGGTTAGAAGAAAATGGTATTTTATATCCAAATTATTTTGACGGTAACTCTGAAATGGAATTGTTACATAAATATTTTTGTTCTTATCGAGTAGAACTACTTCAAGATTTGTTAAACTTTAAGAAGATAGATAGATAATTTTTTCTATACGAATGCTATATGTAAGCTTTAATTTTTGAATTTAGAATTAAAATTGAGGCGTATATTTACAAAAATCGTCAACTAAAAAAATCGATCACATACACGTAAAAATAAACAAAACAGAGCTGCAAGAAATAATTAACACAAGTCACAACGATTAAATAATTAACACAAAATCAAATCGATTACAGAATACACAATCACGTACAAATTAACAAAATTAATCGCGAGTTGCATGCAATCGATTATAGTTTATATTATTTATTAGTTATTATTGGACATATGAACAAATTTTGTATACATTGCAAAGCTTTGAAATTTATTAATGAATCACTAGGAATATACTGTGCAAATGGAATTAAATTCTCCACGCAAAATATTATTAACTGTCACAGATGATTTACATAGATCAAATATAATAGTAATGTAAGTTGGCAGCACTGCTGTATAAGGTGTGAACAGTGTGCACTCACGTCAAGGGGTAGACATAGAGACGCTGAATTTATTGCTATGTATAATTAATGTATTATAAATGTATTAAGAGTAATGTATAATAAACAATGTATTACGAACCTACTAAATATATAACATTAACATTGGATGCAGATGTTACAGCAGAGTCAAAACAATTCTTAGCAAATATGCGCAAATACAATGCATGTATGCTTTCAAATGACATAATTCAATGCAACTAATATCAGACTTGATAAATTTCATATTGTAGTAAAGTTGGCACACTTGTCAGTATGAAGTGAAATGTATGCATTCATATTCATGTTAAAGCCTTGTAATAAAGAACGTCTTATGTATTATTAATAAATAAATATATTATCTTTTATGTAATAAACGTGTTTCATTCGGTTACAACACATACCAACATTCAAAGTTGTTAAGATTAATTATTTTATATTTGCCGCGTATACCAACTATCGGTAAAGTAGTGTGTTACTTACTTCATGTTGTTGTATGAAATTATGATTGTTGTTAAAAGTTTGTCATGTAGGAGTAGGTTACTGAATATATGTAAAATAACAATTTTAGAGACTGATTTATTTGTTAATGTATACTATATTAAATATATTGTGAAGTATAGAATAAAGCACAAGTGTCTGTTAAATTGATAACCTACATATTATTCACGCATAAATTCCACTGAAGACTGAAGAAGTTACATAAAAAATTCAAGGACAAATTAATCATCTACTATATAACGTTACTGGATTTAGATTAAACAATTCTTCAAATATATTTTATTGGAAACATAAATGAACAAGTTAAACAACGTTGTGCATTCAATACATAATAAACCAAACGTTTTTGTTGTATATGCAAATACTGCTCTCTAGTACAGATCCCTGTAATTCGTGAAACTAGGGGAATTAGATAAGTTAAAAATACTGTAGTACATAAGAGATTCGAATACAATACGAACGCGTGAGTGTGTAGTGCTATAATATATAAATACTAATAATAATTACTAAATGCTAAACTATAAATACTAATAAATAAATACAAGTGTAAAAGAAAGGTGTAATATAAAGTGTAGTGTTTGTTCTATAAAATAAACTATAGACAAAGTTGTGACAACAAGTGTGTATTGCGAACCTGCGTAGAAACGATAGTTACATTAAAAGGTAATAATTCATTCTTTATTATTTCTCATACAATTACTAATACGATACATTTACACAACAGTTTTAAATTGACACTTTAACGGGTTTCATACCATTTTATTAACTAGTACGTAGAACTGTCATTTCTAATTCTTGTACCATTATCTAGAATGTAGTCAAATTGTTTATAATTTGGTTGAAATTACATACATATTCTATAGTTATACATAATAATATATTAATAGAGTTTAAATTAGAAAACCATATTACTATATCACTTAAAACATGTGAATTAATTTAAAACTGTACAATTTAATAATGGTATACATAAAACGTAATATGAATGATAATACTTTAATTTTTTATTAATTTTAAAAATAAATTTGGATTACAAGACTTGTTAGGTAAGAATGGATTAAACAAGTTTTGTTTCGAAAATATATTATAAACTAACTCATTGTTGTATTCATATTTTCTGAAACAGATATTACAAATGCTAACAATAAGATTTTAAATTTCTTATTGTTAGCATTTATAAATTTGTAACATCTGTTTCAAATTTTGATGTATTATTTTTTATTTCGTTTGTTTGAAAAATAAACTACCCTGGTCGGCACAAGACTTTTTTATACATCATGATACAGAAAAAATTACATAAGTTAACACTTTCTGCTAAGAAATTGAATATAATTAACTACATTACATTAATTGTTGTTTTTGTTAATGTTCGAGATATATTTTAATTCTATTCTGTGATTTTATTTCAAACCTTTTTATTATAAATCGTTATAATAGTTTTCCTGTTTAAAAAAGTTTTGTCAATGGTTTCTTATTTGTTTGATATTTCAACAGTTCAATATGTTTTGTATATTTAATTGACAGTTATAAGAAAAAAACGCTTTTAATTTCATAGGTAACTAGATTATTCAAACATATTATTAAAATTAATTTTAAATAAAAACTAAAATTATTATTTTTTGGTCAATTAAAAAAAGGTACAAAAAAAAGAATAGGGCATAAATTATAGATAATAATATTCTCTATTAATTGTATACAACACATTTTTTTCTAATATGTACCGTTTAAAAAATAATTCGAAAAATTCCAAAAATTAAAGAAAATCGATTATTTCCTAAAAAAAAAAATTTTGGGTAGTCCAGGAACATTAGGTTTTCTCTGGGGAAAAATTCGCAATAAGCTGAATTTTTGTATACACCTTCATTTTGTCTTTATAAATAAGGTACCAAAAGTCCCCAACAATCCCATGCGAGCATACTTTTTTACAGCCCACAAAAGGTGCTAACAATTAGTTTTAAGTAAATATCTCTGTATCTATTGGTTCTATGTCTAAAGTTTTTGGAATTGAGGTATAGGGTTTTGAACACATATTTTTGAAACCATGTTTATTGATAAAATGTAAAAAAAAATTTTTTATATTTTCACATTTTTAGACTACAATACCCTCTTAATAAGCGAAAACGATTACTTGTACGAAAAAATTTGTAAGATGTTTATTGTAGGCAATTTTCTAAACTTTATATTTGATAATAACTATTTTAGACATATAACCAATAGATACAGAGATATTTACTTAAAACTAATTGTTAGCACCTTTTGTGGGCTGTAAAAAAGTATGCTCGCATGGGATTGTTGGGGACTTTTGGTATCTTATTTATAAAGACAAAATGAAGGTGTATACAAAAATTCAGCTTATTGCGAATTTTTCCCCAGACACAGCTATTTTTCGTCTAAATGTACTGGACTAGGGGGAAAAATGAACAAAACATAAATTATAGATAAAAACATTTTCTATAAATTTAATCTAAAACATTTTTTTCTACTGCGCACCGTTTCAAAAATAATTCGAAATATTCAAAAATTGACATCAGTAAACATCCGTTTCCGGTTTAATGATGGTTTTCAAAAATAGGAGGTGCACATCTAGAGTATAAACCTTTTAAAGTTTAAAATTTCATGTTTGTAAGTCTCGCCGTTTTGGCTGTAGAGCGTTCAGACACACAGACGTCATTGAGTTAATGGTCGTACGTGATTCAGGGACACTCAAAACGTGTAATTCCGTTAAAATCTCGAGTTCGAATTTTTTCATGATCACTATACTTTATTTATACAATACATTTCATGTATGTATAAAAAAGTAAAAATTATGGCGAGTTTTGTTAAAATACGGTATTTTACATGACAAGTTGTCCAGGCTGTTGTAACAATATAATTAATGGTACGTTTGGGTTATTGTATAAATTACATTGTATAAATTAGTTAACATTAGATAATAATTTTTGTAGCGAGACCCCGGGAAAAATTTATTGAGTCAGTCGTGCATAGACAGTCGTGAATTACACAATAAATTATAAAGTGTCGCTTTTGTTAAGTGAATCTATGAAACAGGTAGCTACCTTAACTACTAACTATGTGTCTTTTTGGTACCAGTTAGTAAGTATTTGTCCATTGTCGTTAGTCAGTTGTACATCTAAAAATGCAATTTTATTCTGTTGTTGTATTTCTAATGTGTGTTGAATTTTACTATTATAATTGTTAAAAGTGTTAAGAATTTCGTGAATATTATTAGGGTGTGCCTCTGTAATAATGTCGTCTACATATCTATAATAAAATGTTGGTTTTTGTGTTAATTGATCTAAACAATTATTTTCAAGATCTTCCATAACTAAGTTAGCTATTACACTGGAAATAGGTGATCCCATAGCACAACCGTCTATTTGTTTATAATAATTATTGTCAAATTCAAAGTATGTGTTAGTTAGACAAAATTTCACTGCTTTGTTAAATTCTTCTTTTGTAAGTTTAGTGTAATGTGAAATGTCCTGCCATTTATTATTGACAATATCTAGGGCCAAATGTATTGGTATGTTGGTATACAATGATGTTACGTCTAATGAAAATAATTTATGTTCTTTAGGTATTTGTATGTCTTTAATTTTGTTGACAAAATCAAATGAATTTTTTATACCATATTCAGTTTCGCCCACTACATTAGACAATAATTACATAATTTATAAGTAGGTGAATCTATACCTACATGATGTTATAGGTCTGTATGGTGTGTTTTGTTCATGTATTTTTGGTAAGAAATATATTTTAGGAGTGATTGCATTGTATGTCATAAGTGCAGTTTTTTATTGTAATCAATTAATTTAGTTTTAAACCAATGTTGTATTAAGTTATTATTAAATGTTTGAAAAGTGTTTGTCGGGTCATTTTTTATTTTTAAGTAAGTATTGGCATCGTTAATTAAGTTGTATGATTTGTTGAGGTAATCTGTTCTATTTTGTATGACTGTAACATTACCCTTGTCAGCTTTAGTTACTATAATGTTAGTGTTGTTTCTTAAAAAGGTTTTTGTTTCGGTGTTTATTTTATTTAAAAATGTATCTTTAGGATTTTTATTAATTTTTTGTGTAGTATTATTAATAATTTGGATGTTTTTGGAAATGTATTTTCTAATGTTATCCATTTCTAGTTTTTCTTTTTCAAATTCTAATAGTTCCGTATCCTTTATTATTTCATTAACTACATTATTATTAATATGTTTATTATAAAAATTGAAAATAGGTCCAAGCAAAGAGAAATATTGTGTGGTAATGTGACGTCTGTTAAATTTTTGATCCAATTTGTGTTGTGTTTGATATTTGTAGTATTCTTTTGTAATAACGTGTTAAATTTTTGTTGTTGTATATTCTTTGTTTGTTGAAATGTTTTTGATTTTAAATTATTTAAATAATTAATAAAACATAATTTTATGTTCGAATTAGGAATTTTTTGAAATTTACTAGTAGCGCTAATCAATTTTTTGTTAAGTGTATTAAGAATACTGTGGTTGTTCTGAATTTCTAAATTTAAAACACCAACCTTAAAATTATACAATAATTTATGATATTTTTCATTGTCCTTATGGTGTTTCAAGTTTTTGATGTTTATCTTAACAATGAAGCTAGGTAAAATTCTGTTTTTTCGACATTTCAAAAGAAATATTTTTCTATTCATTTCTTTCACTTACTTGATGTTGATGTTCACCATTTCTTTGAAAATACACAATGATGAAATACCATAAATTTCTCTTATTTTTCCAAATAAGTTATCCATACTGAACTATATGAGTTTTCTTGCAAACAACAAGGAGAATAAAAATATAATAGTAGTGACGTTAAATATAAATAAAAACAAACTTGTTTGTCTAAACGTCAAAATTTATTTTAGAAAAGGTAATCGCAAGCTTTCGATTCACAGAATCATCGTCAGGCTAAAATATAATAAATAACAATTAAATACAATTAATATAATGCAAAATATTGATATTTTAAAATAAAAAGTCAGAAAAATATCTATTAATAAAGATTTAAAATTGAGAACGATGTCGTTATCTCAATAATATTCATGTGACTACGGAAATGTTTGAAAAAATAACAAATCCCTTAGTAACTCAAATAGTTACTAAGGATATTATAGACAAACAAGTTTGTTTTTATTTATATTTAACGTCACTACTATTATATTCTTACACTTTTTATATATTTCTTTCTACTTGCAATTTTTCAATTACATAAATTAACTTTTACCTACAACTGCAGTTTTTATTTTTGGCACTGCAAAAACAATCTACAACTACACACTAAAATAAAATAACCCCTATATTGCGGCCAAACCTTATTGTTTTTGTTTTAATTCTATATTGAAAGTCATACAATCATATTTTATTTGGTTAAAATACTAATAATCAAAATCAAGCTACCCGTGTAATTTTGACAATAAGCAAACGGATTTGCAAACAGTTACGTTATATTTATTGTGTTATTATTAATAATATAGTTGTGTGAAAAATATTTTCGAGTGATTTTTTAACAATAAGTGATAATGAACTTGAAACTGACGAAACAGCGACTAATAATTTTTTTGTGGACACTAGTTCCATCACTTCCATTGATATCTCTGTCGAACTCTTACGATTTGACATCAGAAAATATATCTGAACAAGAATTGAGAAGATGGGAAATTTTATAAATATTGTAAAGAAGATTCCACTGAAAAAAAAAATGTTGGCGTCTGCATTAAATGTATTCCGAAATAATGTAAAAATTAGCGGTTTTGCAAATTCCAGTTCAAATTTTATTAGCCATTTAAAAAGAAAGCATGGCGATAATACAATTGAAGAATACAAAAAATACTTAAAAAGTATCAAAAAATTAAAACCAGTCAGAAAACCATAACGTCAATATATCTCAATCACAGTTCCAAGAAGACTTGTAAATGATGAATAATTTAAATATAGCATCCAATGGACTCAAAGTTATGAGTCGAAGGAGTCTTGGACGCTGCATAGACGATTATTACAACAAAGAAGTAAAAAGTTTGAAAGATGAGTTACGACATGTATCTTATGTTTGCACAACGGTAGATATCTGGTCGGCTCGAAGAAGAAGCTTCCTTGGCGTTACTGTGCATTGGATTAACACAAACTTAAGAAGAAAATCTATGACGTTAGTATGTCGAAGATTTAATGGTATCCACTCGTACGACCGAATAGCAGACATGTTGGATAATGTACATGAAGAGTATAATTTAGACTGTTCGAAAGTATTAGCAACTGTAACAGATAACGGTAGCAATTTTTTAAAAGCCTTTAGGTATTTCGGGGTTAATAAATATTTTGGAAAATAATGAAAATCACGACGACGATTCTGATTTTGAAATTTTAGTAGAAGATATTGACAGCCAAACTACACAAATCGAGTAACCTTCTCATCTAAGATGTAGCGTTCATACACAAATTTAGACACAAATAAACTGTTACAATCTGAAAACACACTAATTTCGGATATACATCAGCAAGTGTAATTTATTATGGAACGCTGCAGGCCGTCCAAAATCAGCTGAAATGATTCAAAAAGTATTAGGACATAGCTTAAGTAAGCCAGGAAGTACACGCTGGAATAGTCTCTACGATTCCTTAAAACAAAGGACCCCGCAGTTTTTGATAGGGAAATGGCTTTCAGTCAATCTCTTTGAAACCAACTGGAAAATATTCTCTAAATCATCCCGATTAAAAGTCTCAATGGTCGCAACCGCCTAAGTTCCCGAGGTCTCGCGCAAAGAGCTGTTTTGTACCTAATAATGCAATAAAAAAATCGATATAGTACAGGACATTTTGAACAAAGAAATTAATTTTTATGTATCGTTTTTTTTATTTAATTTCTAGATTTTTATGTTGTTAAAGTTTGCAAGTTCTAGCAAATTATTTTATGGATTATAATAAAGTTTTTATAAAACATGTTAAGGTATGTGTAGTGCCGTCAGCGCCAGCTATTAGCGATAGTATTAAAAATATTAAATTGTAAAATAAAAACAATAGAAAATTAGTTGTCATAAAAATATAACTTTGATTTGTAACACACTTATGGGACACCTTATATAAATGTAACTATTTTAAAAATATGCTGCTTGTCTAGCCTGACAACTTTTGTATTTAAAGTTTTCTTCCATTTGTTATAATAAATGAAATATTGAACTTGGGAAATCCTGTACTATATCGATTTTTTTATTGCAGTATTAGGTACAAAACAACTTTTTGTTCGAGACCTCGGGAACTTAGGCGGTTGCGACCATTGAGACTTTTAATCGGGATGATTTAGAGAGTATTTTCCAGTTGGATTCAAAGAAATTGACTGAAAGCCATTTCCCTATCAAAAACTGTGAGGTCCTTTGTGTGCCACAACTAATGCAAATAAACTGCTACAATCTGAAAACACACTAATTTCGGATATACATAAGCAAACAATAAGCAAGTGTAATTTATTATGGAACGCTGCAGGTCGTCCAAAATCAGCTGAAATGATTCAAAAAGTATTAGGACATAGCTTTAGTAAGCCAGGAAGTACACGTTGGAATAGTCTCTACGATTCCTTAAAACAAATTTCATCGATACAAAAGAAAAGTGCGCATTTACACAGAGCATTATCTATAAAGAATATTTTAAGAGACGATGAATTTGACTATATTAAAGAGTCTTATGTGTTCCAAACCAATATCAGAAGCCATAGATAGTACAGGCAAATTTACATTTAACTAAAACTTAATTATTAGATTAAATTTTATTTCGGAAATGTATCCAATAGTATTTCTCATTAAAGAATTCAATGAGTCCCGAGGTCAGAAGTTGTTGCGTTTAGGGGAAAGTGGGGTAAAAAGGATATGTTAGATCAAATGTATGAAAATAATTAATGTCCCTATACTAAATAGTTTATAACGAACATTAAGTAATTAATGAGGTCAAAATTAATGTTGGGAAGAGGACTGGGGGTTATAAAATGACAAAAAATAAATAGTAAGGTAAAATTAATTATTTTATAACGGTAAATATTTATTTACATAAAATTGACACGTGTGCATTAAAATTAGGTTTTATTAAGGAAAAAATGGAAAGATTAGAAATACCTCCTGAAATGGCTTCAGAAATACTTTATCTTTAAGAAACCGAAGAGTCCCTAGTCGGGACTGGGGAACTTTAGCCGGTACTTTGATTTAAAGTAGGGCGCGTCAAATAAGCGATAATTTTGGTCACTTATCGGCTTATCGTGTTCTACAAACAAATTTTATGAAAATCGGATAATAAATGTCTTATAGAATGTAACCATTCTATTTTTTTTAATTATGAAGGAGGAGAACCCCTCCATAAACAGCTTTGAACGGCCGCGTATTGCCAATGCTTTAAAAAATTGTTAGCTCTTTCTAGTGGGTTATATTTATTTTTGTTCATATGGGGACATGTTTAGGTGATACTGTTGCACCCATAAAAAATTATTTTGGTTACAACAATCAGAGGTTATCTGAATTATTCATTACTAAAGAGAGTTTTTGAGCTTTATAAATTGTGTATCTCAGTATATTTGTTAATATTATTCAAAAACTAAGGGTTTTCAAACAAAAACTTTTCTATGAAAATTGTAGCAGATGGTATCTTTAAATAGTTTTTTATATACAAAATGAAATAACTCAAAAGACAAAACGACTAACTCCATGACAAAAAATCTTGAATATTTAAGTTTTTATAAATCAAGATTTAACGGATTATTTTATAGATTGCCTTTATGTTAGTGAGTATATTTTGTAATATAATGTTGTCATTATGTAAAATTATTAGAATTATGTAGGGAAAAGTGGGGTAAAATGGACATGTTCGATCAAATGTTCGAAAATAATATAAGTACGCTTTTCAGTCTATGGGAGGGGGGTCCAAAGAATTGTTTGACAGTGTTCGTTATAATTTTCAGTGAAAGTACTAATTAAAAGCTACATTCTAAATTTTTTTCAGATTTTTTGAATTAAGAGTTTAGAAATTAGATGGGTGGAGACGCTCTAACAATAACATTGAAAAGCAAATATATCGTGACTGAAGGGTTAAAATCAAAAGGTCATTTGACATTTTTTGTTGCATTTTAGAAGACCTATCTAAGGACACCCCACTTGATGGGGTAAGTGAAAAAAAAATTGAATTGGGGTCCAATAATTTTTTTTTCAAAATTTCATCATTTTTGTTTTTGAGTTATCAATCTACGTTCGTATACCAAATTTTATCTAAATCGGTATAAAATTTATATAAACGTACGGACGGACGGACGGGCGGATAGAGCGAAACTAGAAAGGTTCCTAGTTTTCTACGGAACCCTAAAATAGATATTAGCTGTATAATATTTAAAATTAAGACAGTCTTTAATGTGTTATTAAAGAAAATCATCAACAATATAAAAGCTATCCGCGCGCAACCTTTCCCCTTCCAATATGCACATACGCAACAGCCTTAAAACTCGGGACTCATTGGATTCTTAAAGTATATATATAACAAAGTGATTTAAAACAAAAAAAATAGATCTAAGAATTATGTTCTTTTCAGGTCGATTTTTTGTCTAATTTGCCTGTTCAAATACAAATCCCCTAACCATAAAAATTGTAAGAGTTTAGACTTACACGTGTTTCAATAGCAATGCTATCATCATCAGAGTCTTAAAGACACTGTGTCTTTAAGACTCTGAATTGCTATTGAAACACGTGTAAGTCTAAACTCTTACAATTTTTATGGTTAGGGGATTTGTATTTGATAAGTCATAACCATAGTTTTTGTCTGTTGTTTGTTATAATTTGCCTGTACTAAGACATATTACAAGGAGAAAATGACTTGTATTACGGTATTCTTCTACCCTGTTTGTTATCATTACGAAAAAAATGACAGAAAATGTCTAATGAAACTTTCATTTACTGCAGACTACTTGCACAAACTTATCGTAACCCCCTTGTTACTGAAACTATTTTCTATCTCCGATTACTGTAATTTTTTGATATGTGTATCCTTATGCATGTAGTTTGCCAGGAAAAATAATAAAAAAAATATATGTAATCTGGAAAAGCTGGAAAATGAGGGGTGTTATAACGCCCAGTAGTAATGAATAAAGAACAAAAAAAAAAAAGTTTTATTTATTGAAAATTGTGTTTTTTCGGTAATAAAGAAATTAGTTAGACAAAAAAAATTAATACAAAAAATTATATGGGAGTATGATATGTAACAAAACATGTTTTCTTTTTACAAATAAAATTAGTTTTTTTCTTACAAATTGAACATCTGAGCCACAGAACATTATACAAGTAGAAGGGACATATAATGTTAAAAAATGTGGTCACACAGCGCCTCTCGTGACGCATATTAATATCTCGGAACATAAAAACAAAGAAGGGCCATCTAATTTTAATAACTGTAATATTGTCCATCTAGTGTTTTTTATGACAACTAAAATTGGCGGCGGGAAATACAAATCTATTTATTTATTTACAGAATTTTTCATTTTAAGTAATAAAATTGTTCTCATGTATTTTTTAAGTATAAATACTTGGTATCTTGAACATAAAATCATAATTAGTTATAAATACATGAAAACAACGATATTAATAGCAAATATTAAAATTTCCTGAAAAAAAATCTTAATTATAACATAAATTATTAAAATATCAATTATTTTATTTTGAAATATAGCACAGAATAAAAACAATTTATCTTATTATTAATATATGATTTTATCAATAATTTGTATAACAATAACATGATTTTGGTAGCTGTTGCCGGTTAGACTTTTTATTTTGATGTTACATAGGTATATATTGATGACACGCGTTATTTAATATTTAATTGAAACAATATTTAATATAATTTCTTTGCCAATAATGATTTTTAAAGTCTAAAATATTGATAATGTAAATAATTACAACAATATTAAAATTTGAAAAAAAAGTTATGAACCGTTATAATATGTAGTGGTATAAATCTACATATTAGCAGAGAAATTATTGTTAGTTTATTCGTAAGGTAAATGAAATAAGGTCAAAGAAAACAATATCTATAACATAATTAAATCACAATAATTAAAATTCAGTTTGATTCTCACTGCTGTCTGGTATTACGACTGAATATTTATATATCGTGATTTTACAACTTTAATTCGTATAGTATAAATTTGATTATTAGCAATAATTTTTGTACATCCATTTTTTGATTAAGTAATGCCCGGTCTCACCGCTCAAACTTATTTCTGTTCCTTAGTCTTAAGTTGAACCTAAATTTTACTTCGATCTCACAGGTCTATCTTATCATATAGTTAACCAAGTGTCACTTAAAGAACAAAATTCTGAGGAATTTTGATTTTTGATGTACGTTGCTATGATGCAAGTTTAAGATATTGCCTTTTTTGTATTTAAAATATATTAAATATATGAAATTTCAAAGTATTCTAATTTTTATTATTTTTTATATTAGTTTTAAGAAATACTACTAACACGTCATATAAATATTCGAGTCTATTTTACAAACGAGCTATCAAATCTAACACTGGAGGCTTTGTTAAACGAAACAGTTTTAAAAAGTTTAATTTTGACATATTATGAAAATGGTTAGTTATATCTATAATAAACTTGGCTTGAAATGCCATAAACTATTATACTTATGATATCTGCATCATTGCCATCAATAATTTTATCAAAAATGTTTACAATATTCATTTTTGTGTAGAGTTTTAAGGTTAAGTGGAACTAAAGTATCACTTTGACTAGGACTTAAATGGTGTATTTTTAATGTGAAATGTCCAATCATACTATGCATGGGCATAATTTTAACAACTCATTTCATGTAGATATATAGTTGAAATATGTATTTCCTGGACATCTGAATTCCGAAAAAAAAACACGAATACATAAGTATTTTTCATAAAAACGGCATATTTATAAATCGTATAATTTTAATTACAAGTATATAATTATTATTAAAAAAATGATTAAAATAGGTACTTCTATAATTATTATTGTAATCATTTAATTTTATTGTATTGAAATTGCAATATTTCAATACATTATAGTTTTTTTCATATTTTCTCATATGTTATTCATAGAATTTTCAATAGAATCAAGAAATATCAGATTTTATCAATTTTTTTTAAACAAACATATTTTAAGTTAAACTTACCTTCTTAGTAATGATTCACTGCATTAACTTCAAATAATTAGGAAATTAACTGTGAAATTTTCAACAATTCACCAAAATACATTGCAAAAATCATGAAAATATGAATGTCGTACACATTCTGTGGTACACAGAACATATGTCATATAAATATTATAAAACAAAATTTGTTATCCGTGTCAAAAATAAAATTCTTAAATTTAAAACCGCCAGTGGTGCCATCTCTTGACGCATATTAATTTTAGAAAGAATGCAAATGGCGTCCTATTCAAATGACTAGGCCCTGATCTGAGCTGAGTAGCCTTGTATTCTACTAAATGGTCAATTCTGCCGTAGCGTGATGTTTCCCGATAATTTTTAGGAATAGGGCAAGGTCCAAGCTTCTCGATCTTCTTGTTGGTTTCCAACAAGCCCCTTGTTTTGTTTGTTGATTCACTTGTGTTTTGTATTTGAGGTTTATTCAAATAAATATTTTAAACATCAATTTTTCTACTCTAAAAATACAATGTTAATAGACAAAATAGACAATTATTATCAATATACTCGTATGTATACTTACTTTATTTTGCAGATTATGTAGTTACTATGTATCATTTGAAAAAGGAAATTGATAAGTGAAATCTAGAAAATAATTATAAATTTTATTATTATTATATATTTATTTATATTATGTATATAGGTACCTACACTTACTTTTTACATATTTACTAATAAATTTAATGAAAAATTTAAATCAAAAAAGAATGATGATCCAAGGTACAGTCTGAAATTAATGAAAATTATTAATTATGTTAAGCATTATTTTTTAAATATATTTCATGTAAACTGAAAGTAATACTTACATATAATTTTGTTGACTATATCTTAGTGCAATTGATGACAATGGAGTGAATTGAATTTTGAAAATCTAATAAAATAAATATAATATTAGAATTGACTGACAGGTTTAGAAAATTAATATACATACATTATTTGATTAATCTTGATTTTTGGGCCGGTATAAAGTAGTTATATCTTCTAAAAACTTGTTAATTTTGAATTCTTTTAATTCTTTATGTCTCCGATGACACATATATTCAGCTAAATATTTATTGAATTCTCCTTTTACATGGTTCGTATTCAGTGTCCTTTTTACTGCACTACATGTACCTTCAATACTATTAGTATGTGCACCAGATTCAGGATCAACAAAATTGTAACTGTGGTTCACTGTCAAGTGCACGTATCCTTCATCATTCAAGCATTCATACGACTTCCGGCAATCAGACATAATTATCGAGCCAGGGAGTTTATTATTTCTAATAAAAAGGTTCAGAAAATTAATATACATAGATTATTTGATTAATCTTGATTTTTGTGCCGATATAAAGTAGTTATATCTTCTAAAAACTTGTTAATTTTGAATTCTTTTAATTATTTATGTCTCCGGTGCCACATATATTTAGCTAAATATTTATCGAATTCTCCTTTTACATGGTTCGTATTCAGTGTCCTTTTTACTGCACTACATGTACCTTCAATACTATTAGTATGTGCACCAGATTCAGGATCAACAAAATTGTAACTGTGGTTCACTGTCAAGTGCACGTATCCTTCATCATTGAAGCATTCATACGACTTCCAGCAATCAGACATAATTATCGAGCCAGGGAGTTTATTATTTCTAATAAAAGGGTTCAGAAAATTAATATACATACATTATTTGATTAATCTTGATTTTTGGGCCGGTATAAAGTAGTTGTCTTCTAAAAACTTGTTAATTTTGAATTCTTTTAATTCTTTATGTCTCCGGTGCCACATATATTCAGCTAAATATTTATCGAATTCTCCTTTTACATGGTTCGTATTCAGTGTCCTTTTTACTGCACTACTTGTACCTTCAATACTATTAGTATGTGCACCAGATTCAGGATCAACAAAATTGTAACTGTGGTTCACTGTCAAGTGCACGTATCCTTCATCATTCAAGCATTCATACTACTTCCAGCAATCAGACATAATTATCGAGCCAGGGAGTTTATTATTTCTAATAAAACATTCTTACCCCTGGACTCGATCACTTTGATAAAACATTTATTCTCTCCTCTTTCAATGCCACCAAATACCCAACTATTCTTCCTCTATTATCTCTTTTATCAATTTCAACAATTATCCCATTTATACGATTTTCTTTTTTACATATTTCAAAGCATACCTCTCTACAAAATTTTTTCCAGTCAATTACTGTTTTATCACTTATTCTCAATTCATTCATTATAAACTTATTCGACAAATTCATACACCTCATATACGTCATACATAATATTTTCCCCATACTTAACTTGCTCTCACTGAACCATGGCCACTTTCGTACTGACCTCGTAACCTTATGTTTATTAATTCCATTTTTTCTACAACATACCATCCATTACATCCTTTACTTTCGCCAGTTTCATACCACAACCACACTTCGAACACATATGGGCAAATCCACAGAACATGGCCGCATTAGCTTTAAATTAAAATACTTAAATGCTTCTTCAAAATGGAGCATTGAACGCTCACTCTTCTATGGCGTCTCAAAATCTTCGTAACAAAGAGAAGAATAATTGGTCTCAATTTCAGGAGTGCGCTTCGGATGTTCCAAAAGTTACAGCAAATAAACCAAATAAAAAACGCTGAAATTGCCGTTCGCTGGATAAAACAATCGCGCATATTAAATGTAAGAGGTGTGCGCCTTTGAAACTCCGGGAAAAGGTTCATTGTACCAAAAAACATGTCCAGTAAATATTTCGGATTCATTGGTTTGAATCTGAGAAAATTGCGGTGGTATGAATTTTTCTTTTTTTTAAAGTTCCATTCTGAAAACGTGAAAATAACCGATTTTTCAATGCAAATTGTGCTGCAGTTTTTTTTATATGAATCAAGCAATCGACTTGTAACTCCATGTTTACATCCACAATAAAGTATACTTTGAGTTCGTATACTTATGGGTGGCTAATATACATTCCCACACGCGCACTATTGCCGTTCCCCCAAAGCGGCCACGTTCTGTGGATTTGCCCATATACTTTGTTCCAATCATTCCAAGTTCCGTACTCCAATCAATCATTTTTCTTGGATCACCATTCTCCAAAGAATATAAACTTTTAAAATTAATAATATCCATATTCTGGCTATTTTTATGGTTTTATTGTTATGACTTAATTTTTTTCTGACTATTTATGAATAAATTTATCATAAACAAAAGTATTGTGGGTAGTTACCAGTGAATATTTGATATTATTTATTTTAATTTTATTTTATTAGTTCATATTGTACAAATAAGGTGTTTATTAAATATTAATACTCCATATATGTTATATATTTTATTTAAACATTTTAAGCAACTTTATTTACATATTACATAAATATAATGCAAAATGATTATTACGTTAATATCTTTAGAAGATTTTTATTCTTTGTATATCGTAGTAAATGCATGATAAAAAATTGGTGATATAAATGCGTGTCTTCCTGAAATTAAAATATGTTAATAATTATAACAATTGTCAATTTTTATTACATGCGTTGATGTAATACAAATTCATAATAGTTATAATTGGTTAGTTTAGGTTAGGTTAGGTTATAGTAGAAACCTTAGGACAACCTATTCCACGGGGGACAGCGATGACCGTGAGGATGATTGCCCATCAGTGCGAAGGGAGTCATGAGAGCCTGCCGTCGCATTGGAGCTAACAAGGCCCGCTGTTTGGATAGAATACCAAACCGGGCAGTAAAGGCGGCAATAACCGCCTATGCCGACACCTTCACTGGGGTGTACGAGAGATGCTTTTGGCTGTAGAGCGATCACCGGACCCCTGAAGAGGAGACAGTACTGCCTCATGGTGACGCTGGATATAAAGAACGCCTTTAACACAGCGAAATGGTCGAAAATCTGGGAAGCTCTTGATAAGTTTGAGATCCCCAGATACTTGAGAAGAATCATCTCTAGTTATCTTAGTGACAGGATATTACTCGCAGACACATTGAGAGGGGTCAGGGAATATAGCGTCACCACAGGTGTACCGCAGGAATCAGTTCTTGGTCCAACCCTGTAGAACATTCTGTATAATGGGCTGCTGAGCACACCAATGCCGGATGACACTACACGTGGCATTCGTGGACGATGTGGCCGCAACCATAACGGCCAAAACCATCGAAGACATCGAGTATGGGTACACTGCGACCATGGAGAGGATCCGGCATTGGATGGACTCAGTGGGTCCAACCCTGGCCCTCGAGAAGACGGAAGCGGTCTTGTTAACGGGGAAAAAGGCAAGGCAGAGCGTCACACTTACCTATGAAGGATACACCATCAGGTCACTGCCCTGCATCAAGTATCTGGGGGTTATACTCGATCAGCGACTTAATTACAAGGAGCACCTTAGGTATGCAGGAGATAAAGCAGGAAAGTCGACAACGGCAATCGCCAGAATACTGCCCAATGTAGTGGGACTAAGACAGAGTAGGAGGAACGTGCTCACTAGCGTGAGCATGTCTATCCTGCTCTATGGAGCTTCGGTATGGGAGGAGGCCACCCGTACCTCCTCATATTTGAGGCTCATCGCTCCGGCACACACACAATCCGAGTATGCAGTGCCTTCAGAACAGTCTCGGGAGAGGCAGTTCATGTAATCGTGGGACTGCCACCCATCGAGCTACCAGGAGCGCACACGGCAGACCGGAGAGCGCAAAGGCGGAAGGAGCGAGAGCGAGAACCCGACCTGGCCGGTTATAGTAGTCCAAGGGAAGTTGATTAGTTTCGGTAGGTTAGGTTAGGTTAGGTTAGAGTAGTCAAGGGAGGTTAGTTAGTTTTAGTAGGTTAGGTTAGGTGAGGTTAAGTTAGAGTAGTCTAAGGGAGGTTGGTTAGTTTCGGTTTGGTTGTATAAAAGTAATATTCAAATTACAGGAATCTTGCGTAGTTTTCCCCTTCTCTACAATAGATGCATATAATATATTTAATTGTTTTCACATAATAACAAAGTAGGTTGGTATTGGCAAACAAACAAATAAATGAGATCACAAATTTTAGTTATATTTTCCTTAAGTGTGTTTTTGTTAAATATTTACTAATAATTAATAATTCAAAATTAATTGCATAGAAGATCTTGTGTTGATAAAAGTGTAATACTATATTATCTTTGTTATGTTTATGTTAAGATTAATTCAGTTGGTACTACTGAAGTTACTAGTGTAAGAACATGCATTGGGCTAGTGTGTAGAAGTTGTCTGTTAAACAGAACGTTGTAATAACCAACAATAAAAACCTTGTCTAACAAAAGTGTTTCATTAAGTTCCGAAGTAACTAGAGTGTCAATAAAGTCATCATCTTGTAATAATAAGGTTCAGTATTCTGTAATATATGGTGATATTAAAGAAGAAAAAATACAGTGAGTTTATGATTTTTCAATTATCACAGACATAATACATTTTAGACATGTCGTTGATTTGATATAGTAGATAAACCTGTAATAGTGCAATATTTTGTCAAGTAAAAAACCTCATTATCATTTATCATTGATTTGATATAGTAGATGTACCTGTAATAATAAAATATTATGTCAAGTGAAAAACATCATTATACAGATAATATATTAAATAGCGATATGTCAAAATTGGATAAAAAACACTAGTTTACACGTTACTATAGATACAGCACAAATTCTACTTTATTCTAACATACCAACGCCTACTTTTTGACATTTGTGACAGCTTGTATCGTTGTATCCCTATTCTCCGAATTTACCCCTAAACTTAACCTATCCATTAGTGAAAACCGGAATAAAATCCAATCAGTAGTTATTGAAAAAATCGCCTAAAATTATATTTTCAAACTCCCAAGAAACACCAGGTCTTGTCTTAGAATTTGTATGAAAATCAAAAATAAATAAATAGGTTACCTTTTTTGGAAGTTCTTTATTTTGATTTATAAAAATCCGTTTATTTATATTGTAAAATGCATATTTTTTCATTCAAATTGACATTCACATATTGTTTTCAGCGCTACCTATTGAAAAATGTTCAATATTATTTATTTTGATTTTTTTAAATTGACACTTTTTGCACTTTATTTTTTTATTTTGATTTGTGACAATCCACTTATTTATATTATTTACTTTGATTTTTTTAAATTCACTGAAGTATATATTTCACTGTATTTGTTTTGATTTTTTTAAATTCACTTATTTATATTGTACTATAATTTTTTTCTTTTGATTTCTGAAAATCCACTTATTTATATTATACTTAATTTCATTATTTATATTGTAAAATGCGTTTTTTTTTCATTCAAATTGCCATTCAGTAATTGTTTTCAACGTCTTTTATTCCATGGCTACTGTGTTTTTTTATAAATGACATTTCTTCGCTATAACATCATAGAAACAAAAGATTATTTTTAACCTTGTGATGTTAAATGTTAGATTTTCATAAAATATTATTAGCCACGATACTGCTCGTAAAAATGATCTAACTATTGGTGAAAACCGCATTGAAATCGGTTCAGTAATTCCGGAGTCTATAAGTCACACACAAACGAACATTAATTTTTATATATATGCATAGACATCTTAAGGCAGCGCTGGATTAAACTTTGGTGCCCTAGGTTTTTATAGTGAACGAACGGTGCCCTAGTTTTTCTCTTTTTGTTGCATTGGATTTTTTTCATTTTGAATTATGATTCAAACTCGACCAAATATAAATACATTTAATACATTTTTAATGGCGAGAAATTGATTTGTTTTTTGATTGACTAGCAATATGCTATTTTTTCCCATGAAATACAGCATAATTGAACTTTGTGTAGAAGATATAATAGAAAATATTATGTGGTACATGACATAGATAGAATGTATAACATCTGTGCATACATAATATACTATCTATTATTAATATTATTATTATTGGTCATAATAATAATTTTTTCAAATGATAAGTTTTTATTTTATAAAGTTATGTTCATTTTTATTTTCATTGAGAGCTGTATTGACAATTTTTGTTTTTCAGTTAAATATCTATTAATACAGTCATCGACTCGTATTGGGTATCTAACGTTATGTAACTCTCCGTTTTTGTACTTATTAATCTCTCCTTCAACTAAAACACTAGAAGCTGGTATACTTCCATTAATTTTTTTACTGAAAATATGGAAATAATATAATATAATATCACCGCTACACCTCCGCCGTTTTCATTGTTTGGTCTGTCTCGTCTGAACACTGTATAACCTTTTATTTTTAGTTTGTTATTGTCTTTAAGTTTAGTCTCGTTTATGAATAAAATATGTATTATGTATGTCTGAAGTAAGTTAGTCAGTTGAGTCATTTTACCTTTGACACCGTTAGCATTCCATATAACAATTGTAGTCTTATATTCCATAACTATCCAACGTTAACAAAAAAATATTAAATACTGTGAATTTTTCAATTGGGTCTGAAACATTTTTTAATTTTGAATTTAGGTCCCGTACAGCAGAAAGCATGGCGCCTATATTTATTTAATTTAATTCATTGATTTATTTTTTCAAATCCCAGAAATCTCCAAGTGAGTTTTAATTCTGTGATTGTCGGGTTTGTTCTTGTCGGGGTTGTTGTTCTTGCCGGGTTTGTTGTCTCTGCACTCGAGCTAGTGTGGCCCTTGTGGTGGCCAATTCAGATCTTGGCCACCATACAAGTGCTGCATATGTTATCATGGGGCGTACGACTGCCGTGTAGAAAGAACCATTGTACGATTCTTGGCTTCAGTCCCCAGGTTTTGCCTAAAGTGCGTCTGCACGTCCAAAAGGTCGCGCAGGCTCTTTGTTCTTGTCTTTTTACATGACTGTTCCAAGAGATTTATATGTAAATCATTAGTCCTTCCATGAATTATGATTGGTAGTGGTGCATATCTGTTTTTCGTTTCTATTTCAATTTCTTCAATTTGCATTTCATCATCTGACGACAGTGGTGAGAATCTGTTGGAGGTTCCCATCTTTTTAATATTGAGTTCATTTATGTCTTCATTGGTGTTTTTTTCTTTTACTTTGGCTTCGCATAATTGGAATATAATTTTTCAGTGACCCAGAGGCCACTGACAGTTGCTCTAGATTTTCTATTGTTTTTTCAATAAAATTTTCAGATTTTAATTTTGGTACTGATTTTTCACATTGATTAATTTTGGCTAACTTTTTTAATCGCAAACGTTGCGAGCACTTTGATACGTTAACTTTTTTGTACAGTTTGCTTTAATTCACTCTTTTTTCACGTAAACTAGTATTTTTAACAATTTTATTTTCAGAGAATATTTTTCGTGACATACGCTGTTTTAAGTCACAGTCAACTGGGCGTGAGAATCCGGAGCGTTCATCGCTTGCGTTGTGATGTTAAATGTTAGATTTTCATAAAATATTATTAGCCACGATACTGCTCGTAAAAATTATCTATATATTGGTGAAAACCGCATTGAAATCGGTTCAGTAATTCCGGAGTCTATAAGTCACACACAAACGAACATTCATTTTTATATACATATATGTATAGACAACTTAAGGCAGCGCTGGATTAAACTTTTTGGTGCCCTAGGTTTTTATAGTGAACGAACGGTGCCCTAGTTTTTCTCTTTTTGTTGCATTGGATTTTTTTCATTTTGAATTATGATTCAAACTCGACCAAATATATATACATTTAATACATTTTTTATGGCGAGAAATTGATTTGTTTTTTGATTGACTAGCAACATGCTATTTTTTTCCCATGAAATACAGAATAAACTTGAACTTTGTGTAGAAGATATAATAGAAAATATTATGTGGTACATGACATACATAGATAGAATGTATAACATCTGTGCCTACATAATATACTATCTATTATTAATATAATTATTATTGGTAATAATAATCATTTTTTCAAATGATTGATGAGTTTTTATTTTAATTATTTAAAAAATTTTATTAAACATGAAAGTTATGTTCATTTTTATTTTCATTGAGATCTGTATTGACAATTTTTGTTTTTCAGTTAAATACTTATCTATTAATACAGTCATCAACTCGTATTGGGTATCTAACGTTATGTAATACTACATTTTTATACTTATTAATCTCTCCTTCAACTAAAGCACTAGAAGCTGGTATACTTCCTTAAAATTTTTAACTGAAAATATGGAAATAATATCAAATCATTGAAAATAATATTTATTTTAAATAAATAATAAGACTTTTCATCCTGTCCTTTTTCATTAAAAAAATTGTAAACAGAATCAAAAATATTTTGATTCCACTGAGTTCAGTCATTTTTTTTTTTGTATTTTTTTCATTAGTTTTTTCATTTGTTTTTCATTTTGTTGTACATTTGTATCTTCTTCTTTACCCAAATCTAGTATTTGTAACACTCTTATGGTTTCTTGGTGTCCAATAAAAAAACATTGTAAAAACAACTGTGCAAACATCAACTTATTTAGACTGCTGTTTGTAAAATTTAATACTTTTATTTATACTTGGAGTGAAATTACGAAATTCTTGCAGAAATCTGAAATAAAATCGTTAAATATCTATTAATACAGTCATCGACTCGTATTGGGTATCTAACGTTATGTAACACTCCGTTTTTATACTTATTAATCTCTCCTTCAACTAAAGCACTAGAAGCTGGTATACTTCCTTTAAATTTTTTACTGAAAATATGGGAATAATATCAAATCATTTAAAATAATATTAATTTTAAATAAATAATAAGAATTTTTATCCCGTCCTTTTTCATTTAAAAAATTGGAAACAGAATCAAAAATATTTTGACTCCACTGAGTTCAGTCATTTTTTTTGTATTTTTTTCATTAATTTTTTCATTTGTTTTTCATTTTGCTGTACATTTGTATCTTCTTCTTTACCCAAATCTAGTATTTGTAACACACTTATGGTTTCTTGGTGTCCAATAAAAAAACATTGTAAAAACAACTGTGCAAACATCAACTTATTTAGACTGCTGTTTGTAAAATTTAATACTTTTATTTATACTTGGAGTGAAATTACGAAATTCTTGCAGAAATCTGAAATAAAATCGTTAAATATCTATTAATACAGTCATCGACTCGTATTGGGTATCTAACGTTATGTAACACTCCGTTTTTATACTTATTAATCTCTCCTTCAACTAAAGCACTAGAAGCTGGTATACTTCCTTTAAATTTTTTACTGAAAATATGGAAATAATATCAAATTTTTAAAAATAACATTTATTTTAAATAAATAATATGAATTTTCATCCCGTCCTTTTTCATTAAAAAAATTGGAAACAGAATCAAAAATATTTTGACTCCACTGAGTTCAGTCATTTTTTTTGTATTTTTTTCATTAATTTTTTCATTTGTTTTTCATTTTGCTGTACATTTGTATCTTCTTCTTTACCCAAATCTAGTATTTGTAACACTCTTATGGTTTCTTGGTGTCCAATAAAAAAACATTGTAAAAACAACTGTGCAAACATCAACTTATTTAGACTGCTGTTTGTAAAATTTAATACTTTTATTTATACTTGGAGTGAAATTACGAAATTCTTGCAGAAATCTGAAATTAAATCGTTAAATATCTATTAATACAGTCATCGACTCGTATTGGGTATCTATCGTTATATAACACTCCGTTTTTATACTTATTAATCTCTCCTTCAACTAAAGCACTAGAAGCTGGTATACTTCCTTTAAATTTTTTACTGAAAATATGGAAATAATATCAAATTTTTAAAAATAACATTTATTTTAAATAAATAATATGAATTTTCATCCCGTCCTTTTTCATTAAAAAAATTGGAAACAGAATCAAAAATATTTTGACTCCACTGAGTTCAGTTATTTTTTTTTTTGTATTTTTTTCATTAATTTGTTCATCTGTTTTTCAATTTGTTGTACATTTGTATCTTCTTCTTTACCCAAATCTAGTATTTGTAACACTCTTATGGTTTCGTGGTGTCCAATAAAAAAACATTGTAAAAACAACTGTGCAAACATCAACTTATTTAGACTGCTGTTTGTAAAATTTAATACTTTTATTTATACTTGGAGTGAAATTACGAAATTCTTGCAGAAATCTGAAATTAAATCGTTAAATATCTATTAATACAGTCATCGACTCGTATTGGGTATCTATCGTTATATAACACTCCGTTTTTATACTTATTAATCTCTCCTTCAACTAAAGCACTAGAAGCTGGTATACTTCCTTTAAATTTTTTACTGAAAATATGGAAATAATATCAAATTTTTAAAAATAATATTTATTTTAAATAAATAATATGAATTTTCATCCCGTCCTTTTTCATTAAAAAAATTGGAAACAGAATCAAAAATATTTTGACTCCACTGAGTTCAGTTATTTTTTTTTTGTATTTTTTTCATTAATTTGTTCATCTGTTTTTCAATTTGTTGTACATTTGTATCTTCTTCTTTACCCAAATCTAGTATTTGTAACACTCTTATGGTTTCGTGGTGTCCAATAAAAAAACATTGTAAAAACAACTGTGCAAACATCAACTTATTTAGACTGCTGTTTGTAAAATTTAATACTTTTATTTATACTTGGAGTGAAATTACGAAATTTTTGCAGAAATCTGAAATTAAATCGTTAAATATCTATTAATACAGTCATCGACTCGTATTGGGTATCTAACGTTATGTAACACTCCGTTTTTATACTTATTAATCTCTCCTTCAACTAAAGCACTAGAAGCTGGTATACTTCCTTTAAATTTTTTACTGAAAATATGGAAATAATATCAAATTTTTTAAAATAATATTTATTTTAAATAAATAATAAGAATTTTCATCCTGTCCTTTTTCATTAAAAAAATTGGAAACAGAATCAAAAATATTTTGACTCCATAGTCATTTTTTTTTTTTTTGTATTTTTTTCATTAATTTTTTCATCTGTTTTTCATTTTGTTGTACATTTGTATCTTCTTCTTTACCCTAATCTAGTATTTGTAACACTCTTATGGTTTCGTGGTGTCCAATAATAAAACATTGTAAAAACAACTGTGCAAACATCAACTTATTTAGACTGCTGTTTGTAAAATTTAATACTTTTACGTTAGGTTTACATTCTAGAATTTATGGAAAATACATACTAATACATAAGGTTCGTTTATTACAATAATTGGTTCTATTATGGAAACATAAAATATTAAATGTTCATTTGCAGGGGTTATTTTAAGAAAATTTTACAACTACACATTTTCCTCTTTTTTTGCTTTGTACTTGTAATTTTTCAACTGGATAATTTTTTAAAGTATATTTATGTTTTAATTGCAATGACCTTTTTTGTATTATGCTTGTACTTTTTTGTAGTATATTTATGTTTTATGGGTTGTAATGATCTTTTTTTTGCTATATATTTATAATTTTCAACTACACAAATTAACTTTAACAACTACAGTTTTCATTTTTAGAACTGCAAAAACAAGCTACAACTACACACTAAAATAACCCCTGTTCATTTGTGTTTATTATAAACATGAACGTAATTTAAAAGAATTTTACATTAAATGTATTCTGAACACGTCAGCTAAAAATAAGTAAATCTATTATTTTCATTTATAATCCAAAACGTATATACAATTTCCATATTATACAAACAGTAGGTATTTAATTCTTTATTTTTTTTATTTCCAAGTAATTTATTCATTATCAATGGTGCCACATTTTTCACTGTTTGAAATAATGAAAAGGGATGTTATTATATCTTCTACTTCACTTTGATTTTTACTTAAAATCAGTTGTCCAATTACGCCTAAAAAAAATAATTTGATTTTTGGCCTAGCGTAGGATTTCTAAGTACCTATACTCTATTTGATTTAACTGAATCGTTCCCGAGGTTTTTTTTTGTTACCGATATTGCTGATTTTTCTGTCATCAATTCATGTATACTAAAACTCCAGAACGTTGGTAATTGCATTGTTGATGTATTCAGTCCAATACTCGAAAATAAGTATGATTTCAAACCCATTCGAATTAAAATAATCTTACATCAAACGCAAAATCTTAACAAAAGCGCTCTGTTACATATATGTAACGCTGGGCACGATTGGGTTAAGCATGCAGTGGTTGCCGGGGTTTTGACGGTACGAATCGTGCATTTTACCGTCAAAAACCACGACAACCACTGCATTCTTAAATAAAATAGAGTATTGGGATCCGTCAAATAAGCATACACCATCTGGTGGGAAAATTTGTAACAAGTACGAGGGAAAAATTTATCTGTCACGTAAAATTGTTTATTTAAATTTTTTTTATTTATTTACTTTGAAAAATTTATTAAAATAAATTAAATATTTATAATATGGAAATACCTTTTCAAATAAATACCTACTTATGAATTTACATTTAGTGCTTAGTTATTATTGAATATAACATATTTAAACACTGTTCAATGGTCATATTCACTTTAACTTTGGCAATTATATCCATTAGTTGACTCTGCTGGTGGTTAAACATTGCTTTAAGTGCACTTCTGTCAACTGAATGTGAGTTGGAAGCTGAAGCTGGATACATCTTTTTGATAGGACCATGTCGTCCGAATCTGTCAATTACAATCATAGGTTAATGTTATGAGTAATGATTAGATATGAGTGGACATAAAAAAAATATATAAAAATATAACTATTTTGAGGTTAGGAACTTACCTGTTGCAATACAATAATGTTGCAATTATATGTTTGCAACGTTCGCCTAAACCGGCTTTGCATGAACACGTCATCGATATAATATTGCCACTTAAGAGTCACTTCACCATTGATTTCATGTGGATCATTTTTTAAATCTGACGTTTGTAAACAATATGGACTAAAATTAACGACATCTGAAGGTTCGCATTTGGATTTATTTTTTCTAAATTTTAGTATATGACCGGCATTTAAAACGTATTCACTTTCAACAAAATTCCTTTTCCGAGGGTTTGTGTCGGCCCAATCACATATAGTCCCAATATTAATCATTTGTTTAAAATTTACAACGTTTTAAAAATCAACACGTTTCCTTGACCATCTGACGGATCCCAATAGATAACCTTTTATAATAATTATATTAAATCGTTTTTTTTACATTTGTAGGGGATAGTTATCACTCTCTTATGTATTTATTTCGGATTCCTAGTTGTACAATATCAAGTATAATTCCCGAAGTATGCGAAACAATTTACAAGGTATTAAAAGAAGAATATTTAAAGGTGTGTAAAACAAAAATTATATTATCAAATAAAAAATGTATTATAAATGTAGGTTTTCAAAAAATGTCTATTTATTTACTTCAAGTTTAAAATATTAGTTATAATTTCAACACATTACACGTTTCTTCGTATTAACTTTCACTTGTTATTTCTTCGTAAAACTAATCGTGTCATCGTTTCTTGCCTCGTTATTATTTATTTCTTTTTTCTTTTCTCGTTATTACTCCGTATAAGTCTATTTCTTCGTACACGTTTCAATCGTATCAACAAATGTCACTCGTATTAATTCGTATGAAAAAACGTTACTCTACTGTTCTCGTTTTTGTTATTTTCATAGTATGACAACGCACTCTATTACATTAAATCCTACATGTATATAAATATATTAGACATTATTAAATATTAGAATACCTTACTGATAACAAAATCTTCTACAATATCATCTTCTTCCCTAAAAAGTATCCTATTGATAGATCCTATCATGTCTTCACATCTATTATTATTTAATCGCCTCAGACGACTACCTAAAAAGTCACAAAATATTTGGATATCATCCTTGTGACCTTCTTGCATTATAGTTATTGCCTGTGATAAAACTGATTCTCGTTGATTATCATCAGACTTCTTTAAAATTTTACGTTTTTTCGGCGTCGGTTCCAAATTTGAAATTTCTAATTTATCACAGTCAGATTCTTTTTTCTGAAAAAAAAAAGTGTTTATTTTATATAGATTCCTAACACAATTGAAGAATGGCATCAGCATGCATCTCGATTCGAAGAGTTATGTAATTTCCCAAATTGCTTAGGTGCGGTTGACGGTAAACACATTCAAATCAAGGCTCCAAAAAGCAGTGGAAGTACATACTACAATTATAAAGGAACTCATAGTATTGTACTAATGGGTATTGCCGATGCAGATTATAAATTTATCTACACCGACAAAGGAAAAAAAGGAAGAAATGCAGATGGCGGAATTTTTAATAATTGCAGCTTTTCAAAAGCTTTAACAGATGGTTTATTAAATATACCAACAAAGCCACTAAAAGGTCAAACAAGCCCAATGCCGTTTGTATTAGTTGCTGATGATGCTTTTGCAATCAGGGAAAATTTGATGAAGCCATATTCTCTAAAAATTCAAAGTGGTCCAGAGCGTATATTTCATTACAGGCTTTCCAGAGCGCGTGGCATTATCGAAAACGTATTTGGGATTATATCAGCAAGATTTCGTGTTTTACGAAAACCTTTTGAAATTCAGCCAACAAGAGTTATCACAGTTGTGTCGGTAATATGTGCATTACATAATTTTATAATGACAAATAAAACTTCTCGAAATTTATATGCTCCACCGGGAACATTCGATAAGGAAGTGGTCGCCGGTCAAGTACAGGAAGGTACTTGGAGATCAGAATGTACACAAGAAAATATGTTTTTACCATTACAGTTTAGTTTAACTTCCCAAAATAATATTACAGCAAAAAATGTTAGAGATAATTTAAAAAATTATTTTATTACTGCAGAAGGTGAAGTACCGTGGCAGTACAAATGTATTTAAAAATTATTGTAGAGATAAATTATTTTTATTTACCAAATTGTCTATAACTTTCGATTTTTCGCAATCCGACAGCAAGAATTTCAGCAGTTCAAAATACTCCCATTTAGGTTTAAATAATTCTTCGGTACTTTGGCCACTTTTTTTACTATTAATTTTGCTAACATTACTTTTAAATATTGTCTTCTTTTTACTTTCCACAGCATGATTTTGCTGGTATTTTCCAGACATCGTTATTAAATTTTCTTTAAGAGGAATAAATGCTCTTTCATGATTTTCTCTATTTTACAAATTTGACAGGTTTTTGTTTCGCTATAGCTCATAAAAGAGCGAAACACCCATTCGCAAAGATTTGAAATATTAGAAGTTGCGTCAACAACAACCACATCTGACAAATTTTTATCATGTTGAAAATATTTAATGTCAAGTAACAGATTTGCTCTCAATTTGTAAATATTTTTATTAGGACCCGTGTCTAGAAATGAGCTTATAAATTTCATATCGTTATTTTCCTCTGATTTTATAAAATTACGAAATCGTTCATTGATGCATGCTTAGGGTTGCCAGAAGCTCATGATGAAAAAAGAGAACTAATCATTAAAAAAAAAGGATAAATTGAAAAAAAAAATGTATGTTGTGGTTTACGGAAATCAATAAAATTGGTCAAATATTATATTTTTATTAAATAAATTTTTCTTTTTCTGATTTTAACTACTTTACATTTTGAAGTTATTTTTTTTATTATTATTCAGTTATGTTATCTATAAAACCCTGTGTCCATGATACAAGAACTTGGTACTAAATTTCGGACCGAGTTATTGGATCGTGGACACTTAAGCTTAACTTACAGTTACAAATTTATAATCTTACTTATATTATTTAAAACAATATTTATATTAATAAAATTAAATTGTTTTAAAACATTCCACAGTAAATGTAAATAAATGTAACGTATTCACTTTTCACCAAAATCCAAAAATTATAGTACATAATAGTACCTATACAAATGACATTCAAATTGGAATTCGTCTACAATTGAATTTGTATCACGACAATTAACCACGTGACCTGATGTTAGACGATTTCAAAAAATGAGCATGCGCAGTTGAGCTGCTTGATTATTTTTTGTGAGTTTATATATAAGTAAATACACTTTAGGTACCTTGAAGTTTTATAAGTACAAAAATTTAAATCAAAATATGCCCAATTAAAAAAGAGAACATTTCAATATAAAAAAAGAAAAAGAAAGATCCAAGCTAAAAAAGACAACATGTTCTCTTTAAAAGAGGCATTCTGGCAACCCTATGCATGCTCCAACTAAAATATGTGTAATACTATCAAAACCGCACGTATACTTTTAAATACAAGTTTGTAGTTTTTAATTGTAATGAAACAATGCAACAATGTTAGGAACAACTAGCACATTTTTCAAAAATTTGTATTTTAAAAAAGGGAGCTACTGAAAAAAATCGTTTTTGGGGTTTTTCTAGAGTTGTTTTTAATTTAGGGAGGGAATTATTTTGGTATAATAAGTGCTAAATGGATATAATAATAATAATATATCTTTATTCTTTTGACTGTTTATAAATGCAGTTTAGAATGAGTCAACACAATAAAGAAAAAAATAAAAATAATAATAATATAATAATTATACAATACGATAACCTAATATGAAAAAAAAGAAAAATGTTCATTGAAAAAATTCAAGCAGATCATAATAATTTTTTAGATGCAGATGAGATTTTAATTTATTTTTAAATTGTATAATGTTTAGTTCTTTTATGTTATTTGGAATGTTATTGAATATTTTAATAATTGCGTTTAATGGTCCTTTCTTGATTACTGCGAGTGAATGCTGTGATTACAAACTTATTTTTATTTCTGGTGTTGTATTCATGTTGTAATAGATTATCTTGAAATAGATGAGGGTATTTTTTAGCAAACATTGAACATTCGAATATGTATAAATCGTATACTGTGAGTATTTTTAGTTGCTTAAATAAGGGACGACAAGATGTAGTAGGGCTGACATTATACATGGCTCTTAAACATTTTTTTTGCAATAACAATATAATTAAAGATTTTTGTGTGTGTGATGTTGTCATATTCGTTACAAAATTGCGGTATGTGGATAGAGATTGATTTTAATACTGAATTTACAAAATTGCTATGGGTGATATTTTCAAAAAATACTAAATATATTAGTTTGCAAATTAATTGCACTATATTCTATATTTAAAAACTGTTCCGATGGATAGCATAAATAATTTATATAATCTTTAAATCTTGTGTTAATATTTTCAGCAAGCAGAAATTTTTTGCAGTTTTGGCATTTTTAAATATTTTTTTACATAAAAACTCTTCTACGTATGCATTAGTTTGAAGCCGTGCAATTTCTGCAAACCTGTTTAACTCCATAAAGGCTGTATGCGTAAACGAAGCAACGTTATTAATGTTATCATCAGAATACATTGTGGTATTATGCTAAACAAATTTGCAATGGGATCCTGGTTTAATGATCTCGTAGAGAGGTTTGAAACATTTAATGTTTTGAGCACTCCTTAAAGACTAATAGTTTTGGCCTTTTGGAGAGGTTGTTCGCATTGCAAAGGGAATCTTTTAGGCCCTCCGAGGCCACACTAGCTAGAGGGTAGTTTTGCCCCCCACACCCCTAGAATCCTGAAGTATTTTTTCCGCCGAATCGAATGAGACCAATTACAACCCTTCATCTGTGACAGAGGACGAGTTGTACCTAATATCATTGGTAAATCTATTCATATTTGGCTAAATTATGGTTGATCTCAGTTTCTTGGAGCTTTAGGAAGAATTTAAGCCAATATACGAGTCTGTGCGATTATGTGCCCCAGAGTTATTCAATTTTTACTGATTAGGACCGAAAACTAACAATTTTACGGCTTTTTCACCCTCTGGAATTAGTGTTTTTTGATTAAATTTGATCTAACTGGTCTCAATTGATTCATTTGAGTATCAGCTACAAATATCAACTGTAATATAACCCCATCGTCGATTTAGTTTTTGATATAAATCGAAAAAACGGGAAAAAAACTCGATGTTCACCCTTTTACCCCATTTTCAGGGGTGAAGCCCCACATCTCACGCGGGCGCGTTATTTTTTTCGTGTTCAGCGGCTCAAAATCTATAAGAATCAACCATAAAATTGCTTTTCCGGAAAATTTCCCATTTTGACCGTTTTTTCTGCTTCATTGGCTGGACTTATAAACAATATTGTTCATGTGAATTTGTTATTTGAACAATACTGGCCTATAATCGTACTTAATACGTAAATATCATTTTTTTTCCGTAAAAACCTTAATCTTACAAAATAAAAAAATATCGGTGGTATGAGTTGCCGCTGGTATGAGTTGTCCCCTGGTATGAGTTGTCCCCTGGTATGACTTGTCGTGGTATGAGTTGTCTTCTGGTATTAGCTGTCGTGGTATGAGTTGTCTCCTGGTATGAGTTGTCTTGGTATGAGTTGTCCCGGTATGATTTGTCTCGGTATTAGTTGTCTTGGTATGAGTTGTGCTCAACCCACTAATGAAGTAACCATTATGTTATAGTTTTAATAAATTTTATTTTTTGAGATTTTTGATATATTAGCTCCTTATTTAATTTACGAAATCTAAAATATAATCTGCATCTAAAAAATGATTGTTTAGCTTTTTCAGGTATGTTAATGTTACACATTGACTTTTAACTGTACTTTTCTGCGCGAATGTCTTCGGCAATAATAGCAGCAGCCTCGCGCAATTTGTTGATTTGTTTTGAAATGATTTCAAACCTTCAATGATACTTTCACATATTTCTAATTTTTCGTCTTTCAGAAATGTCTCAAAATATAATGCCTCAAAAACTTATTACATTAAAGGATGAATTTTTTTACATTTATTAAAATGTTTCCCAAGGACAATGCTATTCCGTGAATGGCTTTGTCCATCCGTGATCCTGCTGCCAATCCATCACATTGTACAAGAATATCAGTGATACCACACTCATTTATATATTTTCCTATTGCTTTAAAATATACCATTTCAACATGAAACGCGCCTAAATTAACAAAAACATTTGTAAATTTATCAGGATCCGCACATGGTATTTGAAAAGCTATTTTAGCAATACCTAAATCGTATGTTATTAGTCGTATATTATTATCTTGTTTACATTCTTCTGCTATTTGTTGTGCTTTTCTTACGGTCTCATGCACTACACTGTATGAAATTGGTGATGAGTTGATCTGTGGCAAGTAATCTACGACTTGAATTCCGCTCTTATCAGTGACAATCCTATAATTAAAACCAACCCACATCGGTGTATATTTAATATATATTTGAATGATATAGCCCAAATTAAGTCTCTAATTATAGCATTTTCTTTTGTTAAGGTATCGCTTTGTATCGTTTCAACTATTAATTCCAATTGTTGGATTATAGATAAATATCAATTTTATTCCTTAGACATACAGAGATGTATAGAATAATTCAGAAAATACAAAAAAAGTGCAACAGAGTGCGTAATACAATAATTTTAAATTCTTAATTACATACAAAGGAAAAATTCATTGACGCTATAAAAACACTTACAAGGGGAAGCAACAGCACGGTTAATGAGAATTTCTATGAGCTTGTGGTATGTCAAACTAGAGCAAAAATAAAAAGACACGTGTCCAGCAATTTGATCTCATAGGCCTTAAATACAAAATTTGTGTATTCAATATAACCGTGCATTATGTTCGCTCGAAATATAAGTGTGTTGGCCCTACGGTCAACGCGCTGGCGTCTCGCCTGGTTTTAAGATTTTGATTTTAATTTTTATTTACAATTATTTTTTATTTTTTTGTACACATTACCTCTCCCACTTGCGTAAAAATCGATAAATTAGACATAAATAAAACATATATTATTATTGACAATAGATGTTTGTGGTTTCTTTCAAGTTTGTTTTTTATTAAAACTTTTCAATTTATTAATTAAAAACTAATGAGTTGTGTCAATAATAAATTAAATTTACTTTAAAAGAAATTAATAATTATGTACTGGCGTATATATCAATATTTTCATTGAACTACAAACATAGGTGATCGTGTCATCGAAGAAAGGTTCGGTCGAACAATATGAGAATGTTTATACCGTTGTACTGCCAGGCGTTTTGGGTTGTGTGCTGCATGGATCAACTAAAATAAAAGATTATAAATATTTGTTACAAGACATAAGCAAAAGCAATAAAATAACTGAAGATTTACTCCTTTGATTAGGCGACTGTGAAGAGCGGTGATGAGATCTACTTGAATTACTCGGTTGGGCGTTGGGCCGACTAAGTGGACAACTAATACTTAATTTTTAAATTAAGATACCTAAATAAAAAGGTATTATGGGTTTCTGTTTAAAAATGAATTATAGCCTTGATGAGACCTTTCAACCTCATGTGATTATTAATAGAGTTTTACGTTTTTACTCGTTAAAAAATAACTATATACGTGATTATTGACAAATCTGACAGCGGGCACAGTCCGTATTAACCAAAAATGATATACTTATAATTAAGCAATAATTACACATTTTTATCTGCAGAGAACTATAATTTTTTTTTTTACATTTATTATAAAATTTTTATTTTTTAATATACCGTGTGTTCCAGACCGCCCGGGCCCGTCAACTATGTTTTACGTCTAAACTATTGAAGATAGAGTTTTATGATAAAAAATTTACTATATATATCGACCCTAAAGAATTTCAGGAAAATGTTTTCAACCCCCTAAAACTCCTCCTTGGGGGGTAGTTTGAGGGGTACATGCCCGTTTCTCAGCAAAATCAAATGGAAAGGTATATCTAAAAGTAGATCATTTTAAAGATCATAAAAGAGTAAGAAACTTTTGTAAAAAATATATTTAAATTAACATCTTTAGTTAATAAAATTTAAAATTGAAAATTATAATTTTTTTTTTAAATAAAATTTAAAATTAAAAATTAAATTTTCTTAACAAAAGTTGTTAATTTAAATATATTTTTTAAGATAAAGTACTAATTGATATACCATTCCATTTAAAATTTTTGAATTATCCCCAATTGAAGTTTTGAATTTTTGATATGTCGCGTATGACACTTTAAATTATCAAAATCTCAAATAATCATACATCATTAGAAAGTTCGTTATTTCTACTTTCAAAACAAATTTAAAAAATAAAATTTCATTAGTATTTAACGAAACTAGAGCAATTTTAGTAAAACCCTAAAATTTAGGATCAAGTTGCCATATTTTCTAAACAATTGAATGTATGAAAAAAGTTTCTTACTCTTTTATGATCTTTAAAATTATCTAATTTTAGATATACCTTTCCATTTGATTTTGCTGAGAAACTACCCCCCAAGGAGGAGTTTTAGGGGGTTGAAAACATTTTCCTGAAATTCTTTAGGGTCGATATATATAGTAAATTTTTGATCATAAAACTCTATCTTCAATAGTTTGGGCGTAAAACATAGTGGACGGGTGGTCTGGAACACCCGGTATAGTCAAGATTCCTGCCCCCATGTATGGATCGTTTTCGATATATTCGCATGTGGTAATTCTATTTATGATGAAATGTTTTACAGTTTCTTGATTTTAATTATCGTAAATAGGAGCATTTTTTAGCCATAGAAAAATATGTTCATGGGGTGAGCCCCTCATTTGAAACTCAACTCGTTCATATGTGTCTTCAATAAAATAATCTTCAAATAATCTGTCAGTTTGTTTTAAATGTTTCATAAATATTATATTATAATGAAAATATCGAGCACAACTAACTGGATCGTTTCTAATTAATTCTGTTTTTTTCATAGTCATTTAGTTGGAGAGCTTCTTCTAAAGGAAAGTTTTTATTTTTATTAAGTTTTTATGAGTTCTGGTCAATTTTTTTTTCAGTTGCCGTCAATGTTAAAAATATTGTTGGCTTTCCCAATTGCCTTATCATCGCCATTAAATCTTTTTTTTGCTTCCCAGTAAGATGGAGATGAACGAATTTGTTTTAATATTCTGTTATCTTTATCTATTTTTACTAAATTGTTCACAAAATCAATATTAATCACATTTGTAGCTGAAACACCAACATTTCTTTTAGTTTTCGAAGACACATATTTAAACTAGAGATAGATCATTTTTCAAAAATTTTTTGTCATGAATAAAATTCTACTAGGTATGTATATACAAGATCGGCGGTCATGGCGTCTACTTTCTGATTTTGTTCGATCGTTGTATGAAATATTTTTTTCTGTTTGAAAACTATAACCCCCAAAAATTTTTTGGAAAGCATAGTTCAAGCTTGTCCAACCCGCGGCCCGCGAGGATAATTACAAAAAATAATAATAATAGTAATTTTATAATAATAAACCTGCATTGAAATTAGCGCGGTTAAAAAAAAGGTCCTCAGTTTTTTATTTTTGTATATTCTAGTCTGCGGCCCTTAGTAAATTGGGTTTTTGCTAAGCGGCCCAGAAGGTTCAAAAGGTTAGACACCTATGGCATAGTTCATTTACGGGTGTTTTCCCTTGTCTTGATGCCATTATTTTTACATTTTCAACTATTTCATTATTTCTATCAACAAGCATTACTACGTCATTATCAAATACCCAGTTAAAATCTATTTGCGAATCAGGTATAATTTTATCACCGTTAGTATTTATGTCTTTGATATCTGATTCGTCAACAACAAAATCAACATTTTCATTGTACGGACTTAATACTGAAAATACGTTTGGTCAATTTGGATATCGTACTTCTTGTATAAAGGTGTAGTTAGTAAATATTTTAAACAGAATTAAAGCAGGGCGAACTATTTCAAACATGTATACTGATAAGTGAAATATACATGTCTTTAGTTTTATTTGAATTGTGGTCATATTATCAACAGTCGTTGGTAACTCTTGTAGCATATTGTTTATTTTAACTGGTATATTCACTACACTACCTTTTAATTCTAATTGTGGATTTAGCATATACGATATAAGTGGGCAAATCTGCATAAAGTTTATATATGGTGCAATCCAATTTAAAATGATTGCTACATATTCTTTTATTAGCAGATTTCCATCTATCATGACGGTAACACTTCTTCCGTAATTTTGCGTTTTTTGGAAAAGTAAAAATTTTTTAAAAACTTCCCTCTTTTTTCGCTGCTTTAGAATTGCTTTTGCAAGTAGCGACACTGCAAACATTTGCTCCCACCATATTTTAATCGATCTATATTCAAAATTTAAATTATGGAACATTATTAATTTGTATATACTTGAGAAAATTTCAATTTTCATAACATAAATTTGTTGGTTACACATTTTATGTTTAACACTGTAATTTCTATGAAAACATGAAAAACGTAGTTTTAAAACTTAGTACACTATCAATAACTTACAATAAATCAGCTTCACTATAATAATAAATAAATATCACGAGTAATTAAGAGTATATTATTACAGTCTGTCAATGTTAGCGACCATTTGTAATGATCGTCGTCATGACGCGTCTCCCCTCTCATGCCGCTCCTCGCACAGCCAAGTAGGGTAACCTATACATATAATAACCTTGGGTGCAACCATTCTTTCTTCAAGAGGCGACATCATTTTTATACATTCAGGTAACTCGATAAATTTGAAGCCATTACTTGTAGCTAATTTAGGAATATTTCCTTTCGAAACGTAATTATTACATGTCTTGCAAATGTAACTTGAATTGAAATTATTTACTTTACTAAAAAGTGATTCATGGAATGATGTATTCAGCTTTAAAAATTGTCACTGAATGAGGAAAAAATAATCCTTAACATATGTATTAAATCTGGCATCAAAGCACTCTGAGAAACTGTATTTGTAATTTTGAATTGTCAAAACAATTTAAGGCGAATACCCTATTCGCCTTAAATTGTTTTGAACATATTCTCTGAATTTATATAAATCTAAATTTCGTTTCTTTTCTTTTGAAATTTTACACTTTTTTCATTTCCTCGATATTCTTCATTTGTTGCGAGTATTTTGTTTTTTATTTGTTCATTTTCTTTATAGTTGTTATCTAGCCTCAATATTTTTATGTTCGATTTATTCTGCACTATTTCTTTTTCTTTATATTCATCATTCAGTCTTAATTTTTTCATGTTTGCCTGGAACTGCTTAGGAAGTTTAGATGGCAAGCATGTTTCAATTAAAAAACCAGTACATTCAAGAACATTGTATCATAATTATAAAGGTCATCATTCTTATGCAGAGGCGGATTAAATGTCGAGAGCGCCCTAGACAAGCACCTCATCGGCGCCCCTGAATCATCACTCTTTAATTTTGAAAAAAATGTGTATATTTTTCGTGTGCTTTATTACATTTTGATGTTTTTCTTCTTTTTCCTTAGCCTTCTTTTTATATACTGCACCACTAGGTTTTTTTCTTCAATTCACCCATTCTTTGAGTAATAAACTAAAACGTAATGGACTACACAAATACAAATTTTCTGACATTCAGCTTGGTCCCTCCCTTCCACTGTTACGTAACTTTTCATGTTAAATATAACAATGAAATTTCCGAAATTCAAATATTTTCTTATTGTTGCGTCTATATTTTGTTTGTTAAAAATTGTCACATCATCTTTTTGTGCACACAAGAATCTTTTTATATTGTGTAAGTAAGTGCAAAGGTACTTACTGACACAATTATTTATTTTGTTACAATTGTTATTTTTCAAAAATTTCGCGCGCGCACCCCTTTGTAACCTCGCGCCCTAGGCACGTGCCTAGTTTGCCTTATGGATAATCCGCCTCTGTTCTTATGGCATTAACAAATTCGAAGAAGGAATTAATTATGTTGTTAATATGTTGGTACTAATAGACGAATTTCTGATGGCGGTGTACTATTTTACACTCAATTCTGGGAAATTCATGAAAAAGGAGAATTACATACCATTGCCATATACAGATTTACTGCTCAGGAGTCAAGGATGACGCCGAGCACACTTTTTTCTGCTGCGACCGGTGGACGCAATGCAGAAGAAGCCTAGAAAAAGAGCTCGGCCAGCTGAGTTGTCGCGATGATGTTTAGAGGCGAAGACTACTGGAACGGGGTGGCACATTACGTCGAGGCTATCTTCCGGGAAAAAAGGCTGACTTTTACCGCCTTAAAGCCGTTCCTAAACCAAAGGTGGTAGCCTTTTGAGGTAAAACAAAAGGACCTAGCCCGAAGTAATGTGTTAAACGATCCCAGGTTAGCGTCCGGGAGACATAGGGGGTAGCTTATAGTGGCCCCCGTACGTAAACTGCATTTCACCTCCCACAAAAAAAAATTGCCATATACAGATGAAACATTTCGTTATGTTTATGAAGCTTTTGCACTAAAAAAATTTGCACAAGTTTCAGAATCGAAAATTTAAACTTTTTAAAACTTGTACAAGTCTAGAAATTTAAACAAAAATCTTACCACACACGTTACTGTATACTTGCACAAGTCTAAACTTGCGCAAGTATATTGTTACGTATGTGGCTGCCATTACAACCAGGGAAACGACTCCGACGCTCTCGCTAGCGGAAACGAGCGTCTGTCAAGAAATTTTATTTTCCTACCGCCTGTTCGTAACTCATCGCCGCACCAAGATTCAATATTTAATTGACACTGGCTCCGATTTCTGCCTATATCCCCGGAAATATCTCTAGGACCGCAGAGTGAAGACGAACTATAATTTACACGCCGCGAACGTAGGAGGGTAACACGTGTAACGTGGATCGTGGTTTTATTGGTTTTTTTGTGTTGTTCTAAACGAGATATAGTGTACCTTTAGCAGATAAAAGAAAGATAGTGTTGTGTGCTAGAATATAGTGGAAACGTCTGACAAGTGTAATTAATAAGGGAAGTGTGGAGTCTCTGCAAGGAGACGTGATAAAAGTGAAGGTGGTATTTTGTGTCGACCAAAAAACCACCCCGTTTGTTTATGTAGTATTAGGTTAGAGTTAAGGTGTAACTAGTGTTAAGGGCGGGGTAAGGTTTTAAAAAATTTTTATTTTGAATTTTTTTTTAACTGAATGCATAATATTTCAAGAAAATTGTGTCTAAATTTCAAGTCGATTGGAGCAAAATTGACGAAGTTATGAGTATTTTTATATCTGGCGGATTTTTATACCTACCCGAGCGCGCTATTGTTTTTTTTAGTGTTCAAAACTTTAAAGCGTTTTCCCCACAACTCACTTTTTCAAAGTCGGTGCCCCTCATAACGTCAAAACTACTGCACCGATCCTTTTGAAATTTTGAACACTATTTCTGTACATAATTTACGAGGTAACGCTGGAGAGTTTTTTTTTTCAAATTTGTTAATAATTTTTATTTTACAATAACAAATTAGCCGATTTTTTCACAAAAAATCGCGTTTTTTGCTTCAGTGTTCCAAAAAAGTGAAAAAATTAAATTTCGAAAAACCCTCCCAGCGTTACCTGGGGAAAACTATTATCTAACGAATGAACTTTGATTTTTTGATTTCGGATGATCCAGCACAAAGTTATGAGGGGCACCGTAATTCTACTTTTTTCCGAGAGACGTCCGAATAATTGCTGCCATTGCCGTATTTTTTAATATTTCTTCGTGAAAATTTTATACAACATTCTTCGAATGTCATTCTTTAATGTACCATTGGTTTTAATAAAGAGATTTTAACTGTGTCGTCACAAAAAATTCACAAAAACATGCCTTTTTTTGTACGAATTAACCTTACCCCGCCCTTAATGTTAAGTTCGTCATTACTCCGGAATAAGTGTTTCAAGAATTTAAAGTCAAGTATTGTTTTTTTGTTTTGATAAATAACACTGGCCAACAAAATTGCACTTTTTGATTGATTAATGACTTATGTCACATGATGTTTACTAATTTGACATCGCTGATTCTAAATATACCCTCATTTTTTTTCTAACAGTTCTTGTTTACGAGTTATAACTTTCATTAAAAATTCGCTGTTTTACCGTGTTTATTTGCTGCTAATTTAAAAATTATTAAGTTATCTTATTATAATTTGATATTGCATCGTCAACAAGAGTGTGTGTGAATGATCCCAACCATTTTTGTTTCATTTGCGGAGAGCATATATTTAAAGAATACCTTTAAACGTTCGTAAATGAGGCTTACACAAATTATTTTGGACACCCGTTGGAAATGAAAAATAAGCCTTGGATTCCGCAAAAAGTATGCAAAACGTGCGTTGAGTTTCTACGACTACTATTTTTGTTTGGTGAACATAACTGGCATTAACCGAAAAAATCGAGCCAAATGGGAATATCCTTCCATACGATCGGCACATACACGTGTCCTGAGCCCTAAGACTACACCTGAACCTCAAGTTGATGCTTCACTGGAGGAGCCAATTGACTTTGAGACGAAAATTCACAGTAGTGATAGTGACTTTGAATGTAATCTGGAAACTCCAAAACCATTCAACCAAGATGATTTAAACGACCTCATCAGAGATCTGGGACTATCGAAGTCTGCTTCAGAAATTTTGGCTTCTAGGCTAAAAGAAATAAACTTAGTAACAAAAGAAACTAAAATTTCTTATTACCGCACAAGAGAACAACTAATGAGTCACTTTCAAACACTTGGATGTAACATGAGCATCAAGTTCCACTTTCTTCGCAACCACCTAGATTATTTTCCCGCTAATCTTGGGGATCTAAGAGAAGAACAGGGCAAGCGATTCCACTAGGACCTTCGTACGATGGAGGAACGCTATCAAGGCTACTGGAACGCACACATGATGGCTGACTATTGTTGGAGCATTCAGAACAGCTCTCAGGCTTCAACTTCTGCAAAGAAATCTTATAAAAGAAAGTGTTTTTCACTTTAACAAGTTTAAGGGGAGGTTTTCATCTAGCGACCCAAAAATTACGTGATTTTCGCGATTTTTTTTCTTATGGAAGGAAGTAAATAAAGTAGTCAAGTTTTTTGGTACTTATTAAGTATGTTATTAACTACTTTTACAAATTTTTATGAACAAAAATACCGAATAGTTTATTAGTTATATATGCATTCAAAGATAGTCATCGAAAAAAAAGACTCCTCCACGGGCGGCAAGGTATCGCATCCAATTTTTGTCTGAAATCAAAAAATCAAAGTTTTTTATAAAATAGAAGACATTTGCTGGATCCTGAACTAAAATCACTAAGAAAAGTTAAAAATCAACAAAATGGCGGACTTGAAAAAAAAAAAAAAATCGCACTTTTTTTGCTCTAAAAAGTGCTGTAACAATAAAAATAATGATTGTAAAATTATGATTTTAGTTCAAGATCCAGCAAATTTAATTATCTATAAAATAAAAAAAAATTCATATCGATATCTATAGTAGTTATTGAGATATCTTGCCGCCTGTCTCAGAAAACATGGTTTCGAGAAATACGCGTTTAAAGTTTTTAGTACAACATGTATACAGGGTTACACATTAAGAGTGGATATCGACTTTATTTTGAAAACTATAAGAATTAGAGAAATATGTCAAATTGTAACTACCCTTCAATTTGCATTTGGAAGAATAATAAAATATCATGCAACCCCCACCCATACTCGCATCGCCCACACGCCTCTCAACTTTGAAATTTCAAATGAAACCCCCCATATTTTATTTCAGAATATTAAAGCTACATTTATTTAATAAACTTTTTACTTCAACAAAATTTTTCTATGGTGAACCGTTAAAGAAATATTGGGCAAGTAGTGAATTATTTTAGGGTATAGTATTTTTGCCACATTAAGGAGGATATCGACTTTATTTCGGAAACTATAAGAATTAGAGCAATATTTTAAATTGTAACTACCCTTCAATTTGCATTTGGAAGAATAATAAAACATCATTTAACCCCCACCCATACTCGCATCGCCCACACGCCTCTCAACTTTAAAATTTCAAATGGAACCCCCCATATTTTATTTCGTAATTTGAAAGCTAGATTTATTTAATGAATTTTTTACTTCAACAAAATTTTTCTATGGTGGACCGTTCAAGAAATATTGGGTAAAATGTATATTTTTTAGGGTATAGTATTTTTGTCACATTAAGAGTGGATATCGACTTTATTTTCGAAACTATAAGAATTAGAGCAATATTTCAAATTGTAACTACCCTTCAATTTGCATTTGGAAGAATAATAAAACATCATTTAACCCCCACCCATACTCGCATCGCCCACACGCCTCTCAACTTTGAAATTTCAAATGGAACCCCCCATATTTTATTTCGCAATTTGAAAGCTAAATTTATTTAATGAACTTTTTACTTCAACAAAATTTTTCTATGATGGACCGTTTGAGAAATATTGGGCAAGGTGTGTATTTTTTAGGGTATAGTATTTTTGTCACATTTAGGGTGGATATCGACTAATTTTGGAATCTATGAGTTATAGCAACATATTAAATTTAAACTGCTTTAGAATTTTTACATACACTTATGCCCGTATTACTGTGATAGTATCTATGGGTTCGTTTTGGAATTTAGAGCAGTGATTTTTCAAATTTTATAACATAAGCGGCTCTGACCTACAAGATAATTTTCATAACATCATTACTATTTTAATACCGTTAAATTTTACTGACCGCGGGTGCGCGATACTTATCAATCACTTCATGAAACTTCAAAAGAACTGTCATATAAATTGTATACCCCATTTTAAAGTGAGCTAGTAAAACTTGCTGGACTGTAATACCAGACATTACATAATTAAAATAACAATACAAAATGATTTTTTTTTGTATTTAAATATTGATTTGATAATAGTTTTGTTGAAGTAAAAAGTTTATTAAATAAATGTAGCTTTAATATTCTGAAATAAAAAATGGAGGGTTATATTTGAATTTTCAAAGTTGAGAGGCGTATGGGCGATGTGAGTATGGGTGGGGGTTAAATGATATTTTATTATTCTTCCAAATTAAAATTGAAGGGTAGTTACAATTTGAAATATTGTTCTATTTCTTATCGTTTCGAAAATAAAGTCGATATCCACTCTTAATGTGACAAAAATACTATACCCTAAAAAATACACACCTTACCCAATATTTCTTGAACGGTCCACCATAGAAAAAATTTGTTGAAGTAAAAAATTCATTAAATAAATCTAGCTTTCAAATTACGAAATAAAATATGGGGGGTTCCATTTGAAATTTCAAAGTTGAGAGGCGTGTGGGCGATGCGAGTATGGGTGGGGGTTGCATGATGTTTTATTATTTTTCCAAATGCAAATTGAAGGGTAGTTACAATTTGAAATATTGCTCTAATTCTTATAGTTTCCGAAATAAAGTCGATATCCTCCTTAATGTGGCAAAAATACTATACCCTAAAATAATTCACTACTTGCCCAATATTTCTTTAACGGTTCACCATAGAAAAATTTTGTTGAAGTAAAAAGTTTATTAAATAAATGTAGCTTTAATATTCTGAAATAAAATATGGGGGGTTCCATTTGAAATTTCAAAGTTGAGAGGCGTGTGGGCGATGCGAGTATGGGTGGGGGTTAAATGATATTTTATTATTCTTCCAAATGCAAATTGAAGGGTAGTTACAATTTGACATATTGCTCTAATTCTTATAGTTTTCAAAATAAAGTCGATATCCACTCTTAATGTGTAACCCTGTATATATGTGTGTGTATATATACATATGTATAGACATCTAGCGGTATTCGAGGTAGCTAGAAATACATATAAATACCATGCCATGGTCACAAAAGTGTGGGAAATTAAAAATTAATACCGAAAAAACGCGCTACCGCAAAAATTCCATTTTCGCGTAAAAAGACGACTTCGGTTTTTTGACTATAACTTAAAAAAAAAATTGAATTCGGCAAAACGGGTTTCACGAGCGTATTCTACGAGACATTTGCCAACTTTTTAAGCAAAAAAAATCGATTTTTTGGTCGTGCTTGATGAGAACCTCCCCTTAATAAAATAGGATTAACTTTAAACATGTTGTGTTTTATTATAAAACGTCCCATGTGTCATATTTTCTAAACTAGAGCTCATAGAGAAATTTCGATCACAGATTTGAAATCGTCATTAAAATTAGGCTAGTATCATGTAACATAACCCAATCATCATAAATGCTGTTGTGCAGTGTAATTGATGAATTATTACTGTTATTGTTAATTATTATTAATATTATTATTAATTAAAGGGTAAATAAACGATTCACAATCATACATGCCCCTTTTCAACTCACAGTATATGGTATATCACAAACCATGTGGCACCCATAAAAAAAAGGTATTAGGTTATATACAAAAATTTTACTATCTTAAAAGTGTAGTAAAGGGGAGAAAATTATGATATAGCGTGGCGTATTCTAGTTGAACGTTTTGACAACAAAACTTTAATGTCGAACAGTCATTTAACAAAAAAAAACAGGAAATAGTTTGAGAGCTATGTTGAATTCATTCACACAACATTATAATTCTGTAGAGGCGCTCCATTTACCAAATTTGCTTGATAGTTTTTTAATATCTCAAAAATTAGACTATGACACTCGTAAAGAGTTTGAGCTTCAGCGGAAGGCTGGAGAATTTCCTACTCTTAAAGAATATATCGATTACTTGAACCATAGATGTCAAGCGTGGGAAATATGCATCATAGCGATTCGGTCAACAGCTTTAAGCCCGATAGGCGAAATGTATATTGTAATGCTGCGGAAGTCGCAACTAATAATCATAATTGTCCGTTGTGCAATAATAATCATCGTCTTTCAAAGTGTGGAAAGTTTTACAAGCTATCTGTTACCGAGAAACGTAAATTTGTTGAGGGCAGTAAGTTATGTTTTGTATGCCTTGGTACAGGGCATATGTATTCAAATTGTTCGGCTAATCTATACAGTAAATGTAATCAAAAACATCACAAAATGTTACACGCTAGTTATGAAACTAATGGCGGTTATAAACAAAGTTCACGGACTACTTGTGTCATTAATGAAAATGAAACTAGCGTTCAAAAGGTGAGTGTTGTAGCAAATGCGTCATCTTCCTTCAATAAGGACCAGATGGACGCTTCTATATCGAAATTTGGTAGTAATTGCAGCTTAGTACTTATGAGTACTGCAATTGTTAATGTCACAGACGAAAATGGGAATAGGCATTCTTGTCGAGCATTGCTTGATACAGCTAGCGAGCGTAATTTCATCACTTCTAAATTTGCGACAAAATTAAATACCAGCTGTACTCAAGCCAATTGGCAAGTTTCTGGAGTTGGTGGTCTCACATCTCCAGTTGATATGGTATTATCAATAACGGTGGGATCGCGAATTAACGATTTCTGTTTTAAAAATAATTTTGGGATTATAACAAAATGTATAACAAATGGCCTTCCAAAAGTCAGTTTTAGCAACAAATTATTGAAGTAGCCGAGATTTGTGAAATTGGCAGACCCTCAATTTAATATACATGGGGATATTGATATGCTCATAGGAGCAGAAGTATATTATTCATTATTAAAATAAAAACAAACTTGTTTGTTTAAACGTCAAAATTTATTAAAGAAGAGGAGAACGCAAGCTTTCGATTCACAGAATCATCGGCAGGCTAAAATATAATATGTAACAATTAAATACAATAAATATAATGCAAAATATTGATATTTTAAAATAAAAATTCAGAAATATACCTATTCATAAAGATTTAAATTTGAGAACGATGTCGTTATCTCAATAATATTCATGTGACTACGGAAATGTTTGAAAAAATAACAAATCTCTTAGTAACTCAAATAGTTGCTAAGGAACGAAAAAATTGATTTAAAAATTAATGACATAATTAATTATTTAAAATTGTCACTACTATTATATTATTATTCATTATTACTACAAGTAAAATTGAATTAGGATATGACAAGCCTTCATTACACAATACTCGTTTAGGATGGGTATTTGGTGGTAATTTAAAAGGAAATATAAACCTGACAGAGTTCAGTCTGTAATGCGGTTACAGTCATTTCATGCGGTGAAGATATAGGTGATTTAATCACAAATTTTGGCGTTTAGAAGAATATTCGGCCGAAAGTTTTCTCTCTGCCGAGGAAATGCGCTGTGAAAAGTTATATCTCGACACGGTGTCAAGAGGTAATGAGGGTAGATTGAAGTCGATCTGCCTATGATCGAAGAGAAGTTATCTAGTTTAGGCGATTCATACTCATATGCGCTGAGGTGTTTTTTGAGTTTAGAAAAGAAGTTTAAAAATAATCTAGATTTTTTTTGAACGTCGCAAGGTAGGGCAGTTTAGAGCAGAAAAAAACTGCGAGACTTGGGTGACCGCACATTGCAACGCAGTTTCTTGTCATCAATCAGTCGTAGAACGCAATAATGGCCGAACTAAACAAACTAGACCTAAGTTCTGAGTCTGATTTGGACGAAGAAATGGATGAACTTTTACTTTTATATTCATTATCAAAACGAAATAAGTCTATTTGAAAAGCGCGTACATGAAGAAAATAAAAAGTCACGGTGAATTCGTTCTAACATTGGAATTTTTCGATAAACGATTCGCCAATTACTTTCATTTAAATCGAAACCAGTTTAATGAAGTCCTTGGTATTATCAATAATAACATTTATTCAGAATGATGTAATGCTCAAAAACCAATTGTACTTACCGTTCTTTAATTCGAGAGCATCAGAAATTTTGTCCCATAAATCATTTTTTAATTTTGCCTTCATATAATCATTATGACTAGTGTCGTATAACTCTTTGTGTTGACAACGGCTTCAATTAATTTTTCTTCCATTGTAATATATCTTATATTATAAAATACTAGCGCATTGGACCCGGTGTTACCCGAGGATATTAATTTAATTAAACATAAAGTAATCATGCCCACCCAATTCACTAAAGTATTTGCATTTCACTTTATTTATTTTGATTTTATTAAATTCACTTATTTATATTGCACTAAATTTTTTTTAATTTTGATTTTTAACAATTCACTTATTTATATTACACTTTATTTCTTTATTTATATTGTAAAATTCGTGTTTTCTTCATTCAAATTGACATTCACATATAGTAATTGTTTTCAGCGTCTTATATTCCATGGCTAGTGTGTTTTTCTATAAATTACATTTCTTCGCTATAACATCATAGAAACAAAAGACGCTGTGCAAAACATTCTTTTTAATCTTTTGATGTTAAATCTTAGATTTTCATAAAATATTATTAGCCACGATACTGTTCGTAAAAATTATCTAACTATTGGTAAAAACCGCATTGAAATCGGTTCACTAATTCCGAAATCTATAAGTCACACAAACGAACATTCATTTTTATATACAGAATGGGGCATTTAAAGTGTTAAAGATTATTATGTCAGAACCATCGCATTTAAAAAAAAATGTTTGGTTGTGAGGGGGTAATCGAATGGTAATATTTATTTGTTAATGAATTTGGAATTTTTTTTTGTTGCTGTTGGCATTTTTTGAAAAAACGCATAAAATGGGAAACAGTACATAGTTTGTTCTTAATTTCAAATAGATCATTTTTTTATGCCTACTGTAGTTTTAATTGTAATTATTATATTATACTATATCATAGATTCATTTAAGTTTTTATATTTCCAGAAACAGTTCAAAATGTCATCTACATCAATTTCATCTGCTTCGCCGGCTTCATCTTCATCACCAATTTCACTTGTATCGCCAATTTCACCTGCGTCCTGCATCAGTCGAATCTGGATCATCAGATGATGAAAATGATAGAATTCCCAAACGACCTAGAGTATTCAGGGAAAGAACTGATCCAATGGTTTTGTATGATGACGAAGAATTTAAACGATGATTCCGATTTTCAAAAACGAGTGTAATTCAAATATTAGATCTAATAAGGCATAATATTGAACCACTAACACACAGGAATCAGTCAATTTCAGCAATGAACCAGTTCTTATTGACATTAAGATTTTGTACCTGTGGATCTTTCCAAGTGGTTTTAGGAGACCATTTTAATGTAAGCAAATCTACTGCAGGTAGAATTATTCATAAAGTAACCTATCATCTAGCATTACTGAGAGATGAGTTTATAAAGATGCCAAATAGCGCGGAAGACTGCGCAGTTTTTAAATATATCTGGTTTCCCTAATGCCTGTGGTGCAGTGGATTGCACGCATATTAAAATTCAATCTCCAGGTGGAGAAAATGCCGACACATTTCGGAATAGGAAAGGTTTCTTTTCATTAAATGTGCAGACAATATGCGATGCAAATATGAGAATATTGGATGTAGTAGCACGTTGGCCTGGATCTACACATGATAGCCATATATTTGATGCTTCATTTGTACAAGCTAGTTTTGAAAATAACGAATTAGGCAACAAATATGTATATAATATATAATAATAATAATAATAATAATAATAACGCTTTATTTCAAAAATATGTTAGGAGACAGCGGTTACCCGTTGTTAAAGATAACATATTATTAGTCTATGAAAAACAATCAATAATAATAAATAAAATAAAAAACTCAAAATCAAAATTATTATTGTATTATAAAAAGGTCAATAAAATAAAAGGAATAAACTTCAAATTAATTATCTCATATTCAACAACTATCAAATGTCATTATAAAAATACAGTCCACTACCAAATAAAGCATTACCAAAAAATTGTGTTGGAAGTTATTTACCAGCCCCAACACCCGTGTAGGCGTTATTTATTAACGCCGCTGAAATCTCTTATAACGAGCGCAGATCAGAACCCGTAACGTTACTGAGAGAACCTTTGGCGTTCTTAAAAGGTGCTTTGCATGCCTGTCAGTAGGAATGAAAGTAGCAACAGAAAAAGTCATTCCGATAATTGTAGTTCTATGTGTGTATGTGTTCTACATAATATTGCAATAAATTTAAATGATGTGCAAGACGTCAATGAAGATATACACTTACGGAAAAAATTGAAGGACCACTTTTATTTTTCGAAAAAATTGCTCATTTTCAAAGTAGTGCCAATAGGTCAAACATAATCATTTTTTACTTGTAGGGTATGAAAATTGAAGGAAATTTTATCTTCTTTTCGAATTCAGGGGTACTTTTGAGTTATACAACATTTTTGTAAAAATGATTTTTTTTTGCAATTTTGAAAGTTGCTCACGGGGATGTCTAATTTTTTTTTTTGAAATTTCAATAGGTATAACAATTTTATAGGAAATTTTCTCAGCTTTAGAACGCTTTTTCAAATTTTGTTTATCATTTTTTGGTTTTGCGATATTCGAGTTTGAATGAAAAAAGTACCAAACAATTTTAACCGACCATAAAGGGCCTAATTTTGGTCATACAGAAAGCAAAAAAAAAAGAAAATTAAAGCTTAAATAATCACCTATTGTCTGTTAGCATTTAAAAAATGTTTAATTTTAACTTAACCCTTCAAATACGAAAAACAAAATAATGTTAGAATTGAAATATTCTTGTAAAAATGACCCATTTTTAATCTTAGTTCTTATGTTAACCTTTAACTAGGGACATGACAAATTTATAACACTATAAGGGACATGACGTCTCACAGGCTACTACTTTCAAAGTTAAATTTTGTCTTAAAATTGCATTTGGACAATTAAAAATTGTGTTGGTATTTAGCTATTGGAACGTAATAAAACAAATGTAAATGAATTCAATCAGTTTTTATAATTATTTAAAAAAAAACGGTTATTAACAATTAGTGGTACTTTTCAGCCTTAATTGACATGAGATCCTTTTTTTAACATTTTAATAGACCTTACATAAATAATATGACTTTAACACTTTTTACTTAAAATCTAATTAAGAAAGAAACAAAAAAACATAAAAGCTACTTCTGAAAACAAAAAATAAAAATTCTGACACCTACCCAATTTGGCATAAATAATTTTCTAATTAGTATTACTTACGTGTTAAACAACCGATAACACGTCTGCCTTCTTCCGCGGTCGTTTTAGCACTAAAACAAAAGCTACTGTGAGACTACACGTCACTAATTAAAGGTTAAGAATAAATCTTAAAATTAAATTCTATCAAAGAATATGAAATTTTCGAATATAACCTTCAATGTGAACAAAGGTACGAAAAAAAATCTTTAAATTTGGCTGAGAAATTGCATTTTGAAAAATTTTAAATTTCTACGTATTTTTTAGAACATAATTTTCTTTAAGATTTGTTAGAATAAACAAGTATAAACAATACTATTTTTATTATTTTTATATATAAAATTGACAAAATGTTTATATTATCATTTATTTAATTAATTCAAAAATGTCAAACTGACGTTTTTTCTTTTTTTTTTAGCAACCGTCAGTTTTACATTTAATATTAATGACATATTGGAATAACATTTTGGAATGACATCTACGAATAGAAATTTCATCTATATCTGTGTAAGGACATATCAGATTTTTTTCTCGAAAAACAGTTAATGTTGCAGTCAGTGTCAGAATAAAGTGTACGCAATTTTTTTAAGTACAAAAGATATTTGTGTCTCATTAGAGATTAGGACCACATGGTTCGTCACTTCTATTTTTTGATTCCAAACTCTCTCTTCTGTATTTAAAATCGTGTATTACCACCTCTCGCCTGAATCACTGCTGTAAGCCGGTCAATCATATCAATTACATTTCGAATTTCAACTTGGGTTATTGAAGTCCAAGCATCCAACAAAATTTCACGTAACTGCCCTAAGTTATTGATTCGAACATTGTTACTACGAGTTTTACGTTTAAGCATGTCCCAAACATGTTCAATAGGATTTAAATCAGGGCTACAGGCTGGGTTGCGAATGGTTTGAATATCATTATTACGAAAAAAAATTTGAACTGTTACTGCTGCATGAGGCCGAGCATTGTCTTGTAAAAGTATAAAATTTGCACCATGATTGTGTCTAAAATTAAGGATATAGGGTCTTAAAATTTCTTCTACATATTGATTTGCTGTCAGGCCTGGTCGTGTATCGACAATTACCAGTCCTTTAATTTTCTCCGTGAGTGTAGTTATGCCAGATATTGTGTTTTTGAAAGGTTAGTATTTAAAATCAAAAAAAAAATTGTTAAATATTATATTTATTTATTTAAATTCATTTTTTATTTTTTATTTAGTATATTGCAAACCCAAAGCAAGCTTTGAAGTAGGGTCAACTGGGGTGAAAGTGAAACGAAATACAAATCTTTCATGTTTTTTGATGCGCTTATGAATAACCATTTTAAATACTTACGTTATTTGAACTGTACGATACAACACAGATTTTAAAAATGAAAAAAGTGTGTTTCATTTTTATCCTCTAATTTGGGAAAAAGTGAAACAGGCCTCTAACTTCCATATAATGCGTTACATTGATATTTGCTGGGTAAAAATTAAACAAGCGGTTAAAACTGCATAGGAAACATGTGTCGCACATTGCTAGGTTATGTATACAGCTTGCTAAGAAATATATTAAAAGTTTATGGGAATCACAAAAAAACTCAGAATATGCATGCAAATAAGGTCACGGCAATAAAGATTGACACAATAAGAAAACTAATATCTTCGATTTTTTGCAATTATAATCAAAATGGGTGTGTTAATCATTACACACACTCTTACAAATTAGCTTAAAATTATAATAAACAAAGTAATAAACATATAACATTATTAAATAAATCATTTTTGTATACTCTAATGTTTAATACAGCAAAAAAAAAACACTATAAATTGACATTCTCGGCGCTAATAGGTGACAGAATAATTTTCAAATTATTACGTATTTTTATCGTTTCTGGTAGTAATGTTAATTAATAAATTATCCATCCACATTGATTGGTGACTCAAACTTATACATATTTAATCCTGTCACCGATTATAATCATCTGTGATAGCGACAGGAGTTTCATTTTCCTTAAAAATAGTTTTTGTATTATCACAGCACATCATTGCCATAACGTCGAAATCTTTTCTTGATGTCTTCTGAATAATACAGGTATACATATTTGTGATATTTATTTTTTCCAGGGAAATTAACAAGTATGTAATCACCTTGTAATTTTTCATAGTTAATATTTTTTTCTGGCTCTCAGTTTCTTCACTATCCTTATAAGATTCTATATCATCAATACTATCTCCTGAATCTACCCACTCTTCGTATCACTGTTATATACAGTCTTTTTTGTTAACTTTTTTTAAATTTGTCTTATTTATAAGCTTTAGCTTTTTAATTTCTTCGTTGAGCTCTTTTTTCATTCTTCTGCCCTTCTTTTCTTTTCTTCTTCAATAGCAGCTTTCTTATTTTTTTTATCTTCAAGATATTTTTGCCATGTAATAGAAGATATGATCGCTGGTACTTTCTCTTTTTAATATTTTCTTTTGGTGTAGGCCAAAATAAAACTCTTTTGAATGGACTTGGAATAATCAGAGGTTGAAGGTAATGTTGGATTTATTGGTGGAACACTGATATCTCTGTTCTTCTCCATATTTTGTTCATTATTTTGAATTATTTGAGAATAATTGCTCTCATTCTGTTTATTAGGCGTTTTGGTATCGACGTCTATGAATTCACAAACATCTGGTAAAATAATTTGTTTCGGATTTTCAATCACGCGTGCAGATATACTTTCAAGATGAACATTATCTTCCAAAACAGATTAATTTGAATTTCTAGTTGCTTGTAAAGGTTGATCAATTGCTGCTTTAGATGCCAGATAATCTTTTTTCTGTTTTAATAGATTCAGTGTTCTTATAAAATTATATATATAATAATGCCAGATCATCTTTTTTCTGTTTTAATGGAGATTCAGTGTTCTTATAAAATTATATATACAATATTATAATGCCAAATCTTCTTTCACTCCAAACCACTCGTCACAATTCTTAAAAGCCATAATTTTACTATTGTCAAGATATTTTTCCAGGAAGTCAATACCAGCTTCCAGTTCTTTGATCTCTCTCTTTTGTGCGAAATTTTCAGGCATTGATGGTGTGCTTAATTTATCGTCACAGCAAACTGCATCAGGATTCCATGGTACAAACCCACACTTGCGAAAACCGTTTTGAAAAATTGTGGGTACCAATGTATCTGTTATGACTTTTTTCAACAAAGGGTAAAAGTGTGTTTTTCGCAAAGTTGGTGAATCTATATTTTCTACACGCCACTGATGGACTGCACTTTTCCATGCACCCTTTAGGCTCCGGAAAATAGCTACATCCATAGGTTGAAGTAAATGTGTGGCGTTGGGATAGAGCGCAACCAAAATAATGCCATTTTCAGAACAAAACTTGCTCACTTGAAAGGTCCATATTTATAGAATTTTTTTCGAACGAAAAAATTCTATAAATACACCTAATGCCATCTATCATAAACAGACGAAAACTCTTAATTCGGTAAGCCAAGTATTTAAAAATGATAAATATAATTGTTGCCAATGTGCCGGTTTAAACACGTGTTTAAAAATTATAATAATATAAATATAAAATTTAACACAAAAACGCGTTGTACGCGCGTTCAGGTGTACTAGTGAGAGCGTGGGTAGGTGAGTGCAGGCAACAATAGACAGACGGTGTATTTTGTAATTATATTTATTGGTGCTTATATTTATATATAATAATAAGCGTCGCGGCAGGACGGTGATGTTCGTTCGGCTGTGCTGCGTGGGCGGCGGCTGGGCGTCGCGGATGACGGAGGCGATGTCCGTGCGGCGTGGCGACGGCTGGGCGTCGCGGATGACGGCAGGGCGTCGCGGATGACGGCAGGGCGTCGCGGATGACGGCTGGGCGTCGTGGATGACGGAGGCGATCTCCGTGTAGCTTGGCAGTGTGGCGACGGCGGGGCGTCGCGGATGACGGCTGGGCCTTGGCGGATACTCGGCAGGGCTGGTCCATGGCAGGGCGGTTACTTGGCAGGCTGGTCCTTGGCGGAGTTGATCCTTGGCGGCGGCGGCGGCGGAACATGTCAGGGCGTCGCGGAGCTGTCATCTGAGAGAGTCTGGAGGATTCTCTCTCTTGTTTAAAAAAACATGAGGTTATATACCCCGTTCTTCATCCTTTCTCTAGGCAGGGTGGTGCGCGTTGAGAGAGTAGGGGTATGTACGTGTGAGCGTGTGTGTGTGTGTGCGTGACAGGGTAGGTGTGAGTCATCGGTGACGAACGTTTCTTACAGCGCTTGACCTACTTAGGAAAAACCCAGGCGGCAAGGTGTAATAAACGTTGTCAAAGGGAATGTCGCCGACGTAGTTAAGCTGCTTGGCGACACATCTGGTGACCGTCCGATGGATATTTGTGGGAAAGTACAAAAATGCACCAGGGTTGACCAACATGTTGTGTTCAGGGTTGTATCAAATTATAATAAATAAATATTGAAATAGTGTCTGTATTATTCGTCCTCGGCTACGAGCCAAGACATGGTGTCAGAAGTGAATGAGATAAGTGAAAATTAGAAAAATATCAACACGTGGGTGCTTGTACCTGCCAGTGTGAAACATTGTTAACAATTAAATTTAAAAAAGTGTATCAAGACAATAATAAAAATGGAAGTAAATCTACGGCTACCAGATACGTTAAACACTAGTGTACCAAATATACACGAAGAATAGAAAAAGTTTTTGCAAAAATTCAATTCTTTATGATAGCCTTCAAACAATGAAGAAATAATTAAATGTATCGTAATTTTGAAGAAACGGGTTCTTTGAACTCCGAGCATAAATTCAGACGAGCCATTAACAACAACGAAACGAACATAGAAAGTGAAATTTCTGTTATTGGTGCTGTTGAAAATGACCATATAATATTAGTTTGAACATATTGGAACAAAATACTAACGTCAGTAGAACCAGTGCTTTTAGAATTTTTAAGAAATACAATTACAAATTGTACAAATATTCTCGACACCAAGAGTTATTAAATAACGACATGTTTAAAATAGCAGAATTTTGTGAACAAATGATGAACAAAGCAAATGACGATGAAAATTTTATTAATAACATATGATTTACTGATGAATGCACTTTTATAATAAATAACGAACCTAGCATTCAAAATTACAGACATTGGGCATCTGAAAATCCTCACTGCTATGTATTATAAATACACATACCCAATACCCACAGAAATTAAAATTGTGGATGGATATACTATCAGACAATATTATTGGTCCATTTTTTGTGGGTGGGAATTTAACGGCAGTCAGATATTTAGAAATGATAAGAACGGATATCTACCCAAATATTGGTACAAATTGTTGGTGATAATTTATCAACAATTTGGTACCACAGACAAGCACAAGAGATGCAATTTTTAAATACATCGTTTTCTAATAAAATTATAGCAAATAATGGAACCATCAAATGGCCAGCAAGATCACCAGATCTATCTCCAAATGATTTTTTTCTTTGGGGTTACCTCAAAAACAAGATTTATAGTCACAAAAAAATTCAAAATTTAGAAGAGCTGAAAGATAAAATATTGGAACAATGCATGTATATTACGCCACAAATGTGAAAAAATGTACGAAAAAATTGTTATAATAGATTAAGTCTTTTTTCGCGCAAAATGGGGGTTTATTTGAACATTTATTATAATTTATTTAAACATTTATTATAATTTATTTTTATTATTTTTAAATAAAATAATTTTATCTATCCACTTTTTTACTCATTTCATTCCAGTAATATGGAGCACGTTCAAAATTAGAGATTAAAATATAATTATTTAATATATGTGTAAATAATAAATACACCAATGAAGCAGAAAAATGGTTAAAATGGGAAATTTTCGGTTAAATTTTTCGGTTATTTCGGCAATTTTATGGTTAATTTTTATAAATTTTGAGCCGCTAAACACAAAAAAACGCGCCCGCGTGGAAAGTGGGGCTTCAACCCTAAAAATGGGGTAAAAGGGTGAACATCAAGTTTTTTTCCCGTTTTTCGATTTATTTCAAAAACTAAATCGACGATGGGGTTATATTATGGTTGATATTTGTAGCTGATATTCAAATGAATCAATTGAGACTAGTTAGATAAAATTTAACCAAAAAACACCCCTTCCAGATAGTGATGAAGCCGTACAATTGTTGATTTTCGGTTCTCATCAGTAAAAATTGAATAACTCTGGGGCACATCATCGCATAGACTCGTGTATTGGCTTAAATTAAAATAAAGCTCCAAATAACTGAGATCAACCATAATATAGTCAATATGAATAGATTTACCAATATTTAAGGGTGTGTCACAAAAATATTTAAAAAAAATTGTGTTGCACTAAAAACCAAGTAAAAACATCAGGAATCAATATTTTTAAACCAAATTGCACTTGTAGCTTCTATTTATACCTACGATCAAGGCTACATAAGAAAAAAGATTTTCATGCACATATATGATGAAGAAAGGATATACAATATATAATTATATATTATGGTATTGTAACAAAGTCTAATCGGTTCATCAGAGGATGAAGATGGAAATAAAAATGAAGAATCGTCACTGTCACTTCTTCAAGATAAATTATGATCTCATCTATACAATCTTCAATGAGATCATTTGTTTCCCAGAAGCTACTAATTTCAGGATTTTCAATTAAAATTTTTCTTTTATTTTGACATTTACGCCATATGTTTATATTTTAATAATCTCTGCAATGACATTCTGCCATAATCAAATTCTATTTTTTCTTTGATGGCTGCTAATACACGACTGAATGTAGGAACTACCTTTGTCTGTAAATAAAAATTTTCTATTTCTGTTCTTATTATTTGAAAATCGAAATCATCGATTTTTTCATTTATACTTCTTCAGATGAATTTAAATAATCATCACTATTATTATCCATAATTATTGAGTAGAAAACTGACAGAAAATTGTAAAATACAAAGCAATTTACGAAATGTTTTGTGTTTTTAAAATCGCATTTAAGTATTAAATGCTAGTGAAACTACCATTTAACTAAATATGATTTTAAATATAATATGACATTTAAATCGTGTTGGTAATACACCAAATTTACTTTAAAGGAGCATTTAGCACTAAAGGAGCATTTAAATTGGTTGATAATACCAGGCGATAATCTTCCTTTTTTTACTTTCCATTATAATAATAATCGCTACTAATATTATAAATGCGAAAGTGTGTTCGTCTGTTTGTTACCTTTTCACGGCTAAACCGCTGAAACGATCTTGATGAAATTTGGCAGTGAGATAGCTTGCATCTCGAGAACGGACATAGGCTACTTCGTATCACGAAAATGCAACCCCTAAGAAATTTCAAGGGGGTGGAATATTTTTAATTTTTTTTTGTAATTAATATTTTACCCCCCCCCCCCTCCGTTACATATGAATGGTTGTAATTGGTTTTATTCGATCCGGCGGGAAAAATACTGCGAGGACGGGGGTTTTAGCGGGAAAAACAACCTCCTATCTCGCATAGGAGCCGAGATATTTACAAATTTACTTTCATCTATTTCTACAGTTATACTCCCCCCCCCCCCCCAATTTCCACACTTTCAGTTATATAATCCTCTATACACACTTCTCGACAATAGTTCTTCCATTCAACTATAGTATGATCACCGATACTAATTTCTTTCTCAATAAAATCATTCATACACCTTTTACTCCACGTATAAGTTAAAATTAAAATTTGACATATAGATAAATTACTCCCCATGAACCACGAGCCCTACTGCACTGACCTTCTCACATAATGCACATTTTCTCCATTTTTTTACACATCCACGTATATCCATCCATTCTCACAACTAACACCATAATTCCCTGACATCTTGGACATTTATAAAACGATCCAATTAAACCCACTTGCATATACCATTCAAGCAGTACTTTCATACCTTTAACTTATAACTGTATAAATATTTTAACGAAAAATGTAATTGTCTTACATCCATATTTAAGTCGATAGAAAATTAATTGAAGTCTTTCTGAAATATGCAATATTTAATTATTATTTATTAAACATTATCAAAATTTACATCTCACAATCAAAGAGAATAAAATTATTTTCTTACCGTGTATTTAATGTCGAAATAAATATAGTAATGTTGATAATACGAAATAGATTCTAAATTTTATATTTTCGATTAATTTTGATAAATAATACAATAGCAGGATCGTAAAACTTATTAATCGATATAAACTCCAGAGTTACTGATTCAAGCAAATATTGAAAATATATAATTTCACAATTGGTTTAAATATAAACGTTTTTTTACATTTAAAATATATATAACGGATCTATAAACTTGATTATTGTTTTAAATTATGTTTCTGACTTTTTTGACAATCGCGTCAAATATTTATATAAAAATTTCAGAAATTTGTCAGCTATAATATTAAAAGAAGAAAACAAGACAACCTACAAGCAATATTTAACTATAAAAACTAAAATTAATAATTTCATGTTTATTCTAGACAATTGAATAATTTGAATTTTTAAAATCGCGCCAAATGTTTAATATAAAATTTGGAAATTATATCAGCCATAATGTGTGAAGAACAAAACGAGACATCTTATAGGCTTTCAGATACTCCTGCATAAGCTGCGGCCCTTTGTGTTTTTGCTTTCAATGGGATAGTATTCTTTGCTTTTAAATCACAAACGTTAATAATGTTTACAATAACTTCACGAGCATTACTTCTTATAATCTTCCCTTTTTTACTTTCCATTATAATAATAATACATATATAAACTATATTGTTGATTTCTTACAATAATACTTTAAGAAACTTCTTTGATTTCAATAAAAACAACTGAATCGGCTATAATGATATATGTATTGTTGTCTTTTACAGCAACAATAAGATCTAGTTATATATTTTTAAATATTTCATTATTGTACATTTCTTTGATAAGGTAAAAACATTCAACGTACATCAATGTGTGGGGGGAGGGATTGTATTTGCAATCATGTGATTAGCCAAAATTTGGCCATGGAAATTTTTATAATTAATTTTTTTTTAATTTTTACATATGTATTAACTTTTTATCTTATTTTTAATTATAGAACAAGAATATAATCTTATTTAGGTAATTTGAAGCATCCGTATTAAGAAAAATTCTGTAGTTCTTTTTCTTTTCGATATTTTTCGAAAACGGTTGATCTTATGACAAAAGAACAAAGTATATTTTTGTGTATTTTGTGTCATATAATCTTCTACAAGAACAAAAAAATATTTGATAAAAATCGGCGGGATATCCACCATTTGATAAGCCAGCGCTACTGTTCTTAAAAAATATTTCCTGACTTTACTTAATTTTTCTTTAAGACAAGACCATTTACTTATTATTGATATCAAGACGTAAATAGCAGGCTAGTAAAACTTCATATTTAAAAAAAACTACTTGGTAGCATTGCTGTATATAGCCTTATAAGTCACTACTATTTGCGAATGCTATTGCGGTAACTATTAAAATAGCTCTGCCAAAATCACTGACAAAAAATGGAGGTGCAAAAAATTCAAGGAAAAATAAGTTAGAATTGCAGCAGATAAGAGCATTCGGAATATCGGAATACCTCATGTTTCACCAACAATCATTGATTGATATAAAAATAAATATGATTGATCACCATTTGGCAGAGCTAATTTTGTTGCAAAACCACCAAATGCGTCCAAAATCATATAGCAACTGTGTTCTGAACGAAGCATTGTTTTATAAACGATTTCTTGTTTGTCCAGCCAATACATGCAATAAAACGGGACTTCGTCAATTGTTTTTATAATTCCTGTCTCAGCCCCAAACATTAATTTCTTCAAATTCATAGTCACATTTGAAGTTGTTAAACCAAGTCTTCTATCAAATTCTTCTTGCTTTACTTTTCTCAAAACATTACTACTATATTAAGTTGAGGGAATATTGGCATTTAGAACCATATATTTAGCAGTTTCGTTTCTCCAAGTTTGAGCATTTTTTAGATCATCAAATAGCTCTTGACCAGTCTTTCGTCTGAGAGAACCTCTTAATTGACATTTTTTTGTATGTATATTCAGTATTAACACATTTGAGAGCAGTCAAATAAAATATCTGATGCTTTTTTCGGTATTTTGTATGGCCATACCTCAGGTGCAGTTCCACACTGATTTTCTTTGCATCTTGCAAAGAACTTGACCTAATATTAAGGGCCTAAACACACCGTCTTATACAAGCAGACGACTCTGCTCTGTATTACTTTTTTATTTTTTATTTTGTCTATTGAACTGTTAGTTCATTTAGACAGCTGTTTTATGTTAGTTTTAATTGTATTTTTTATTTGTTAATTGTTTGCTTTTATTTATTAAGTTATTGTTTATTTTTTTCTTCATTTACTTTGTTTCACTGTTGTGAGTTTTTGGTTATTTCTTATTCTACCTATGGTACCCTACACATATAGACTGGGACACATTGATGGAATGGGATTAGCTTTGGGTCAATCAAAGCATTTGGGTTTATATGAACATGACGGTCAGGTATATGAGTTTTCTGTTGAGGTTTTACACATTAGAATGTCTAGTCGAATCTTTTAGAATTAGTTATTATAAACATTATTTATTACTATTATACACTTTTGATTAACAACGAACTTATCTCTAATGCTATATTATGCAGACTGATCTGGACTGATTACTACTTGCTCAGTTTTAACATTAGCCACTCCCATAAACCGTTACTACAATTAACTTTTACAAATCTCAAATTCTAACAGAATCTCTATCGACGATGAGAAATTTATAGTGTCAACTTGTTTTCTTTTAGGAAGTTTGCTAGCAGACGTATGTTTTACAATTTATGGAATATGCATCTTCAGATATTAAAAATTTACAGTGCCCTTTTAAAGATACATAATTCAGTTAAAATATATAACAAGACCTTCCATATTAAACGAAATCGTCAACATACTCTGGATAAAATAAATGATTATTTACAAAACATTTGGCAAAGTGAATGGGAAGAAGCGGATAAAGGCAGGATTACCTTCCTATTTTTCCCAAAAGCTGATAGAATTTGTAATTCTAAAATACGAGAAGAAATTTAAGGAAATATTGACAGGACATGGGGAAATATGGCCAGTATCTACATCGAATTGGAAAAAGGCAATCACAAAACTGTGATTCATGTGAAATGATTGATTCTCCAGTTCATAGAATAATGTTTTGTCCAAATTTTACAGAACAAAGGAGATAGCTAAGAAAACAAGTAGGACACTGGGCTCCAAGGATCCATGAAATAATAGATCCATATCTAATAGAAGAGCGCAAAGAACACCTTATAACTTTCACCAGTGATGAACTATAATTAGGTTAAAATAAAATAAATTAGAATATTAAATATATAAGTTATATTCACAACAATCCAAACTGGGAAACACTTACTTCAATCGCAACGTCCATGGATGGGAATCTACGACTCATCATTTTACTATATAAAAATGCAAATGTAATCTATTATGTAATTTCCTTTTAGAAACGATGTATTGTAATTTATTGAATAAAAACAAACTTGTTTGTTTAAACGTCAAAATTTATTTAAGAAAAGGTAATCGCAAGCTTTCGATTCACAGAATCATCGTCAGGCTAAAATATAATAAATAACAATTAAATACAATTAATATAATGCAAAAAATTGATATTTTATAATTATTTATTATAAAAATTCAGAAATATACCTATTAATAAAGATTTAAATTTGAGAACGATGTCGTTATCTCAATAATATTCATGTGACTACGGAAATGTTTGAAAAAATAACAAATCTCTGGAACGAAAAAATTGATTTAAAAAATTAATGACAGAAATAATTAACTATTTAAAATTATGTTGTAAATAGTAAATAATGTAGATATGTCAGTTTTCTTGTTAATTGTATTATTGTTTCTTTTTATGTGTAACATTTCAGAAATGTAACGTTTAGCTTTATGTTTTTCATTATCTAATATTTTAGTTTGTTTATAATCAAAAATATGCCCTGTACTATTTGTATGTACTGCTAATGCTGTGGATGTTGGTTTAATCTTGTATCTGATTTATGTTGTGTTATTCTATTGATAAGTGTTTGTGATGTATTACCTACGTAAATAGTGTTGCAACCCTCACACGGTATACTGTATACCAAATTTGATTTCTTAAAAATGTCTGTTTTTGGTTTAAGTTTTGTGTAGTTGTTTATGTTTTTATTGTAAGTTTTAAATACAGTTTTTATGTTGTACTTATTTAAAGTGTTTTTTTATTAAATTAGATGTTTTATTTATGTAAGGGATTGTAATGTATTGTGTTATTTTTAACTGTGTTGATAAGTGAACTCTTTTTGTTATACATTGTTTAATTAAATTAATTGGATAGTTATTGTTAAAAAATGCAGTTTTTATTTTGTTTAAATTTTCTTGTCTGAATTGTGGATGTGATAGTTTGAGTGCTTTGTCTATGGTATTGTTTAAAATATTATTTTTTATGTGTTGTGGATGATTGGAAAAATAATTAATATATCTCCAACTATGTGTGTCTTTTTGGTACCAGTTAGTAAGTATTTGTCCATTGTCGTTAGTAAGTTGTACATCTAAAAATGCAATTTTATTCTGTTGTTGTATTTCTAATGTGTGTTGAATTTTACTATTATAATTGTTAAAATACTATTAGGGTGTGCCTCTGTAATAATGTCGTCTACATATCTATAATAAAATGCTGGTTTTTGTGTTAATTGACCTAAACAATTATTTTCAAGATCTTCCATAACTAAGTTAGCTATTACACTGGAAATAGGTGATCCAATAGCACAACCGTCTATTTGTTTATAATAATTATTGTCAAATTCAAAGTATGTGTTAGTTAGACAAAATTTCACTGCTTTTTAGCACCTTTGGGTATAACATCTATATTAACTGTATTATAGGTGATATATTTTATTTTCTTTAAAAGAAACTGAATATTATATTACATTTGTAAAATTTACTGACACTCTATTTTCTGTTTTTTTTTATTTTCTGATGGCTAGATAAAAAAATTATAAAATATAAATATAATTTTAATTTAAGATCACACTGACAGTGAAGTACGTGGGTTTGAGTACCCACAGCTTTGTTAAATTCTTCTTTTGTAAGTTTAGTGTAATGTGAAATGTCCTGCCATTTATTATTGACAATATCTAGGGCCAAATGTATTGGTATGTTGGTATACAATGATGTTACGTCTAATGAAAATAATTTATGTTCTTTAGGTATTTGTATTTTAATTTTGTTGACAAAATCAAATGAATTTTTATACCATATTCAGTTTTTGATAATTTATAAGTAGGTGAATCTATACATGATACTATAGGTCTGTATGGTGTGTTTTGTTTATGTATTTTTGGTAAGAAATATATTTTAGGAGTGATTGCATTGTATGTCATAAGTGCAGTTTTTGTATTGTAATCAATTAATTTAGTTTTAAACCAATGTTGTATTAAGTTATTATTAAATGTTTGAAAAGTGTTTGTCGGGTCATTTTTTATTTTTAAGTATGTAAGTGTTGGCATCGTTAATTAAGTTGTATGATTTATTGAGGTAATCTGTTCTATTTTGTATGACTGTAACATTACCCTTGTCAGCTTTAGTCACTATAATGTTAGTGTTAATTCTTAAAAAGGTTTTTGTTTCGGTGTTTATTTTATTTAAAAATGTATCTTTAGGATTTTTATTAATTTTTTGTGTATTACTATTAATAATTTGGATGTTTTTGGAAATGTCTTTTCTAATATTATCCATTTCTGGTTTTTCTTTTTCAAATGCTAATAGTTCTGTATTCTTTATTATTTCATTAACTACATTATTATTAATATGTTTATTATAAAAATTGAAATTAGGTCCAAAGAGAAATATTGTGTGGTAATGTGACGTCTGTTAAATTTTTGATCCAATTTGTGTTGTGTTTGATATTTGTAGTATTCTTTTGTAATAACGTGTTAAATTTTTGTTGTTGTTTGTTGAAATGTTTTTGAATTTAAATTATTTAAATAATTAATAAAACATAATTTTATGTTCGAGTTAGGAATTTTTTGAAATTTACTAGTAGCGCTAATCAATTTTTTGTTAAGTGTATTAAGAATACTGTGGTTGTTCTGAATTTCTAAATTTAAAACACCAACCTTAAAATTATACAATAATTTATGATATTTTTCATTGTCCTTATGGTGTTTCAAGTTTTTGATGTTTATCTTATCAATGAAGCTAGGTAAAATTCTGTTTTTTCGACATTTCAAAAGAAATATTTTTCTACTCATTTCTTTCACTAACTTGATGTTGATGTTCACCATTTCTTTGAAAATACATAATGATAAAATACCATAAATTTCTCTTATTTTTCCAAATAAGTTATCCATAATGAACTATATGAGTTTTCTTGCAAACAACAAGGAGAATAATAATATAATAGTAGTAACGTTAAATATAAATAAAAACAAACTTGTTTGTTTAAATTTATTGAATATAGAATTTAGTCTGTAGTCAGATAACGTATTGTAAACTTCGTATTAAATAAAGAAACCTTTTTTAAAAGGACTTATCCGGGAACACAACAATTAATTTATATAAACAAGCTTGGAGTGGGGTGAGACTCTTTAGGTCCTGTAAGGGTCCTGTTTTAACTCAAAGGGTATGATGGCCGACAGCACCTTACAAATAAAATTATATATAAAAATGATCTGAAAAGTTTGGGATTATTTCAATAATAAAAGGATTTCCTTCTAAACTGAATTTATTTATTCTTAATATATTTATTTTATTCATTAAAAATATCAAACTTCTTTCAAAATAACTCTTACAAACAAAATTCTATTTTTAAAACTAATATTACTTATGCAATTATATCGCAATGGAATTCCATAGCCCAATACTAATAATAATACTTAACATATAAATCCTTCCTTATAAAAATATAATTTAACCAAAACCTTATTTATTATATTAATAAACATAAATTCAAAATTTTAACCTCTGTCCAAATACCAAACTTAATTAATAACTAATATTATGAACTTATCTTGAACGATATTTTATTCCTTGTATCCTGTATTATTTCTTCATATCAAAACTTTATTCCATTTTATTCAACAACTCTCAGCTGTCAATTTCTTTATAGATTCAAAACAATACTGTCTCTGTTTATTTCACTACCATTCACGTTCTGTCTCTTTCTATATTATATTATTGCAACATAATATTTGTTTATTGTTTAAATTTTTATTTCTTGATTTCTTTAATACTTTATTCAATATTCATTTAACATTATACACTGCTTTATTTCTAATTTTACTTGTTTACTTTAAATATTATGGTTTAAACTTTAGCTCCGTTTTCATTAACCCATATGTTTTAAATTTGCTTTATAGCACCCTTTCTTTCTTCCACTGACTAATAATATACTATATCTCTTACTCTTGCTATTTCACTTATACTTATTCTTTCAATAATTCCGTTGTTACAAAATGATCTTTATTATTATTAACTAAATTCTCTTTTCTTAACACGTCTTATTAACTTCTAACTTCAAAACTCACTATCTTATATTCTAAATACTATATTTTATTAATACGACACTTTATTTAATTATTAATTTTAATATATCTCACACCCAGTGTTGCCAGTATGAACTCCCTAAAAAGTACGATAGGCTTATCAAAATAGTACGAAATTTGACAAAAAGGTACGGTTTTTAAACTGTTGTGATTAAAGAACTTTTTTTGTCACATTTTGCCGTCCCCAACCCCCGATACTACAAATGTTAAAATTGTTAGAAATGTATTTGAATTATTATTTTTTATTTAATTATACTCTTTATTTTATTTTGTGTTAAAATACATCAATTATCAAGTAATTAATGGACGCCCTCCGGAATACTCTTCATGTTTCGTTAAAAAACTGTCAATACTGAAATGTAGGTATAGACGAAAAAATTTTAAGGTAGCTACGTTTCGTTTTTACTTTAATTTTTATTGGTTTGATTCATAATAAACATTTATTTTTTAATTATTTTTTTACGTAGTGAAGCTGAGTAAAAGATTGTAAAAATCTTTGTGGGGCAAAAGGTACGGTTTTGGTACGGTCGAGTCATGAATAGTACGAAAACCGTACTAAAAAGTACGTTCTGGCAACACTGCTCACACCACTTCTATCTTCTTTCACCACCTCAGGGCTACTGAATCGTCTTCTATCGTTAATGCGCCGAACTATATTTTTTTAAACAAAGGTTTTCAAATAAAAAACAGAGGTTCTTAAACAATATAAAATACATACACACTGTAACTCACATATTAAATGTGACCTGTTACAATATCTGCTGAAGATGATGATGGTTTGGGTTTATTTACAGCGTGCACGACTGGTTGCGGTGTTACTTCGTGAATTTTGTCTGCTAGTTGTGAAATAAAGTTGTATCTGATCTGGTTGTGATGCAATAATTGCTTGAATGTGTGTTGGCAGTCTGTTTTCCCATAAAGTTCGCAGAAGAGTGTCAGGAAGTACTTCAGATCCAATAAGTGTACACAAATGACGTAAAAATTGCATCATCAGTTGATGTAAACATTTTTCTCGAGAGTCAGAGACGCGTTTTATTAGTTCTTCCTTTAATTTGTCATAACGGCCTTCTATTGGAGGGTTGATGATTATATCTTCTACTTCAGATGCAAATTTGTGATCTAACTGTTTGTGTTATCCGATGTGATTCCACTCAAAGCGAATTGTGTTTCTCTACCTGAGCGAACCAAAGTGCAGGTTTATCGGCCCAGAATTGAGGAAGTCGGAGAGCAACTCTGTATACGGTACGTTGTTGCGGAGGCATAACTTGTTGAATTTCCTCACACAACGCTCGTATTTGTTCTAGCTCACACGACGATAGATTTGCTGCTATTTTGCTTGCTATATTTCAATTCTAGTTTTCGAGTATGTTGCAGCGCTAGATTGTTGTTATGGTTTCAATGCGTGTTGGCTTCATACGATAATAATAATAATAATAATAATAATAATAATAAATTTTATTTGTAAATTGTTTTGATGCGAGCGAAGTGACAGTTCTAATATCAATATAATACTGTAGTATTTATCTACATTTGAATAGATATTTTTCATTATATATACTCTATTTATATAGCTAATTGCACATGTAAATAAATGTTCTAATAGGATTCCAACAAGAATATTTTTCGTCCGGCTCCCTATGTTTAAAAAAAATTCGATCCGGCCCGTTTCTCGAAAAGTTTGGTGACCCCTGCTGTAGTGGATAAGGTTTATGAACATTAAAAAATCCTTTGAGTGAACAATACATAATATTTATTTATTTCAAAAGTTAAACTCAATGAGTTAAGTTTAAAATTTCACTACAATTCAGTTTTCTCACATTTATTTTTTATATGCAAGATCGATCTTATGAGGTATGTTAAATAAAACTCACATTTAAATATTTGTAAAATGGACATAATTATTTCTTATAATTTGTACGAACATAACCTCACAAAAGTATACGCTATGACGCCATGTTTGTTTATGACGTTTATGCTCACGTGACAATATACTCTTTTCTGATTGGTTCTTGCTCAAATCGAAGCCAGTAATGACGTTATTTTCCATCACAGTAACCATCGTAGTTGTCATCACAGCGCCCCGCAAACAAATTAGCAGCAAATCTATCGTCGTGTGAGCTAGGCTTAATGCACCAAAAAATATCACTTGTAATATAAAATATAAAATAAAACTTATCTTCTTGTTTGTCGGGGTCACCACTTTAGTGTTATTACACTATTTTATTTATTTATAATATATTTTTATTTATCAACACTTATAATTGATATGTAACAAATTATCAAAAAATCATCTGTCAAAAATATAATTTACAATGTATTGTTTCTTATCAAAATTATTCAAACACAGCTAACTATTATCTATTCAAATAATAGTTAGCTATGATACGCGATCACCACACATTCAATTGTTTAGAAAATATGGTGACTTGTTCCCAAATTTTAGTGCTCTAGTTTCGTTAAATATTAATGAATTTTTTTTTTTTGAAAGTAGCATATAATGTTAATTAATATAAATCTACCTCCAAAACTGTATTTTTATTAACAAATAGCCTTTTATAGTTTCGTTTTTTAGTCGTTAGTAAAGTTTGTGTAACAGTAATATAACTTGCTATATGTATATGATGACAAGTATTAGGAGGTATATTTATTTTAACTTTTTATGTTATTTTTAATCATAGAACAATAATATAAGCTTATTTTGTGTAATTTGAAGCATCTGTATTAAGTTAACTTCTGCAATACTTTATTTTTATCGATATTTCTCAAAAACTGTTGATCCTATGACAAATGGACACAGTATATTTTTGTGTATTTGGTATCATATAATCTTCTACAAGAACCCAACTCGGAAAAAAATTAAAAAACAAAACAAAATGCTTGATACAAATCGGCGGGCACACTGGCCCCATACACCCCTGGTCTAAATTATTATTGTTTGATATTAGAAACCGATGACACGTATTAATAATAAATCAGTGACCAAATTTCAAAACTATATCATAATGGATTCTCTAGATATTAAATAAACACTAATTTTAGGCAACATTTTTGGAAAGTATGACAGCCCTAGTTCTTTTAGGGTATGAATTATCAGACTCAAAATACCACGGCTTCATAAAATTTAATTTTATTAAAATTTTCCAAAATAAAAAAAATGATAAAAAATCTGAAAAAGTTGGGATATGTTTAGCAATAAAAGAAACTCTTTCCAAACTGAATTTATTAAGTTTAAAAAATGGATTAAAAAAAACTATAAAATTAATTAATAAAACAAAACTTACAAAATACACTTATAACTAAAAAATGTATTTTTTTCTCTCTTTAAATCTCCTAATTAGTTTTTATTTACTTGGAAAAATTACTATTTATGGAATTCCATATATTAAATTTATTCTCAACAAAACTAGTTCATCTAAAAAATTTTAACTTAATCAAAATTATTTAATATTCCTTAATATATAACTAAAAAAAATAACATACAAAATTTTATTTTATTTTCTTTTAATAATAATAATAATAAAAGTTTCGAAAAGATTACAAAATACAACACTCTGCAAGATTTAGAAGTTTACGACCAGAATCTACGAGTTTAAAATATTTACAGAGTGACGTCAACTAAAATTAACCTTGACATAGCTTTCCAAAATAAAAATGTTTTAAACCAAAATGGTTGTGTATGAATTTGATTTGCGTCGCAAGAACAGAATGAAAATAATTTCTTTTCTTTGTAAAGCAAAGACAATAATATAATTTTAATATTTGATAAACGTTAATAATTAAATAAGTAAATTTTATATCAGATATGCAAATAGATATTATATGTTTTCAAAAGTAAAGTTAAATCACAATGTTAACAAAATATGAGAATGAATATTGCACAAATACATAAACGTGTGCACGAATTTTTTTTATCGTAATAGTAATGAACAGTGTTCAAATAAACGAGAAAACAAATTGTGTCAAAAGACAAACAAAGTATTCTTTTAGAACGTAAAAATATAAAATAATAATTTTCATAACGTTAATATCAGAAAAATAATTTGCGAAATTTAATACGCAAGTTTGATTCTAAGTGAGTAATAACAAGAAACAAATGAATTGTAGGTACGCGTTCTGCGTTGTCTTTTTGATGACCGATAGGATTCGACCGAAACGTCGTCAAGAAGACAACGCGGAGCTACCCGGAAGTTTTCACCAGCATCTACTTGTCAATTATACTTTTACTAATAGGTGGCACCATCACTGTTGGCGCCACTGTATATTGGTAGTGACGCGTTATTTTTTTTCGTTTGAACATGTTAGGGTGGTTCTATGATTCTACATGTTTCACATGCATTCACATTCTATAACACGAAGTGAATAGATTTATATCTACCTTTGTGTTTTTTTGAATCCGGCTCATTAAGCGTTAATTTTAACCTTATAAGTTTTTTTAAATAGGCCGTAATATAAATATATTTGTGTTATATAGGAGACAGGGTGATTTCTTGCATTATTAGTTGTTATACATTTTTGTTGTGCTATAGTGAATATTTTGTTGTACATTTTTTGTGGGTACACGTGTGTGCGTTCATAGCCATTGTGAAGTTCAGTGTGCGAGGAAATCTGGAGGAAATTAGGACCTGCTCCACAGATTGGCGATTGCTATTTCCACGGCAAAGGTATCCTTTGAAACCTCATCCTAAAACCTATACGCTGTTGGAGAGAACGCTGCAATCGGGATCTAAAGGTAGGGACTGGTATTCTCTTTAAAGTATAGATCGATCGATCCACGCGATCCGAGATACAGTCTTAAACCCATTTTGGGTATACTTAAAATAAATATTTGCAAAATGTTAACGGGTTTCCAAAAATAGTGAACCAGCGTAAATCGCGGAAGCCTCTACAATCACCACCAATAATATTTTTTGTTGTACAAAAAATAAAATATACAAAATTATGCCAGACACAATAAAACATCACAGATTATTTAAAGGATAAATAAAATTTTCTTACATAAAGGTTAGTGAAATAATTTTTTTAAATTGTTTTAGTTTGTTTATTACGATACATTATACAATTAACAACAAATTCACTAAATTACTTTTTTATACATACATGAAATACATATAAACACGGAGAAAAATGGAGCCGATTTTTCAATAAAAATTACAGTTACGGATTAAAAATTCCAATTTTGTATCAAACAATACTATCAATTTTAACATATACTATCAATTGAGTAACTTACACAATCTCCATTGTAATTTGTATAATTTTTATACTATATTCGTAAATATCATTTACATAGGTACTTACATGATTTATTCAACTGATTATTCTTAAGTTGAATTATTTGTTATTATTTATTAAGTGTTATACAAATTATTTCATTTCAATTGTTAGTACATTTTTCTATTATAAAGGTCGCTCTTTAGAATGGGTTAATTTATGTGAATCTAAACGACTTTTTCGTGTACAACTATATTTACATTGATCGCATTTAAATGGTCGTTCATTAGAATGTGTCAATTTATGTAAATTCAAATTACACTTTAGTACACATCTATATTCACATTGGTCGCATTTAAAGGTCTATCTTTAGAATGTGTAAGTTTATGTGTATTTAAATTTCTTTTTAGTCTACAACTATAACCACACTGATCGCATTTAAAAGGTCGCTTATTAGAATGTGTAAGTTTATGTGTATTTAATTTTCTTTTTAGTGTACAACTATATTCACACTGCTCGCATTTAAAAGGTCTCTCATTAGAATGTTTCAATTTATGTATATTCAAATTACCTTTTTGTATACAGCTATATTCACATCGGTCGCATTTGAAAGGTCGCTCATTAGTATGAGTTAATTTATGTGTTTTCAAATAACTTTTTTGTATACAGCTATATTCACATTGATCGCATTTGAAAGGTCGCTCATTAGAATGTGTTAATTTATGTATTTTCAAATTTATTTTTTGTGTATAACTGCATTCACACTGGTCGCATTTGAAAGGTCGCTCATTAGTATGTGTAAATTTATGTATTTTCAAATTTCTTTTCTGTGTATAACTACATTCACATTGATCGCATTTGAAAGGTCGCTCATTAGTATGCATTACTTTATGTCTTTTCAAATTACTTTTTTGTGTACTACTATATTCACATTGGTCGCATTTAAAAGGTCGCTCGTTAGAATGTGTCATTTTATGTGTATTCAAAACACTTTTTTGTGTATAACTGCATTCACACTGATCGCATTTGAAAGGTCGCTCATTAGTATGTGTTAATTTATGTGTTTTCAAATTTCTTTTTTGTGTATAACTACCTTCACACTGATCGCATTTGAAAAGTCGCTCATTAGTATGTGTTACTTTATGTCTTTTCAAATTACTTTTTTGTGTACTACGATATTCACACTGGTCGCATTTAAAAGGTCGCTCGTTAGAGTATGTTAAATATGTATCACTGTATTTTATATCTTCACTAAGATCTTGATTTTCTTGTTCCTCATTTTGAATGCAAGTATCTGACAGATTTTCTTCTTTTATTTCCAAGTCTTCCTACAAAACGACAAAAATAAATAAAATAGAAAATGTTTGCCTTAAAAATGCAAGTTGGCAGTCGATACCTTGATACGATATTTTTTAAATCGCGAAAAGGCCATACAAAAGGAAAAAAAATGTTTATTAAAATAAAATTTTTATATAATCTTCAAATGAATGTTTACAATAAGTTATACTTCAATTTCAAGATTCACTGATTCTAACCTGCAACCATTTTTATTTTAAATAACAATTACGCGCGTTCATTTGCCCTCTCACTCACACTCCCATTTGGGCAAAACAGTTTTTTACAAAATTTAAAAAAATTAAATTCTCTATCAAAAACATATTTTTCGTCATATTCGTATTTCAACGAGTAACGATTATCTGAATTTTATAAAAAAATCTAATTGTACACGCCAAGCATGCTATGCCTGGAAGTGTGCTCTATTTAATAATATTACTAATGTTATCTTTTCATTAAAACACTTGATCAATAATTTTAATAAATTAAGACACTCTTTACTCGTTGAAATACGAATCTGACGGAAAATATCTATTATCATTTTGTTTTTTATTTAATAAATTTTCTAATATTATTTTGACATTCTATAGAATGCTTGGGTGTTCTATATAATGCCTAGGCAAAGTATATAATAAATTTCTACTAAACAAATATTTCATACTTTGCCTAAAAACGTTAGGCATTGTATAGAATTCCTAGTAAATATATAGAATGCCTGAATTAAATACTTTGCCGGTAACATAATATACAGGTATTCCAAGTTGATCAAGACATAGGTTAACATGGGGACAATTAGAAGTGTTATAGTAGTCTGGTTCAAAACGATGTGTTCATAGTGTATTTTGAAATGCCGTCACAAAATTTAATAAAATAGTCATAAGTAGTTTGTTTTCAATTTTATAACTGACAAAAAATGACTTATAATAGTAAACTAAGTGTGTCATCTAACGCACGAATGCAGGTTCAGAACTGAATACCATAATGTTTTTGTTGGCTTTTAAAAAAATGATCAAAGTTTATTTTTTCAATTTAAACATTTTATTTGACTTGTGTGTATTTCAAAATATCAATTTTCAAACGTCATTATTCCGAAAACCACTGATTTTAGAGATATGATATGCTGTACAAAAAGTGTTCAGAATTTATCGCACAATTCAAAAATGGTATAATATATAGGGTATTCTATTTAAAAAAATCAATGATGACTGCATATGTTTTCCTGAGACACCCTGTATACAATTTTTTATGTCAAAAAACTAAAAATACTAATCGACGGGTCCGAGCGTTTTTCCACAAAATAATTACCTGAATTTTAAACGAATTTGTTCCTTTCATCGTGAACGCACTGTATAGTTATTGTTATATATCCACTTTTTACTGATTTTTAAATAAGAAATTAAAATATAATCATTCAATTTGTGTGTAAAAAATAAATACGTAAATATAAACTAGAATAGTATAGAAAGTAATAAATAAAACAGAACATTACATAAAACATCCAAGATAAAATAACAATAATATAATTAATTAATAGTTTAATCAATTTACTTGCACCAATGATTGAATTACAAATTCTGCAATTAAAATGTTTTAATTATGATTATTATCATGATTTTGACAGATACAAATTAAAAACAAATACTACACTTTTTATAAAAATTTTTGGCGGCATTTCAAAATGCACCAACACTTCTAATTGTCCCCATGTTAAATTTCCTGTCTTAATCAACTTGGAATACACTGTATAATATTTAATATGATTGTTTTAGAGCCGCTGTTTTTCATTTACTTTTACATTTACGCATGCGCGGCGGCATATGTCAAATATTGCGATATCTACCAACACAACCTTTATTTACTGTAAAACTATAAATTACTCAATATAAACACTGTTTTTCATTACCTGGAATTCTTGTTTATAATATACTGAAAATTCATCATGAATTTCACAATCTTGCAGATGGTCGATTTCTTCTTTCACGTCTTCTTGTTTTATATGAAACATTTTTATATACTTTCGGTTTTGAAGTTCACTCTAACAATATAAATTAAATTACAACTCTCGACTACGTTACTCAAATAATAGTAACAGATTCACTCAGAACTAACACAAAATATTAAACACACAAATAGAATACAACAGCGAAAGTTTAACTACATATTATATTAGTTCTCTGATCACGCGTCAATCGTTAGCTGTCAGGTAGATTCAAAGATGCTACATACCAGTGTTTCTCAACCGGCCGCTGCACAGGCCATAAGCTAAGGGCATGGCGGCCCCGGTAGGTTCGCCAATCCCTAACTACAGCAATGTTTATATTGTGAAATAAATATTTTGTAGTATTTATTGCAATATACGGTAAATATGGAGAGTCTGGGGGTCCTCTGTCAAAAACTATGAAAAATCACTTGTTGATGTGTTAGAATAGAGTAGAGTATGTTGTATCTATGTTAATATATTATTTAGTGCAATTAATAAACCTAACCTAACCCTACCTGAAAAGGAACCAAATCTACCTGGACTACTCTAACTTAAACTAAATAATTAAATATAACACAGCTAAACGTGGCCAGTTGTTTTATAAAATGCGTGATTTATAAAAGTTGTTAACACTGATCTAGTCACGCATGCGCGTCAACCCTATTCTGAATAACTATATACGTGATTTTTCACAAATCTGACAGAGGACCCCCAGACTCTCCGTATTAGCTCAATATACTTGTGTAGCTTAGAAACAAACTAATGCCTTTTCCACTTTTTGAAGAAAAAAAGTTATTGATGAGGTCTTCTTCCCTTTATTGAATGCAATAAATATAATAAATAACATTTTTACAAAACAACTGTTTTCCCTGACAAAGCGGCAATGAAAAAGTAAACCTGGTTGCAAAATAGTTCTATTTCTTCCTTGTGTGTAATTCAAAATAGTTCTATTTAGAGTTAGGCATTTTAGTTGATGACAGAGAGCGCTCCCTTTAGTTCAGTGATCTTTAATGAACTAGTTCGTTCTTCTAGTTCTTTTAGTTCATAGAATTTTTTTCCGGACTATACGATAACAATTTATTGATTTAGATATATTGGATTGTAACACCGATAAAAATGCAGCGCGGCAAAAATTTATTACAGTAACCTACTCGCAATTAACTATTAATCAAAAGTAGGTAATATTTTGCTTCGCTGTCATAATATTGAATAATTCTAGACTAGCAAATTGACTATATAAAGATATGCATGGGTAGCTTAACGGAAGTCAATTATAATCCGATTTTTGGGTGTGTAAGAAGACACCATGGGATGCTCCTGCGCCGTAAGGTAAGAGACTGGGTGTAAATTTATTGTGTTGCATTAAATTCTTATTTTTTTTTTCTATTGTTGTGATATGTTGTTTTTATCTTTGAATATTTATATTTTATTTATTTATTTATTTTTTATTCTTTTATATTAAAATTGTTATGACTAACAAAGTTTGAATTAATTTTTTTTATATGCTTTCCTTCCCTTTCCGATTTATCCAGTTCACTGGCTATATGCTAGGGGACTGAGCGACTATTAGGCTCGCAGAAAAAAAGTACCCGTTCATTGATGGCAAGGGCGGCTACCACCCACGCTACCGTAACATCCTTCTAGCCCCCTTGCAGATTAACAGGATTGTTGAACGTGGACGTAGTAGTTGTATGTTTCCTTTGGGATGCTTTTTTAATGTGAGTCCTCTTGCCTCTTACTTTTAAAAAGCATCCCAAAGGAAACATACAACTACTACGTCCACGTAGTTGTTTCTGGGTAATGCTAAAAGTAGTTTGAGCTAATAGGTGCAACTTTTTTTCAGATATTTGAGTTCGATGATAAATCTTACAGCGCCCTCCACCAAGAGAAAAAAGCATTTTTAAGAAAACATTTTCCTATTAAAGATTCTCATTTTTTCACGTAGAATACGAATATGCAATAAAAAAATATAGGTTTCCAGTTAAAAAATCAAAGTTGACCTTGATTTGACCTTGAAAATGGTTTAAAGGTCAACCGCAAGGTCACCGTTGTTTGACCCCCTTGAAACCAAGTAACTTTTGTTTGAAACGTTTTTCTCAATTTCGCTTACTTTTCGAGATATTTGACTGCGTTGATTAAAATGACTCACCCTGTATATGAAAATATTGGCAACATACATATTTCAATTTAATTAAAATCTGTGACATTCTTTTCTGTTGATTATGATAAAATAATATAAAAATCACGTGCTTTTAATAGACATATTGCACTCATGTGAACAAAAAAAATCAATATATCTTTAGTAAAATAAAATTAAAATTGATAATAAAGTATTGCAAACGTAAATTATTAAAGATAAAAATCTTACAATCTCATTTTTAGAACAGTGTATTTGAAGTGTATCGTAAACTTTTGGGCTGCATTAACTTGGAACCCGCCCGACCCCGATCAAGTTGAAACATATCTCAAAGTTTTGTGCTAGTTTTGTGCTGTTTTGTGCCACAAAGGAAAAGTTTTGTGCTAGCTTGGTATCAGAGAAACGAGAGATACAAAAGGGGGGTTCCAAGTTAACGTTAACTTGGAACCCGCCCAAGCCCGATCAGGTTCAAACACAATTCAACGTTTTGGACTAGTTTTGTGCTGTTTTGTGCCACAAAGTAAAAGTTTTGTGCTCGATCAATCTCAGAGATACGAGAGATACAAATATGCAGTTTTAACCTGACACTATTTAAAATATGCCAGTTAGTTCAGGTGAGTTTTGTGCTGTTCAGTCTCATGAAGAAAAAGTTTTTTGCTCGATCGGTATCAGAGATACGAGAGATACAAAACGGGGAGATCCAAGTTAACGTTAACTTGAAACCCGCCCAAGCCCGATCAGGTTCAAACACAGTTTAACTTTTTGGACTAGTTTTGTGCTGTTTTGTGCCACAAAGGAAAAGTTTTGTGCTCGATCAGTCTCGGAGATACGAGAGATATTAATGTGTGGTTTTAATCTGACATTATTATAAATATGTCAGTTAGTTCAGGTGAGTTTTGTGCTGTTCAGTCTCATATAGAAAAAGTTTTTTGCTCGATCGGTATCAGAGATACGAGAGATACAAAACGGGGAGTTCCAACTTAACGTTAACTTGGAACCCGCCCAAACCCGATCAGGTTCAAACACAGTTCAACGTTTTGTACTAGTTTTGTGCTGTTTTGTTCCATAAAGGAAAAGTTTTGTGCTCGGTGAGTCTCGGAGATACGAGAGATACAAATGTGTGGTTTTAATCTGACATTATTATAAATATATCAGTTAGTTCAGGTGAGTTTTGTGCTGTTCAGTCTCATAAAAAAAAGTTTTTTGCTCGTTAGGTATCAGAGATACGAGAGATACAAAATGGGGGATTCAATAAGACGTTATTATAAATATGTATGTCAGTTAGTTCAGGTAAGCATTGTTTTGTTCAGTCCATACAGGAAATGTTTTGTGCTCAATAGGTATCAGAGATACGAGAGATACAAAACGGGGCGTTCAATTTGACACTATACTATATGTACTATTTTGTGCTTTACAATCTCATATTTTTCAACAGTAAGTGCAGATGTTTGCATCTGACAAAGATTACGATGTAAACGCTTGTACATTAGCCTTCAATGTAATTTTTTAAAAGGTTTTTGTATTTTTGTGTATTTTAACGTTTTGGTTTATTTTAAGTACCTATTATTTTTTATATGTATATTATTGTATTTATGTAGTATATTTTAGTTTATTTTAATTTTCCAAGTTTTATTAGACTAAAATAGTTATTTGTGTATCTAGGGTGTAAAATGATAGTTTTTCGCACTAGTGTGAATGTTTGTTAGTCGAGGTGTCAGCCGAGAAGTGCCTGTAAGTGGCTCCACTAGCCACTTACAGGCACTATTTTTGACTAAGAAAAAAAAATATGGTCATATTCTACTATTTGAGATGTACATTTTGACATCCCACCTGCCTAGATATGAAAATAAAAATTTAAAAAATGTTGACGCCCCTCCCTATTATTCCAAAATTTAAAATGATATTGCTGACTTTAGTATTTATCGTTGTTAGTCCCACCAAAGCCTCGTTACCAAATTTTTTTCAGATTTTTTGAGCCAGTAGTTACAACTCCCAGTAGTTTACACAGGGAGATGGAAAAAATAAAATACTGATTTTTGCCACCTAGTGGCGCCATTTTGGCGTTAAAAAATAAATAAAAATATGGTCATATTCTACATCTCACACGTCTTGGTATACATTTTTTTTTTTTTTGATTTGCTTTAAAGCCCCTTGCAGTCACCATTTTTGATATAGAAAAAAAATAGAATAAGGGTCAAATTCCGCTTGTGTGGTTATACATTTTAACGTACCACATGCCTTGATATAAAAAAAATATTTTTTTACCTAGCTTTAACTCCTTAGTGCCCCCCCCCCCCCCTAAAAAATATTTTTTCAATATATATATGTATATGTACATCTTTTACTAGAGGGTATCATTTTACATGTTCAGTAAAAATTTCAAGTTTCTAGCTTATATAGTTTACGAGCAATTTAGCTTAGAGTGAAACGACGGACGGACGGGCATTGGTGCCAAATCACGAAAAGCTGGCCAAAAGTCATTTTTTTTATAAATATATAGGGACTTTTAACTATCGGAGCAGCTGTAGTGGTACACCTAGTATTGTATTACCTGCCTTAAAGCAGGCCACGTGTCCTTACCTGTCTGTAGTATTCAGTTCCTTTTCCACTGTCGAGAGCATTACAACTAATCTGCGAAGCACGTGTAAAATAAGTTTTTTCAAACGCGCATAAAAAGTTTGTTAGTGAACGTATTTCAATTATTTATAATGGATTCTTCTCCTGAAGATGAGTACAATAGTAATTTGTTGATCAAAATTAATATGTACAACATGCCAATGAGTAAATTAATGAAGTTATCAACGTAATTTTGGTGATTGATTTTTAAAAAGTCTTGATAAAAAAAGCAATAAGTAAATAATCTTGATAGATCCTGCCTTGAAACTAACTTTATACTGTTGATTGAACATTTTTCTAAAACATATCAAAGAATTGGCTGCCGAATGGTGCCTATAATGTTTCTAGGTTAGATTTAGTGCAGTTATGCCAGAGAATGTAGAAATCTATGTACATATAATAACATGTCCTGACTGATTCATCATCGCCCAGCCGAAACCCCTGGTCCTAGAAATGTGAAATTTTAAGGGTATCTTCCTTTTATGACGTAACCACCCACTAAGAAAGGATTTTTCGATAATCAACCCCTAAGGGGGTAAAAGAGGGTGTACAAGTTTGTATGGAAAAAATATTTTTTCGTCCTAGAAACGTGAAATTTTAAGGGTGTCTTCCTTTTATGACGTAAACACCCACTAAGAAAGGATTTTTCGATAATCAACCCCTAAGAGGGTAAATAGGGTGTAAAAGTTTGTATGGGAAAAATATTTTTTGGTCGAATTTACTTGAAACTAAAAATAAATACTCCTCAATACAAATAATGAAACACGTATTTCAAGCTTTATCAAAATTAACTCCTTGAGGGGGTGGATAAGTTTGTATAGGAAAAATATTTTTTGGTCAGATTTACTTAAAACTTAAAATAAATACTCTTCAATACAAATAATAAAACATGTATTTCAGCATTTTCCAAAATTAAACCCTTAAATGAGGTAAGAGGGTGTAAAAGTTTGTATGGAAAAATATTTTTTGGCCGGATTTACTTGAAACTTAAAATAAATACTCTTCAATACAAACAATCAAACACGTATTTCAAGCTTTTCCAAAATTAAATCCTTAAGGGGGTGGATAATATTAAATATGTATGTATATTATGTTTGATTATTTATACATATTTAATATTGTTCTGTAAAAAACTTTTTATAAAAATTGTTTGTTTAGATTTTATTTCATTTTTTCACTTTTACAGAAAATCTAAATAATGATGCTGCAATTAATCTTACCAGAAAGGAAATTTTCATACTCGTGAAACCACATCTAAATGAAAATATCAACATTCGTAATCAGCGACCTCGAAAGCCCCCATATACCGAGTTTCATGAGAATAGACACCGTTTTGCACTAAGTCGTCCGCCATTTTGAATCCGCCATTTTGCTATCTCAAAATTTGACTTCATATTCGTAATCAGCGACCTCGAAAACCCCCATATATATATATATTTATATTTTGACCAGCTTTTCGTGATTTGGCACCACTGTGGGGCGGGCGGAAGACAGTGAGATAAATAGGGTTTCTTCGGAACCCTAAAAATGATGTTGATCTACAAATATCCTTGAAGGTCACACTAAAATAAATAAATATTACAGTTCGATTACTCCCTCACAACCAAACATTTTTTGGTTGAAACATTTTTTTCATATATGCGATGTTTTTGAGATAAATATCTGTAACACTTTAAATGCCCCATCCTGTATGTGCTTAAGAATTTTACGGTTCAAACATAAAAAAAATATTATAAAAAATTAACACATTGAAAAATACATATTAGGTAGGTACATAGGTACAAATATAAACCTGCATTTGTATTTTATAAAATGTAAATATATTCATAGAAATTATTAAAACCACACATTTGTATCTCTCGTATCTCCGAGACTGACCGAGCACGAAACTATTCCTTTGTGGAACAAAACAGCACAAAACTAGTACAAAACGTTGAACTGTGTTTGAACCTGATCGGGCTTGGGCGGGTTCCATGTTAACGTTAACTTGGAACCCCCCGTTTTGTATCTCTCGTATCTCTGATACCGATCGAGCAAAAAACTTTTTCTATATGAGACTGAACAGCACAAAACTCACCTGAACTAACTGGCATATTTTAAATAGTGTCAGGTTAAAACTGCATATTTGTATCTCTCGTATCTCTGAGATTGATCGAGCTCAAAACTTTTACTTTGTGGCACAAAACAGCACAAAACTAGTCCAAAACGTTGAACTGTGTTTGAACCTGATAGGGCTTTGGCGGGTTCCAAGTTAACGTTAAGTTGGAACCCCCCGTTTTGTATCTCTCGTATCTCTGATACCGATCGAGCAAAAAACTTTTTCTATATGAGACTGAACAGCACAAAACTCACCTGAACTAACTGACATATTTATAATAATGTCAGATTAAAACCACACATTTGTATCTCGTATCTCCGAGACTGATCGAGCACAAAACTTTTCCTTTGTGGCACAAAACAGCACAAAACTAGTCCAAAACGTTGAACTGTGTTTGAACCTGATCGGGCTTGGGCGGGTTTCAAGTTAACGTTAACTTGGATCTCCCCGTTTTGTATCTCTCGTATCTCTGATACCGTTCGAGCAAAAAACTTTTTCTTCATGAGACTGAACAGCACAAAACTCACCTGAACTAACTGGCATATTTTAAATAGTGTCAGGTTAAAACTGCATATTTGTATCTCTCGTATCTCTGAGATTGATCGAGCTCAAAACTTTTACTTTGTGGCACAAAACAGCACAAAACTAGTCCAAAACGTTGAACTGTGTTTGAACCTGATAGGGCTTTGGCGGGTTCCAAGTTAACGTTAAGTTGGAACCCCCCGTTTTGTATCTCTCGTATCTCTGATACCGATCGAGCAAAAAACTTTTTCTATATGAGACTGAACAGCACAAAACTCACCTGAACTAACTGACATATTTATAATAATGTCAGATTAAAAATGTAGGTAATATCTGTATCTATAATTCATGTTTTATTCATTATTTCGTAAAAACGAATTTTTGAGAAAGAAAATTTTATTATAATTCAAATGGTTCATAACAGAGGAGAAATATCTGCCATGAGTGTCATGGGACTTTCTTATACGTATTACAGAGATTGAACAGTGTGTGTATTTGCCGTAGGTAACATGGGACTTTCTTATACGTAATACTGAGAGTGAACTGCGTAGGTGAATCTAAATTATTACATAAAAAAATTATTTCTGGCTAAATCATAAATGTTGGAAAAAAATTTATGGGGAATAAATTATAGATAATAACATACTCGACATTTTTTTTTTATTTCAAAAATAATTCAAAAATCCAAAAATTTACAAGAGTAAACATCCGTTTTCAGTTATTACGTTAAAAAAAATCACTTGTTATATAAATATAAAATTATTCATTTTGTTCTTTCTTGTTAGTTTGTTAGAAATGTTTTAATAAACAAAGAATCACGTATACAATTCACTGTTAGGTTAGGTTAGGTATAAGAAAGTTCCGTGGTTCCCAAGGCAGATATTTTTTACTATGTATATTCGTAAATATCATTTACTTACATGATTTATTCAACTGATTATTCTTAAGTTGAATTATTTGTTATTATTTATTAAGTGCTATACACATTATTTCATTTCAATTGTTAGTATATTTTTCTATTATAAAGGTCGCTCATTAGAATGGGTTAATTTATGTGAATCTAAACGACTTTTTCGTGTACAACTATATTTACATTGATCGCATTTAAATGGTCGCTCATTAGAATGTGTTAGTTTATGTGTATTTAAATGTCTTTTTAGTGTACAACTATATTTACATTGATCGCATTTAAATGGTCGCTCATTAGAATGTGTTAGTATATGCGTATTTAAATGTCTTTTTAGTGTACAACAATATTCACACTGCTCGCATTTAAAAGGTCTCTCATTAGAATGTGTCAATTTATGTAAATTCAAATGACCCTTTTGTACACATCTATATTCACATTGGTCGCATTTAAATGGTCGCTCTTTAGAATGTGTTAGTTTATGTGTTTTCAAATAAATTTTTTGTATACAGCTATATTCACATTGATCGCATTTGAAAGGTCGCTCATTAGTATGTGTTAATTTATGTATTTTCAAATTTCTTTTTTGTGTATAACTGCATTCACACTGGTCGCATTTGAAAGGTCGCTCATTAGTATGTGTAAATTTATGTATTTTCAAATTTCGTTTCTGTGTATAACTACATTCACATTGATCGCATTTGAAAGGTCGCTCATTAGTATGCATTACTTTATGACTTTTCAAATTACTTTTTTGTGTACTACTATATTTACATTGGTCGCATTTAAAAGGTCGCTCATTAAAATGTGTCATTTTATGTGTATTCAAAACACTTTTTTGTGTATAACTGCATTCACACTGATCGCATTTGAAAGGTCGCTCATTAGTATGTGTTAATTTATGTGTTTTCAAATGTCTTTTTTGTGTATAACTACCTTCACACTGATCGCATTTGAAAGGTCGCTCATTAGTATGTGTTACTTTATGTCTTTTCAAATTACTTTTTTGTGTACTATGATATTCACATTGGTCGCATTTAAAAGGCCGCTCGTTAAAATGTGTCAATTTATGTAAATTCAAATGACCCTTTTGTACACATCTATATTCACATTGGTCGCATTTAAAAGGTCTCTCATTAGAATGTGTAAATTTATGTAAATTCAAATTACCCTTTTGTACACATCTAAATTCACATTGGTCGCATTTAAAAGGTCGCTCTTTAGAATGTGTTAGTTTATGTGTATTTAAATGACTTTTTAGTGTACAACTATATTCACACTGCTCGCATTTAAAAGGTCTCTCATTAGAATGTGTCAATTTATGTAAATTCAAATTACCCTTTTGTACACTTCTATATTCACATTGGTCGCATTTAAAAGGTCGCTCTTTAGAATGTGTTAGTTTATGTGTTTTCAAATTTCTTTTTTGTGTATAACTGCATTCACACTGGTCGCATTTGAAAGGTCGCTCATTAGTATGTGTAAATTTATGTATTTTCAAATTTCTTTTCTGTGTATAACTACACTCACACTGATCGCATTTGAAAGGTCGCTCATTAGTATGCATTACTTTATGTGTTTTCAAATTACTTTTTTGTGTACTACTATATTCACATTGGTCGCATTTTAAAGGTCGCTCGTTAAAATGTGTCATTTTATGTGTATTCAAAACACTTTTTTGTGTATAACTGCATTCACACTGGTCGCATTTGAAAGGTCGCTCATTAGTATGTGTAAATTTATGTATTTTCAAATTTCTTTTCTGTGTATAACTACACTCACACTGATCGCATTTGAAAGGTCGCTCATTAGTATGCATTACTTTATGTGTTTTCAAATTACTTTTTTGTGTACTACTATATTCACATTGGTCGCATTTTAAAGGTCGCTCGTTAAAATGTGTCATTTTATGTGTATTCAAAACACTTTTTTGTGTATAACTGCATTCACACTGGTCGCATTTAAAAGGTCGCTCGTTAGAGTATGTTAAATATGTATCACTGTATTTTATATCTTCACTAAGATCTTGATTTTCTTGTTCCTCATTTTGAATGCAAGTTTCTGACAGATTTTCTTCTTTTATTTCCAAGTCTTCCTACAAAACGACAAAAATAAATAAAAATAAAATAGAAAATGTTTGCTTTAAAAATGCAAGGTGGCAGTCGGTACTTTGATACGATATCTTTTAAATCGCGAAAAGGCCGTAAAAAAGGAAAAAAATGTTTATTAAAATCAAAATTTTATATAATCTTCAAATGAACCTTTACAATAAGTTATACTTCAATTTCAAGATTCACTGGTTCTAACCTGCAACCATTTTTATTTTAAATAACAATTACGCGCGTTCATTTGCCCTCTCACTCACACTCCCATTTGGGCAAAACAGTTATTTACAAAATTTAAAAAAATTAAATTCTCTATCAGAAATATATTTTTCGACAGATTCGTATTTCAACGAGTAACGATTATCTGAATTTTATAAAAACATTATATCTAATTGTACACGCCAAGCATGCTATGCCTGGAAGTGCGCTCTATTTAATAATATTACTAATGTTATCTTTTCATTGAAACACTTGATCAATAATTTTAATAAATGAAGACACTCTGTACTCGTTGAAATACGAATCTGACGAAAAATATCTATTATCATTTTATTTTTTATTTAATACATTTCCTAATATTATTTTGGCATTCTATAGAATGCTTAGGTGTTCTATATAATGCTTAGGCAAAGTATATAATAAATTTCTACTAAACAAATATTTCATACTTTGCCTAAAAACGTTAGACATTGTATAGAATTCCTAGTAAATATATAGAATGCCTGAATTATATGTATATACAGCGTATTCCAAGTTGATCAAGACATAGGTTAACATGGGGACAATTAGAAGTGTTATAGTAGTCTTTGGTTAAAAACGATGTGTTCATAGTGTATTTTGAAATGCCGTCACAAAATTTAATAAAATAGTCATTAGTATTTTGTTTTCAATTTTATAACTGACAAAAATTGACATATAATAGTAAACTAAGTGTGTCATCTAACGCACGAATGCAGGTTCAGAACTGAAAATAAAATTGAGTAAAAACCTAGTAAAAAAACGATATATTTAAACAATTATAAAGTGTTTAAAACATGATGTAAACGTTTTATTGGATTTCAAATAATTTATTAATAGTTGCATTACACCAGTACATTAACAAGAATGTACTTTATTTATTTATCCGGTCAAAATAGACATTTCAAATTACAAAAATTCCGACAGAGCTAAATTTTGGTGGAGACCTTGGGTACACCATTAGAAATAAAGTGTCAAAAGGCCTCATCGATCCCATGTGTGCTAAAAAAGTTATTCGGGTTCAAAGGTCAAAATTTGAGGTTTTTTGGATTTTTTTCGAAAACGGTTAGTGTTATCAAAAAAGTAGTCTTGACAAAAATTATAGATCTTAAAATTATCTACAAAAATGGTCCTAATACTTTTTTTTCTAAGAATCACCATTCCTGAGATATCGCGATTCTAAAAGTTGAAGGAGTCACATTCTACGTAATATGCATATATTTCCACACCACCTGTGAGGTAGTGTACTTTGGCGCGTTTTTTTTAATGTGGTTTCCCCGGTAGGCCGACTCCACGAACTATTATGACGGAATTTTCGGGACATAACTCTTAACTGCATGATGATTATTGATATTGATATTGGTTTTTGACTTTAACTGTAGTTCTGATTTCTTTTGATATTTTAATCTGATTCATACTCTTCAAAGTCGACTTCAACAGTCATGTCTTCTTCGATTTCTTATTAGATTGAATATCTTCACGAACAATTGCTGCCGCAGCTTTCAAAATTTTTAACCGTTCTTCTTTTTCATTCAGGGATTTTTATCGGACCAGGCTTTACTTAAAATGTCTTGGTAATTGTCGACGAAACAAATGAATGTTAATTTTCCAGACTTTTCTGTAATAATAATTCTTTTACGATACTTCAACTTCAATCTTACTTTTATAGTTCTGTTTTCTAAAGCTATTTATTTATAATTTTACCGCCAGTATCAGGAAAGATTTATAACAATTGTCATGATATTTAGCTTCAGCAGCAACTAAATCATACTCAAAATTAATGCGTGCAATAACAGCTTTTGATACATCATCAGAACGATCTTTAGCCACTTTCAAAAGGTATTCTTTGAATGTAAGTGTAATAACTTTATAAATTTTTCTTCGAATATCCTGCGCTCGTTTTTTCTCAGACTCTTCATTCGCTTCATCGCCACAAAATAAGCAGTATTTTTCAAAACAAAAGTCGGATTCACTTACTCGTGCTCTAGTACGAGGTGGACTTACTTTTGAAGTACTGGCCTCTTCATCCTCATGTTGTCTTTTTACTGCAGCGTGCAGTGAATTGTAAAGGACTTTTCACTTCTTAAATAATCAGCAAACTCATCACCTCTTGCGATACTTGCATCGATCAAAGTTTGCATTCCACGACTAACTATAACAGTTTCACCGTCAGTCAAAAGTTTATTGCAAATAAAGCAAAATTGAGACATTTTTTAAAAATATTGATCAACACAAACTATAATGGTAGACACTAGTAATAAATACGGATATTCACTCGTCTAACACTAACAGTATTTCATTTATACCACTCGAAAAGAAGCAGGTATATGAGCGTCGCCACGTGGACAATAGAGTAGCCAGATGTTATTCAAGGCAAAACGGGTAGAGGGGATTGACTAAGGGACTGAGTTTCTTTTGAGTGTATATTCTCAGAATAGTATAGTTTATAGATACTAGAGATACAAATAGAGTAGCCAGATGTTATTCAAGGCAATGCGGGTAGAGGGGATTGACTAAGGGACTGAGTTTCTTTTGAGTGTTTAGTGTTTAGCACTATTTATTCTAATATTTACAAAACGTTACACCATATAACAATTTAAAATCACATAAAAATATCAACTGTCACAATCTAAATTAAAATCACTAATTGTTTTTTCAAATAAAATTTTCACTTCACAGCTAACTATTAAAATTTATATCACAATATACGCGATCGCTACAAGTGTATATTCTCAGAATAGTATAGTTTATAGATACTAGAGATACAAATAGGCATTTTTACTTGTATTAAGTGCCTGACTATGTATATACGTGGCATATATGTGCATATCATGTAGAACGTGACTCCTTCAACTTTTAGAATCGCGATATCTCAGGAATGGTGATTCTTAGAAAAAAAAGTATAAGGACCATTTTTGTAGATAATTTTAAGATCTATAATTTTTGTCTAGGCTACTTTTTTGATAAAACTTACCGTTTTCGAAAAAAATCCAAAATATCCTCAAATTTTAACCTTTGACCCTGAATAACTTTTTTAGCACACATGGGATCGATGGGGACTTTCGACACTTTATTTCTAATGGTGTACCCAAGGTCTCCACCAAAATTTAGCTCTGTCGGAATTTTTGTAATTTGACCACTATTTTTATGACTAATTTGACCGGATTATATAAGGAAATCTAAGTATTGTTTATCAATACTTCAACAATACGTATGAATCAGTTAATGTGTAAAAAAATATTCTATTACGAGGGTTGCTATTTATATTTCTTGCCTAATAATGAAAAAACGAATATTGGTGATCGAAATTGGTTTTATTATTTTTCAAAATATTCTCCATGAAGATCAATACACTTTTGCATGCGTTTAAACCAATTTTCAAAGCACTTTTTCCACTCCGATTGAGGTAAGCCTTCTTATGAGCGTTTGTCAGATTATGCGTAAACCAACGCGAACAAATCTTTTATTAGGGCCAAATGATCATGCAATATCTTATTGATGACTGTCATACTAATACCCAAAGATAACGCACAGCATCGATGTTTTCTGACACAACAACCGATTTTGGACGACCTTCACGGAATTCGTCTTAGAGCGAACATTGACCACGATTGAATTCGTTATACGAGTTTTTTTACAGTGCTGTAGGATGGTGCTTTATCACCGTATAAAGAATTAAGTTCGTCGATACACGCTTGTCTTGAATGTTATAAAAAATAATCGCACGAAAATGTTCACGAGTTAATTCCATTCTTTGCCCGAGATGACTTTTTCAAGTAACACAAATCGAGGTCAATTTACAAAATGTTCTGAACAAGGTTATATTCAATAATGTCTAGTTTCCAATGAAAACGACAGATGGCACCTGGTACAATCAATGCTGCCAAGGCCATAAATATAAATAACAACCATCGTATAATTAGGGGTGTACCGGAGTTCCGGTCCGGCCGGAATTCACGATTTTATTCCGGTTCCGTTCGGAACTAGCAAATTCCGGCCGGACTTGGAATTTTTAAATTTCATTACTACTTTAATAGGTACGTTATTTTTTCAAACCTAAATATAATAATTATGAAATAATAACATTTTACAAAATTTTTAATGGAAAAAATCATTTCATAACACAATTACAGTTTTTTAACATTTTGTTCAGCATAAGTATAATTGAATCCGAGTCATAGGAAGCGAGATATTCGCTAATAACCGTTTTTTGTCACGTTAGACCTTCAATATTTCGCAACGCCGGCACGATATCGTTGGGGAATTTTTACACGTTATTTATAACACTGTAACGAAGGTGTATACAAAAATTCAGCTAACTGCTATTTTTTTCCCAGATTGGGTGTATGAATATCTAAAATTACTGGACTATATGTATAATAATTAATTAATAGTTTAATCCGTTATAGTACGTCTGGTACGTAAAAAAACCCTGCACTTTTTGATTGGGGTATGACACTTTCTGTGCTCATAGATAAGGTCAAAATAATAATTTCAGATAGGGAGCCACTTTAAAATCCGTGTAGAACACCATTATATCGGCTATTAAAGATGCCCCTCACCGTTTTTATTAAATTGGCTGTATCTCAGCTCCTAGTCATCTGATTTCAATTTTCTTTTCTTTGTTTTAAAGTTCTTATTAAGAAGATTATTTTTTGTCATTATTCATTTTTCTCTAAATCTTAAGGGTTCCTCACAATTTTCGAAAATCTGAAAATTTTACTTTTCTTACGAACTTAATTTTTATATAACTTTTTTATTGTGCCCAATATCATTTTTTTAACTCATATAAAAAAGAAAGACTTTTTTTCTGCGTTCCATTGATAAAAAGATAATACTGTTTTAATTAACAACATCTTTGGAAAAACCGTGTTAAACTAAGAAAAATAGACTATTTTTGGATCATTCCATGTCAAGTTTACCTTTTATCATATGAAATTTTATGTTGGGATCAATTTTCTCATATGGCATAGTTAAAAAATTGAAAAATCTGTCATGGATGTCACTGAACTTTCTTATACAATAAAAAAATGTACGTGTATCTACTAATATAAAACAAATAATTTTGGCTTATTGATGACAGATATCAAAAAATTAATAGAACATAAACTATAGATAATAACGTTCTCTACATTTTTTGTTATAAACATTTCATTCTGTCATGAACTTATTCAAATAAAATGGAAAAAATTAAAAATATAATTAAAAAGATTTTTTTTTAATTGGTAAGAGATACAAAAAAACTAATGGTACATAAACTATAGAAAATAACGTACTCTACAACTTTTATTTCAATGATTTCTTTCTGCTTTAAACCATTTCAAATATAATTGAAAAAAACTATTATAACCTCAAAAACTTTTTTTTGGAGAAATTGAACATAACATAAATTATAAATAATAATATTCTAAACAAATTTTTCTTTAAACATTTTCTTCCAACATGTACCGTTTCAGAAATAATTCGAATAATTATAAAAATTACAAGAGAAACACCCGTTTCCGGTTTTAAAAAATCAGGTTTTCTTTCTTAAAACAAATTAATCCTAAATATAAAATTGTATCCCTCTATGTACTGTCATTTTTGAGTTACAGCGTTTACAGACAAACAGATACACAAACAGACAGATATGATGACTAAAATAGTCAGAATTGATTCAGGGAAGGTATAAATGGACATTTCCATCAAAATCTTGAATCCGAGAAACCAATACAGGTAAACTTGACAGAGAATGATCCAAAAATAATCTATTTTTCTTAGTTTAACACGCTATTTCCAAAGAAGTTGTAAATTAAAACAATATTATCTTGTTATTAATGGAACGCAGAAAAAAATGTCTTTTTTTTGAGGTAAAAAAATGATATTGGGCACAATAAAAAAGTTATATAACAATTAAGTTTGTAAGAAAAGTGAAATCTTCAGATTTCGGAAAATTGTGGGGAACCCTTAAGATTTAGAGAAAAATGAATAATGACAAAAAATAATCTTCTTAATAAGAACTTCAAAACAAACAAAAGAAAATTGAAATCAGATGATTAGGAGCTGAGATACAGCCAATTTAATAAAAACGGTGGGGGCCATCTTTAATAGCCGATATAACAGTGTTCTACATGGATTTTAAAGTGGCTCCCTATCTGAAAATCTTTCTTTTGACCTTATATATGAGCACAGAAAGTGGCATACCTCAATCAAAAAGTGCAGCGTTTTGGCTTTATTTGCCACGAACCAGACGTAGTAGTACTATTACTTGCACCAATGACTGAATTACAAATTCTACAATTAAAATGTTTTAATTATGATTATTATCATGATTTTGACAGATACAAACTAAAAACAAATCCTAGACTTTTTTATAAAATTTTTTGGCGGCATTTCAAAATGCACCAACACTTCTAATTGTCTTGGAATACACTGTATATTTAATATGATTGTTTTAGAGCCGCTGTTTTTCATTTACGCATGCGCGGCGGCATATGTCAAATATTGCGATCTACCAACACCACCTTTATTTACTGTAAAACTATAAATTACTCAATATAAACACTGTTTTTCATTACCTGGAATTCTTGTTTATAATATACTGAAAATTCATCATTAATTTCACATACTTGCAGATGGTCGATATCTTCTTTCACGTCTTCTTGTTTTATATGAAACATTTTTATATACTTTCAATTTTGAAGTTCACTCTAACAATATAAATCAAATTACAACTCTCGACTACGTTACTCAAATAATAGTAACAGATTCACTCAGAACTAACACAAAGTATTAAACTCAGAAATAGAATACAACAGCGAAAGTTTAACTACATATTATATTAGTTCTCTGATCACGCGTCAATCGTTATATTAACTGTCAGGTAGATTCAAAGATGCTACATACCAGTGTTTCTCAACCGGCGCGGCCGCTCCACAGGCCATAAGCTAAGGGCATGGCGGCCCCGGTAGGTTCGCCAATCCCTAACTACAGCAATGTTTATATTGTGAAATAAATATTTTGTAGTATTTATTGCAATATACGGAAAATATGGAGAGTCTGTCAAAAACTCTGAAAATCACGTGTTGATGTGTTAGAATAGAGTAGAGTATGTTGTATCTATGTTAATATATTATTTAGTGCATAGACAGAAATTCATAAACCTAACCTAACCCTACCTGAAAACGAACCAATCTATCTGGACTACTCTAACTTAAATTAAATAATTAAATATAATACAGCTAAACGTGACCAGTCGTTTTATAAAATGCGTGATTTATAAAAGTTATTAACACTGATCTAGTCACGCATGCGCGTCAACCCTATTCTGAATAACTATATACGTGATTTTTCACAAATCTGACAGAGGACCCCCAGACTCTCCGTATTAGCTCAATATACTTGTGTAGCTTAGAAACAAACTAATGCCTTTTCCACTTTTTGAAGAAAAAAAGTTATTGATGAGGTCTTCTTCCCTTTATTGAATGCAATAAATATAATAAATAACATTTTTACAAAACAACTGTTTTCCCTGACAAAACGGCAATGAAAAAGTAAACCTGGTTGCAAAATAGTTATATTTCTTCCTTGTGTGTAATTCAAAATAGTTCTATTTAGAGTTAGGCATTTTAGTTGATGACAGAGAGCGCTCCCTTTAGTTCAGTGGTCTTTAATGAACTAGTTCGTTCTTCTAGTTCTTTTAGTTCATAGAATTTTTTTCCGGACTATACGATAACAATTTATTGATTTAGATATATTGGATTGTTGAACGTGGACGTAGTAGTTGTATGTTTCCTTTGGGATGCTTTTTTAATGTGAGTCCTCTTGCCTCTTACTTTTAAAAAGCATCCCAAAGGAAACATACAACTACTACGTCCACGTAGTTGTTTCTGGGTAATGCTAAAAGTAGTTTGAGCTATTAGGTGCAACTTTTTTTCAGATATTTGAGTTCGTTGATAAATTTTACAGCGCCCTCCACCAAGAGAAGAAAGCATTTTTAAGAAAACATTTTCCTATTAAAGATTCTCATTTTTTCACGTAGAATACGAATATGCAATAAAAAAATATAGGTTTCCATTTAAAAAATCAAAGTTGACCTTGATTTGACCTTGAAAATGGTTTGAAGGTCAACCGCAAGGTCACCATTGTTTGACCCCCTTGAAACCAAGTAACTTCTGTTTGAAACGTTTTTCTCAATTTCGCTTACTTTTCGAGATATTTGACTGCGTTGATTAAAATGACTCTACCTGTATATGAAAATATTGGCAACATACATATTTCAATTTAATTAAAATCTGTGACATTCTTTTCTGTTAATTATGATAAAATAATATAAAAATCACGTGCTTTTAATAGACATATTGCACTCATGTGAACAAAAAAAATAAATATATCTTTAGTAAAATAAAATTAAAATTGATAATAAAGTATTGCAAACGTAAATTATTAAAGATAAAAATCGTACAATCACATTTTTAGAACAGTGTATTTGAAGTGTATCGTAAACTTTTGAACTAAAAGAGCGGAGCGCATACGAACTAGTTCCTCTAGTTTTCGTGTGGGAGCGCTCTATTGAACTAGTTCTTTGTGAACTCACAAGTCTAGTTCTATTCCGTATCTGAATTTGTTAGCATTTTAATAAGATTCATAGCAAATCGTTCTTATTCCTCTTTCGCGTCAATTACGAATTTAGTTTTTTTCATAACAATTAAATTATAATTTAACTTTTGTGATTAAAATCTTATTATATTGTAGTTATTGTGAAAGTAAAAAACACATTAATATATTTGTTTTTTAAAGGATTAAAGGATAATTTTTAAATAGCAATTTTTTTACGAATTTTCAAACAGTTATATCTCAGCGAAAAATGATTGGATTTGCCTGATCCAAAGCTCATTCGTAAGCTTGTACTTTCTAGTTTTTGAATCAAAAGCTCAATAATTTTTATCATCTCCTGCCGCTCTGTGCCAAAAAATTTTTTAATAAAATTAAAAATTTTCTTTACAAAAGTTGTTAATTTAAATATATTTTTTAAGATAAAGTACTAATTGATATATCATTCCATTTAAAAATTTTGAATTATCCCCAATTGAAGTTCTTAATTTTTGATATGTAGCGTATGACACTTTAAATTATCCGAATCTCAAATAATCATACATCATTAGAAAGTTCATTATTTCTACTTTCAAATAAAAATTTAAAAATAAAATTTCATTAACATTTAACGAAACTAAAGCACTTTTAGTAAAACTCTAAAATTTTGAAACAAGTCGCCATATTTTTTAAATAATTGAATGTATGAAAAAATTATTTTACAAAAGTTTCTTACTTTTTTATGATCTTTAAAATTATCTACTTTTGGATATACCATTCCATTTGATTTTGCTGAGAAACGAGCATGTATCCCTCAAACTATCCCCCAAGGGGGAGTTTTAGGGGGTTGAAAATATTTTCCTGAAATTCTTTAGGATCGTTATATATAGTAAATTTTTTATCATAAAACTCTATCTTCAATAGTTTGGTCGTTAAACATAGTGGACGGGTGGTCTGGAACACAGACTTGTGTTGGGTGAATTATGAATATTTTAAATTTTAAAAATTGCGCCAAACATTTAATTAAATCTTTGGTAATCTATGTTAACAGTTATGATGGCTGAGACAACCAAGAGCAAAAATATTCATAACTCACCCAACACAAATCTATATGCATCAAATTTTTAAAATACGTTAATTTATTATAATCAAAATATCGGTATGGAGAACCATACATGACTTCCATGTTCTTTGTAAAATTGTATAAAAATTAAATGGTTAACCAATTCCAGGCAATTTATCTAAACACTATCGGTTTTTATTTAAATTGTTGAATAATTAATTACCTTTGGTGGATTCATAAAATAATATAAAAATCACGTGCTTTTGACAGACATATTGCATTCTTTTAAACAAAAAATTCAATAATTATTAATTATTAATGATATATAATTGGTCAGGCCAGAATAGGAATTTTGTTTGTTTTGAAGTTGAAAACAGAATTTATTTATTTTTGATAACGCGGTGTGACAGGTCACTTTGTGGGGTCACAGTTTGGTTTGATTTGTTTTATTGTTTTTGTTTTGATACTTCTGGAATTTTGCAATACGCAAAAGAACCGGTTATATTGAGTAGGGAGGGGTGAGAGGAGCGTAGGCTGAGCATCGATGGAAAATAGGTCAGTCGTGGAAGAGATATAGCAGGGTGTACGACTCAGCTTAGTATTGTTGGAGAAAGAATATAAAAAAAAGAGAAGAGAAAAAAACGTTGAAGTATAAAGATATGTTAGTGGTTTAAAAGGAAGAAAGGTGTTTAAAATATAAATATATAGTTTACAAGTTAGTATAAAGATATAGTCAGGTATAAAATAAAGTGGAAGGAAGAAAAGTGGTTTAAAAAAAAAGAAATAAGAAGTTAAAAAGTAGTAAGAAGAAGTGAAGTGAAGTTTAGAATAATTAGTTAATAGTTTTTTATTAGAATAAGAAAAAAGATAAATTAGTTTGTTTAAAAGATAGAATTAAGAAGATAATAAAGTTAAGTATTAAAATTTAAGATTTGAAGTAGAAAAGGAATTCCTTATAAAAGTTTACATAGTTTATTTTTTTTTTAGTTTGTTAAAGAAAAAGAATAAAGTTTTTGTAATTAATGAAAATCAATGAAATCAATAAATTCAGTTTTAAACAGATCTCTCATTGTTATTTAAAATATATCCCACACACATTTTTTTTTATAGTAATTTTTTTATATTTAATTTTTATCTTGTAAGGTGCTGTCGGCCATCATACCTTTTTGAGCTAAGATTGGACCCTTACAGATTGGGGGCTCAACGAACCGGGATAAATAATAATAGAGATTTCTGAACTGAATTTGTTGAGTAAGAGAGAGGTTATATTTGAGTATTTTGTTGTGTGTGAATGGAATGATGGCGGAAGGAAAAAATAAAATAGAAATGACAGAAAGCTCTGACTATGAGTCAGGTTTTGGAACATCAACACCGTTAAAAAGTAATATTGAAATGAAGGATTTGAAGGGGGCCATTTTGCAATTAGTAAAGGAAGTGGGGAATATGAGGAAAGAAATGAATAACAGTAAATTGGAAAATGATGAAGTAAGAAAGGAAGTAAACGGGTTAAACAGTAAACTGGAATGGATGTTTCGACGGGATGAGAGAAGGGAAAAAGAGGAAATAGAAAATGAGAATAAATCGGAAATAAATAGTATTGAAGGAGAAAAAGAAATAGTAGTAGAGAAAAATGAAGTAGGAGGTGAGTTGGAAGAAATAAAAAAGGAGTTGGCGATTATAAGAGGAATAAATGAGATAAAGGAATTAAAAGAAAGGAATAGGAGAGTGGAATTCACAGGGTTAAAGAGAGGTGAGCATCCAATAGAGTTTGTAAGGAGATTAGAGAAGCATGTAGAATTAAATTGCAAATATATGGATGAAAATGAAAAACTGGATGTGGCAGAACGAAGTTTATGGGGGGGGCATCTGGATTTTTACAAAGCCAGCGAAAAAGATATACAACACTTCGGGGATTTCAAAATATGGTTTAGGAAATGCTTCTGGTCAAGAAATAAACAACAGGATTTTTTACAAAGACTATATAATACTAAGAATTTCAGATATTCCCGGTTTAGCCGACGGGAATATTTTATTAAAATGTATAATGAGGCTGGGTACCTCGAACCACCCATGAATAAGGAAGAGGTTATTGGGCTAATCTGCAAACATTTTGAACCAGTCATATGGCCGCTCTTGAGAGGAGTAGGAAAGGAAGAAATCACAGAAATTTACGATATTTTAGATGAATCAGAAATTATTTACCCCAGGAATGTAGGGCAGGAGAATAGATATAATAGCAATAGAGAAGAAAATAAGGAAAGAAATTACGACAGAAATATGGAACAGAGGGGAGAAGAGAGAAATGGGAATATAAGGAGTGAAAGGCAGATCAGAAACATTGAGTCGGAAAACTAGAAACGGTACATTATAAGCAGCCCGGGATAGTGTACGTAAACAAAAAAGAAAATGACGGGTTAAACATACAACAAAAAGAAGTAGACAATGGAAAAAAATTTGAAGTTACAGGAAAAAGTAAATTAAATACCGAAAAATATGCTACGCGAAGGGAAAGAAAAAGGTTAAGGGAAACGGGAGAAGAAGCGATTGAGGGAAATGTAGGATTAGAAAATTTATTCAGAGAAAAAGAAGTAACGAAAGAATCAGTAAAGGTACAAAACGAGGGCGTCTTAGGAAAATACTTATTAAATAAAGAAATAATCACAGAATCAGTAAAGGTAGAAGACGAGTGCGTCGTAAGGAAAGATTTAATGTTAGTCGAAAAATTAAAAGTCATAGAAGAGAATCAGAATAAGGAAAATACTGAAGAAATCAAGGAAGTTAAAGATTCAGAAGGCGAAGAATTAAATTTAGACATATTATTTTTATTAGATGAGAAATACTGTGAGAAAAAGGAAGAAAATAGTGAAAATGACTGGAAGAAGAATATTGATGAAGATAGAGAAACAATCTCAGAGATAATTGATGAAGTAAAATTAAATATCAGAAGTATAAATGAAATAGATGTAAAAGAAATAGTCGATAGGAATTACAAAAGTAAACTAGAGTTTCAGAATATGTTGAGAAAAAACTTGAATATTGACAAAGAAATGAACCGAATGCTGCGACGAAGGGCGAGGAAGTTTAAGATGATGAAATTTAGAGGGAAAGCTAGAAAAAAGAAAGAAATTTTGATAATGGACAGAAAATTATTAATAAAGACGAATGAAATATTAAATAAGTTTAAGTTAGAGAAAAAGAAAAATGTACGTTTTCGGATAGAGAAACTGAAAAGAGGAAGTAATGAGAATAAAAGTTTTAAGCATGTAAAGAAAAAATTTAAGTCAGAAATATTTTTCAAGGAATTATTTACTGCCAACTTAAAGCCTTATTATAAAGAGGTGTATGAGTGGGAAAATGAGTAGAGTTAGTTATAATAAAATGTTAGTATTAAGTTGAAAAATGTTATTAGTTGTAAGATGTGGTTTTAGTATTAAGATTAGTTTTAAGATGAAAAAAAAAAAATTTTTTTTGTTATACAAATTTTTTTTTATTTTAAGGGAGGGCATCTGTGACAGGTCACTTTGTGGGGTCACAGTTTGGTTTGATTTGTTTTATTGTTTTTGTTTTGATACTTCTGGAATTTTGCAATACGCAAAAGAACCGGTTATATTGAGTAGGGAGGGGTGAGAGGAGCGTAGGCTGAGCATCGATGGAAAATAGGTCAGTCGTGGAAGAGATATAGCAGGGTGTACGACTCAGCTTAGTATTGTTGGAGAAAGAATATAAAAAAAAGAGAAGAGAAAAAAACGTTGAAGTATAAAGATATGTTAGTGGTTTAAAAGGAAGAAAGGTGTTTAAAATATAAATATATAGTTTACAAGTTAGTATAAAGATATAGTCAGGTATAAAATAAAGTGGAAGGAAGAAAAGTGGTTTAAAAAAAAAGAAATAAGAAGTTAAAAAGTAGTAAGAAGAAGTGAAGTGAAGTTTAGAATAATTAGTTAATAGTTTTTTATTAGAATAAGAAAAAAGATAAATTAGTTTGTTTAAAAGATAGAATTAAGAAGATAATAAAGTTAAGTATTAAAATTTAAGATTTGAAGTAGAAAAGGAATTCCTTATAAAAGTTTACATAGTTTATTTTTTTTTTAGTTTGTTAAAGAAAAAGAATAAAGTTTTTGTAATTAATGAAAATCAATGAAATCAATAAATTCAGTTTTAAACAGATCTCTCATTGTTATTTAAAATATATCCCACACACATTTTTTTTTATAGTAATTTTTTTATATTTAATTTTTATCTTGTAAGGTGCTGTCGGCCATCATACCTTTTTGAGCTAAGATTGGACCCTTACAGCGGACAAGTTAGGACTGACTTGCGGCACGCGCCGATGCATGTCGAGTCAGTATGCAAAGATATCTATACGCAACGCTTCGCTCGCTAATAGTTTAAAGTTAACAATATTTGTATTTGTTTGTGAATCTGTAATTGTTATTGTGTGTGATTGGTTATATATTATTAATTAGTAAAGAACAGTGCAGTGGCGCCGACGAAAGTTACGACCGACGTGAAGAAGAAATAATCCCTTTCCTTTCCTTACCCTTTAATTAACCCCTCAAGGACGGACGGACGGAAAGCATCACGTCGATCGGACAAGGTAGGTGGCTTGACTACATTGTTTTTTATACCGCAAATACAGTCCACTTATTTAACATTTTTTATCGAACGCGCGAACATTTTTGGTACTTCGACCACGGATAAGCGATTTGAGAATTTAAACTGGTGTATAAATTTGTTAAATCCTTATTCGGTGAAAGATCCATTTAATCACACACGATCGCAAATAACAGATTTATATAGTTATAGAAGTCATCAATTTTCTAAAATTTATTGAGATTCTAAATTTGGTAATAGACAATTGTGTTCTCTTTTGCTTATTGATATCTGATGCTATCTCGCTTGAACTCAGGTATTACGTGTGCAGTCATTACAATCAAGGTTTATTACATTATAATTGAAATTAAATATTCGTTTCAACTGTGAAATAATTTTAGATTTTATTTTGAATGAAAATAAATAATTCTGGTATTATTAATATATTTATGGGGATTTATATTTTCATTATTGTACTTAGATATTATTAGTTATTCTCACAAAATGTATTAAACCACGCACACACACACGCACGCACGCACGCACGCACGCACACACACACACACACGCACACACACCCACTCTCGCACCCACACGCACGCACTCGCTGAAACATACACAACAAACACGCTAGCTTGGTTTTGACGGCAAAAATTGTACGAATCACCGTCAAGAACTCCACGCTGTTTTTCGGACGGAATAAAGGTACATATACACCGTTTATTAAGCAATATACACACCCGCATTTTTATGATTTATTTCTTGCATTTTTATTTTATTGTTGTTGGAACATTTGGTCGCTTTGAATTGCATTGTTGTGAATGCAAGGATTATTCTGATTCGCCAGCATTGTTGCAGGCGTAACAATTTTCCGACTTATTGTTTGATTGTTTAATTGATGTATTTATATATTAATACAGTTAATGCTTTGACTTTGGATTGAATTTTGGATTATATTGTTGTTCATTACGTCATTACTATTTGTCATTATTCGCTTTAGATTTGATTACGCATACAATATCGATTCAATTTTGTCTATTGTCACACGTTGTAGATTTATATTTGAGATATAAATTAAAAATTAATTCTCATTTAATATTTCTTTGGTATAGCTTAAGGATTTATTTTCGCTAGTGAGTTTCGGTCGCATTTAATAATTTGTTTCAATTATTATTCGCAATTTTGTCAGTATTTGAATTGTTTTGGTTTCTGAATTGAGAAATTAAATATTTCACCATGGCACAAGCACAACGGTTGGAGAGGAAACTGACTCAACTGGAAGCCGAAAAGGAAATTCGATTTCAGCAGATTCAAAAAACTTATGATTCAAGCCTAAACCTGGAGACCGATTTGAGTATTAAGATTTTCAAAATGAGGCTCAAATTATTAGACCGGTGTGATTCTGAATTTACTCAACTAGTAAAGGAAATTGTTCGTATAAAGGCTGAGATGGATCCCGAATATATTCCCAACTTTCTACCGCTGGAGGCGGCCGACGAATTATGCGCATATTTTCGCTTGGCGGCAAGGGAACTGTCAGGACCACCTCAAAGGAATGGAGATGCCACACTGGATCCTAGATACGCACCACGCTTGCCTAGAATACAACTGCCCAATTTTGATGGAAAATTACAAAATTGGCCTGTCTTTTATGAGATATTCAAAAATCTTGTCCATGAAAATCCTGAGTTAACCAACACAGACAAGATTCAATATCTAGCTACGAGTCTATCAGGTTCGGCGCGTGGAATATTAACGGGCCTACCCGCCGTAGGCCCCAATTATTCTATCGTTTGGACATCTTTAATTGAAAAATATCAGAATCCAAGGGTTTTAGCTAACACTTACCTTCAACAAATGATTGACTTCAAGGACGCAACGCATGAATCTGCGTCGTATTTGAATTTGTTCTTAGAAAGATTTGATACCGCGTATTCTGCCTTGAAGAAACTCAATATTGCAGACTTGGCGGATTTTATCATTACCCATATGGCATTATCCAAATTTGATTCGGAGACCACTCGCGCTTTTGAAGTATGGTTTCAACTATCTGACATACCCGAGTATGCAGATGTTATTAAATTTGTAAAGTTACGCTCGCAAATACTTACGAACGCCGGAAAATCGAATAGCAACAGTAAACCCTCCTTACGTAGCAATGTCAGTAAGGCGACTGTTGATAGTCGTAATTCGAAGGTTCCACGCTCGTTTGTTACGAACCACGATAGTAATAGCCATGAAACTTGTGTTGTTTGTGGCAAGGGCAATCACCAGGTATATAAATGCCCGACATTTTTTAAATTCTCGCCCCAAGAGAGATTCAAATTCGTAAAGGAAAAGGATTTATGTTTTAATTGTTTAAGTTGGCAACATTCGTCAACCACCTGCGCGTCTACTAGCACTTGTTTAGCATGTCAACAAAGACATCATTCATTGATACATTTACCTCGCTCATCGGAACAAGACAGCGGTAGCTCCAATCGCCCGTCGCCAGTACTGGCGAAGCCAGTCGAACCTAATAACTCGAACACCACATCGAAACCAGGAACTTCACTGAATTTTTGTAATACCCATATCAACTTTAATAGAACCGTATTGTTATCTACTGCAGTAGTTTTTGTAAGAGATAAATATGGTAATCAACATAGAGTTAGGTTCTTGCTAGATTCAGCTAGCCAAGCCAATTTCATGACCACACAATGCGCTCATAGATTGGGCTTACCCATAACCAAGCTATATTCATCGGTACAAGGTATAGGTTTAAAACCCAGCCCAATTAGAAGTCGCGTGGAAATAGTCATTGAATCTCGAATGGATACGTCATTCCAATATTCACTGGACGTGCTCCTGCTTGATAAGATAACCGATCGTCTCCTAGCCAATGAAGTCGATTCTCAAGTAACTTCCCGATTTGGTGGCCTGTTTTTAGCCGACGATCAATTTCACATACCGGGCATGGTTGATGGTATTATAGGCGCTGGTTTATTCCCGTATCTTCTAGGCTCTCAATCTGTGATAAACCGCAGCGATCCCGCTGATCGCTTAGTCGCTCTGCAATCCACCTTGGGATATGTGGTGATGGGATCCATAACCGCTAACGCAGACCCAAATTCTGCACAAACATTTTGTTCCTTGATAGAACCGGGTATTGAGTCCTTGTTCCGAAAATTCATCGAATTAGAAGATGTACCCGATTTTAGGAAAACGAACACAACTCCGGAAGAAGAGGATTGTGAAAATATTTTCCGGGAAAATTGCACACGCAACGCAGATGGTCGCTATCAGGTAGCTCTACCCTTCAAAATGAATCCTGATAATTTAGGAAGCTCATATGTGGTTGCTCGAAAACGGTTGCTCTCATTAGAAAAACGTTTTAAGACCGCTTCGGAATTTAAAGATCAATATAACCAGGTCATGCTTGATTATTTGGATCAAGGTCACATGACCCTGGTGACGGATGATTCGCTTGCACCGTCATATTATATTCCCCATCATGGGATTTGGAAATTAGAAAGCACCAGCACCCCTTTAAGAGTTGTTTTTGACGCCAGCGCTCGTACAGATACAAATTTATCGTTGAACGATGTCTTACATACCGGTTGCAAGTTACAAACAGACTTATTTGGTATGCTGAGTAATTTCAGGTTGTTTGAGATAGCCATTACCGCAGACATACGTCAGATGTATCGGCAAATCCGAGTCAAAGAAGAACATCGCCGTTATCAACGAATTTTGTGGAGATTCTCATCCGACGAACCCTTGAGAACGTATGAATTGAATACCGTTACATTTGGAGTCAAATCATCTCCCTACCTCGCTCTGAGAACGGTTCATCAGCTTCTTCAGGATGAAGCCAAACGATATCCATTCGCAACGACCTTATTGAAACGAGATTTATACATGGATGATTTGGTATCCACCGTATCTACTTTGACGCAGGCTGAATTCTTGTACAGAGAAGCGGTTAACTTATTTAAGTCTGAAGGATTCGAATTAGTTAAGTGGTCAACGAATTCCTCCGAGTTATTAGCTCAAATACCGGAGTCCATGCGCTTGACTCAAGCTGTAGAATTTGACATTCAAGACTTAAAAATATTAGGATTGCAGTGGCATCCTCATAGCGACACATTCTCCTTCCGCGTTATACACACACCGATAGAATGTACTAAACGCCATATTCTATCAATGGTAGCCCGCCTTTTCGACCCTTTGGGATTTGTAGCGCCTGTCACATTATATGCGAAGTTAATTATAAGGCAACTGTGGGCTTTAAATATTGACTGGGATGAGCAGCCTCCCGCGCATATAGTCCGAATGTGGACAGACTTTGAACAAGAGTTACCACAACTAAGGAACTTTAAAATACCTCGCTATTTATCAACATCTGATTGTTATCCTGCCACGCTGGTCGGTTTCTCAGATGCTTGCGAGACTAGTTACGGGGCCTTGGTTTATATTCGCACCATACGTAATAATACGATTACGTCCACCTTGGTTTGCGCCAAAACTAAGGTGGCTCCTTTGAAGTCGAAAAGCATACCCCGCCTGGAATTATGTGCCGCTCACCTTTTAGCCAAACTACTTCATATCGTGAAAATTACATATGAAGCTCGCATAAAGGTTGAAGAAGTAGTGGCCTTCTCCGATTCTACGGTGGTACTTAGTTGGTTAAATTCATCTCCTCATCGATGGAAAACTTTTGTTGCCAACAGAGTAGCTAAGATTCAGGAATTGGTGCCGTATACAAAATGGTATCATATTGTGGGTAAGGACAACCCCAGCGATGCGCTATCCCGGGGTTTGACTGCGTCGCAATTCCTGAATAACCTAACCTGGATAACGGGCCCAAGTTGGATTATTTTGGATCCATCGCAATGGCCTATCAATTCACTCCCAAAGGAAAGGATGGTTTCGACTGAGGAAAAGATTATTGCATGCCCAGTCTTGGAAAATCTTGAAAATCCCTTCGATGATCTTATTGCACGTTGTTCTTCGTGGTCAAAATTGTTACGCTCGATGGTGTATGTTCTCAGATTTCTAAAATTAATTCCCGCCCAAAGATTTATCGTCGCTTCCGATTTAGATCGGGCAGAATTATATCTGATCAAACATATCCAACGAAAACATTTTGCGGAGGACATCAATAAAATAATGAGGAATCAATCTCCGTCGAATGCCCTTCGCAAGCTACGGCCGTTCCTTGAAGATGGATTGGTCAGGGTGGGGGGCCGATTGTCCAACGCACGCTTGCCTTTCGATAATCGTCATCCCTTCCTCTTACCTAAGTCGGACCCTTTTGTCAACCTCCTCATCCACCATTGCCATGCCACCAAGAATGGGACGTATAAACGTCCGGTAGTAAAGGTATGTCCTTTACCTACCCAGTAATTAGGATTGTTCTATCACTAGTTTTAGTTTTTTTTTTGTTTTTTTTTATTGTGTTTTACGCCGAAATGGTCTGATCCTAATATGGTTCTGAAGAGAATGTTTCAGGGTGGGGGGAATGGTCAGGCCAGAATAGGAATTTTGTTTGTTTTGAAGTTGAAAACAGAATTTATTTTTGATAACGCGGACAAGTTAGGACTGACTTGCGGCACGCGCCGATGCATGTCGAGTCAGTATGCAAAGATATCTATACGCAACGCTTCGCTCGCTAATAGTTTAAAGTTAACAATATTTGTATTTGTTTGTGAATCTGTAATTGTTATTGTGTGTGATTGGTTATATATTATTAATTAGTAAAGAACAGTGCAGTGGCGCCGACGAAAGTTACGACCGACGTGAAGAAGAAATAATCCCTTTCCTTTCCTTACCCTTTAATTAACCCCTCAAGGACGGACGGACGGAAAGCATCACGTCGATCGGACAAGGTAGGTGGCTTGACTACATTGTTTTTTATACCGCAAATACAGTCCACTTATTTAACATTTTTTATCGAACGCGCGAACAATAATAGATAGTTTAGAATTTAGGGGAGCGCTCTGATAACGACATTTAAATGCAAATATATCGTGACTGAAGGGTTAAAATCAAAAGGTCATTTAACATTTTTTAATGCATTTTAGGAGACCTAAATACACCCTACTTAATGGATTAAGTGAAATTTTTTTTTTGAATATACTTTTCAGTCTATCGAAAGGGGGTCTAAAAAAAATAATTTTTTTTCAAAAATCTTATCATTTCTGTTTTTGGGTTTTCAGTCTTCGTCCGTATACCAAATTTTATCTTAATCTGTCTAAAATTTTTGAGGACAGACGGACGGACATGGCGAAACTATAAGGTTTTCTAGTTTTCTACGGAAACCTAAAAACGAGGATTCAATATCCGCCGTAACAAACTGTTTTGAAATAATTCTATCAAATAAAATAAACATAAAAATGTTCTAGTCACGCATGCGCATCAATTCTATTTTCTGAATCTACTATATATAACGAAGTGTCCTCACTGACTGACTCACAATCATTTTATTGACCATTTCCACTCATCGGAGAACCTTGAAATTTGGTATATATATTCCTTGGGGGTAAAAAATAACAACTAGTGGGCCTTTTTTGAAAAAGTTTATAAATGGGGTAACAAGGAGCCCCCAATTTTTCAAAAAAAAAGTTACAATTTTTTTATTATTTTTTTTATATTCCTTGGGCGATATAATGTAAGGTTCAAATTTAAGATTTAAAAAAAATGAAAAAAAAGGAAAAAAAAAGTTTTGATGTAAAAAACTATCAAAACGAAAATCGATATTAGATTTTTTTTATTTTTTTTAAATACTTTGGTTAATTGACAACCATGAACCCATGTCTGATTTTTGAAAAAGATATGTTAAAGAGGAGAAAATAAACAAAATACGTTTACATATAATGCGCTTTAAGCATTTACTAAATTAATTGCAAATGTCGTAACTATGGATACATTATATTTTATATATTATTTTTAAATGTCAGTGGCCATTTAAAATTTTGAAGTAAATAATTTAATATGAACAATAAAATATGACAAAAAAGAAATATAAAGAACATAACGAATGAAAAAATATGCACAACTCTAAAGTAATAAATAATTAAAATTTTCGTACATAAATTTGTCAAAAAAATTGAAGACAAACAATCACAGCATTCGAACGACTAACATTCGGCATAACATAGGTAATACATTAAAATTTAAAACTTAAAATTATTGATATATCAATATTTTACCTACATAGGTATTCCATTGTATTAATTTGTAATCATAAATATTAGAAGAAATTATTTAATTAATAATTAACATTGTCGTAATTTTAAATTATATTTTTTTAATTGTTGTTTGAATTTGTACATATGTCTCTGTGATCTGAACATCGTGCATCTAAAAGTGACAAAGTTCATTCAATTTACAACTATATTTGATTTAAAAAAAGTTCATCAATTTTAAAACAAAAAGTAGGTATATAATATTAATAAATCCATACTAATATTATAAATGCGAAAGTGTGTTTGTCTGTCTGTTTGTTACCTTTTCACGGCTAAACCGCTGAACCGATCTTGATGAAATTTTACAGTAAGATAGCTTGCATCCCGAGGACGAACATAGGCTACTTCGTATCTCAAAAATGCAACCCCTAAGAAATTGCAAGGGGTGGAAAAATTTGAATTTTTTTTTTAGTAGTTAATATTTTACCCCCCCCGTTACATATGAAGGGTTGTAATTGGTTTTTTTTTTTGATCCGGCGGGAAAAATACTACGGGGATGGAGGTTTCAGGGAGAAAACAACCCTCAATCTCGCATAGGAACCAAGATATTTGCGATTTTGTATAATGGAAGAAAACTAAAAATAAGAAAATTTAATATTTCACCCCCTGTCACATATGAAGGGTTGTAATTGGTTACATTCGATCTGGCGAGAAAAATACTACGGCAGAGGGGTTATTAGGGGGACAAAACAACTCCTGATCTTACATAGAAGTCAAAACATAATATAAATGCGAAAGTGTATCTTTCAGTCTGTCTATTTTTTACCTGTTCACGGCTAAACCGCTTTACCGATCTTCATTAAATTTGCAAGTGAGATATCTTGCATCCCGAGGAAGAACATAGGCTACTTTGTATCCCGAAAATTTAACCCTTAAGGGATTACAAAAGGGTTGAAAAGTTTGTATGGGGAATTTTTTTTTTGTAATAAAATAAACATTTCACCCCCTGTTACATATGAAAGGTTGTAATTAGTTTTATTAGATCCGGCGGGAAAAATACCACAGGGGTCGGGTATTTATACATGGGGTATATAGAAGAAAAAAACACCTATCTCGCATAGCAGTCGAGATATTTGCGATTTTGCATAAAGAATGAAAACTAAAATATAGAAAAATTTATATTTCACACTCTTACATATGAGTGGTTGTAATTAGCTTCACTCGATCCGGCGGAAAAAATATCATTAAGATGGGGGTTACAAAATTTACGTGAGCGAAGCCGCGGGTAGCAGCTAGTAACTATATGTAATAAACACATTTAAGAAATGTAATTAATAATTCTGCTATTCTTACTTTATTCTCCAAATCGTTCCTTGGAGGTTCAGGTTCATTATTGGGTAACGCTACACTTTCCGACTCCTTCAACTTTTCTCTATATCTTTTATCTAGTTGATTATTAGCGCTTTTGAATTTAACAGTGATCCTAAAATAAATTTACGGACTTTTATTAAAACTAATCACATTTTTTATATTTCACAAATCACGTACATTGTTCTCAAAAGCGCTGCTTCAGATTCTGTTATTCGATATTTTAACCTGTTATCTAGCTCTTTGACAATGACAGACCTTTCATGGACTGCCAACTGCGGTTGATATTCTGCAAAATAGATCATCAACATTATCCAATTCACAACAAAACAATATTCAGTATTGAGTTTCTATATAAACTGACATACCAGTTGCGACGCCATCTGAATCCAAAATAATTGTCCTCCCAAGCGATCAGGTCCTTGGTTATTTAATATATAATTTACTATTTCTTTATCTTCATCATCTTTATATGATCTACTCATTTTGATTTTTATAAAAACGTTATATTTAAAAACTTATTGTGTATAATATGTACACCAGTACTGTGAAACAAAATATTAATTACTTTACAATAACGATATTATTTAACTTGTGTTTTGTAGGAAATACTAACAATTTATTTGTTGTTGTAAATGATATTTTGAGATGAAGTAATGATTAATTAAAATATATGAGGAAATCCAGGAAACTTCGAATTTTTCGTAATTTTTTTGAAAAAAATTTTTTTGCGAGCACATGCTAGCCCAATATTTTTTTAGTTACTAAATACTTCAAAAAAAAGTTTTTTATTGGTGTAACTCATTTTGCGACTTGCCTCGGCACTGTAATCCAGTAAAATGAAGAAAATAAAAAAAAAATAAGTAAATTATGAATTTCTTCACACTCATAGTTCTTTTAATAATAAAAACATTAACAACGATTTTTTTCACAACAATTAATAAAGGCTCTTATTAATGAAAAATGTTTTTAACAAAAAAGTTCATAAACCGAAGAAATACAAATTAATTTTTAATTTTTCTTAAGTAACTTCCATTTTTCATTTTTTCTCAATGTTTTTTTTTTCATGTTAACAGCTTTTTTAACGGGTTTATTCCCGACATTCCAAACATTTGGACTTAATGGAAAATGACTACATGAATAATTATACAATTTATTTTCAACGCAATAGGAACATGATAAATAATTCAAACGTAAACACTTATCATAATCTTTCGACCAAATCAATTGGTGGATTTGTTTGGTATTTGGTGCTGGTTTCAATTGACTAGGTAGTACCGCATCAATTTTTTCTATCTCTGGAAGTTTAATGACAAATGCTGTAATTTTATCGGAAACAGTATTTATCGCAGTTACCATTTCTTGCGCAGAATATATATCGTTACCTTGCGCTACCATCCGATCACACAATCGCTTTACTGTGCCTCCGATTCCATCTGCAGTACTTTTGCCATGACCCGATGCAGTGAAATTCCACGTCGAAAATTTTAAATTAATTTCAGAACAAAAATGTTGAAATAAAAAGAAATTAGATTTATTTTTATATTGGGTCGCTGGCCCGTCACTCTGGAAGTGTACAGTTGTCAAATGTGGTAATTTTTCTGTCATTAATTTTAGAATCGGGCTCATATGAGCCCATATGGCCGCTGCATCGTGACGAAGGCATTCAGATATAGTGCAGAATGAATCACATAATACAGTGCACCCATCATTGCTTTTATAAAAATATGCGCCAGTATGTAAAGATAGTTGTTTTTGTGAAGCACCAAAGTGAATGGCTTGAATTTCTTGTTGATACTTGCATATATAATTCTGCGAAAAATCGACAACTATACATACTTCATCAATTTTTAAATTTTTGTGAAGAAGTTGCACTACATTTTGTTGATGATTGGTTACATAGGCATGTTTTAAAAACTGAGGTATAGTTTCGTTAACTTTTTCAACAAGTTGTTTCACAGAGCAATCAATTTTCTCTTTGGAGGCAATATTTACGTCGTAAATACGACCTTTAGCCCCTGGTCTGCTAACTTTCTGATTGGTTTTCCATTCATAATACCAGGTCGAATTATCTACTCCATTGTACTGAACTTTTTTAGTTTTACACTCATCACACTCGCCAAATGAACATTCTTTACTGTCAGAATAGCAAACGATTGACTCAATAAATGAGTGAAAATTAATCGTGGGCACAATATTTAATTTGAATAACCTTTGAATTAGTAAGTTCATGTTGTCATGCGTTTTACAAAGACATGTATCTCTATCTGTTATTTTGCGCTCTACTATCCAAAAAGGTTTTAAAGAATAAAAACTACTTCGAGATAATTCCATCGATTTTTCTTCTTTTATATACTTTTGATATAAATTATCTACAGTATCAAGCAAAAATCTTTTTTGCTTGGTGATTTTATTTTTCGTGATTGTATCATGAGAACCAGGAGCCAATGCCGAATTGTCATCCCTTTCCAAGAAACGTGTAATACTATCTACAATATTTTGATGTTGGATTCTTTTTCTCGTGCATGATCTTTTGTGGACTAGAGCATTTGTATCTGCATGTTTTTTATTCTGATAAGAATTAACAAAAGGAGATAAATCTTTCAAACACTTGTACTTATTTATAATATTTCCTGCGAAATGTTGAGCAAATATTGATTTATCTTGCTCGGTTTCCAATAATTTTTTATTTTCTATCACTTGATTTTTTAAAATTTCAAAATTTAATAAATTTTTACGAACTTCTTCAGGTCTTTGTTTTATAATTTCATCAACTTTACTCGTTATTTCGTCTGTTTCATTGACCTCAGATGTTTTAAATTTTTTAACTGCCTTGTAGAATTTATTTCTCCATTGCGTAATAATACGATCTTTGGTAGTTATAGTATTACTTAATTCTTTAATACGTCTCCTTAACTTAGCTTCTCTAGCTTTCAGCGTTTTAATTTGTATTTGTAAAGATATTGTTTTTTTTTCTTTTTCATGCGAATTATCATTAGATTTAAATAAATCTACTTCAGTATGCAGGTTTGCACAAGATGATACGTCTTCGATAATTTTATTGCAACATGAAATTGGAAGAGTATCTTCATCTGTAACTTCAGATTGTGTACAACTGGATACTGATCTATTTTGATTTTCGGAATAATTTATGACTTGTTCAGAATGTTCAACTTCATCTCCATTTTTTCTTTTATGCGATGGAACCAAATTCAATTGAGGCAAATGAGAGATTTTTCTTTTTCGTAATGTGCACTTTGAAGTTATTTCATCAGTAGGTTCCCTATAAAAAATTTTTGATATAAAGTACATAGATAATTATATCTATTTACGCTCAATTCAATGGCTTATAGGAACGCTTAAAAAGGTTGGACTCGTAAGTGGCTCAGTATAGCATGCATAATCCGTCTAATAACTTTTACCGAGGCTGTGTTTATGTCTATCTATGACCCAAAGAACAAAGAAAAATTAACACAAAAACTATAGAAAAAACTAGACGACTATTAGACGAAAAAACTAGAGAACTAGACCAAAAACCACTACCTCACGAAAAGTAATTAGATACTCTTATCATGATATAAAAAATAGTTACTTACAGTACGGGTGATACCGAAGATTGCACCGACTTTGATACAGATTTTCGATTCTGATTGTAAACTTTCTTTTCTTTTAACCTTTCATTTCTCTTTTCTGCAGCAGCTTGGCGTTTTTTTCTCATGTATTCTCGTTTTAACTCATGTTTTGAAGTTCTAACGCTATCTGAATCATCTAGTTTGTGTAAAAAGAAACACAAAGATTCGAAAATAGATCTCAAAATAATGAAATGCAGCTTAAACTAAAAAAAAGTTTCATTTCTTACCCATTTTGTTGAGATTTTTTGTATACACTTTATCACTGTACACTTGTTACACTGAAGAGTTGAGACGTGATTACCATATCATAGTCAAAATGTGAATGATACAATTTTACACAGCAATTGTTAACTGCCGACAGCGATAACAACAGCCACCGCAGTCAGATGCCGACAAAGGAACAATAGACACGCACGCAAGCTTGCACATCGCCTTTGACTAAATGCCGCCAATTAGCAATCGATGTCGCAATAACAAAAAAAACCGTTACAATTTAATAACGGTCAACAAGAAAGTGGAGGGGCAATCCACTATAAAAGGTTGGCCCGACACTCAAGCAAGGAAAGTCTCTGAAGGTTCTGATTCGGACATGAAATTTTTCGCTCTTTTCGAATCGTCAATAAAAAAGTTGAAAAAAACATATGTTAGTCCTCTACAGCTTCAAAGTTATTTTCAAGGTCAAATTTAAGGTCATCATTGAATTCCTCGTAAAAAAAATACGTAAGATACAGTAGTCACAATTTTTTCATGACTTCTTACGCCAGATTTTGAACAGTTTCCATACTTCTTCTCCACCTTATATATTAGACCTCTTATAAGTCTTCTAATAATACTCTTTGGATATGAGGCGTTCAACAGCATGTAGGAGGTACCTAAAACTAGTGATTACACGTAGTTGTACAAAAAAAAATCATAATGCTAAAGTGTGCCTTCAAATAATGATATTTTTTTACTACAGTTACGATATTGAGCATCTTATAAAAACCGCCGGCATTATGTCAATTTTGCAGGCACCTACTCCGGATGCGTGGCATTTTTTTTGTCTTTGCAAGTACTTTTTAGTTCTCCTATTTATAATTTGATACAAAGTTGCCTCGGCCATTGTTATCAATAAAAAGACAATGATATTGAAAATCGAAAAAATCTATTCCCCTGCATCAAACGTCTAGCGTTTCATTTCTTGAAGATGCACATCGATCTTACTAATTGGATATTGTTCAGAACACTCAAAAGTAATACCTCACCAAGTTTCGCAGAGTAAGGATTGTGCCATAGGAAGTTATACATAAATTAAGTTTTGGTAATCGACGAGTTTCTTCTTTTTTTTTGCATATTCGCTCCGTTTTTCAATGATGCGTGATTATAGAAAGTTGGCGTTTGTTTTTAGAACAAATGACTATATTGTATTCTTGTTTATACATCCTAAGGTATTGTTTGAACCTAAATAAGACCATTTATTACAATTATTTTTGAAGTTATACCACTGTTCCCGTCCGATTCGAAGTTTCCTGGATTTCCTCATATACATACTTTATGGCCTGTTATGACCGGTATTATAAACACATAGATAAGTAAATATACATACTGTATAAACACTAGACTTGTATAGTTCACGAACGGACTAGTTCCCAAACGAGAACTAGACTTGAACCGTGGATTGAGAAAAATATTTTAAGCAAAAAACATTATATAAACATGTGTCCGGAAATTTGTCATGAGGGGGCAACAGCCCTCCAAAAATTTTATTCAAAATTAGTTTTTATTTAATATCTGGAGAACCCATTATGCTAAAGTTATGAAAGAGCATGGCAGGGTAAGCATAGGCGATCTGCCCCTGAGGAAAGTTGGGTCGATATTTTTTTAATAAAAAGGTATGACTAAAAGGTACTCTTCTACAAACTTTTGGGCCCCTGCGCCCACTAATTTTCCGGGAAATATGAAAAATGTAATTTCGAAAAAAAAATTTTTTTGCTGTAATGACTTTATAAATGTCAATCTCTGCGATATATGTTGTAGCTATACCTTAGTAGTATCATATCAATTTTTTTGAAAAATCTCCCATCAAAAATACGTAGAAATTTTCGAAGTATTCCTGGACACCACAGGCCCAAGAAGGGTTCCTTAAAATCAAGCATGCCCTATCAGAACCTTTGAAACTCCACCCCCCGATCCGACGCTTCCGTTCGTTCTCCAAACTGATGCCAGTCAGGAAGGAGTAGCCGCTATCCTGTACCAAGAAGGTGAAAACAAGAACCGACGCATAATATCCTATGCGAGCTCACGATTTAATCCTGCCGAGAGAAAATACCACTGCAACGAGCAGGAATGCCTTGCAGCGGTATGGGCGTTAAAGCGTTACCGCCCCTACTTGGAGGATAGACCGTTCACCCTTCGTACAGATAGCCGCGCTCTTACCTGGCTGCACCAAACAAAGGATCATCGGGCGAAGCTCACACGATGAGCCTTACTACTACAGGAGTTTGCGTTCAACATTGAACACTGCCCAGGGAAGGACAATGAACTTCCGGACGTACTGTCACGAAACCCGGACGCTCAAGGCCTGCCCGAAGCCCTTGAAGTCCAACCCAATCTCACACCACCCAGGAGGAAGGGGTATGTCGCAGAGACAACGCCCCGGCTGATGCAAATAACGGCGCCTAATCTCGACGAAGAGATCCAGCAGGAACAACATAACGACCCCTCCATTCAACAGTGGTTACTTCCTGAAAGATAAGGCAATCACGAGGACCTCCCAGCGGGGTATCAAATACGCGATAATGCACTGTGGTACGGCGGACCAACCGACTTCCGTCTGTACGTCCCAAGCGCGGAACGTCCCACAGTCCTACATCATTATCACGACCACACACTCGCGGGACATCCAGGATACAGGGAGACGTTACGGGCCATTAGTAAGCGTTACTTTTGGCCTCATCTGAGACAGGACGTAACAAAACACGTCCGGAACTGTCTGATTTGCAGTTGCTATAAAGCAAACAACCATCCTCACACCGCTCCGCAACGAGCGCATCAGCCAACAAAACCTTGGGAGACGATTGCCGTGGACATCATGGGACCTTATCCTAAGAGCACAAAAGGGAAGCGATTCATCTTCGTAGTCACCGATCTATTTACGCGATGGGTCGAAGCCTTTCCCATCGGGACATCCAAAGCTCCAACTCTGGTGCGTCTTTTGGACACAGAAATTTACGCAAGGTATGGTTATCCGAAAGCAATCATCTCGGATAACGGACGCCAGTTCATTAGCCACTCATGGAAGAGGGCTTGCGAACGATGGGAGAGCTTGCATTGGACCACTGCCGTCTATCACCCTCGCGCCAACCCCACGGAACGGCGCAGTCAAGAGTTGAAGAAGGGGTTAAGATTACACCTTCATAACGAAGTCCACACAAAATGGGATCAGTATATCGCCGACACTCTGTACAACATTCGGACATGACGGAATGCCGCCACAGGCTATACTCCCAGCGAAGCCTTGTTTGGCTACAACCTACAACGTCCCGGTCACTGGAGAATCGCCAATTCCCTGAACACAAGTCAGTTGCCCGAGGCCGCGGAACGGAATCAGATCATCGCCGCACGCCAACACGACTACCAAAACAAGTACCTGACCGCAGACCCGCCAGACCAGAATCGATACCTACCTGGCAGTTGGGTCTTGTACAGAGAGCACCACCTCTCAGACGCCGCCGAGAATTTCCACGCGCCATTCGCAGCAAAATGGTCAGCACCACATCAAATAGAGGCCATCCTAGGGCCCCATGTTTACCTACTAGCTAAGGGCAACCACCAAATCAAGGTCCACGAAGACCAGTTGCGGGCAGCACCCCCGATGGACCAATAGAAGCGTACGAAACCAAAACAGGCAGGGAGGATTGATATGCCCCCCCCCCCCTCACCTGGAAAATCCTTTCAGCTGTCGAATGACACCTCGCCGGCGCTCCTAACCCAAACGGATCGCCGTCAAAAAACCCAAAACTAGGGTAAACCGCCATCCGAACGCGCCACAACGTCAGTCCATCCTTCCTTAATGAAAGGGAGAAGGGTGAAGTTGCGAGTTGGCTCTCACCAACGAAGCGCAACCGTGGGCGATATAAAGCCTCCCGATTTTTTATGAAAAGTCAAGGGAACAAGTGCCCTACCAACCACTTGTACGACTAGTTCGTTCTATTGTAACATTGTACAATTGCGACTGTCACATAGAACTCTGCTGCCGAGCGAACCCAGGAAGCTCCCAGACCCGTTCCAGTGACGATTTTTGAGGACCACTGTCGCCGAAGAAGACGTCCACCACCGGACGTTTGAGGACCACTGCCGCCGCCGAAGAAGACGTCCACCACTGGACGTTTGAGGACCACTGCCGCCACCGAAGAAGACGTCCACCACCGGACGTTTGAGGACCACTGCCGCCGCCGCCGAAGAAGACGTCCACCACCGGACGTTTGAAGACCACTGCCGCCGCCGAAGAAGACGTCCACCACCGGACGTTTGGGGACCACTGCCGACTCACGTTGAGGACCGCTGACGATCAGTCAGAGACGCCGCCGTATCAAGGACGACCGCCGGAAGCCGCACGCCGACCGCTGACGGCCGCCACGAGACGCCCACCGCAGCTGCGACGCCCAAATTCTCAGGCCCGCACCCGAAGACAAGCACCGTCTCACGACCCGAAACCGCTGACGTTCGGAAGAAAACGACAACCGCTGACGCCCGAAGCAGACGGACATCCGTCGCCACCGTGACGCCTACGTTCACGGACGCCACTACAACGACATCAGCCTCGCAGATTCTGACAACCCCGGAATCCCCGTCGCCCCCTTGCCGGAACGAGAAGAAACGACCCTCCCACGCCCATTCATCAAATAAACTTGTATAAAATAAAACAAAATTGTTTTTTTATCCAGCCATTGTTTTTATTTCTCGCTATTATACATACGAGGGTATAACATGATTTATTTCAATTTATTTTAAAAATTCGTGTTTTGTTTTTCTAAATTGATATTGAGTGTATTCGGGAACTATCGTTTTTGCTTATTTGAAGTTGGCAAAACGTAAATTGGACGGGCTCGTGTTCGGACTTGAAAACGCTCGTTTTGTAATTCAAAACAAAAGAGCAGTGATCTGATAAAACACTGTCAAAATAATTATTAAACTAATACGTGTGTACAAGTTTATAGCACTTGGACATTTTAGTACTGTCAGTAAGTGAAAATCACTCAGCCTTATATATTCATTAATTTGCAGAAGTTTGAAAATAAAAAAATTATAAAAGATGTAAGTAAAATTCTTAGATTAGGAAAGACTATGGATACATAACAACCAATGCTAGTCCGTATATAAAAGTGTTACCAAAATTTGTCGACGGCCATCTTTTTTTAACTGTCAAAATTGCATATTACCCCAGAGGCGTCAGTTGAAAATTTATAATATGCAAATATGCTTTAAATTACAATTGAATTTAGTATGTATGAGAGATGATAGTTCCAAATAGACGTTTCTCTGTTAATCAATTATCACTGAAATAATTTTTAGGACAATATAAAACATTTATTATTAATTAATTTCATAATTCAAAAGAATTGATATTTATTTTAAAATCTGAATGATACGCCAATGATTCGTGGAGCGATTTTTCGTGGTGCGATATGGTAACAATGCTAGGTAATGTGTTATTTGTCCTTTATCTTTCCTTGTCTAAGGTAAAATTAATAATTTTTACCTGAAATATTTTTTCATAAATAATTTTTTTCTAGAAAAACGATGATAAATTAAAGTATGGCAAATAGAGAAGAAATAATTCAATCAATTGGGTACGCTGTTGAAGATTTCCTTGTTCTAGTTACAATATGTAATTAACCAAAAATTTTAATTCATATAATAAATAAAGATTAATTTTTTTTTCAAATTGCAGCTTGTTTACAATGATAAATTGGAGATTTTACGTTTTGCCAACTTCAAATAAGTAAAAATGATAGTTCCCGAATACACTCATTTGCTTTAAGATTTTTTAAATAACCACTCATTGATTTTTTATAAAATCACACTTAAATTCAATCTTCTGCCTACCTACCCTATAATGTATTTGTGTTTTTCAACATACGGTACCGTTGTATACAGTGTTTATTACCCATTTTGTAAATTTCACAATTTTATATTTACGTATTTCCTTTGAATTAATTAATTAATTGTCAATACAGCTTGCCATGGAGCGAACCCGTTGAAAATAGAAAACAAAAATTTAAAAACTGCCAGAAGTAATTATTCCTATAAAATAATTACGTATTCATTTATTACTCTGATTTAAGTAGTTAAGTGTATATAATAATCCAACCCCAATCTTTAATGGAGTTAAAGGACAACTGCGCTGTTTGTCGAGTGTCAATGTTAAGAAATCCAGTGCTAATGCTACTACCATGCAAACATCTACTGCACGTAAAGTGTGCTTAACGTATAAATGATGAACTGGATGCTACTTGTCCAATTTGCAGAATTGCTCTGACTATAGAAAGAAAAGAGTACAAGAAGCATACAGAAAAAGACCGCGAAAGAATAGTTGCTTGTGCCAATAGAGGTGATGACTGGGTTGTTTTAGCCGAGACGTTAGCTATCTAGTACAAGACTGCATTTCACTGGATCCGATCATGATGGTTGCATGGATAGAAGAAGATTTCAGTTACATACTAAAACAATTAAAAGAAAAAATCTTCCACATTTTTCATACAATTGTATCTGTGTCAACCATAGGAAATTACCTAGAAAGCAGGCTGTTTATAATGAAGAAAGTGCACAATGAAATGAACCCATCATCGTAAAAACTGAACAAAACAAAAGAAAACGAGCAGAATATGTGCAGATTTTGAATCAGTGTATATAACAGGGTAAACAAATTGTTTGGATGGACGAAACAAATTATAACTTGTTTTGCCGTCGAACGAGGGGCCGTGCCTATTCTGGTGTTAGAGCAGTCCAACAACTCCCAGCAGCACGCGGCCCTAATGTTCACCTAATAGGCACAATTTCTGCTACAGGCGTTGTAGCTATTGAAAGAAGGAGAGGATCGTATACATGGCAGTTGGCAAATAGTTGGGTAACAACAATACTGCAACAATGGCAAGATATAGGGAACCAAATGGCAGATTTGGTTATTGTTGCAGATAACGCGCCCTGTCATGGAAATAGTCTTGAATGACACAACTGCAACATTGTTGCGTCTAGGGCCCTACTCTCCGATGTTAAATCCCAAAGAGACTATTTGTTCAAAAGTGAAGACTTACACCAAAATGAATCTACGAGTGCCAACTGTACAAGCTCCAGGTCTTATGGCACAAAGATTGGTATATTTAGAAGAAATCATCGACCAAGCCAGTGGTGTAGATAGGGGGGTAATTAAGATGATCAATCACCCTCCATGAGTTTACTTCATGAGAAAATTCAAAGATTTTTTTAAACTTCCCAAGTATGAACAACATAGTAGAAGTAAATAGGAAAAATTTGGAAAATTAAGAGTAAAAAAAAAAAATCTTCAGTTATTTTAAAATTTTGAATGACCTTTTTTTTAGTAATAAGAAGTAGACTAAATAATACAGATTATACATATGATCAAAATAAAAAAAATATCTGCCTTGGGAACCACGGGACTTTCTTATACCTAACCTAACCTAACTGTGAATTGTATACGTGATTCTTTGTTTATTAAAACATTTCTAACAAAATAAAACAAAATGAATAATATAGCTGATATTATTCTCTCCATTATATAACAAGTGATTTTTTTTAACGTAATAACTGAAACGGATGTTTACTCTTGTAAATTTTTGGATTTTTGAATTATTTTTGAAACTTGGATTTAGAAAAGAAAGAGGAACCACAGACTGTCTAGTCCTGCTGACAACAGAAATTCAAATTGCTTTCTCAAAAAACTCATATCTCACAGCATGTTTTGCCGATATAAATAAAGCATATGATAATGTCGATATATCACTCCTGATAAAAAAGATGTTGAACATGGGGATCCCGGCCCAGTTTATCAGAGGAATCAAAACATTAATCTATTCAAGAAAACTCTATTTAAAATTTGGAAATAACACCATAGGACCGAGAACAGCTACAAAAGGGCTTCCTCAGGGATCTATTCTAAGCCCTATTCTATTCAATATATACACAGTAGATATCAACCTCGTTAACACCCAATCGAAAATAATCCAATACGCAGATGATATATGCATGTATAACACCAGCAAAAGCTTAGAAGAAGGGAAAAGAGTAATAGAAAGATGCATAGAAAAACTTATAAAATGGACGGATAAAAACAGCCTAGAAATCTCCTGCAAAAAATCCAACATCATGGTGTTCACAAGACACAAAACACCAAGAGACATAACCTTTAAAATGGGGGACCAACACATACCCATAAGTCTCAAAACCAAATTTTTGGGAATATGGTTTGACCCGAAACTCACTTGGAAACCACATATCGAGAATCTGATATCTGCTTGTGAAAAAACTATAAATGTTCTTCGGGCCGTAGTGAGTAAATGGTGGGGAGCAGACCCATCAACAGTATTACTTATATACAAAGCCCTTATCCGATCAAAACTGGACTATGGATGCATCATATATGCAAACGCCAACACCTCTCTATTAAATAAATTAGAGATCATACAAAATAAATGCCTCAGATTAGCATTGGGAGTACTAAAAAACACTCCGACGAATGCATTACTGATCGAAGCAGGAGAAATGCCCCTGAAAATTAGAAGGAAGAAACTGTGCGACAGATTCATGATTAGCAAAGCGGCTCACAGATTCAACATCGTGCAAGAACCCATCGAGAAACTGACGAACGCGGTAACCACCAAAAAATACTGGAATAACAAACAACATCCATTAGTAACCACAAGCCTATCAACAATAAAAGAACTCAGGGTCTGCATCTACTCTTACGGTATCATGTTTGACTATGACCCCATCTTATTACACATAAAAACGGATGTACGACTAGACCTTTTTAAAGAAGCGGAAGAAAACCCCTTATTATTCACTCATATCATTCAAGAAAAGTGGACCCAGGCTGTTAAAATATTCACTGACGGATCGAAATCTACAGATGGTGGTACAGGAATTGCATACCATGAATACGGAAGCCAAAACACATATCAGAGAAGAATCAATCAACACATGACTGTTTTCACAGCTGAAGCCATAGCTATAAAAAAAAGCCCTGGAAGATTATGTAAACAGTGACTCCCAACACATTATAATTATCAGCGACTCAACAACATAAAATACCTCTCAATAGTGAAGAACAACTATATAATGGAAATTATACAACTTGTAGATATATACAAGAAAATCAACAAAAAAATCACTTTTATTTGGTGTAAGAGTCATGCGCAAATAAGGGGCAACGAAATAGCAGATGAGCTTGAATGCCAAGCAAGAACTCTACAAACTTCTCTGGAAATACCCATCCCACAAGTAGATATCAAAGCACATCTATCCAGAGAAGCAGGACATAAATGGCAACAAGAATACACGATGTCATTAACCAAAAAAGGGCAATTCTACGGAGCCATACAACCTAAAGTTATGCGAAATACATGGTTTCATCAAGTTAAACAACCCAGGAGAGCAATAACAGCAATGATCCGATTCAGAACAAACCACATGTGCACTCCCAAATACCTACACACAATAAAAGCACTACCTAACCCCTTCTGTGTATGCGACAAAAAATCAGTGGCAGATATTGACCATATATTCTTCAAGTGCCCCAGACACAACAAGGAAAGGAAAGTTTTGAAAGAAAAATTAAAAATAGAAAATGTTACCCCTACACTGAAAAGTATTTTGATTGAACAAAAGAACTACAAATTCATCATGGAGTTCATAATGGACGCAAAACTAAGTATCTAAAATGCCCCTCAATGTCTACAAACCTAAGTAGCCCCCCTCCTCAAACCTATGTACATGGCCACCCTGTTTGTGCACACCTGCTATGATCGGCCCATAAGTACATCCACATTCCATCTTGTGTCCCTGTGTACCTAGGCAAAAACTCACACACAACACACACACACACACATGCACACACTAAACACACAACACCCAATTAAATAACACGAAGGAGCTGTCAGAAAAGGAGAAAATCCACTTGACACAAAACCCATGAAGAAGAAGAAGAAGAAGATTTCAGTTACATACTAAAACAATTAAAAGAAAAAATCTTCCACATTTTTCATACAATTGTATCTGTGTCAACCATAGGAAATTACCTAGAAAGCAGGCTGTTTATAATGAAGAAAGTGCACAATGAAATGAACCCATCATCGTAAAAACTGAACAAAACAAAAGAAAACGAGCAGAATATGTGCAGATTTTGAATCAGTGTATATAACAGGGTAAACAAATTGTTTGGATGGACGAAACAAATTATAACTTGTTTTGCCGTCGAACGAGGGGCCGTGCCTATTCTGGTGTTAGAGCAGTCCAACAACTCCCAGCAGCACGCGGCCCTAATGTTCACCTAATAGGCACAATTTCTGCTACAGGCGTTGTAGCTATTGAAAGAAGGAGAGGATCGTATACATGGCAGTTGGCAAATAGTTGGGTAACAACGATACTGCAACAATGGCAAGATATGGGGAACCAAATGGCAGATTTGGTTATTGTTGCAGATAACGCGCCCTGTCATGGAAATAGTCTTGAATGACACAACTGCAACATTGTTGCGTCTAGGGCCCTACTCTCCGATGTTAAATCCCAAAGAGACTATTTGTTCAAAAGTGAAGACTTACACCAAAATGAATCTACGAGTGCCAACTGTACAAACTCCAGGTCTTATGGCACAAAGATTGGTATATTTAGAAGAAATCATCGACCAAGCAAAGGACAATATAGTCGGATGTGATTGTGCCCGTGCAGTACAACATACTACGACGACATATCATCCTACTGCTTTGACAATGGGGGATATGCCAGTTGAGCTTTAATTAACCAATTATTTATTTATCCACTAATTAATTTAGGTTAACAAATAAGGTACTGGTAACAATCCTATAGTCCAGTGAATGAAGCAATTTGATGGGAAATTTTCCGGAACAGCAATTTTATGGTTGATTCTTATAGATTTTGAGCCGCTGAATACGAAAAAAATAACGCGCCTGCGTGACGAGTGGGGCTTCACCCCTAAAAATGGGGTTAAAGGGTGAACATCAAGTTTTTTTCCCGTTTTTTCGATTTATTTCAAAAACTAAATCGACGACGGGGTTATATTATGGTTGATATTTATAGGTGATACTCAAATGAATCAATTGAGACCAATTAGATAAAATTTAACCAAAAAACACCCCTTCCAGAGGGTGAAAAATCCGTAAAATTGTTAATTTTCGGTCCTCATCAGTAAAAATTGAATAACTCTGGGGCACATCATCCAACAGACTCGTATATTGGCTTAAATTCTTCCTAAAACTCCAAAGAACTGAGATCAACCATTATATAGCCAAATATGAATAGCTTTACCAACGATATTAGCCAACATTTAAGGGTGTGTCACAAAATATTTAAAAAAATTTGTGTTGCACTAAAAACCAAGTAAAAAAATCAGGAATCAATATTTCTTTACCAAATTGCACTTGTAGCCTCTATTTATACCTACGATCAAGGCTGCATAAGAAACAAAGTTTTTCATGCACGTAAATGCATTTAAAATGCATATCAAAGTGCATCAAACCGCATTTTGTAGTAAAACAAATTAAAAAAGGTATTTTCGAGAAATAAACTCTAAAAATTTATTTAATTTGCGTATATTGATTCATAACAACCTAACACTTGTATATGCTCTCTTATCAACTCATATAAAAATTCACAAAATGCATTTTTCGTAATAAAATGTAAGAAAACGTAATAAATAGCTATAGTACGACAGGTATGTAAAATAACGATAAACTTTTTGATTGGAATATGCCACATTCAATGGTCATAGACAGAGTCAAAAGGGAGATTTTTAGATAGGAAGCTACATGAAAATCCATACAGGGCACAAAATGGTGGCTATCAAAGATAGCCCCCACCGGTGTTATCTAAGTGCATGTATCTCAGCTCCTAGTTATCCGATTTCAATTTTCTTTTGTTTATTGTAAAGTTCTTATTGATAAGATTTTTTTGGATATTATTTATTTTTCTCTAAGTGTTGAGGGTTGCCCATAATTTAAAAAAATATTTTATTCAGCAATAAAGTTCGAAAAAAGTGAAATTTTTAGATTTTCGAAAGTTGTAGAGAACCCTCAATGTTTAGAGTACAATAAATATTATCCATAAAAATCTTCTCAATAAGAACTTTATAATAAACAAAAGAAAATTGAAATCAGGTAACTAGGAGCTAAGATACAGCCAATTTGATAACACCTGCGGGGACCACCTTGTAAATGCATTTATGTGCATGAAAAACTTTTTTTCTTATGCAGCCTTGATCGTAGGTATAAATAGAAGCTTCAAATGCAATTTGGTAAAAAAATATTGATTCCTGAATTTTTTACTTGATTTTTAGTGCAACACAAATTTTTTTAAATATTTTGTAACACACCGTTAAATATTGACTAATATCGTTGGTAAATCTATTCATATTTGTCTATATTATGGTTGATCTCAGTTCTTTGGAGTTTTAGGAAGAATTTAAGCCAATATACGAGTCTGTGCGATGATGTGCCCCAGAGTTATTCAATTTTTACTGATTAGGACCGAAAATTAACAATTTTACGGCATTTTCACCCTCTGGAAGGGGTGTTTTTTGGTTAAATTTGATCTAGCTGGTCTTAATTGATTCATTTGAGTATCAGCTACAAATATCAACCATAATATAACCCCGTCGTCGATTTAGTTTTTGAAATAAATCGAAAAAACGGGAAAAAAACTTGATGTTCACCCTTTAACCTCATTTATAGGGGTGAAGCCCCACTCCTCACGCGGGCGCGTTATTTTTTTCGTGTTCAGCGGCTCAAAATCTATAAGAATCAACCATAAAATTGCTGTTCCGGAGAATTTCCCGTTTTGAGCATTTTTTCTGCTTCATTGGCTGGACTACTAGCTAATATTGTTTAGTTAAATCAGCGTTGCCAACTGTATCTTAATTTCTCATCGGACAGTTGGCAACGCTGAGTTAAATGTACTATGTAAATTAGAAATATAGTTACTTGATTACTGCTATTACTGAATCATAATCTATAGACACTTAACTGTAAAATAGCTTTCAAACTAATTATTATTAGTATAATCTTTTTATTAATTATTATTGTATTATCATAGTATCTGTTTTGCATTGTTTCAAATTTTACGAGTCTTTATTTTATAACTTTTGTGTCGTAGTACTTATCATTTTGTAATCATTAGCAAGTGTCCATCACTGGGTCTCCATTACTGTTTTTACTTTGCTTATTACCGGAGAAAAAATATAAACAAAATAAAAAAAACATGTTATTTGCAGATTTTGGTAATTATATTGATTTAATAAAGAGGTACATTTTTAATTAGCGCCATGACTTTATGACAATTACAAAAAAAGAAGACCATTAATACCAAAAAACAGTATACCTTACTCTTAAAGCAGCCAAGACTGGTACTTTATTAATTTTACATTATTTACCTTCATAACCAATGTTTTTATATGTAATGGTAGTTCAAAATAAATGGATCATTACTTACGAGATTCCATAATATTAATTTAAGTAAAGATATGAAACTATGTATTGTTAAGAAATTATAAATTAAATTTTACGAACGTCTTGTTTAATTTTCTTTAAAAATATATCATTCAATATTATTAATACTGTAAGGGTCCTGTCTTTCTTACAGGGTATGATTCTGACAGTACCGTACAAATAAAAAAAAATTATAATAATAATCTGAAAAGTTGGGATTATTTCAATAATAAAAGGATTTCCTTCTAAACTGAATTTATTTATACTTAAAATATTTATTTTATTCATTAATAATATCTAACTTCTTTTCAAAATAACTCTTACAACAAAATTCTATTTTTAAAACTAATATTACTTATGGGTCAATTCATATGAACTGGTCCAGCACTGGTTGCTCGATCATTCTAAAAAAAATTGATTTTTTGTGTGTAATTACCCTAACATGTTGATAGTTCGAAACGACCATTATTTTAATTTTATTGTTTTTTGTTTTCGCGTTACGGCCATATTTGTTCTACAGGTCGCAGCATTTTTTGTACTTTAAAGGGTTTGCGGAAACTAAAATATCTCAGCTTCTATCAAACCTTTCAACATCGGAGTAAAAGCAAATTATTCCGAATAAAACGGGCTAGAAGATTACTTCTAGACATTTTCACCTAAATGTTATTCTAAAGGGTGAAATTTCAGCCATAATTCTTAGTTCTATTTTTGTAATAATCCCATTTTCAAGGGGATGTTTTTGCAAGAAGGGGAAAAGTTAACAAGTCAAATTATTTTTTACAAATAGGTGGGTACTAGTTGTTTTCACACACCAAAGTTCAACTCTGAGACTTGCCCCCTTTTATTTCAAAAAATTCTCAAAATTTGAAATTTTGAGAAAATGGCACTTTTCAAAGTTAAATAACTCTGGTGGGGGACCAGATAAAAGTCTGAAATTTTAGCCCATAATAGTACTACATAATGGTATTATGTACCAAAAATTTTGAGATTGAGATTTGACTACAAGTAGTGGAATTGCAACCACAAAAATGCATGTTTCAATGAGCGAATACATGTTGTGATTTTGTTTCAATAATAATTAAAACACGTTATATCTTTGTTATGAGTTACTTTAAGTTATTATATGTGTTATAAATTTTTAAAGCTGACCTAATTTTCTATCTAAAAATAAAATATATATAGGGTGTAACCTTTGAAAAACAAAAGTTGACATCATTTCCGGTTCAACCGGAAGTGACAGAAAATAAAAAATGAGATTTTAAAAACATTCAGAAAAAATATAATTTTTTTCTTCATTCAAGTATTCTTCTATTTCCAAGAAGAAAAAAGATAGTAATAGGTATTATATTAATGTTGACACTCTGTATTAACATATGAACTCCTATTGAATATTGTGGTTGCAATACCACTGCCTGTAGTTAAATCTCAATCTCAAAATTTTTGGTACATAATACCATTATGTAGTACTATTATGGGCTAAAATTTCAGATTTTTAACTGGTCCCCCACCAGAGTTATTTAGCTTTAAAAAGTGCCATTTTCTCAAATTTTCAAATTTTGAGAATTTTTTGAAATAAAGGGGGGAAAGTCTCAGAGTTGAACTTTGGTGTGTGAATACAACTAGTACCCACCTATTTGTAAAAAATAATTTGACTTGTTAACTTTTCCCCTTCTTGCAAAAACATCCCCTTGAAAATGGGATTTTTTCAAAAATAGAACTAATAATTAAGGCTGAAATTTCACCCTTTAGAATAACATTTAGGTGAAAATGTCTAGAAGTAATCTTCTAGCCCGTTTTATTCTGAATAATTTGCTTTTACTCCGATGTTGAAAGGTTTGATAGAAGCTGAGATATTTTAGTTTCCGCAAACCCTTTAAAGTACAAAAAATGCTGCGACCTGTAGAACAAATATGGCCGTCACGCGAAAACAAAAAACAATAAAATTAAAATAATGGTCGTTTCGAACTACCAAAATGTTAGGGTAATTACACACAAAAAATCAATTTTTTTTAGAATGGCCAAGCAACCATTTAATTTAATTTTGGACCATTTCATATGGATTGACCCTTATGAAACAATATCGAAAATGGAATTCCATAACCCAATACTAATAATAATACTGAACATATAAATTCTTCCTTATAAAAATATAATTTAACCAAATTCTTATTTATTATATTTATAAACATAAATTCAAAATTTTAACCTCTGTCCAATAACCAAACTTAATTAATAACTAATATTATGAACTTATCTTGAACGATATTTTATTCTGTGTATACCGTATTATTTCTTCATACCAAAACTTTATTCCAATATATTCAACAACTCTCAACAGTCAATTTCTTTATAGATTCAAAAAATACTGTTTCTGTTTATTTCACTACAATTTCACGTTCTGTCTCTTTCTAGCACTTTTAGTTATATTATTGCAACATAATATTTGTTTATTGTTTAAATTTTTATTTCTTGATTTCTTTAATACTTTATTCAATATTCATTTAACATTATACACTGCTTTATTTCTAATTTTACTTGTTTACTTTAAATATTATGGTTTAAACTTTAGCTCCGTTTTCATTAACCCATATGTTTTAAATTTGCTTTATAGCACCCTTTCTTTCTTCCACTGACTAATAATATACTATATCTCTTACTCTTGCTATTTCACTTATACTTATTCTTTCAATAATTCCGTTGTTACAAAATGATCTTTATTATTATTAACTAAATTCTCTTTTCTTAACACGTCTTATTAACTTCTAACTTCAAAACTCACTATCTTATATTCTAAATACTATATTTTATTAATACGACACTTTATTTAATTATTAATTTTAATATATCTCACACCACTTCTATCTTCTTTCACCACCTCAGGGCTACTGAATCGTCTTCTATCGTTAATGCGCCGAACTATATTTTTTTAAACAAAGGTTTTCAAATAAAAAACAGAGGTTCTTAAACAATATAAAATACATACACACTGTAACTCACATATTAAATGTGACCTGTTACAATATCTGCTGAAGATGATGATGGTTTGGGTTTATTTACAGCGTGCACGACTGGTTGCGGTGTTACTTCGTGAATTTTGTCTGCTAGTTGTGAAATAAAGTTGTATCTGATCTGGTTGTGATGCAATAATTGCTTGAATGTGTGTTGGCAGTCTGTTTTCCCATAAAGTTCGCAGAAGAGTGTCAGGAAGTACTTCAGATCCAATAAGTGTACACAAATGACGTAAAAATTGCATCATCAGTTGATGTAAACATTTTTCTCGAGAGTCAGAGACGCGTTTTATTAGTTCTTCCTTTAATTTGTCATAACGGCCTTCTATTGGAGGGTTGATGATTATATCTTCTACTTCAGATGCAAATTTGTGATCTAACTGTTTGTGTTATCCGATGTGATTCCACTCAAAGCGAATTGTGTTTCTCTACCTGAGCGAACCAAAGTGCAGGTTTATCGGCCCAGAATTGAGGAAGTCGGAGAGCAACTCTGTATACGGTACGTTGTTGCGGAGGCATAACTTGTTGAATTTCCTCACACAACGCTCGTATTTGTTCTAGCTCACACGACGATAGATTTGCTGCTATTTTGCTTGCTATATTTCAATTCTAGTTTTCGAGTATGTTGCAGCGCTAGATTGTTGTTATGGTTTCAATGCGTGTTGGCTTCATACGATACTTGAATTTGTAAATTGTTTTGATGCGAGCGAAGTGACAGTTCTAATATCAATATAATACTGTAGTATTTATCTACATTTGAATAGATATTTTTCATTATATATACTCTATTTATATAGCTAATTGCACATGTAAATAAATGATCTAATAGGATTCCAACAAGAATATTTTTCGTCCGGCTCCCTATGTTTAAAAAAAATTCGATCCGGCCCGTTTCTCGAAAAGTTTGGTGACCCCTGCTGTAGTGGATAAGGTTTATGAACATTAAAAAATCCTTTGAGTGAACAATACATAATATTTATTTATTTCAAAAGTTAAACTCAATGAGTTAAGTTTAAAATTTCACTACAATTCAGTTTTCTCACATTTATTTTTTATATGCAAGATCGATCTTATGAGGTATGTTAAATAAAACTCACATTTAAATATTTGTAAAATGGACATAATTATTTCTTATAATTTGTACGAACATAACCTCACAAAAGTATACGCTATGACGCCATGTTTGTTTATGACGTTTATGCTCACGTGACAATATACTCTTTTCTGATTGGTTCTTGCTCAAATCGAAGCCAGTAATGACGTTATTTTCCATCACAGTAACCATCGTAGTTGTCATCACAGCGCCCCGCAAACAAATTAGCAGCAAATCTATCGTCGTGTGAGCTAGGCTTAATGCACCAAAAAATATCACTTGTAATATAAAATATAAAATAAAACTTATCTTCTTGTTTGTCGGGGTCACCACTTTAGTGTTATTACACTATTTTATTTATTTATAATATATTTTTATTTATCAACACTTATAATTGATATGTAACAAATTATCAAAAAATCATCTGTCAAAAATATAATTTACAATGTATTGTTTCTTATCAAAATTATTCAAACACAGCTAACTATTATCTATTCAAATAATAGTTAGCTATGATACGCGATCACCACACATTCAATTGTTTAGAAAATATGGTGACTTGTTCCCAAATTTTAGTGCTCTAGTTTCGTTAAATATTAATGAAATATTTTTTTTGAAAGTAGCATATAATGTTAATTAATATAAATCTACCTCCAAAACTGTATTTTTATTAACAAATAGCCTTTTATAGTTTCGTTTTTTAGTCGTTAGTAAAGTTTGTGTAACAGTAATATAACTTGCTATATGTATATGATGACAAGTATTAGGAGGTATATTTATTTTAACTTTTTATGTTATTTTTAATCATAGAACAATAATATAAGCTTATTTTGTGTAATTTGAAGCATCTGTATTAAGTTAACTTCTGCAATACTTTATTTTTATCGATATTTCTCAAAAACTGTTGATCCTATGACAAATGGACACAGTATATTTTTGTGTATTTGGTATCATATAATCTTCTACAAGAACCCAACTCGGAAAAAAATTAAAAAACAAAACAAAATGCTTGATACAAATCGGCGGGCACACTGGCCCCATACACCCCTGGTCTAAATTATTATTGTTTGATATTAGAAACCGATGACACGTATTAATAATAAATCAGTGACCAAATTTCAAAACTATATCATAATGGATTCTCTAGATATTAAATAAACACTAATTTTAGGCAACATTTTTGGAAAGTATGACAGCCCTAGTTCTTTTAGGGTATGAATTATCAGACTCAAAATACCACGGCTTCATAAAATTTAATTTTATTAAAATTTTCCAAAATAAAAAAAATGATAAAAAATCTGAAAAAGTTGGGATATGTTTAGCAATAAAAGAAACTCTTTCCAAACTGAATTTATTAAGTTTAAAAAATGGATTAAAAAAAACTATAAAATTAATTAATAAAACAAAACTTACAAAATACACTTATAACTAAAAAATGTATTTTTTTCTCTCTTTAAATCTCCTAATTAGTTTTTATTTACTTGGAAAAATTACTATTTATGGAATTCCATATATTAAATTTATTCTCAACAAAACTAGTTCATCTAAAAAATTTTAACTTAATCAAAATTATTTAATATTCCTTAATATATAACTAAAAAAAATAACATACAAAATTTTATTTTATTTTCTTTTAATAATAATAATAATAAAAGTTTCGAAAAGATTACAAAATACAACACTCTGCAAGATTTAGAAGTTTACGACCAGAATCTACGAGTTTAAAATATTTACAGAGTGACGTCAACTAAAATTAACCTTGACATAGCTTTCCAAAATAAAAATGTTTTAAACCAAAATGGTTGTGTATGAATTTGATTTGCGTCGCAAGAACAGAATGAAAATAATTTCTTTTCTTTGTAAAGCAAAGACAATAATATAATTTTAATATTTGATAAACGTTAATAATTAAATAAGTAAATTTTATATCAGATATGCAAATAGATATATATGTTTTCAAAAGTAAAGTTAAATCACAATGTTAACAAAATATGAGAATGAATATTGCACAAATACATAAACGTGTGCACGAAATTTTTTTATCGTAATAGTAATGAACAGTGTTCAAATAAACGAGAAAACAAATTGTGTCAAAAAACAAAGTAAAATATAAATGTATTCTTTTAGAACGTAAAAATATAAAATAATAATTTTCATAACGTTAATATCAGAAAAATAATTTGCGAAATTTAATACGCAAGTTTGATTCTAAGTGAGTAATAACAAGAAACAAATGAATTGTAGGTACGCGTTCTGCGTTGTCTTTTTGATGACCGATAGGATTCGACCGAAACGTCGTCAAGAAGACAACGCGGAGTTACCCGGAAGTTTTCACCAGCATCTACTTCAGCCCGCGGAATACAATATTCCAACAAATAAATTGTCAATTATACTTTTACTAATAGGTGGCACCATCACTGTTGGCGCCACTGTATATTGATAGTGACGCGTTATTTTTTTTCGTTTGAACATGTTAGGGTGGTTCTATAATTCTACATGTTTCACATGCATTCACATTCTATAACATGAAGTGAATAGATTTATATCTACCTTTGTGTTTTTTTGAATCCGGCTCATTAAGCGTTAATTTTAACCTTATAAGTTTTTTTAAATAGGCCGTAATATAAATATATTTGTGTTATATAGGAGACAGGGTGATTTCTTGCATTATTAGTTGTTATACATTTTTGTTGTGCTATAGTGAATATTTTGTTGTACATTTTTTGTGGGTACACGTGTGTGCGTTCATAGCCATTGTGAAGTTCAGTGTGCGAGGAAATCTGGAGGAAATTAGGACCTGCTCCATAGATTGGCGATTGCCATTTCCACGGCAAAGGTATCCTTTGAAACCTCATCCTAAAACCTATACGCTGTTGGAGAGAACGCTGCAATCGGGATCTAAAGGTAGGGACTGGTATTCTCTTTAAAGTATAGATCGATCGATCCACGCGATCCGAGATACAGTCTTAAACCCATTTTGGGTATACTTAAAATAAATATTTGGAAAATGTTAACGGGTTTCCAAAAATAGTGAACCAGCGTAAATCGCGGAAGCCCCTACAATCACCACCAATAATATTTTTTGTTGTACAAAAAATAAAATATACAAAATTATGCCAGACACAATAAAACATCACAGATTATTTAATGGATAAATAAAATTTTCTTACATAAAGGTTAGTGAAATATTTTTTTTAAATTGTTTTAGTTTGTTTATTACGATACATTATACAATTAACAACAAATTCACTAAATTACTTTTTTATACATACATGAAATACATATAAACACGGAGATAAATGGAGCCGATTTTTCAATAAAAATTACAGTTACGGATTAAAAATTCCAATTTTGTATCAAACAATACTATCAATTTTAACATATACTATCAATTGAGTAACTTATACAATCTCCATTGTAATTTGTATAATTTTTATACTATATTCGTAAATATCATTTACATAGGTACTTACATGATTTATTCAACTGATTATTCTTAAGTTGAATTATTTGTTATTATTTATTAAGTGTTATACAAATTATTTCATTTCAATTGTTAGTACATTTTTCTATTATAAAGGTCGCTCTTTAGAATGGGTTAATTTATGTGAATCTAAACGACTTTTTCGTGTACAACTATATTTACATTGGTCGCATTTAAAGGTCTATCTTTAGAATGTGTAAGTTTATGTCTATTTAAATTTCTTTTTAGTCTACAACTATAACCACACTGTTCGCATTTAAAAGGTCGCTTATTAGAATGTGTAAGTTTATGTGTATTTAATTTTCTTTTTAGTGTACAACTATATTCACACTGCTCGCATTTAAAAGGTCTCTCATTAGAATGTTTCAATTTATGTATATTCAAATTACCTTTTTGTATACAGCTATATTCACATCGGTCGCATTTGAAAGGTCGCTCATTAGTATGTGTTAATTTATGTATTTTCAAATAACTTTTTTGTATACAGCTATATTCACATTGATCGCATTTGAAAGGTCGCTCATTAGAATGTGTTAATTTATGTATTTTCAAATTTATTTTTTGTGTATAACTGCATTCACACTGGTCGCATTTGAAAGGTCGCTCATTAGTATGTGTAAATTTATGTATTTTCAAATTTCTTTTCTGTGTATAACTACATTCACATTGATCGCATTTGAAAGGTCGCTCATTAGTATGCATTACTTTATGTCTTTTCAAATTACTTTTTTGTGTACTACTATATTCACATTGGTCGCATTTAAAAGGTCGCTCGTTAGAATGTGTCATTTTATGTGTATTCAAAACACTTTTTTGTGTATAACTGCATTCACACTGATCGCATTTGAAAGGTCGCTCATTAGTATGTGTTAATTTATGTGTTTTCAAATTTCTTTTTTGTGTATAACTACCTTCACACTGATCGCATTTGAAAAGTCGCTCATTAGTATGTGTTACTTTATGTCTTTTCAAATTACTTTTTTGTGTACTACGATATTCACACTGGTCGCATTTAAAAGGTCGCTCGTTAGAGTATGTTAAATATGTATCACTGTATTTTATATCTTCACTAAGATCTTGATTTTCTTGTTCCTCATTTTGAATGCAAGTATCTGACAGATTTTCTTCTTTTATTTCCAAGTCTTCCTACAAAACGACAAAAATAAATAAAATAGAAAATGTTTGCCTTAAAAATGCAAGGTGGCAGTCGGTACCTTGATACGATATTTTTTAAATCGCGAAAAGGCCATACAAAAGGAAAAAAAATGTTTATTAAAATAAAATTTTTATATAATCTTCAAATGAACGTTTACAATAAGTTATACTTCAATTTCAAGATTCACTGATTCTAACAGGCAACCATTTTTATTTTAAATAACAATTACGCGCGTTCATTTGCCCTCTCACTCACACTCCCATTTGGGCAAAACAGTTTTTTACAAAATTTAAAAAAAATTAAATTCTCTATCAGAAACATATTTTTCGTCAGATTCGTATTTCAACGAGTAACGATTATCTGAATTTTCTAAAAACATTATTCTCTAATTGTACACGCCAAGCATGCTATGCCTGGAAGTGCGCTGTATTTAATAATATTACTAATGTTATATTTTCATTGAAACACTTGATCAATAATTTTAATAAATTAAGACACTCTTTACTCGTTGAAATACGAATCTGACGGAAAATATCTATTATCATTTTGTTTTTTATTTAATAAATTTACTAATATTATTTTGACATTCTATAGAATGCTTGGGTGTTCTATATAATGCCTAGGCAAAGTACCTATATAATAAATTTCTACTAAACAAATATTTCATACTTTGCCTAAAAACGTTAGGCATTGTATAGAATTCCTAGTAAATATATAGAATGCCTGAGTTAAATACTTTGCCGGTAACATAATATACAGTGTATTCCAAGTTGATCAAGACATAGGTTAACATGGGGACAATTAGAAGTGTTATAGTAGTCTGGTTCAAAACGATGTGTTCATAGTGTATTTTGAAATGCCGTCACAAAATTTAATAAAATAGTCATGAGTATTTTGTTTTCAATTTTATAACTGACAAAAAATGACTTATAATAGTAAACTAAGTGTGTCATCTAACGCACGAATGCAGGTTCAGAATTGAATACCATAATGTTTTTGTTGGCTTTTAAAAAAATGATCAAAGTTTATTTTTTCAATTTAAACATTTTATTTGACTTGCGTGTATTTCAAAATATCAATTTTCAAACGTCATTATTCCGAAAACCACTGATTTTAGAGATATGATATGCTGTACAAAAAGTGTTCAGAATTTATCGCAAAATTCAAAAATGGTATAATATATAGGGTATTCTATTTAAAAAAATCAATGATGACTGCATATGTTTTTCCTGAGACACCCTGTATACAATTTTTTATGTCAAAAAATCCGCAACTAAAAATACTAATCGACGGGTCCGAGCGTTTTTCCACAAAATAATTACCTGAATTTTAAACGAATTTGTTCCTTTCATCGTGAACGCACTGTATAGTTATTGTTATATATCCACTTTTTACTGATTTTTAAATAAGAAATTAAAATATAATCATTCAATTTGTGTGTAAAAAATAAATACGTAAATATAAACTAGAATAGTATAGAAAGTAATAAATAAAACAGAACATTACATAAAACATCCAAGATAAAATAACAATAATATAATTAATTAATAGTTTAATCAATTTACTTGCACCAATGATTGAATTACAAATTCTGCAATTAAAATGTTTTAATTATGATTATTATCATGATTTTGACAGATACAAATTAAAAACAAATACTACACTTTTTATAAAATTTTTTGGCGGCATTTCAAAATGCACCAACACTTCTAATTGTCCCCATGTTAAATTTCCTGTCTTAATCAACTTGGAATACACTGTATAATATTTAATATGATTGTTTTAGAGCCGCTGTTTTTCATTTACTTTTACATTTACGCATGCGCGGCGGCATATGTCAAATATTGCGATATCTACCAACACAACCTTTATTTACTGTAAAACTATAAATTACTCAATATAAACACTGTTTTTCATTACCTGGAATTCTTGTTTATAATATACTGAAAATTCATCATGAATTTCACAATCTTGCAGATGGTCGATTTCTTCTTTCACGTCTTCTTGTTTTATATGAAACATTTTTATATACTTTCGGTTTTGAAGTTCACTCTAACAATATAAATTAAATTACAACTCTCGACTACGTTACTCAAATAATAGTAACAGATTCACTCAGAACTAACACAAAATATTAAACACACAAATAGAATACAACAGCGAAAGTTTAACTACATATTATATTAGTTCTCTGATCACGCGTCAATCGTTAGCTGTCAGGTAGATTCAAAGATGCTACATACCAGTGTTTCTCAACCGGCCGCTGCACAGGCCATAAGCTAAGGGCATAAGCCCCGGTAGGTTCGCCAATCCCTAACTACAGCAATGTTTATATTGTGAAATAAATATTTTGTAGTATTTATTGCAATATACGGTAAATATGGAGAGTCTGGGGGTCCTCTGTCAAAAACTCTGAAAATCACGTGTTGATGTGTTAGAATAGAGTAGAGTATGTTGTATCTATGTTAATATATTATTTAGTGCATAGACAGAAATTCATAAACCTAACCTAACCCTACCTGAAAACGAACCAATCTATCTGGACTACTCTAACTTAAATTAAATAATTAAATATAATACAGCTAAACGTGACCAGTCGTTTTATAAAATGCGTGATTTATAAAAGTTGTTAACACTGATCTAGTCACGCATGCGCGTCAACCCTATTCTGAATAACTATATACGTGATTTTTCACAAATCTGACAGAGGACCCCCAGACTCTCCGTATTAGCTCAATATACTTGTGTAGCTTAGAAACAAACTAATGCCTTTTCCACTTTTTGAAGAAAAAAAAGTTATTGATGAGGTCTTCTTCCCTTTATTGAATGCAATAAATATAATAAATAACATTTTTACAAAACAACTGTTTTCCCTGACAAAACGGCAATGAAAAAGTAAACCTGGTTGCAAAATAGTTCTATTTCTTCCTTGTGTGTAATTCAAAATAGTTCTATTTAGAGTTAGGCATTTTAGTTGATGACAGAGAGCGCTCCCTTTAGTTCAGTGGTCTTTAATGAACTAGTTCGTTCTTCTAGTTCTTTTAGTTCATAGAATTTTTTTCCGGACTATACGATAACAATTTATTGATTTAGATATATTGGATTGTTGAACGTGGACGTAGTAGTTGTATGTTTCCTTTGGGATGCTTTTTTAACGTGAGTCCTCTTGCCTCTTACTTTTAAAAAGCATCCCAAAGGAAACATACAACTACTACGTCCACGCCGTTGTTTTTGGGTAATGCTAAAAGTAGTTTGAGCTAATAGGTGCAACTTTTTTTCAGATATTTGAGTTCGTTGATAAATCTTACAGCGCCCTCCACCAAGAGAAGAAAGCATTTTTTTTTTAATTTTCCTATTAATGATTCTCATTTTTTCACGTTGAATACGAATATGCAATAAAAAATATAGGTTTCCATTTAAAAAATCAAAGTTGACCTTGATTTGACCTTGAAAATGGTTTGAAGGTCAACCGTAAGGTCACCATTGTTTGACCCCCTTGAAACCAAGTAACTTTTGTTTGAAACGTTTTTCTCAATTTCGCTTACTTTTCGAGATATTTGACTGCGTTGATTAAAATGACTCATCCTGTATATGAAAATATTGGCAACATACATATTTCAATTTAATTAAAATCTGTGACATTCTTTTCTGTTGATTATGATAAAATAATATAAAAATCACGTGCTTTTAATAGACATATTGCACTCATGTGAACAAAAAAAATCAATATATCTTTAGTAAAATAAAATTAAAATTGATAATAAAGTTTGCAAACGTAAATTATTAAAGATAAAAATCGTACAATCTCATTTTTAGAACAGTGTATTTGAAGTGTATCGTAAACTTTTGAACTAAAAGAGCGGAGCGCATACGAACTAGTTCCTCTAGTTTTCGTGTGGGAGCGCTCTTTTGAACTAGTTCTTTGTGAACTCACAAGTCTAGTTCTATTCCATATCTGAATTTGTTAGCATTTTTGTTAACGCCAAGTTTTTCTTTTGGTTTGTAAATCAAATTAAAATTTACAATAAAACCAATAGATGGCATAAATATGCATCTTTAAATATTAAATACACAGTTTAATTAAGATAACATGTTTGTGCATCAAAAAATATAACAGTTTGAAACAAGTCGTCAAGACTAACACATTTTAGTTTGTTTAATTTAGCAAAACCGCATTATATTTTATATTTAGTTTTTTGTGATAAAAGTTTTCTGTGTTGATGAGAATATATACTACAAAGGGACCTAGTGGAGTTAAGAATAGGCTTCCTGAGTTATCCTTTTCTCCCTATAACTTTCCGCCTACATCGAGACCACAAGATTGTGAGATATTGGTAAGTCCCATTTTTTATTTATATTTTTATCAACCAAAAAACACAAAGAAATACAGTCCACGCTTAGAATTTTGTTTGACCATACACAACACATTTATTGGTCAGTTTCGAACCGGATAATTTGATAGATTTTTTAGATGCATTTAGTTTACATAATTTCGCATACAAAATTATCATTAGTTATATACATATGCATTGAATTATTTTGTTTGACCATTCACAACAATTCTAATAAGATTCATAGCAAATCGTTATTATTCCTCTTTCGCGCCAATTACGAATTTAGTTTTTTTCACAACAATTAAATTATAATTTAACTGTTGTGATTAAAATCTTATTATATTGTAGTTATTGTGAAAGTAAAAAACACATTAATATATTTGTTTTTTAAAGGATTAAAGGATAATTTTTAAATAGTAAATTTTTTACGAATTTTCAAACAGTTATATCTCAGCGAAAAATGATTGGATTTGCCTGATCCAAAGCTCATTCGTAAGCTTGTACTTTCTAGTTTTTGAATCAAAAGTTCAATAATTTTAATCATCTCCTGCCGCTCTGTGCCAAAAAATTTTTTAATAAAATTAAAAATTTTCTTAACAAAAGTTGTTAATTTAAATATATTTTTTAAGATAAAGTTCTAATTGATATATCATTCCATTTAAAAATTTTGAATTATCCCCAATTGAAGTTCTTAATTTTTGATATGTAGCGTATGACACTTTAAATTATCCGAATCTCAAATAATCATACATCATTAGAAAGTTCATTATTTCTACTTTCAAATAAAAATTTAAAAATAAAATTTCATTAACATTTAACGAAACTAGAGTACTTTTAGTAAAACTCTAAAATTTTGAAACAAGTCGCCATATTTTTTAAATAATTGAATGTATGAAAAAATTTTTTTACAAAAGTTTCTTACTTTTTTATGATCTTTAAAATTATCTACTTTTGGATATACCATTCCATTTGATTTTGCTGAGAAACGAGCATGTATCCCTCAAACTACCCCCCAAGGGGGAGTTTTAGGGGGTTGAAAATATTTTCCTGAAATTCTTTAGGGTCGTTATATACAGTAAATTTTTTATCATAAAACTCTATCTTCAATAGTTTGGTCGTTAAACATAGTGGACGGGTGGTCTAGAACACAGATTTGTGTTGGGTGAATTATGAATATTTTAAATTTTGAAAATTGCGCCAAACATTTAATTAAATCTTTGGTAATCTATGTTAACAGTTATGATGGCTGAGACAACCAAGAGCAAAAATATTCATAACTCACCCAACACAAGTCTATATGCATCAAATATTAAAAATACATTAATTTATTATAATCAAAATATCGGTATGGAGAACCATACATGACTTCCATGTTCTTTGTAAAATTGTATAAAAGTTAACCAATTCCAGGCAATTTATCTACACTATCGGTTTTATTTAAATTGTTGAATAATTAATTACCTTTGGTGGATTCATAAAATAATATAAAAATCACGTGCTTTTGACAGACATATTGCATTCTTTTAAACAAAAAAATTCAATAATTATTAATGATATATAATAGATAGTTTAGAATTTAGAGTGAGGGGAGCGCTCTGATAACGACATTTAAATGCAAATATATCGTGACTGAAGGGTTAAAATCAAAAGGTCATTTAACATTTTTTATTGCATTTTAGGAGACCTAAATACACCCTACTGGATTAAGTGAAATTTTTTTTGAATATACTTTTCAGTCTATCGAAAGGGGGTCCAAAAAAAAATTTTTTTTTCAAAAATCTTATCATTTCTGTTTTTGGGTTTTCAGTCTTCGTCCGTATACCAAATTTTATCTTAATCTGTCTAAAATTTTTGAGGACAGACGGACGGACATGGCGAAACTATAAGGTTTCCTAGTTTTCTACGGAAACCTAAAAACGGGGATTCAATACCCGCCGTAACAAACTGTTTTGAAATAATTCTATCAAATAAAATAAACATAAAAATGTTAAAAATGTTCTAGTCACGCATGCGCATCAATTCTATTTTCTGAATAATTATATATAATAAACACATTTAAGAAATGTAATTAATAATTCTGCTATTCTTACTTTATTCTCCAAATCGTTCCTTGGAGGTTCAGGTTCATTATTGGGTAACGCTACACTTTCCGACTCCTTCAACTTTTCTCTATATCTTTTATCTAGTTGATTATTAGCGCTTTTGAATTTAACAGTGATCCTAAAATAAATTTACGGACTTTTATTAAAACTAATCACATTTTTTATATTTCACAAATCACGTACATTGTTCTCAAAAGCGCTGCTTCAGATTCTGTTATTCGATATTTTAACCTGTTATCTAGCTCTTTGACAATGACAGACCTTTCATGGACTGCCAACTGCGGTTGATATTCTGCAAAATAGATCATCAACATTATCCAATTCACAACAAAACAATATTCAGTATTGAGTTTCTATATAAACTGACATACCAGTTGCGACGCCATCTGAATCCAAAATAATTGTCCTCCCAAGCGATCAGGTCCTTGGTTATTTAATATATAATTTACTATTACTTTATCTTCATCATCTTTATATGATCTACTCATTTTGATTTTTATAAAAACGTTATATTTAAAAACTTATTGTGTATAATATGTACACCAGTACTGTGAAACAAAATATTAATTACTTTACAATAACGATATTATTTAACTTGTGTTTTTGATGACTTTAATGACACTCTGGTATTCTTCGTAACTGAATGAAACACACTTATTATTATTAGACAATGTTTTTATTGTAAATATTACAATGTTCTATCAACAGACTTCTTTTTATATTTTCTCTAGCCCTATCACTTGTTTTGTCAACAAGTGACTTCAGTACTACCAACTGCTTTAAACATAGATAATATAGTATTACATTTTTTATCAACACTTCCCCTTAATACTATATTTCTTACATTTAACAAACCTTCAAACCTATCGTTTCTCTATTATAACAAAATACATCTCTACTTAAAGATTTAGTAAACATATCTGCCTTCTGTTCTGTGTAAGGGATATGTTCAATTACTATATCACCCTTTTGAACAATATTTCTAATAAAGTGATGCTTTATATCTATGTGTTTAACTCTTTTACATTCTTTGTTCTTTGCGATATGAATACAACTTCTATTGTCTTCAAAGACTAACACATATTTATAATTTAAGCTTAAATCATTCAATAAACCCTTAAACCATAGAGATTCTGACACTAATGAGCTAAGTGCCATGTATTCTGCCTCTGCAGTTGAAAGAGATACAGTTTTCTGTTTTCTAGTAGCCCACACAGCTATATTACCATATAAAAATATACAAAAACCTGTAACACTCTTTCTATCTATACAATCTGCCGCCCAATCAGAATCTGTATAACCCGTTACATCATGTTGTTCTTGATTTATATTTGTATAACATAAACCTAATTCTTTAGTATATTGTAAATATCTTAATAATCTTTTCAAATAATTCCAATGTGTATTATTTGCGCACTATTGAAAACGACTAAACAAATTTACAGCATAGCTTAAATCTGGTCGTGTACCCATTACTAAATACATTAAACACCCAATAAGTTCTCGATAGGGATATTTAGTGAACTGTTCAACATCTGTTTCTTTTTCAAGTTTTAAACCCCTTTCTACTGGAGTGGCAATACCATTGCAATCATTCATATTAAATCTTTTTAGCAATTTCTTAATAAAACTTTTTTGATGCACTTTTAAAATATTATTCTTAAAGTCTCTTTCTATCTCTAAACCTAAAAACTTTTTCACTGGTCCTAGGCTAACCATTTCAAATTCGGACTTTAACTTCTTTTGAAAAACACTTATTACATCCTTATCACTGTTAAATATTAATATGTCATCGACATATAGGAACACATAAAATCATTATTTCTTGTATAAAGACATGTATCATGCATTGAACTCTCAAAACCATTTTCAGTCATAAATTTATGAAATACTTCATTCCAACATCTTGGACTCTGTTTCAAACCGTACAATGATTTATTAAGTTTACATACATATTTATCACTCTTCATATCTTCTGGTAGGTACATGTAGATTTCTTCTTGTAATGTTCCATGTAAGAATGCTGTTTTTACATCCATTTGTTCTATTTCTAAATTTTGTTTATTTGCTATTATTAGCAGTGTTCGTAACGTTGACAGTTTTCCCACTGGCGCATAAGTTTCACTCCACTCACTTGTTTCGTAACCTTTAGCTACTAGTCTTGCTTTGTATATTCTATTTTCTTTCTTAGTGAAAACCCAACGACTATTTATTACTTTCTTATCATCTGGCTTTTTCACCTTCGTCCATGTTCTATGTTTTTCATTCGACTTCAATTCCTCTTCTATCGCATTTATCCATTGTTCTTTTTCATTTGATTCTAATGCTTCTTTCTTAGTTCTTGGTAAATTATTTAATATATTTTCTACATTAAAAGCTGAAAACTCACATTCAAAATCTTGTAAATAAATTGGTTTCTTTCTGATTCTTTTTTCTCTTTGTTTTATTTCTTCTGTATTTTCTGATTCTATTTCTTCTCTATTCTGTTCTTCGTTTGATTCTATCACATTTCTTTCTTCTTCTGTAACCTTATTTGTATTTTGTTCTAATGAATCTTGAATTTCTTGATCTATATAAACAATTTCTTTTGATTTATTTCCTTCATTAAATATCACATCTCGTGCTTTAACAACCTTATTTCCGTCTGCATCCCATAATCTATAACCATTATTACAATATCCAATCATGTATAATTTCTTTGATTTCTCTGACAGTTTACTGTCCCTTTTTTCTTTGTTTATATATGTATATGCTTCTGATCCGAAAACTTTAAATTTCTTGTAATCCGGTATCTTTCCATACCACAATTCTGCAGGTATTTTCTTATTCACAGTTGGTAATCTGTTTATTATGTATGTCGATATGTACACTGCCTCTCCCCACATACCCTTTTTAAATTCTGTATCGGCCAACAACGTTCTTGCTTTTTCTATTATTGTTCTATTTAGCCTTTCCGCTTTTCCATTCTGTTGAGGCGTGTATGTTATTGTTGTTTCTATTTGTATTCCTTTTTTGTTGCAATATTCTTGAAACGCATTGTTTATGTATTCTGTACCGTTGTCACATCGAAATCTGGATATTCTATTACTAAACTTTGCTTCTACCATTTCTGCATATTTTTTAAAACAATTTAATACTTCCGTTTTGCTTTCTAGTAGATATACAATAGTAAAGTGACTATAATCGTCTAAGAATGTTAACATATATCTTTTGTTATCATATGTCACCGGATTTATTGGTCCACACAGATCAGAGTGTATTAACTCTAGTATTCTTTCAGTACGCTGACACTCTTTGCTTTCAAATGTTAGTCTCGTTTGTCGACCTTTGATACACGGTTCACATAATATTTCTAGTTCAGATGTCTCATCGTTTATTAACCTTCTTTTCTTTAATTCCTTAATTTTTTCCATTGACGCATGACCTAGTCTTCTATGCCAAATTCTATTTTCTGGTACCGAATATGCTTTCTGTGCAGATATTTCAACTTTAACAAACTCCATTTCGTATAAACTATTTCTTCTATATCCTTCTTTAATTACCATTCTATCTTTATAAATCGTGACCTTGTTGTTTTCAAATTTCACTCCAAAACCAGCCTGTTCAATCCGGTTTATTGACAGTAAATTGCTTCTAAGTTCAGGTACATACAGTACGTTTACTAATTTACACTCCTTTGTTATAATTATTCCAATCTTGAGTGCCATTAAAGATTCCTCTTTCTTAGCAATATTTATCTTTATAGGATTCTTTAAATTTATAAACTAGTGAAAATGTTCATCAGTATTTATTAAATGGTCTGAAGCACCAGAATCTGCATAAAAATAAATTGACTGACCTTTATTGTTTTCTAAATTTTTATCACCACCAACATTGAAACATATTCCATTATTTTCTGATTCTGTATTATTGGCTTCCTTTTGAGTAAAGTTTTTCTTCTTATACTTCGAAGGTCTAAATTTACATTCTGATTTCTTGTGTCCTTTCTTTCCACAATTGTAGCATTCAAAATTAAAAATTTTCTTTTCTGTATTACTACTTCTATTTGTTCTATTCCAAAAGGCTTGCGAATTTTCTGCTTCATTTCCTTTTAACCCTTTTCTTTTTATTTCTTCTTCGATCAATCTATTTTTGACGAATTCTAGCGTGAGTTCATTGTTGATTATTTCAATTGCTGTGACGACATTATCGAACGAGCTTGGCATCGCCAGCAACAAATAACAAATAATCTCACTTTCTCCGGGTTTCGCATCAGATCCTTTTAATTCTCTGACTAGTTTGTCAAACTTTAGAAAAAATACATCAAGCGATTCTTCTTCTTTATATTTCATTGTTAACAATTTCTTTCTCAACAATAACTGAGAAGCGATACCTTTACGTTGGTACATATATGTTAATTTCTGAATTATTTCTCTTGCTGTGTCACATTCCTTTATTATTTCTAGGTGACTGTCCGCTATACACTGTACGAGGACATTCTTCGCTTTTGTATTCTTCTTCTTTTGAGCGTCTGTTAATTCTTCAATTTTCTCATACGATTCTTCCATTGTCTCTAACAATTCTATTTCTTCCAAAATAAGTTTAACCCTGTACACCCAGTTCCCAAACTCCGAACCGTTGAACGGCGAGACGCCGTACTTATTAATTCTGTATTCCGTTTCCATTTTTCTACTCGGCGAGTCTGGGCCCATAACCAGATGACTTTAATGACACTCTGGTATTTTTCGTAACTGAATGAAACACACTTATTATTATTAGACAATGTTTTTATTGTAAATATTACAATGTTCTATCAACAGACTTCTTTTTTATATTTTCTCTAGCCCTATCACTTGTTTTGTCAACAAGTGACTTCAGTACTACCAACTGCTTTAAACATAGATAATATAGTATTACATTTTTTTATCAACAGTTTTGTAGGAAATACTAACAATTTATTTGTTGTTGTAAATCAATATTTTGAGATGAAGTAATGATTAAATGATAAAATATAATGATAAAATATATACATACTTTATGGCCTGATATGACCGGTATTATAAACACATAGATAAGTCAATATACATACTGTATAAACACTAGACTTGTATAGTTCACGAACGGACTAGTTCAAAAGAGCGTTCCCAAACGAGAACTAGACGAACTAGTTCGTATGCGTTCTTAAATTCACTGTTCTAAAATGAGATTGTACGATTTTTATGTTTAATAATTTACGTTTTCAATACTTTATTACCAATTTTGAATTTATTTTACTAAAGATATATTATCTACTATACAGGGTGAGTCATATCAGGTGGAACAAACTTGAACCGTGGATTGAGAAAAATATTTTAAGCAAAAAACATTATATATACATGTGTCCGGAAATTTGTCATGAGGGGGCTACAGCCCTCCAAAAATTTTATTCAAAATTAGTTTTTATTTAATATCTGGAGAACCCATTATGCTAAAGTTATGAATTTTGATATGAGGTTTAGTATTAATAAGTGTTATTGATTTCCAGTATTAACCAATTATAATTTAGACCAGGGCTGTATGGGGCCAGTAGGCCCATCGATTTTTATCTAGTATTTTTTTGTTCTTTAATTTTTTCCTGTGTTAGACATTTGAATAAGATTGTATGACACAAAATACACAAAAATATACTTTGCTTATTTATCATAGGATAAACCGTTTACGAGAAATATGGATGCAAAAGAAAGGATGCTGAATTTTACTTAATACGGATGCTTCAAATTACAAAAAATATTTTTATATTCTTGTTCTATGATAAAAATATCGGTATGGAGAACCATACATGACTTCCATGTTCTTTCTATCTTTTTAAATAATTTTTAAATATACATTTTTTTTAATATCTTATTTATATAACCTACTACTATGAATAGATATACATATCGTAATACATTTAAAAAACATATATACTTACGACGATTACAGCTCTTTTTGCCATTTGTGTATAAATATTAGTTTTCTAATGTCAAAAATAGAATTCACATTCGTAGAAAAACTAATTTGACAATTTGAATTTAGTTGCATTTGTTTCCAAGGCAACATGAATTAATGACATATTAGTTGTAAACAAAGTTTGAATTGCGCGCCAGACGAACTACAGACGGTAAAGAGTAGGCGACGGCAGTATGTATTGTTTTACGAAAAATACGAGAAGTCTGTCACATACGGTGTACAGAATACGTGTGTTAACTACGTTTACGAGTGTTACGGGTAGAACGAGACTGTTACGGTTGTCCATTACGAGTGTGTGTCGCGTACGAGTGTTTTGTTGTAATTATTTCGAGTAATTTTGTGTTTGTAAATTATATGTTTTATGTGTTAATAAATCTGTAAAAACTTAAGTAAATTATTTTAATTTACATTAGTATTTCAAATTCAAATTTTAAGTGTGTTTTTCACCCTTTTAATGGCTGTTTGGGCAAAATTTTTATCAAAATTAGTGAGATAATATTCGCAATATTCACTTTTTAGACGAAAAAAGTTGCAAAATTTCGAATATTTCCAAAACCCCTAATCCGATTAGCACCAAAATCAATAGGTCTGGAGTACTCACTGAGACAAACATTTTTCCCAAAAATAATTCAGATCGGTGTATTTTTACAGTAGTTATCGTGAACGAAAGAAAATTCTACATCCGCACAGACTCACAGACACACGCACAGCCGCCATGCGGAAATTAACTTTTCTTTAAGATTTGAAGTTAGTACAATCAGAATTTGTCATTTTCTCGGACACGATTTTTCGATGGTATTACAATACTTCCATTTCTTTCAGAACATGGAAGTAATATAAAATATCGGTATGGAGAACCACACATGACTTCCATGTTCTTTCTATCTTTTTAAATAATTTTTAAATATTTTTTAAATATACATTTTTTTAAATATTTTATTTATATACTACTCATGGGCGCCGGGAAGGGGGTGCAAGGAGGTGCACTTGCACCCCCCTGGCAAATGAAATAATTAAGAAATACAATTGTTATTTTAAAATTTAATACATTTGCACCCTCCTGGCAAATTGGAAAACGTTATAAATGTGAAAATATAAAACTGAGGACCTTTTTTTTTTTTTTTTATCATTTTAACTTCCATCAAATTTTTTTTTCGTGTATATTTGCACCCCCCTAAAAGAAATTCTGCCGGCGCCCATGAACCTACTACTATGAATATACATATCGTAATACATTAAAAAAACATTAATACTTACAACGGTTACAGCTCTTTTTGCCATTTGTATATAAATATTAGTTTTCTAATGTCAAAAACATAATTCACATTCGTAGAAAAACTAATTTGACAATTTGAATTTAGTTGCATTTGTTTCCAAGGCAACATTAATTAATGACATATTAGTATTTAAAATTCAAATTTTAAGTGTGTTTTTCACCCCTTTATTGGCTGTTTAGGCACGTACAAATAATAAATGTCCCTTAGATTCAATTGAACTGCAAATGTACCAAATCTTATCAAAATTAGTGAGATAATACTCGCAATATTCACTTTTTAGACGAAAAAAGTTACAAAATTTTGAATATTTCCAAAACCCCTATTCCGATTAGCACCAAAATCAATAGGTCTGCAGTACTCACTGAGACAAACATTTTCCCCAAAAATAATTCAGATCGGTGCATTTTTACAGTAGTTATCGTGAACGAAAGAAAATTCTACATCCACACAGACACACGGACACACAGACACACGCACAGCCGCCATGCGAAAATTAACTTTTCTTTACTTTTTGAAGTTAGTACAATCAGAATTTGTCATTTTCTCGGATACGATTTTTCGATGGTATTACAATATTTCCATTTCTTTCAGAACATGGAAGTAAAATGTATAAAAGTTTATAATTTATTGTAATAATATAAAAATTTAAAATCTCGCCAATTTATATTAATTGCCAGCTGTTTGGAGAGATGGATACAAAACAGAAATAAAATAAAAAACACGTAAATTAAGAAATTTTTAATAATATAAATTTTAAAAATCGCGCCATTCTCCAAATGAAGTTCGCCCCGCCCACTTTATGTATTTATGTTATCTATGACTACACTGTTATTTTCTCAGATTCATTAGAATTAGTTATCGTAAACTGCAGTTCAACCGAAGATAAATTATAAATAAATATTCTGGAAGTGCTTATAAGCTGCTATATATGAGAACATTATAAGAGGTGATCCTATGGACAATACGGGAGGTAAAACAAATGATAGGGGACAATATGAAAAGGATAACTATAACTTCAAGTATGAACAAATTAATTTCTTTGAATTTTTCAATGAGATAGCAATCTGTTGTACTTACAGCTTTTGGTACGAATGAGAGATTAACATCATTGTCTTAGAAGTCTTTGTTCATGGTAGCCTCGTCTAGTTTGTTTCTTCCATTTATAACGTAATGAATTTGTATAAAACCCAGTGTAAAAATTAAGAAAAATAATTTATTATAAGTAGGATTATTAAAATACAAAATTACCTTAATAACATAGAAGTATTATACAATCATAGTTGATCTTAACGTAATCCAAAAACAACAACAAAAACGAACCGTGCACAATCGTAACAAATGTAAAAACAAAATAAAATAAAAAAAAGTGAAATAAATAATGTAATATCAAAAACACTATTTTAAAAACTAAATAGACGAATTATAGCGTATCACTGATGATTTTATTATTGAAGTACACCGAAATAATTATATCTACTATACATAACGAAGTGCCCTGACTGATAATCATTTTTTAGACCATTTCCACTCATCGGAGAACCTTGAAATTTGGTATATACATTCCTTGAGGGTAAAAAATAACAACTAGTGGGCCTTTTTTAAAAATTTTTATAAATGGGGTAACAAGGGCCCCCCAATTTTTCAAAAAAAAAGTTACAATTTTTTAATTATTTTTTTTATATTCTTTGGGCGATATAATGTAAGGTTCAAATTTGAGATTTAAAAAAAATGAAAAAAAAGGAAAAAAAAAGTTTTGATGTAAAAAAGTATCAAAACGAAAACCGATATTAGATTTTTTTAATTTTTTTCAAATACTTTGGTTAATTGACAACCATGAACCCGTGTCTGATTTTTGAAAAAGATATGTTAACGGTGTGAAAATATTGCCCCAAAGTTACATCTAATCTATTTTAACTCATCTACTAAATTAATTTCAAATGTCATTGCTATAGAAACAATTTTTTTATGGACTATTGACAAAAATTTGACAGGTCGCCATTTTTAATTTTATGCTTTAAATACATTAGAAATACAAGTTAAAGTATCTATAAAAATATTGTAAAGCAATTGTAATTGTTATTATACTCAAGAACTCAAGATTATAGACAAGGTTGGTAAAATTTAAACTGTCAAAATAGTTTCAGATATCATTTATGGAGCCTTATTAAAGCATACAAAATACAATACATATAATTTTAGTGCAGGCAGTCATGTAAAACTAAATAAAAATTAGTTTGAATTAAGAGAATCGACCATTGCGTAAAAATATATTTATTGCTGCATACTAAATACAAAACATAATTTTATTGCAGGAAGCCATGTAAAACAAATTAGAAATGGGTTAGAATGAACAAAATCGACGTGTTAATATTTTTATTCTTACCGCGAACTTACTAATAATTCGGGCAAGACATACACGAGTGTATGCCATAAGGGTTCCGAAGTACGTACTCGTGAAATGTTTGGAACCACTTACAGGTGCATTTTTAAGTTAAAGTTAAAATATAAAAAAGCGTCAAGTTCTACTAATTGAGATCTATATTTTGACATACCACATGCCTAGATATAAAAAAAAAATATTTATGACGCCCCTCCCTATAATTCCAAAATTTAAAATTATATTGTTGACTTTAGTATTTGTCGTTGGTAGTTCCACCAAAACTTCGTTACCAAATTTTTTTCAGATTTTTTGAGCCAGTAGTTACAGAGATAGAGAGGGGGGGGGGGGGACAAAATAAAACACTGCTTTTAGCCCCCTACAGGCGCCATTTTTGAGTTAGAAAAAAATAAAAAATATGGTCATGTTCTATGAATTGAGATGTACATTTTGACATATCACATGCCTAGATATGAAAATAAATTTTTTTAATTCTCTTACACCCCTCCCTATTATTCCAAAATTTAAAATTATATTATTGACTTTAGTATTTGTCGATGGTAGTCCCACCAAAACCTCGTTACCAAATTTTTTTCAGATTTTTTTAGCCGGTAGTTACAGAGTTAGAGGGGGGGGGACAGAATAAAATACTGCTTTTATCCCCCTACAGGCGCCATTTTTGAGTTAGAAAAAAAATAAAAAATAGGGGCATATTCTACTAATTGAGACGTAAATTTTGTCTTGGTATACAATTTTTTTGTTTTTTTTGGATTTGCTTTAAAGCCTCCTACAGGCACCAGTTTTGATTTAGAAAAAAAATAAAAAAAGGGTCAAATTCCGCTTGTTTGGTTATACATTTTAACGTGCCACATGCCTTGGTATAAAAAAAAATATTTTTTTTACCTAGCTATAGCTCCTTATTGCCCCCCCTGAAAAATTATTTATTCAATAAATTTGTACATATTTTACTAGAGGGTGTCATTTTACATGTTCAGTAAAAATTTCAAGTTTCTAGCTTATACAGTTTACGAGCTATTTAGCTTTGAGTGAAAAGGACGGACGGACGGACGGACGACAAAGCGATATTAATAGGGTTTCTTCGGAACCCTAAAAATCTTTTTATTTAAAAAAAAAACGACCCATACTAATTATCCCATGATTCATAGATCCTTATTGAGGTTTATTAAATACAGTATACATACTTTTAGTGCAGGCAGCCATGTCAAACAACGGCATTTTTAAATCATCAAAATCGTGTTTAAAGGGAAAATATGACATCCCAAAATATTAATGTTTTCTAGATATCTCAAGAGTGACACATATTACGTGAAAATTTTATAATAGAATCTTTTTTGTAGAGCATTCAATTACCTATAATATAGGTTTCTTGTTAATTATTTATTTACAAAGATTTATCTCAATTTGTTTTAATAATTGCTATTTGGTTTTTTAAATTGATATTTACTTTGACATATTAAATACCATTTTGACATATTAAATGTCATTGTGACGTTTTAAATGTCATTATGACGTTTGCATAACTTGGCAGATGTTTTTTTAAATGATTTCTGAAAAATAATTGTGTACATAATTTTAGGGTCAAATGTAATAAATACTTGATTTAAAATATTGGTTTATATTTTTTATATGATTTTATTTATATTTACATATAATAACACTATTGGCTCAATTATACAACTTTCTTTTATATCGATTGGTTTTTTTGTTAAGTCATCAAACATTGTCCACCTACAGTTACCCCTTCTGTAACCATACGTGATATAATGTCCACTCATGTGTAGCATTTCATCATTGGACTTGTCTATCCTTAGTTTTTTGTGGCGTGTAGCTTTAAATGCAATCGCTCCGACTAAAAGCAACTCTTTTTTTCATCCAATCGATTTTTTAATCTTGTTGGTATTTCTGTAAGTTTTACTGGATTGTTATTATAGGTCACCTCAAATATGACGCATTCGCCTGAAAAAAATTTGACAACATGAAATCATATAATCCACAAAAATCATATTTTTTTCCAAGTTACATATTAAGTATTATTAATAATTTCCGTCGACACTTAAAAAAGTACTGAATATATATTTAGAAAATTTTTTCGCATTTTTTTTGGAATAAAAGAATAAATACACTGATTTCTATATTTTATTATTTTTGTAATTGTGGTTTAGAAGTTAAATTCTTTTTGTTAAAGGGCATATGAAAATTGCCCCCGAAAGATATTGGATTGAAATTTTCAGGATATGTTGATACTATAAAAATACTATGATCTTGAAAATTTCAGCTCCGAAACTTAACTGGTTTTCGGAAAATAAAAAAAACGTGAAAATCAAAAAAAAAAAATTTTCTTCGGATTGGATAAACCGATTTTGATAAAAAATTTATATGTTTCAGAGGCCTATAGAAGCTTCTGAAAAAAAAATTAAAGCAATATTTATTGGTATTAACCCCGCAAAAAAATTATTTTATGTTTTTTTAACTATGATGCTTTTAGAACACAATTATGAAATAATTTTTTTTTCAAAGCTCATGTACCTCTAGATAACATAATTTATTCAGATTTTTGTAAGGGTTAGATCAAAGTTTATAAAAATGAAAACCATTTTTTTTGTTAAAAAATTCACTTCTTAATTATTATTTTCTATTCGTAATCTTTTTGATATCATTTTTTTCTGTAAATTTATCATTTTTAATCAATCCAACCATCGAAGAATATTGAAAAAAATAATTTGTTTCACTTTCGATTTTCAATGTAAAAATATTAATACTAATTTTTATGAATTATTTACTTTTTTTATTAGTAGGAATAGGTACATTTAAAACTAATTGTAAGTTATGATAGTTATTGATAATTTTATTGACAGAATATTAAAAATCAATTGAGTAGAAAAAAAATACTTTTTCAATTACATACCAAATGATGAAGACTATAATATAGTGTTGGTATGTAATTGAAAAAGTATTTTTTTTTCTATTCATTGATTTTTAATTTTCTGTCAATAAAATTATCAATAACTATCATAACATCAATAATTTAGTTTTAAATGTACTAATAAAAAAGTTAATACTTCATCGAAAATGAAACAAAATTTTTTTTTCCCAATATTCTTCGATGGTTAAATTGATTAAAAATGATAAATTTGCAGAAAAAAATGATATTAAAAAGATTACGAATAGAACATAATAATTAAGAAGTGAATTTTTTAACAAAAAAAAATGGTTTTCATTTTTTTAACTTTGATCTAACCCTTCCAAAAATCTGAATAAATTATATGTTATCTAGAGGTATTGTAGGTATTATTGTAGACAATCGTGAAATTTTACTACTCACCGATATTTATAACGTTACATGTTACTTTTTTTTCGCAAGTTTTGCATAGTCCACTTTCAGTTTTCATTAAATGCTCTGTTAAATTTTGTGCTGATTTAATTAGATCATCTTTTATTTGTTTCGCTATCAATGTAATTAATCTTGTATTCTTACATTGTAGACATATTGATTCTTCTAATGTAGTAGGTATACTCTTAAATAATTTCCTTATTAACCAAGGTGATGCGACATCGCATGGGAGGTTATCAATAAATTCATTTGCTTTATTATATTTTATAATACTATACAAGATATCTGCACGTTTTTGATAGGTATCCTTGTTTATGCCTTTTTCTATTATATAAATGATTAATTGAAAGAATTTATCATCCTTGAATGATGCAACCTGAAATATTATAAAATTATTTATTATTTTAGCACTTTAAGCATATATTTTTTAATTGATGAAATTCTCTCCCATAATTACTTTAAAAGTCGTACACTTATTTGTCTACTAGAAGCTATAAGAGTTTTTTCGATCAATGGTTTTTTAACGTAACCTTTTTAAAAGTAAAAAACATGTAGATATGTCACCCGATTTTCAATTGGTTTTCAATTGCTATTGTATTTACTGTAGAGTTACTCATAGTAAGAGTTCTGACAGCTCGAATCGATTTCTAATTAATTGTAGTAGTCAAGTCTCACTCAGAGCTGTATTTTCTCATTTTATCAATAAATATCATTAAATATACTTGTCTTTTATTATATCATATTATTATATTATGTCCAATATTAATATTATTGCTTCCTCGCAATATCGAAGATACGAGAAGCTATTTTTTATGCTTGTTAAAAATAATACATAATTGAATGAATTTTTGAATAAATCGCGTCGGTTTAGTTTAAAAATAGTGATGCTGTCATAAGTCATCTTATTAGAATTAGCTGTAACTACTTTTGTTGCTTTAAATAATTAAATAACACAGAACAATAAAATCTAAATTGTATAAAAGTTAATCATTTTAGTATTTATGTTTAACATGTCAATTTATTAAACGAATCATACCTTTTGATATACCTCTGGATAATCAAGAGCTGCAATAAGAGTTATGTGCACAATTGAGTCAAAAGAACACGTAGACGATAATGAAACACTCTTTCCATCAAGTGTAGAACATGCAAGTTCTAGACAGCAGCCATTTCTAAGTATAGGTATTTTTGAGTGTTTGTCCCAATTTAAAGAGTCTTTTATCTCATCTTCTCTTTTGCCTAAAAATTTTGCCGGTTTTCGAGTATTATATTCTTTTTGATAGTTACATAAAAAATTTTGTTTTTTTGTTCTTAAGTTTGAGGTTTCAGAAGTTTTTTGAATCGATGCAGATTCCACCTAAAAATAATTTCATTGCACATATTTCAACAAACTTCAAATTAAAAGTAGTAGTATGAGATTATAAAGCATAAAATCTTATTTTTGAATTCATGAAAATGAGTTACAAATTTTTATTAATTTGTGATATCAATTCAAATAATAATTAAAGAATAAATTTAAAAAAAAAATACTGAATGACTGACTTTTAACTCAGACTTTGATCTCAAATAATATTATAAAACAACTTAATTAAAAACATGAGTACTGTAAAAAAATATTTATATGATTAACAGTTTTTAAGAAATAAAATATATTTTTTAATATTACCTCCATTTCATTTTTATTTGTGTATCCATTCTTCTTAACTACGTTAGTTTTATTTTAGCAATCAAAGCAGATTCTTTGTTGGCCATACCCTTCTTCAGAATTTTGTAATGGAGTTGAGCATTGTATAAATATATGCACTGCTTTTTTACAATTAATACAAGAGTGAGCTCCATTTGGTAAATCGCCATTTGAACATGCAGGGCATTTAATTGATGATATAACCAATTCATTCATTGAATAATTTTTTCTTGCATCTGAATTTCAACATAAAAATTTATTTAAAACTTAAGAATAAGGACGATAAAATTTTGATTATATTTCCGATTAAAAAATTACATTCATCTCAAAATTATTACATTTTTATAATAAAAATTTCGTTTTATTATGACGGATTCCACGGTCGATCAGACAGAGCGCTCGCGCTGGCCTTTTTTAATGTATCGCTACTTTTCTATCTCGCTGTGTCCAGCGCTTACGGGGCTACAAAAAAAATCTGCATACGCAATTGGATAGATTTTTGTCTGCTCTTTCTAATGGTGTCCTCATTTTTCCCGGAAAATGCATTTTTCACCGAGAAAATCGACTTTAAAGTTAAAGCGATTTATCGGAAAATATGTATCTTTCGAACCTGGCTTAAGTTATATCAATCGATAGATAATCTAATGATGAACATCTGTACGAAATTTCAGGATGGAGACTTTAACGGTTCAAAAGTTATTAACGAATGAACATCGAAAAACGTGGTTTTGCGGCCGCGCGTGCTGCTACAAACAGCGCTACAACGCACGTAATGTTTAGATTTAAAAGTATTTTGCATTTTTGAATTCGTGCAGAGGCGTATTTACCATGGGGCCATGGGGGCCATGGCCTAGGGCGGCAGGTCGAGAGGGGCGGTAGATTTTTTTAGTTTAATATAGCACATTTAAAAAAAATAATAGGGAAACAAAAAATGAGTAGCGTGACTAAAAAAAAAGGCCATCAGTTTTTTATGTACATTATATCATATATTAAACATACTAGTATGTTTAATATATGATTATATTTTCCATTATTTGCAAAAAAAATTATCACTTTTCAGTTCATATAGGAATTTTGACTGTTAAAAATATATTATATTTTCCCATGGTATAGGGGCGGCAATTTTTTTTACCAGGGCGGCAATTTTTTTTTGACCAGGGGGACAATTTTTTTGCCCAAAGCGGCAATTTTTTAAATGTGCTATATTAAACTGAAAAAATCTACCGCCCCTCTCGACCAGCCGCCCTAGGCCATGGCCCCCATGGCCCCATGGTAAATACGCCTCTGCATGAATTCAAAAATGCAAAATACTTTTAAATCTAAACATTACGTGCGTTGTAGCGCTGTTTGTAGCAGCACGCGCGGCCGCAAAACCACGTTTTTCGATGTTCATTCGTTAATAACTTTTGAACCGTTAAAGTCTCCATCCTGAAATTTCGTACAGATGTTCATCATTAGATTATCTATCGATTGATATAACTTAAGCCAGGTTCGAAAGATACATATTTTCCGATAAATCGCTTTAACTTTGAAGTCGATTTTCTCGGTGAAAAATGCATTTTCCGGGAAAAATGAGGACACCATTAGAAAGAGCAGACAAAAATCTATCCAATTGCGTATGCAGATTTTTTTTGTAGCCCCGTGGGCGCTGGACACAGCGAGATAGAAAAGTAGCGATACATTAAAAAAGGCCAGCGCGAGCGCTCTGTCTGATCGACCGTGGAATCCGTCTATACATGTACAGAATAAACCATTTTACGAATAAAATAAATTGCAACGTTTAAACATTCTCGAAATCAAGTTATAATTATATAAAAATATCGAAATAAATTCTATTCGATTACAACATACCTGATATTCAGAAAAGGTATTTTTTTTGTTTGATATCTTCTCGTTCGTATTTTTTCTTTTTTTCTTTGGTATTCCTTTACCCTTCCAATTTTCTATCTCATTCAATGCTAATCTTGTTTTTTGGCTGCTTGCTTCTTCGATAAATTCACATTTATCGTCTAGATTAGAATTAATAATTTTTGTTTTTCCGGTCAAATACTTTAAGTATACTCTTATTGGGTATTTGATATTGTGAAGCACACCATTTTTATATTTATTTATTTCTCCCTCCACTGGAGCATTAGTTGCTGGAATACGACAATTTCTAAAAATTTTACTTAAAGTATTTGACCACAATGGAAATAATCCTAAGTCATCTTTCAGCTTTTTTGTGAATTTTAATTTATGGATGTAGTAGGGATTATCATCAGTTCCATTTTCTTCAAAAAATTTTGAAGCTGATTCGTATATATCTTGTCCCCACTGAGTCCAATAATTTTTATTTACATTAGTTTGCTCCGATTCATTTTCCATTTTTATTTATTTTTCGTGGGCCCTATCTATTAAATCCCTACAAGCTGGTGAACTGGACTCATCGTCCGAGCTTTGTCTGAGTGAGTACTTCAAAAAAACCACAACGGCAGATGGTTGTTAAATCTACACCGATTTTGCAGCTGGCTCCTATACTATTATAGTTAAATAAAATATTTTAACTGCACGCCTTAGAGATGAGAAAAGTGTTGTATATTTTTTTATGAAATGTGCGACGTCAATGCGAATTCTTGTTGATATATTTTGTATATTTAAAAATGCATCTGCATATTCATAAATGTCAGAGTATTTATTAGAAAAACATAAAACCGAAGCATTCAGTAGAGCTTTGTTTTGATCGCAAATAACCTCAGTGGGCACTTTTGCTCCTGACATAGTCCACTTGTTTAAAAAACCTCTTATTTCTTCTGTTCTATGTCTTTCGGATAACATCTGTGCTACAGAGAACTGCCCTTCAAAGCAGTTCACGACTATTAAATATAAAAATATTGTTCTTTTAAAACTATCATATTTATTTTGAATTGTTTGTACTTTCGCCCCTGTGGAATCTATACATATACTACCTCCGTACATTGCATGGACTTTATTCCACGACTGAATTTGTGTATTAGTCCAAAAGTGGACAAATAATGGCGATTTCCCAATGTCGTGAATACAATTTAAATATTTAGTAAATTTCATGATTGTGATGGCTTCTATCGGATCGCTATCAAGATATGTTCTTGATTTATCTTGTGATTTCGCAGTATGCAAAACTGCACTACTGTATAGATGGGGTGCCTCAGAGTCGCCTTCTCTCATTAGTTCATTTCCTAGGTTTGCTCTGTATATATCTACGGGTATATTAGTCAGATTTTGAACCACTTGAGACCTTCTTGAACCTCGTAGATATCGTTTACCGCATACTCCAGAACCAGGATTATATTTAAATATACAATTGATGTTATTGTTTTGTAATTTTTCCATTTTGCAATTAACAATTGATCCACATTTACAATAAGCTATGTAAAAAATAAAATAAAATTGTTTATAATAATAAGATAATTTGTTACACGGCTCAATTTATTCAGGGGAATAAGTCAGAGGAAGAATAGCAAAAAAATTAAAAATTAAAAACATTATCGATAAAACTTGAACGTGAACATTAAAAAGTTACATATGTTTTTATCATCTTCCAATCATTATATAATAAAATATAATTTTCTTTAAACAAGGCTATAGTCGGATTGCTAATATTTTTGAGTATTTTATGAAATTATTTTTAGAAACATTTAACGAGATCGTTTCACGAAATCTGTATAGTAAAATAAAAATAAATATTTTATATAATCTTACCATTAAAACGTCCAGACTCTCCTTCAAGTGCTAAAGTGTGGTTTTTAAAATTAAAACCACACTTTACTTTAATAACTGCCCAAATTTTGTTCGTAAATAGATTTTCCCATTTCTCTGGTATGAAATTGAGACGTGATCTTCTTTTTATTTTCCCTGAACGCATTTTCTCGTTCCGCTTCACTTTGTACGTAATGTTTGAAAATTCTTCCCACGTCAAAATAAAACTAAAATCTGTTTCTACACTCACGGAAAAAATTAAAGGACCACTTTTATTTTTCGAAAAAATTGCTCATTTTCAAAGTAATGCCGATAGGTCAAATATGATCCATTTTTTACTTATAGGATATGAAAATTGAAGGAAATTTTATCATCTTTTCGAATTTAAGGGTATATTTGTTTTATTAAACTTATTATTGTGACCAAATCGCGGTTTAATAAAAAATAAAAAAATTGATTTTTTTTTGCAATTTTGAAAGATACCCACGGGGATGTTAAATTTTTTTTCTAAAATTTCAAGATAACCATTTTGTAGGAAATTTGTTCAGCTTTAAAACGCTGTTTCAAATTTGTTTTATAATTTTTTGGTGTTACGATATTCGAGTTTGAATGAAAAAAGTACCAAAAAGTTTTAAACGACCATAAAGAGCCTAATGTTAGTCGCACAGAAAAGAAATTAAAAGAATATTAAAGCTTAAATAATCACCTATTGTCTAGTAGCATTTATAAAATGTTTAATTTTAACTTAACCCTTCAAATACGAAAAACAAAACAGTGTTCGAATTTAAATAATCCTGTAAAAATAACCTTTTTTTAATCATAGATCTAATGTTTAGAATGTATCCAGAAATTAAGTTCTATCAAAGAATATGAAAATTAGACTTATTACCTTCTATGTGAACAAAGGTTCCAGTAAAAATCTTTTAATTTGGCTGAGAAATTGCATTTTGAATTTTTTGTATACGTTTAGGATTTGACCGTACTTTTTATAACAAGTTTTTCTTTGGGATTTTTTTTTTGAAAAACAATCAATTTTTGAGAAAAATTGTAAGAAGGAAAAAGTTTTTCTTTCTTGTTAAAGAATATTCATAATTTTTTTCAGATGTTTTATATCAATATTATGGGATTAAATTTATTTTTAATAGGGTACTTTTTCATTCAAACTTGAATATCTTGGCATCAAAAAATGTGACAATCATTTTTTAAAAAGCATTTTGAAGCTGAGAAAATTTACTAAATGATGAATATCATGGAATTTTGAAAAAAAATCATACATCCCCGTGTGAAATTTCTATAACTGCAAATAAATAATTAATTTTTTTTAGTCAACTACGTGTGGACCAAAAAAATCAGGTACTTTGAACGAATAAGCGGTGAAAATGCAATGAAAATTAATTTAACTGTCGAAATCAAGAGTCTTTAATATGTTGTTGAACGTTTTTTCATGACCACACGCAGTTGACTGAAATTAAAAATTGAAATTTTTTGTAATTATGGAAGTTTCACACGGGGATGTATGATTTTTTTTCAAAATTCCATGATATTCATCATTTAGTAAATTTTCTCAGCTTCAAAATGCTTTTTAAAAAATGATTGTCACATTTTTTGATGCCAAGATATTCAAGTTTGAATGAAAAAGTACCCTATTAAAAATAAATTTAATCCCATAATATTGATATAAAACATCTGAAAAAAATTATGAATATTCTTTAACAAGAAAGAAAAACTTTTTCCTTCTTACAATTTTTCTCAAAAATTGATTGTTTTTCGAAAAAAAAATCCCAAAGAAAAACTTGTTATAAAAAGTACGGTCAAATCCTAAACGTATACAAAAAATTCAAAATGCAATTTCTCAGCCAAATTAAAAGATTTTTACTGGAACCTTTGTTCACATAGAAGGTAATAAGTCTAATTTTCATATTCTTTGATAGAACTTAATTTCTGGATACATTCTAAACATTAGATCTATGATTAAAAAAAGGTTATTTTTACAGGATTATTTAAATTCGAACACTGTTTTGTTTTTCGTATTTGAAGGGTTAAGTTAAAATTAAACATTTTATAAATGCTACTAGACAATAGGTGATTATTTAAGCTTTAATATTCTTTTAATTTCTTTTCTGTGCGACTAACATTAGGCTCTTTATGGTCGTTTAAAACTTGTTGGTACTTTTTTCATTCAAACTCGAATATTGTAACACCAAAAAATTATAAAAAAAATTTGAAAAAGCGTTTTAAAGCTGAACAAATTTCCTACAAAATGGTTATCTTGAAATTTTAGAAAAAAAATTTAACATCCCCGTGGGTATCTTTCAAAATTGCAAAAAAAAATCAATTTTTTTATTTTTTATTAAACCGCGATTTGGTCACAATAATAAGTTTAATAAAACAAATATACCCCTAAATTCGAAAAGATGATAAAATTTCCTTCAACTTTCATATCCTATAAGTAAAAAATGGATCATATTTGACCTATCGGCATTACTTTGAAAATGAGCATTTTTTTCGAAAAATAAAAGTGGTCCTTTAATTTTTTCCGTGAGTGTATTTCATCGAAAATATTGTGTGTATTTACAGACGAATCAGTGCTTGAATCAGTTGAAGTTGATTCATGTAGGCTTGTACAGTCATTTAAGGAGTTTAAGCCTATAGCAGCTTTTTCTCCGTGTCGATTCAATAAGATAAACGAACGTATTGATAGCGCTTTATATTTGAAAAAAATAAGTTTTAGCTATTTCCATGTATATCGACGAAATTGAAAATGGTACAAGGTCATTGTTTAAAATTAGACGGTTAGCATACTGTTTAATAGTTGTTAAAAAAAATCTATATCAAGCGTCCTCGAGGCATTTTTGTTTAAATCTTGTTAACACACTTGTTTAACACTTATTAGTTTATTTCAGCGCACAAGAAAAACAAAATTTCAACGCGAATATAATAATTAATTATTAATTAATATAGTAATTAAGAATATTAAGACGGATAATTGCTTAACGCACTGCAGATCCAAGAGTAGTTACTACAAAAAGTATACGAGGACTGATATTTTTTCTAAGATAGGGTAGAATTAAATCATTGATTTTGGAGATGGTAAAGTTAGTTAAAATTAGTTGAAATTGGTTTGTATCAAGTAGAATATTATCATATATTAATCAACTAATATGACCCATCCTGAATTATTTGATTAACCAACTGAAATGTAGGTGGCAGTACCAGTACTGAATATTGTATTTAGCCAGCAAACAAACCTTCAAGGTTATACAGTGCGTTCACGATGAAAGGAACAAATTCGTTTAAAATTCAGGTAATTATTTTGTGGAAAAACGCTCGGACCCGTCGATTAGTATTTTTAGTTGCGGATTTTTTGACATAAGAAAATTGTATACAGGGTGTCTGAAAAAGAACATATGCAGTCATCATTGATTTTTTTAAATGTAACACCCTATATATTATACCATTTTTGAATTGTGCGATAAATTCTGAACACTTTTTGTACAGTATATCATATCTCTAAAATCAGTGGTTTTTGGGATAATGACGTTTGAAAATTGACATTTTGAAATACACACAAGTCAAATAAAATGTTTAAATTGAAAAAATAAACTTTTAACATTTTTTTAAATGCCAACAAAAACATCCTGGTATTGCAAAAAAAAGAAAAAACATTGAACTTTTTTTTCCTTTTTTTTTCTTTTTTTTGCAATACCAGGATGTTTTTGTTGGCTTTTAAAAAAATGTTCAAGGTGTATTTGTTCAATTTAAACATTTAAGTTAGCAGTTTGGGGTTTTCTCGGAAACGGGGTAAGATACAAAATTAATTTTAGGCGTACAAAATTGGTACAAAAAAGCTACAAAATCTCCAACTATTTTTTTTGCAGGCTGCTATAAAGGCATTTCCAGCTTAATATACGTGGACATTTGCAAGATATCATTTATCATACATAAATTGTAGACCCTTTACTACATATATCAATAAACAGATGATGATTTTCCATTCAAAATGGGTGTTTAATTTTAATTTTAAAAAGAAACTCGAACTTGAAAGACCCTGTATATGTAATATGTACGTATATGTTAGGTATATCACAAACCGTATACATAAAATTAACGTATCTACCTGAATTATACGTATCTTATACGTGAGTGTGTTGTGTGGGAGCAACCCTCGTATTACCAAAAACCAAACAATTTGATTCTATGCTGGTAATAACAAGAAACAAATAAATTGTAGGTCCGTGTTCTGTGTTTTCTTCTGGACGACATTTCGGTCGAATCCCATCGGCCATCTTCAGGTCTGGTCTGAAGATGGCCGATAGGATTCGACCGAATCTTCGTCAAGAAGACAACGCAGAACGCGGAGCTACCCGGAATTTTTCACCAGCATCTACTTCAGCCCGCGAAATACAATATTTCAACAAATAAATTTTAAATTATACTTTTACTAATAGGTGGCACCATCACCACCAACAATATTTTTTGTTGTATAAAAAATAAAATATACAACACAGATTATTAAAGGATAAATAAAATTTTCTTACATAAAGGTTAGTGAAATAATTTGTTTGAATTGTTTTAGTTTGTTTATTACGATACATTATACAATTAACAACAAAATAACAACAAATTCACTAAATTATTTTTTTAGACATACATGAAATACATATAAACACGGAGAAAAATGGAGCCGATTTTTCAATAAAAATTACAGTTACCGATTAAAAATTCCAATTTTGTATCAAAAAATACTATCGATTTTAACATGTACTGTCAATTGACTAACTTTTACAATCTCCATTGTAATTTGTATAATTTTTTTTACTACAGTTGGACTCCTATAAGTTCGAACCATTTAAGTTCGAGTTCCCCTACATTGGAGGAGAAGTTGTTTCCCTCACTCCTTACGCATGTGCAAACGGTGACAAAATAATTATTAAAGTGGTTTCACAATTATATAAATGGAAATATACGTACAACGTTATTAAACAGACAAAAAAAATAATATGCAATCAAATACCTACATTAATATTCAAATAAAACTCAAATATAGTCAATATACCTTTTTATGAAGACGCCATATATTACAAATGATAAACTGTCAAATAACTTCACTAAACTAAAAATACACCTTAACCACAAAAATTTATGTCACTCGACACGTGTTTCGACTTCACAAGAAGTCCTCATCAGGAGCCTAACGATTCCAGTCTGGAATCGTTAGGCTCCTGATGAGGACTTCTTGTGAAGTCGAAACACGTGTCGAGTGACATAAATTTTTGTGGTTAAGGTGTATTTTTAGTTTAGTGACTAAGAAACCACAGTTTCTTCGTTTTTCAAGTAAAAAATGTCAAATAACTTATCAATGTTACCACCTGGGAATTATGTTAGATCGCTCTGAGTCGTTCTAAGTAATGTGTACGAGAAAGAGAGAAAGCTATCCCCATCTCATTTGATTAGATCGGTATTGCGATAGAAGGGGTACCCTGTACGTTCTAATTCCGAGAATTTTTGGTCCCGTAGCTTAGAACTTATAGGAGTTCTACTGTATATTCGTAAATATCATTTACTTACATGATTTATTCAACTGATTATTCTTAAGTTGAATTATTTGTTATTATTTATTAAGTGCTATACAAATTATTTCATTTCAATTGTTAGTACATTTTTCTATTATAAAGGTCGCTCATTAGAATGGGTTAATTTATGTGAATCTAAACGACTTTTTAGTGTACAACTATATTTACATTGATCGCATTTAAATGGTCGCTCTTTAGAATGTGATAGTATATGTGTATTTAAATGTCTTTTTAGTGTACAACTATATTCACACTGCTCGCATTTAAAAGGTCTCTCATTAGAATGTGTCAATTTATGTAAATTCAAATTACCCTTTTGTACACATCTATATTCACATTGGTCGCATTTAAAAGGTCGCTCTTTAGAATGTGTTAGTTTATGTGTATTTAAATGTATTTTTCGTGTACAACTATATTTACATTGATCGCATTTAAAAGGTCGCTCTTTAGAATGTGTTAGTTTATGTGTATTTAAATGTATTTTTTGTGTACAACTATATTTACATTGATCGCATTTAAATGTTCGCTCTTTAGAATGTGTTAGTTTATGTGTTTTCAAATAAATTTTTTGTATACAGCTATATTCACATTGATCGCATTTGAAAGGTCGCTCATTAGTATGTGTTAATTTATGTATTTTCAAATTTCTTTTTTGTGTATAACTGCATTCACACTGGTCGCATTTGAAAGGTCGCTCATTAGTATGTGTAAATATATGTATTTTCAAATTTCTTTTCTGTGTATAACTACATTCACATTGATCGCATTTGAAAGGTCGCTCATTAGTATGCATTACTTTATGTGTTTTCAAATTACTTTTTTGTGTACTACTATATTCACATTGGTCGCATTTAAAAGGTCGCTCGTTAGAATGTGTCATTTTATGTGTATTCAAAACACTTTTTTGTGTATAACTGCATTCACACTGATCACATTTGAAAGGTCGCTCATTAGTATGTGTTAATTTATGTGTTTTCAAATTTCTTTTTTGTGTATAACTACCTTCACATTGATCGCATTTGAAAGGTCGCTCATTAGTATGTGTTACTTTATGTCTTTTCAAAGTACTTTTTTGTGTACTACTATATTCACATTGGTCGCATTTAAAAGGCCGCTCGTTAAAATGTGTCAATTTATGTAAATTCAAATGACCCTTTTGTACACATCTATATTCACATTGGTCGCATTTAAAAGGTCTCTCATTAGAATGTGTAAATTTATGTAAATTCAAATTACCCTTTTGTACACATCTAAATTCACATTGGTCGCATTTAAAAGGTCGCTCTTTAGAATGTGTTAGTTTATGTGTATTTAAATGACTTTTTAGTGTACAACTATATTCACACTGCTCGCATTTAAAAGGTCTCTCATTAGAATGTGTCAATTTATGTAAATTCAAATTACCCTTTTGTACACTTCTATATTCACATTGGTCGCATTTAAAAGGTCGCTCTTTAGAATGTGTTAGTTTATGTGTTTTCAAATTTCTTTTTTGTGTATAACTGCATTCACACTGGTCGCATTTGAAAGGTCGCTCATTAGTATGTGTAAATTTATGTATTTTCAAATTTCTTTTCTGTGTATAACTACACTCACACTGATCGCATTTGAAAGGTCGCTCATTAGTATGCATTACTTTATGTGTTTTCAAATTACTTTTTTGTGTACTACTATATTCACATTGGTCGCATTTTAAAGGTCGCTCGTTAAAATGTGTCATTTTATGTGTATTCAAAACACTTTTTTGTGTATAACTGCATTCACACTGGTCGCATTTGAAAGGTCGCTCATTAGTATGTGTAAATTTATGTATTTTCAAATTTCTTTTCTGTGTATAACTACACTCACACTGATCGCATTTGAAAGGTCGCTCATTAGTATGCATTACTTTATGTGTTTTCAAATTACTTTTTTGTGTACTACTATATTCACATTGGTCGCATTTTAAAGGTCGCTCGTTAAAATGTGTCATTTTATGTGTATTCAAAACACTTTTTTGTGTATAACTGCATTCACACTGGTCGCATTTAAAAGGTCGCTCGTTAGAGTATGTTAAATATGTATCACTGTATTTTATATCTTCACTAAGATCTTGATTTTCTTGTTCCTCATTTTGAATGCAAGTTTCTGACAGATTTTCTTCTTTTATTTCCAAGTCTTCCTACAAAACGACAAAAATAAATAAAAATAAAATAGAAAATGTTTGCTTTAAAAATGCAAGGTGGCAGTCGGTACTTTGATACGATATCTTTTAAATCGCGAAAAGGCCGTAAAAAAGGAAAAAAATGTTTATTAAAATCAAAATTTTATATAATCTTCAAATGAACCTTTACAATAAGTTATACTTCAATTTCAAGATTCACTGGTTCTAACCTGCAACCATTTTTATTTTAAATAACAATTACGCGCGTTCATTTGCCCTCTCACTCACACTCCCATTTGGGCAAAACAGTTATTTACAAAATTTAAAAAAATTAAATTCTCTATCAGAAATATATTTTTCGACAGATTCGTATTTCAACGAGTAACGATTATCTGAATTTTATAAAAACATTATATCTAATTGTACACGCCAAGCATGCTATGCCTGGAAGTGCGCTCTATTTAATAATATTACTAATGTTATCTTTTCATTGAAACACTTGATCAATAATTTTAATAAATGAAGACACTCTGTACTCGTTGAAATACGAATCTGACGAAAAATATCTATTATCATTTTATTTTTTATTTAATACATTTCCTAATATTATTTTGGCATTCTATAGAATGCTTAGGTGTTCTATATAATGCCTAGGCAAAGTATATAATAAATTTCTACTAAACAAATATTTCATACTTTGCCTAAAAACGTTAGACATTGTATAGAATTCCTAGTAAATATATAGAATGCCTGAATTATATGTATATACAGCGTATTCCAAGTTGATCAAGACATAGGTTAACATGGGGACAATTAGAAGTGTTATAGTAGTCTTTGGTTAAAAACGATGTGTTCATAGTGTATTTTGAAATGCCGTCACAAAATTTAATAAAATAGTCATTAGTATTTTGTTTTCAATTTTATAACTGACAAAAATTGACATATAATAGTAAACTAAGTGTGTCATCTAACGCACGAATGCAGGTTCAGAACTGAAAATAAAATTGAGTGAAAACCTAGTAAAAAAACGATATATTTAAACAATTTTAAAGTGTTTAAAACATGATGTAAACGTTTTATTGGATTTCAAATAATTTATTAATAGTTGCATTACACCAGTACATTAACAAGAATGTACTTTATTTATTAATCCGGTCAAAATAGACATTTCAAATTACAAAAATTCCGACAGAGCTAAATTTTGGTGGAGACCTTGGGTACACCATTAGAAATAAAGTGTCAAAAGGCCTCATCGATCCCATGTGTGCTAAAAAAAGTTATTCGGGGTCAAAGGTCAAAATTTGAGGATATTTTGGATTTTTTTCGAAAACGGTAAGTTTTATCAAAAAAGTAGCCTAGACAAAAATTATAGATCTTAAAATTATCTACAAAAATGGTCCTTATACTTTTTTTTCTAAGAATCACCATATATCGCGATTATAAAAGTTGAAGGAGTCACATTCTAAGTAATATGCATATATTTCCACACCACCTGTGAGGTAGTGTACTTTGGCGCGTTTTTTTTAATGTGGTTTCCCCGGTAGGCCGACTCCACGAACTATTATGACGGAATTTTCGGGACATAACTCTTAACTGCATGATGATTATTGATATTGATATTGGTTTTTGACTTTAACTGTAGTTCTGATTTCTTTTGATATTTTAATCTGATTCATACTCTTCAAAGTCGACTTCAACAGTCATGTCTTCTTCGATTTCTTATTAGATTGAATATCTTCACGAACAATTGCTGCCGCAGCTTTCAAAATTTTTAACCGTTCTTCTTTTTCATTCAGGGATTTTTATCGGACCAGGCTTTACTTAAAATGTCTTGGTAATTGTCGACGAAACAAATGAATGTTAATTTTCCAGACTTTTCTGTAATAATAATTCTTTTACGATACTTCAACTTCAATCTTACTTTTAATAGTTCTGTTTTCTAAAGCTATTTATTTATAATTTTACCGCCACCGCCAGTATCAGGAAAGATTTATAACAATTGTCATGATATTTAGCTTCAGCAGCAACTAAATCATACTCAAAATTAATGCGTGCAATAACAGCTTTTGATACATCATCAGAACGATCTTTAGCCACTTTCAAAAGGTATTCTTTGAATGTAAGTGTAATAACTTTATAAATTTTTCTTCGAATATCCTGCGCTCGTTTTTTCTCAGACTCTTCATTCGCTTCATCGCCACAAAATAAGCAGTATTTTTCAAAACAAAAGTCGGATTCACTTACTCGTGCTCTAGTACGAGGTGGACTTACTTTTGAAGTACTGGCCTCTTCATCCTCATGTTGTCTTTTTACTGCAGCGATTAAACTTTTCCGGGTATACGATTTTCGGCATTCCACGTGTATTGTAACGGACTTTTCACTTCTTAAATAATCAGCAAACTCATCACCTCTTGTGATACTTGCATCGATCAAAGTTTGCATTCCACGACTAACTATAACAGTTTCACCGCCAGTCAAAAGTTTATTGCAAATAAAGCAAAATTGAGACATTTTTTAAAAATATTGATCAACACAAACTATAATGGTAGACACTAGTAATAAATACGTATATTCACTCGAAAGGAACGTCTAACACTAACAGTATTTCATTTATACCACTCGAAAAGAAGCAGGTATATGAGCGTCGCCACGTGGACAATAGAGTAGCCAGATGTTATTCAAGGCAATGCGGGTAGAGGGGATTGACTAAGGGACTGAGTTTCTTTTGAGTGTATATTCTCAGAATAGTATAGTTTATAGATACTAGAGATACAAATAGGCATTTTTACTTGTATTAAGTGCCTGACTATTAGTCCAGTAATTTTAGATATTAAAACACCTAATCTGGGAAAAAAATAGCAGATAGCTGAATTTTTGTATACACCTTCGTTATAGTGTTATAAATAACGTTTAAAAAGTCCCCAAAGATATCGCGCCGGCGTTGCGAGATATTGAAGGTCTAACGTGACGAAAAACGGTTATTCGTGAATATCTCACTTCCTATGACTCGGAGGTCAATGGGGGTTATTATATAAAAAGTGTATTATTAAATTCTTAAGAAAAAAGGTTCTTTCCATTTTTTTTTTTTAAAACAACCGTTATCGTGATAGAGCGCGGAGAAAGTATGGCTATATATTTGCATACGGTATGACGCACTCTATGGCAATTGACTATTTACATATGACTATTTCTACGTGAAAAAATTACAGGACAAAAATTAAAGAGTAGCAAATAATCTATAAGGTGTGTCATTTGGATATATTAAAAAAACATTTTTAATCAATTTTAATCACATTTAGTAGAACTACAAAGAGCGATTTATGAGATATTACCATTCTTGTTCAATTTTGTGTTCAAAATCTACACCTAAGCTTTTGTAAAGTTATTTAATGGTTCTACTAAAATAAGCTTTGGACATATTGAGTAGAAAAGAGAGAAAAAATGTGTTAAATTGACCTGCATTTAACAATAGGTATACGTCAAAAATTAAAATTTCGAAAAAAAATTATTTTATTATAAAATCCACCCTTTTTTAAATGTTATGTGTACTTATGTTATAAATATGACTAAATAGTAAAATTATAAATATTTTTGGGCTAAAAACATGTTTTTTATTATTTTTTTGCTAGAAAAACTTCTATTCATATTACCGCAGGATCTCTTGATAGCTCCTATTTGATATGCAAACGTTCAAATTAAAAAAAAAATTAAAAATAGATTCGCCATAAAATTTTGAATAATAAACAATACATTATATTTTACTTAATTTTATATTGTCCGTGTAATGGGAAGCCAAAATCAACGAATATTGGACGATAACAAAAAAATTGGTGTCCGCGGGATTCTTTTTTGTTTTATAAAATAAGGACTGCATCGAGATAGGAACATGAAATTCGGTATTATTGTACATCAAACTCTCCTCTTCAAAAGCATATGTGGCGGCACTCTCAATTCTTATTTGGCCCCAGTTTTATAAAACAAAAAAGAATCGCGTGGACACCAATTTTCTTGTTATCGTCCAATATTTGTTGATTTTAACTTCCCATTACACGGAAAATATAAAATTTAGTAAAAAATAATTGATTGTTTATTATTCAAAATTTTATAGCGAATCTATTTTTATTTATTTTTTTTAATTTGAAGGCTTGCATATCAAATAGGAGCAATCAAGAGATCCTGCATATGAATAGAAGTTTTTCTAGCAAAAAAATAATAAAAAAACATGTTTGTAGCCCAAAAATATTTATAATTTTACTGTTTAGTCATATTTATAACATAAGTACACATAAAACTTTAAAAAGGGTGCATTTTATAATAAAACTATTTTTTTTTCGATTGTTTAATTTTTGGCGTATCTATCGTTAAATGCAGGCCAATTTAACACATTTTTTCTCTCTTTTCTACTCAATATGTCCTAAGCTTACTTTAGTAGAACCATTAAATAACTTTGCAAAAGCTTAAGTGTAGATTTTCAACACAAAATTGAACAAATTGGTAATTTTTCATAAATCACTATGTTTGTAGTTCTACTAAATGTGACTAAAATTGATTAAAAATGTTTTTTTAATATATCCGAATGACACACCTTATAGATTATTTGCTACTCTTTAATTTTTGTCCTGTAATTTTTTCACGTAGAAATAGTCATATGCAAATAGTCAATTGCCATAGAGTGCGTCATACCGTATGCAAATATATAGCCATACTTTATCCGCGCTCTACCACGATAACGGTTGTTTTTTAAAAAAAAATGGAAAGAACCTTTTTTCTTAAGAATTTAATAATACACTTTTTATATAATAACCCCCATTGACCTCCGAGTCATAGGAAGTGAGATATTCACGAATAACCGTTTTTCGTCACGTTAGTCCTTCAATATCTCGCAACGCCGGCGCGATATCTTTGGGGACTTTTTACACGTTATTTATAACACTGTAACGAAGGTGTATACAAAAATTCAGCTATCTGCTATTTTTTTCGTAGTTGAAATCTAAAATTACTGGACTATATGTATATACGTGGCATATATGTGCATATCATGTAGAACGTGACTCCTTCAACTTTTAGAATCGCGATATCTCAGGAATGGTGATTCTTAGAAAAAAAAGTATAAGGACCATTTTTGTAGATAATTTTAAGATCTATAATTTTTGTCTAGGCTACGTTTTTTATAAAACTTACCGTTTTCGAAAAAAATCCAAAATATCCTCAAATTTTGACCTTTGACCCTGAATAACTTTTTTAGCACACATGGGATCGATGGGGACTATCGACACTTTATTTCTAATGGTGTACCCAAGGTCTCCACCAAAATTTAGCTCTGTCGGAATTTTTGTAATTTGACCACTATTTTTATGACTAATTTGACCGGACTATATAAGGAAATCTAAGTATTGTTTATCAATACTTCAACAATACGTGTGAATCAGTTAATGTGTAAAAAAATATTCTATTACGAGGGTTGCTATTTATATTTCTTGCCTAATAATGAAAAAACGAATATTGGTGATCGAAATTGGTTTTATTATTTTTCAAAATATTCTCCATGAAGATCAATACACTTTTGCATGCGTTTAAACCAATTTTCAAAGCACTTTTTCCACTCCGATTGAGGTTAGCCTTCTTATGAGCGTTTGTCAGATTATGCGTAAACCAACGCGAACAAATCTTTTATTAGGGCCAAATGATCATGCAATATCTTATTGATGACTGTCATACTAATACCCAAAGATAACGCACAGCATCGATGTTTTCTGACACAACAACCGATTTTGGACGACCTTCACGGAATTCGTCTTAGAGCGAACATTGACCACGATTGAATTCGTTATACGAGTTTTTTTACAGTGCTGTAGGATGGTGCTTTATCACCGTATAAAGAATTAAGTTCGTCGATACACGCTTGTCTTGAATGTTATAAAAAATAATCGCACGAAAATGTTCACGAGTTAATTCCATTCTTTACCCGAGATGACTTTTTCAAGTAACACAAATCGAGGTCAATTTACAAAATGTTCTGAAGAAGGTTATATTCAATAATGTCTAGTTTCCAATGAAAACGACAGATGGCACCTGGTACAATCAATGCTGCCAAGGCCATAAATATAAATAGCAACCATCGTATAATTAGGGGTGTACCGGAGTTCCGGTCCGGCCGGAATTCACGATTTTATTCCGGTTTCGTACGGAACTAGCAAATTCCGGCCGGACTTGCCGGAATTTTTAAATTTCATTACTACTTTAATAGGTACGTTATTTTTTCAAACCTAAATATAATAATTATGAAAAAATAACATTTTACAAAATTTTTAATGGACAAAAATCATTTCATAACACAATTACAGTTTTTTAACATTTTGTTCAGCATAAGTATAATTGAATCCGAGTCATAGGAAGCAAGATATTCGCTAATAACCGTTTTTTGTCACGTTAGACCTTCAATATCTCGCAACGCCGGCACGATATCGTTGGGGACTTTTTACACGTTATTTATAACACTGTAACGAAGGTGTATACAAAAATTCAGCTAACTGCTATTTTTTCCCCAGATTGGGTGTATTAATATCTAAAATTACTGGACTATATGTATAATTAATTAATAGTTTAATCCGTTATAGTACGTCTGGTACGTAAAAAAAACCCCTGCACTTTTTGATTGGGGTATGACACTTTCTGTGCTCATATATAAGGTCAAAAGAAAGATTTTCAGATAGGGAGCCACTTTAAAATCCATGTAGAACACTGTTATATCGGCTATTAAAGATGCCCCTCACCGTTTTTATTAAATTGGCTGTATCTCAGCTCCTAGTCATCTGATTTCAATTTTCTTTTCTTTGTTTTAAAGTTCTTATTAAGAAGATTATTTTTTGTCATTATTCATTTTTCTCTAAATCTTAAGGGTTCCCCACAATTTTCGAAAATCTGAAAATTTTACTTTTCTTACGAACTTAATTTTTATATAACTTTTCTATTGTGCCCAATATCATTTTTTTACCTCATATAAAAAAGAAATAAATTTTTTTCTGCGTTCCATTGATAACAAAATAATACTGTTTTAATTAACAACTTCTTTGGAAAAAGCGTGTTAAACTAAGAAAAATAGACTATTTTTGGATCATTCCATGTTAAGTTTACCTTTTATCATATGAAATTTTATGTTGGGATCAATTTTCTCATATGGCATAGTTAAAAAATTGTAAAATCTGTCATGGATGTCACTGAACTTTCTTATACAATAAAAAAATGTACGTGTATCTACTAATATAAAACAAATAATTTTGGCTTATTGATGACAGATATCAAAAAATTAATAGAACATAAACTATAGATAATAACGTTCTCTACATTTTTTGTTATAAACATTTCATTCTGTCATGAACTTATTCAAATAAAATGGAAAAAAATTAAAAATATAATTAAAAAGATTTTTTTTTAATTGGTAAGAGATACAAAAAAACTAATGGTACATAAACTATAGAAAATAACGTACTCTACAACTTTTATTTCAATGATTTCTTTCTGCTTTAAACCATTTCAAATATAATTGAAAAAAACTATTATAACCTCAAAAACTTTTTTTTGGAGAAATTGAACATCACATAAATTATAAATAATAATATTCTAAACAAATTTTTCTTTAAACATTTTCTTCCAACATGTACCGTTTCAGAAATAATTCGAATAATTATAAAAATTACAAGAGAAACATCCGTTTCCGGTTTTAAAAAATCAGGTTTTCTTTCTTAAAACAAATTAATCCTAAATTTAAAATTTTATCCCTCTATGTACTGTCATTTTTGAGTTACAGCGTTTACAGACAAACAGATACACAGACAGACAGACATGATGACTAAAATAGTCAGAATTGATTCAGGGAAGGTATAAATGGACATTTCCATCAAAATCTTGAATCCGAGAAACCAATACAGGTAAACTTGACAGGGAATGATCCAAAAATAATCTATTTTTCTTAGTTTAACACGCTATTTCCAAAGAAGTTGTAAATTAAAACAATATTATCTTGTTATTAATGGAACGCAGAAAAAAATGTCTTTCTTTTTTATATGAGGTAAAAAAATGATATTGGGCACAATAAAAAAGTTATATAACAATTAAGTTTGTAAGAAAAGTGAAATCTTCAGATTTCGGAAAATTGTGGGGAACCCTTAAGATTTAGAGAAAAATGAATAATGACAAAAAATAATCTTCTTAATAAGAACTTCAAAACAAACAAAAGAAAATTGAAATCAGATGACTAGGAGCTGAGATACAGCCAATTTAATAAAAACGGTGGGGGCCATCTTTAATAGCCGATATAACAGTGTTCTACATGGATTTTAAAGTGGCTCCCTATCTGAAAATCTTTCTTTTGACCTTATGTATGAGCACAGAAAGTGGCATACCTCAATCAAAAAGTGCAGCGTTTTGGCTTTATTTGCCACGAACCAGACGTACTAGTACTATTACTTGCACCAATGACTGAATTACAAATTCTGCAATTAAAATGTTTTAATTATGATTATTATCATGATTTTGACAGATACAAACTAAAAACAAATCCTAGACTTTTTTATAAAATTTTTTGGCGGCATTTCAAAATGCACCAACACTTCTAATTGTCTTGGAATACACTGTATATTTAATATGATTGTTTTAGAGCCGCTGTTTTTCATTTACGCATGCGCGGCGGCATATGTCAAATATTACGATCTACCAACACCACCTTTATTTACTGTAAAACTATAAATTACTCAATATAAACACTGTTTTTCATTACCTGGAATTCTTGTTTATAATATACTGAAAATTCATCATTAATTTCACAATCTTGCAGATGGTCGATATCTTCTTTCACGTCTTCTTGTTTTATATGAAACATTTTTATATACTTTCAATTTTGAAGTTCACTCTAACAATATAAATCAAATTACAACTCTCGACTACGTTACTCAAATAATAGTAACAGATTCACTCAGAACTAACACAAAGTATTAAACTCAGAAATAGAATACAACAGCGAAAGTTTAACTACATATTATATTAGTTCTCTGATCACGCGTCAATCGTTAGCTGTCAGGTAGATTCAAAGATGCTACATACCAGTGTTTCTCAACCGGCCGCTGCACAGGCCATAAGCTAAGGGCATGGCGGCCCCGGTAGGTTCGCCAATCCCTAACTACAGCAATGTTTATATTGTGAAATAGATATTTTGTAGTATTTATTGCAATATACGGAAAATATGGAGAGTCTGTCAAAAACTCTGAAAATCACGTGTTGATGTGTTAGAATAGAGTAGAGTATGTTGTATCTATGTTAATATATTATTTAGTGCATAGACAGAAATTCATAAACCTAACCTAACCCTACCTGAAAACGAACCAATCTATCTGGACTACTCTAACTTAAATTAAATAATTAAATATAATACAGCTAAACGTGACCAGTCGTTTTATAAAATGCGTGATTTATAAAAGTTATTAACACTGATCTAGTCACGCATGCGCGTCAACCCTATTCTGAATAACTATATACGTGATTTTTCACAAATCTGACAGAGGACCCCCAGACTCTCCGTATTAGCTCAATATACTTGTGTAGCTTAGAAACAAACTAATGCCTTTTCCACTTTTTGAAGAAAAAAAGTTATTGATGAGGTCTTCTTCCCTTTATTGAATGCAATAAATATAATAAATAACATTTTTACAAAACAACTGTTTTCCCTGACAAAACGGCAATGAAAAAGTAAACCTGGTTGCAAAATAGTTCTATTTCTTCCTTGTGTGTAATTCAAAATAGTTCTATTTAGAGTTAGGCATTCTAGTTGATGACAGAGAGCGCTCCCTTTAGTTCAGTGGTCTTTAATGAACTAGTTCGTTCTTCTAGTTCTTTTAGTTCATAGAATTTTTTTCCGGACTATACGATAACAATTTATTGATTTAGATATATTGGATTGTTGAACGTGGACGTAGTAGTTGTATGTTTCCTTTGGGATGCTTTTTTAATGTGAGTCCTCTTGCCTCTTACTTTTAAAAAGCATCCCAAAGGAAACATACAACTACTACGTCCACGTAGTTGTTTCTGGGTAATGCTAAAAGTAGTTTGAGCTAATAGGTGCAACTTTTTTTCAGATATTTGAGTTCGTTGATAAATCTTACAGCGCCCTCCACCAAGAGAAGAAAGCATTTTTAAGAAAAAATTTTACTTTTAAAGATTCTCATTTTTTCACGTAGAATACGAATATGCAATAAAAAAAATATAGGTTTCCATTTAAAAAATCAAAGTTGACCTTGATTTGACTTTAAAAATGGTTTGAAGGTCAACCGCAAGGTCACCATTGTTTGACCCCTTGAAACCAAGTAACTTTTGTTTGAAACGTTTTTCTCAATTTCACTTACTTTTCGAGATATTTGACTGCGTTGATTAAAATGACTCATCCTGTATATGAAAATATTGGCAACATACATATTTCAATTTAATTAAAATCTGTGACATTCTTTTCTGTTGATTATGATAAAATAATATACAAATCACGTGCTTTTAATAGACATATTGCACTCATGTGAACAAAAAAAATCAATATATCTTTAGTAAAATAAAATTAAAATTGATAATAAAGTATTGCAAACGTAAATTATTAAAGATAAAAATCGTACAATCTCATTTTTAGAACAGTGTATTTGAAGTGTATCGTAAACTTTTGAACTAAAAGAGCGGAGCGCATACGAACTAGTTCCTCTAGTTTTCGTGTGGGAGCGCTCTATTGAACTAGTTCTTTGTGAACTCACAAGTCTAGTTCTATTCCGTATCTGAATTTGTTAGCATTTTAATAAGATTCATAGCAAATCGTTCTTATTCCTCTTTCGCGCCAATTACGAATTTAGTTTTTTTCACAACAATTAAATTATAATTTAACTGTTGTGATTAAAATCTTATTATATTGTAGTTATTATGAAAGTAAAAAACACATTAATATATTTGTTTTTTAAAGGATTAAAGGATAATTTTTAAAAAGCAAATTTTTTACGATTTTTCAGCGAAAAATGATTGGATTTGCCTGATCCAAAGCTCATTCGTAAGCTTGTACTTTCTAGTTTTTGAATCAAAAACTCAATAATTTTTATCATCTCCTGCCGCTCTGTGCCAAAAATTTTTTAAATAAAATTAAAAATTTTCTTAACAAAAGTTGTTAATTTAAATATATTTTTTAAGATAAAGTACTAATTGACATATCATTCCATTTAAAAATTTTGAATTATCCCCAATTGAAGTTCTTAATTTTTGATATGTAGCGTATGACACTTTAAATTATCCGAATCTCAAATAATCATACATCATTAGAAAGTTCATTATTTCTACTTTCAAATAAAAATTTAAAAATAAAATTTCATTAACATTTAACGAAACTAGAGCACTTTTAGTAAAACTCTAAAATTTTGAAACAAGTCGCCATATTTTCTAAATAATTGAATGTATGAAAAAAATTTTTTTACAAAAGTTTCTTACTTTTTTATGATCTTTAAAATTATCTACTTTTGGATATACCATTCAATTTGATTTTGCTGAGAAACGAGCATGTATCTCTCAAACTACCCCCCAAGGGGGAGTTTTAGGGGGTTGAAAATGTTTTCCTGAAATTCTTTAGGGTCGTTATATATAGTAAATTTTTTATCATAAAACTCTATCTTCAATAGTTTGGGCGTAAAACATAGTGGACGGGTGGTCTGGAACACAGACTTGTGTTGGGTGAATTATGAATATTTTAAATTTTGAAAATTGCGCCAAACATTTAATTAAATCTTTGGTAATCTATGTTAACAGTTATGATGGCTGAGACAACCAAGTGCAAAAATATTCATAACTCACCCAACACAAGTCTATATGCATCAAATATTAAAAATACATTAATTTATTATAATCAAAATATCGGTATGGAGAACCATACATGACTTCCATGTTCTTTGTAAAATTGTATAAAAATTAAATGGTTAACCAATTCCAGGCAATTTATCTAAACACTATCGGTTTTTATTTAAATTGTTGAATAATTAATTACCTTTGGTAGATTCATAAAATAATATAAAAATCACGTGCTTTTGACAGACATATTGCATTCTTTTAAACAAAAAAATTCAATAATTATTAGTTATTAATGATATATAATAGATAGTTTAGAATTTAGGGTGAGGGGAGCGCTCTGATAACGACATTTAAATGCAAATATATCGTGACTGAAGAGTTAAAATCAAAAGGTCATTTAACATTTTTTATTGCATTTTAGGAGACCTAATACTTAATGGATTAAGTGAAATTTTTTTTGAATATACTTTTCAGTCTATCGAAAGGGGGTCAAAAAAAAATTTTTTTTTTCAAAAATCTTATCATTTCTGTTTTTTGGGTTTTCAGTCTTCGTCCGTATACCAAATTTTATCTTAATCTGTCTAAAATTTTTGAGGACAGACGGACGGACATGGCGAAACTATAAGGGCCGGTGCGATCCTTGAGATGTCAATGGAGCAGACGTCATTCGTGTGATGGTGGGCTTCTCGGTGGAAGCTGTGCTGGGCGTCATGAAGATGACGGCGGGCTTCTCGGTGGAAGCTGTGTTGGGCGTCATTGATATGACGGCGGGCTTCTCGGTGGAAGCTGTGTTGGGCGTCATGAAGATGACGGCGGGCTCCTTGGTGGAAGTTGTGTTGGGCGTCATGAGTATGACGGCGGGCTTCTCGGTGGAAGCTGTGTTGGGCGTCATTGATATGACGGCGGGCATCTCGGTGGAAGCTGTGCTGGGCGTCATTGATATGACGGCGGGCTTCTCGGTGGAAGCTGTGCTGGGCGTCATGAAGATGACGGCAGGCTTCTCGGTGGAAGCTGTGTTGGCGTCATGAAGATGACGGCGGACTTCTCGGTGGAAGCTGTGTGGGGCGTCATGAAGATGACGGCGGGCTTCTCGGTGGAAACTGTGTTGGGCGTCATGAAGATGACGGCGGGCTTCTCGGTGGAAGCTGTGTTGGGCGTCATGAAGATGACGGCGTGTTTCGCGGTGAAAGCTGTGTTGGGCGTCATGAAGATGACGGCGTGCTTCGCGGTGGAAGCTGTGTTGGGCGTCATGAAGATGACGGCGTGCTTCGTGGTGGAAGCGGTGTTGGGCGTCAACGGTCAGAGTTCTTGTCTGAGCGGCAACGGCTTTGGATCCGGAGACGGCGCTTGTCTTCGGGTGCGTGCCTGTGAATTTGGGCGTCACAGCTGCAGCGGGCGTCTCTGGTGAGCGTCAGCGGTCCTCAACGTGAGGTGACGGCGGCGTCCTTCGGCGGGCGGCAGTGGTCCTCATCGTCAGGCGATGGCGTCTCCTTCGGTGGTCGGCAGTAGTCCTCAACGTGAGGCGGCGGCGTCCTTCGGCGGGCGGCAGTGGTCCTCAAACGTGAAGCGGTGGGCATCTCCGGGAGTCGGCAGTGGTCCTCAAACGTCCGGTGGTGGACGTCTCCTTCGGCGGGCGGCAGTGGTCCTCAACGTCAGACGGTGGGCGTCTCCTTCGGCGGCGGCAGTGGTCCTCAACGTCAGGCGGTGGCGTCAGTGGTCTTCAACCAGCGACACTGGAGTGGTATCTCGATCACCTCTGCTGCCAAGTATTAACTCGGTAGCAGAGTGACAGTTCCGCTACCAGTGGTAGGTAGGGCACTTGACCCTGGAGTTGACTTTGAGTTAACTGACTTTTTCATAAAAATCGGGAGGCTTTATACAGTCCACGATTGCGCTTCGTTGGTGAGAGCCAACTCGCGACTTCACCCTTCTCCATTTCATTAAGGAAGGATGAACTGACGTTTTGGCATTCGGATGGCGGTTTACCCTGGTTTTGGGTTTTGCCGGCGATCCGTTTGGGCTAGAATCGTCGGTGAGGTGTCATTCGACAGCTGGAAAGATTCTTCAGTGCGTGGCGGACGAAATTTCATTGTCGGATGAGGGGGGGGGGATATCACACATTTAAGACATGTAATTAATAATTCTGCTATTCTTACTTTATTCTCCAAATCGTTCCTTGGAGGTTCAGGTTCATTATTGGGTAACGCTACACTTTCCGACTCCTTCAACTTTTCTCTATATCATTTATCTATTTGATTATTAGCGCTTTTAAATTTAACAGTGATCCTAAAATAAATTTACGGACTTTTATTAAAACTAATCACATTTTTATATTTCACAAATCACGTACATTGTTCTCAAAAGCGCTGCTTCAGATTCTGTTATTCGATATTTTAACCTGTTATCTAGCTCTTTGACAATGACAGACCTTTCATGGACTGCCAACTGCGGTTGATATTCTGCAAAATAGATCATCAACATTATCCAATTCACAACAAAACAATATTCAGTATTGAGTTTCTATATAAACTGACATACCAGTTGCGACGCCATCTGAATCCAAAATAATTGTCCTCCCAAGCGATCAGGTCCTTGGTTATTTAATATATAATTTACTATTACTTTATCTTCATCATCTTTATATGATCTACTCATTTTGATTTTTATAAAAACGTTATATTTAAAAACTTATTGTGTATAATATGTACACCAGTACTGTGAAACAAAATATTAATTACTTTACAATAACGATATTATTTAACTTGTGTTTTGTAGGAAATACTAACAATTTATTTGTTGTTGTAAATGATATTTTGAGATGAAGTAATGATTAATTAAAATATATACATACTGTATGGCCTGTTATGACCGGTATTATAAACACATAGATAAGTAAATATACATACTGTATAAACACTAGACTTGTATAGTTCACGAACGGACTAGTTCAAAAGAGCGTTCCCAAACGAGAACTAGACGAACTAGTTCGTATGCGTTCTTAAATTCACTGTTCTAAAATGAGATTGTACGATTTTTATGTTTAATAATTTACGTTTTCAATACCCGGGAAAAAATTTCAGATCTGAAGTGATCTCGGTTGATCTTCATTTTGGAACAAATCAGATCTTTTTAGATCTTTGTAGGTCTTTGCAGATAGTTGTAGGTCTTTGTAGATCTTTGTAGATCGTGATCTTTGCAGATCGTTGTAGGTCTTTGCAGATAGTTTTAGATATTTGCAGATCGTTATAGATCTTTGTAGATCGTGATCTTAATAGATCGTTGTAGATCTTTGCAGATAGTTGTAGGTCGTTGCAGATCTTTGTAGATCGCTATTGATCTTTGTAGATCGTGATCTTTATAGATCGTTGTAGATCTTTGCAGATCGTTGTAAATCTTTACAGATCATTGTTGATCTTTGTAGATCGTTGTACATACATGCAGATCGTCGTAGATCGTGAGATTGAAACGTATTGTTTGTATTTTAATCAATTTAAAAAAAAAATGTGTATTTGTTATTTTAACAATACGGGCCTTAAATATCAGTTAATATGTGTCTGGACTTTTTTTCTTCATTTTATTAAATTTAATAATAATATCATATGTTTCTATGCTGTATTAACAGTAAATATTGAATTTTTCTCTGTTTCGCTACTTATGTTATTCATTATAGAAAATCGTAAATATCTCGACTCCTGTGCTAGATAGAGGGTTGTTTTGCCCCCCATACCTCTAGTATCCCGAAGTATTTTTCCCGCTGGATCGAATGAGACCAATTACAACCTTTCATCTGTAACAGGGGGTGAGTTGTGAATTTATTTATTAATTTAATACACGGGTCTCAAATATCATTCAGTACCGTTTCTGTACAATTTTTTTAAATTGATTAAATTATAAACAAGGTTTCTATATAGTATATGTGTATTTGTTATTTAAGGTAGACAAAAGTTTTTTTATGAATAAGTACATATTATTATGTATGTATAATATATAAATATCGCAACATAGCTCTCGCCAACACAGTATTTTCACTTTCATTCGTATATAAGCCAAGTCGGATCAGTTAGTAATAAGGTAATACAATACATATATGGTGGTTCTCTTCTCCAGGATTGCTCTTCGAACCCAGTTACTGCGGGAAGTCAAGCTGTGTGTGTGTACAAAAACATAATCAAATCCTCGATCTACCTACGCAGATCTGTGTTGATCTGCGTTGATATGTTCCAAAATGGAGATCAAAACAGATCTGTAAAAATGCAGATCTGATTTGATCACTTTAGATCTGAAATTTTTTCCCGGGTACTTTATTACCAATTTTGAATTTATTTTACTAAAGATATATTATCTACTATACAGGATGAGTCATATCAGGTGGAACAAACTTGAACCGTGGATTGAGAAAAATATTTTAAGCAAAAAACATTATATAAACATGTGTCCGGAAATTTGTCATGAGGAGGCTACAGCCCTCCAAAAATTTTATTCAAAATTAGTTTTTATTTAATATCTGGAGAACCCATTATGCTAAAGTTATGAATTTTGATATGAGGTTTAGTATTAATAAGTGTTATTGATTTCCAGTATTAACCAATTATAATTTAGACCAGGGCTGTATGGGGCCAGTAGGCCCATCGATTTTTATCTATTATTTTTTTGTTCTTTAATTTTTTCCTGTGTTAGACATTTGAATAAGATTGTATGACACAAAATACACAAAAATATACTTTGCTTATTTATCATAGGATAAACCGTTTACGAGAAATATGGATGCAAAAGAAAGGATGCTGAATTTTACTTAATACGGATGCTTCAAATTACAAAAAATATTTTTATATTCTTGTTCTATAATAAAAATATCGGTATGGAGAACCATACATGACTTCCATGTTCTTTCTATCTTTTTAAATAATTTTTAAATATACATTTTTTAAAATATCTTATTTATATAACCTACTACTATGAATAGATATACATATCGTAATACATTTAAAAAACATATATACTTACGACGGTTACAGCTCTTTTTGCCATTTGTATATAAATATTAGTTTTCTAATGTCAAAAATAGAATTCACATTCGTAGAAAAACTAATTTGACAATTTGAATTTAGTTGCATTTGTTTCCAAGGCAACATGAATTAATGACATATTAGTATTTCAAATTCAAATTTTAAGTGTTAGCCCAATCATTTTAGATTTTTTCACGAAAAAAACTGCCTAGTCGAAACTTTTGACGCAGTTGTGTGTCCTCGGCGGAGTAGATGATGAAATCACATTCTTGCCCATAAATTAGTTACCGAAAGTGTCCGCCATCTTGGATTTTGTGTTTTTGTCGATTTGAACGCGTATTTTGCATTTTTCGATAAAAAGGTTATTAACAATTTTATAGAGAATTTAATTCTTTACAATCTTTATAGAGTCAATATTGTTGAAAAAATATTATTTATTGCTAATAATAAGCAAAACTGTTAAAAATTAGAAGAGTGGCGCAGTTTTTTCAACTTTTATACCATTTTTATTGAAAATAAGTGGCACATTTAAATGACAAAGTTGTAAAGGACTCAATTCCCAACCGCTTTTGTACAAACAAGTTTTTCGTATGACGTGTAAATGACGGTCGAGAACGCGCTCAACATAGCTACGATTTGAATCTGAATATGGATTATTTTTCAGAAAAAAAATAATAATTTGGCAACACTGTCACTGAATCAAAAAATTAATAGACGTTAATGTAGAGGTTAAAAAATGACATGGAAAGACTTAAAACATTATAGGGTGTTCCATTTAAAATTTTGTTTGTTTTTGTTATAGAACAAAAATGGAACACCCTATATTGTTGAAAATAATTTTACGACGTTGATCTTTTCGAACCAATAATATTATGTACCAAACTTTTTTTTCTATCTCCTACGGGAAGTGCGCTAAGAAAGCCGGACACACTATTGAACTATTGTGTATTGAACTGTATTGTTTTCAACAGCGCGATTTTCCCCATACCGCTGTGTTGAGCGCGTTCTCGGCCGTCATCTACACGTCGTACGAAAAACTTGTTTGTACAAAAGCTGTTGGGAATTGAGTCCTCTACAACTTTGTCATTTAAATGTGCCACTTATTTTCAATAAAAATGGTATAAAAGTTGAAAAAACTGCGCCACTCTTCCAATTTTTAACAGTTTTTGCTTATTATTAGCAATAAATAATGTTTTTTCAACAATATTGAGTCTATAAAGATTGTAGAGAATTAAATTCTCTATAAAATTGTTACTAACCTTTTTATCGAGAAATGTAAAATACGCGTTCAAATCGACAAAAACACAAAATCCAAGATGGCGGACACTTCCGGTAACTAATTTATGGGCAAGAATGTGATTTCATCATCTACTCCGCCGGGGACACACAACTGCGTCAAAAGTTTCGACTAGGCAGTTTTTTTGCATCTTACATCGAATTTGATCTAAAATGATCGGGCTATGTGTTTTTCACCCTTTTATAGCCCAGTCAAGGAAGCAGTGAAAAGTGAGAAAAAGGGAAATTTAGAGGGCAAGCAATTTTATGATTGATTCTTATAGATTTTGAACCGGAGAATTCGAAAAAAATAACCCGGACAAGAGAAAAGTGGTGCAACACCTTTAAAAATGGGGTTTAAGGGTGAAAACCCCATTTCCAACCGTTTTTTCAATTTATCACAAAATCTAAAGCGACGATGGTATATTTTGATGGTTGATATATGTTCAGGACACGAATCGATTGTGATCACATATACTAAATTTGACCAAAAATTACCTCTTTCAGAGGGCTTAAAAGACAGAAAAATGCATATTTTCGGGGAAATAGTTTAAAAGTTAATACCTTTTGTTAACATCATCCAAATGACTCGTAATTAGCGTCAAATTTTTCCTGAAGTTCCAAAGAATAATGACCAACCATAATTTAAAAAAATATTAATCGTTTAACCAATAAAAATTGCCAATGTTTAAGGGTAAGTAACGTAATTTTTTGAAAAACTACATTTTTACTAAAATTTAAATAAAAACACCAGAGTTAAATATTTTTTAGTGAAACGAATTGATTCTTATAGATTTTGAACCGAAGAATTCGAAAAAAATAACCGGGACGAGCAGAAAGTGGTGCAACACCCTTAAAATGGGGTTTAAAGGTGAAAAGCCCATTTCCAACCGTTTTTACAAATTATCACAAAATCTAAAGCAACGATGGTATATTTTATGATTGATATATGTTCAGGACACTTAGACGAATCGATTGTGACCACATATACTAAATTTGGCCAAACATTACGTCTTTTAAAGGGCTTAAAAGACGTAAAAATGCATCTTTTCGGGAAAAATAGTTTAAAAATTAATAACTTTTGTTAAAATCATCGAAATGACTCGTAACTAGGCTCAAATTATTCCTGAAGTTCCAAAGAATAATGGTCAATCAAAATTTAAAAAAATATTAGTAGTTTAACTAATGAAAATCGCTAATGTTTAAGGGTAAGTGCATTTTTACGTCTTTTATGCCCTTTGGAAGAGGTAATAGAAGGTATCTACCTTGGTTTCACTAAAAAATATTCAACCCTGATGTTTTTATTTAAATTTTAGTAAAAAGATAGTTTTTCAAAAATTTACGTTACTTACCGATAAACATTAGCGATTTTTATTGGTTAAACTATTAATATTTTTTTAAATTATGGTTCATTATTATTCTTTGGAACATCAGGAACAATTTGAGCCTAGTTACGAGTCATTTGGATGATTTAAGCAAAAGTTATTAATTTTTAAACTATTTTCCCCGAAAGATGCATTTTTAAGTCTTTTAAGCCCTCTGGAAGAGATAATTTTTGGTCAAATTTAGTATATGTGATCACAATCAATTCGTCTGAGTGTCCTGAACATATATCAACCATAAAAATATACCATCACCGCTTTAGATTTTGTGATAAATTGAAAAAACGGTTGGAAATGGGGTTTTCACCTTTAAACCCCATTTTTAAGGGTGTTGCACCACTTTTCGCTTGTCCGGGTTATTTTTTTCGAATTCTCCGGTTCAAAATCTATAAGAATCAATCATAAAATTGCTTGCCCTCTTAATTTCCTGTCAAAATGCTTCCTTTACTGGACTATTAATGGCTGTTTGGGCACGTACAAATAATAAATGTCCCTTAGATTCAATTGAACTGCAAATGTACCAAATATTATCAAAATTAGTGAAATAATATTCGCAATATTCACTTTTTAGACGAAAAAAGTTGCAAAATTTCGAATATTTCCAAAACCCCTAATCCGATTAGCACCAAAATCAATAGGTCTGGAGTACTCACTGAGACAAACATTTTTCCCAAAAATAATTCAGATTGGTGTATTTTTACAGTAGTATCGTGAACGAAAGAAAATTCTACATCCGCACAGACACACAGACACACGCACAGACGCCATGCGGAAATTAACTTTTCTTTAAGTTTTGAAGTTAGTACAATCAGAATTTGTCATTTTCTCGGACACGATTTTTCGATGGTATTACAATACTTCCATTTCTTTCAGAACATGGAAGTAATATAAAAATGTATACAAGTTTATAATTTATTGTAATAATATAAAAATTTAAAATATCGCCAATTTATATTAATTGCCAGCTGTTTGGAGCGATGGATACAAAACAGAAATAAAATAAAAAAACACGTAAATTAAGAAATTTTTAATAATATAAATTTTAAAAAGTTCGCCCCGCCCACTTTATGTATTTATGTTATCTATGACTACACTGTTATTTTCTCAGATTCATTAGAATTAGTTATCGTAAACTGCAGTTCAACCGAAGATAAATTAAAAATAAATATTATGGAAGTGCTTATAAGCTGCTATATATGAGAACATTATAAGAAGTGAACCTATGGACAATACGGGAGGTAAAACAAATGATAGGGGACAATATGGAAAGGATTACTATAACTTCAAGTATGAACAAATTAATTTCTTTGAATTTTTCAATGAGATAGCAATCTGTTGTACTTACAGCTTTTGGTACGAATGAGGGATTAACATCATTGTCTTCGAAGTCTTTGTCCATGGCAGCCTCGTCTAGTTTGTTTCTTCTATTTATAACGTAATGAATTTGAATAAAACCCAGTGTAAAAATTAACAAAATTAATTTATTATAAGTAGGATTATTAAAATACAAAATTACCTTTATTACATAGAAGTATTATACAATCATAGTTGATCTTAACGTAATCCAAAAACAACAACAAAAACGAACCGTGCACAATCGTAACAAATGTAAACACAAAATAAAATAAAAAATGTGAAATAAATAATGTAATATCAAAAACACTATTTTAAAAACTAAATAGACGAATTATAGCGTATCACTGATGATTTTAGTATTGAAGTACACCGAAATAATTATATGAATGTATAAATGTTAATAAATATAGCGAGAGAACGCACAATCAAGAATTTACAATATAACACTAGGAATTACGCAAATTTAAAACTCAATCACTGGAAGGATAGGTTAAAAGGAACTCCCGTTCAGTTATTATTGACTTGATTTCAAGAACTCCGTAAACTATATGTTATCTTGCTTCGGAAGCCAAAATTATACTGTTGTCAGTTGCTTACGTTTTCAAAAAATTGTTCAATTCCCCCCTCTACGGGGTTACGTGCGTATTTATTGTATGCGGAATTTCTAGTTAGATAATATCGTTATACATTGATATATTCCAGATGAAAGTCAATGAACTCATTAACACGTTTTCTCGTTTTCCGCATGAGAGTTGTTTTAGTTTTATTGAATACTCCCTCGCTCGATGCAGAAGTTGCAGGAACTCGACCATACCCAAAGACAGGGAAAAGCTTCAAATCTTGCAACACTTTTTTGATCAAATGCAAACAATAGAGACCGTTGACGTTACGCCCAGTTTCTTCGGTGGCGAGTTTCTTGGCCTCCTCTTTTACTAATATACCATACTCGTACCAAGTTCCGGACTGTTTCTCATAAACATTTTCTTCGTTTGGAACTTCCAAATCTCCATTGATAGTTTCGTCTTCAATGCTCTCATCAGGAGCGCTATCGTTTAACTGTTCACTTCCTTCAACCTCAGTAAACGACAATGGATTTCCTACAAATATATACATTCAGCTTCAGCAAGTGAGTATTTCCAAAAATCTAATCTTGTTTCCATGTATTTATTTGGTATACAAAATATTACAGGGATGGGCATATTTTTATCATTTCGTTAGTCGTTAAAATATTAACGAACCAAAGTAACGAATTGTTAGAATAACAGGAAAAGTAACGACTAATTACCATATCGTTATATCAAGGGATGAATGTTTCGCCACTTTGTTTTCAACAATGCGCGCGATAATTAAAATTTCTATACGATGTTTCGAGAACTAAACGCCCCCACTCCCTGTTACACTTAGTCTCAAATTGCTGACATTACTCCCCCCCCCACCTCCTCAAGATGCTTTACGTAAAATGGTAACGGCCCTTTATATCAGAATCTACAGATTACGTCTAGATTATAAATACTTTTTTAATATATTGAACCTTTGATAAATCCATCTAGCATTTCTTTGTGTTTTTCACATGAACTGCTTTCATTGTTTGAAAGGAATCCTGCCGTTGGACTCGCTGCAACAATAAACAAGCTCCGCAGGATTTGTTTAGCTACTTCTTCATCTTAGCACACGATGAGTTGTCCAATAACAGCGAGCCAAAAAACCTTTTTAAGAAGGTCTTCTCTTTTTCTCCCAAACAATTTGTTATAAGTATTTATGAAGTGCGCCACATCCAATCTTATATAACATTATGGCATTCCATCTTCTGTCAAAGAGTCCGCATATTCGCCTAGGTAACAAAATACGTTTACAAAATACACATTATGACACAGTTTTTCAAAATATTTAAAATTAACACAATATAGATTTTACCAATGTCTTTGTAAGACGTAAATATTCTCGTTACTCCATTCAACAACGCTCTGGAAGCGTCGACGACAACTTCATTTGAGCCACTTCTAATCCACATTTCCAGAAAATATTGAATATCGTTAGTATGTATATGTACGATGGCAGCATTTGTCCAATTGAAAATTGTTTGACGCAATGGACCACAATTTGATACAAAAAAATGTGTTTCGAGTTTAAGTCATGAAAAAGTCCGCCAGTTGCATCGATCATGACTTTATTCATTCCAGCGTGGAAACATTTCCGAAACATATGTATTTGTGAATTTGTCCAATAATGGACACAAAAAGGATCGTACCAAATGCTTTGAATGGAGTTAAGATGTTTTTCTCGTTTCATGATTGCGATTGCTTTGATAGGGTCCGGATCTAAGTACATTACATTCTTTTGCTCACTTTTCAGTACGTGCAAAACATTTGCTGAAGGCAAAATCGCAGGTTCGGGATCTTTTTGATCCATTGTTTCGTTTGCTTTCTTTGCTCTATAAAGTTCAACATGAACATGCTCCAATTCTTGCCAAATCATTTTCCTTTCCGCTTGTCGTACGTAATTTTTTTTACAATTCGCTTTGCAAAACCTGAGATTGTTTTCCATAGTAAACTGCCAGTCGATTGTGATATTATCAATATCATTGCTACTGACGATATCATTCAATTTGCGTCCACATCGAGTGTATCCTATGACAGTTAAAAACAATATCGATAATGATTCGTACTTAAACCAAATTTGAAACTCATTTGTGATTCGGATATTGGTTACCGTGCATAATAAAACCTTTAAACGGTTTTCTGAAAATTCTCGTTTTTTCTATTAGTTAATAACGATTAAAATTTTGAATAATATTTCACTGGAAAATGAGTAACTTATTATGCTTCCATAGCAAATTATTGAAAATTTGCCAAGGAGTTCAACGATTCAACAAAGAAGATACGAGAAGCTTTGTGATCGTTTCAGATTGAGACAAAAAAAATGTTCTCCGATTTCAAAATTTTAAATTGATTTATCCGTTTCACGACAAGGTAAACACTTTTCGTTCCGTGTCTCTCTGTCTGTCCGTCCGTCTGTCCCCTGAATCCTTGTCACACGTATAACTAATGAACCACTGAACCGATATTATTGAAACTTGGTCGGATGGTTCGGTCTGGCTTGAGGACGGTCCCATTTCAAAATCGTATGTAAGGGGGAGGAGTGACACCCCAAAATATTTATTTTTTCAAGATAACTCAAGAACGACACATGTTACGTGAAAATTTTATAGAATATTTTTTGTAGAGCATTAAATTTCCTATAAAATGGGTCTACAACGTTTGTTGTAAAATATTCCCTTACAAAGATTTATTTCAATTTATTTTAAAAATTCGTGTTTTGTTTTTCTAAATTGATGAGTGTATTCGGGAACTATCGTTTTTGCTTATTTGAAGTTGGCAAAACGTAAATTGGACGGGCTCGTGTTCGGACTTGAAAACGCTCGTTTTGTAATTCAAAACAAAAGAGCAGTGATCTGATAAAACACTGTCAAAATAATTATTAAACTAATACGTGTGTACAAGTTTATAGCACTTGGACATTTTAGTACTGTCAGTAAGTGAAAATCACTCAGCCTTATATATTCATTAATTTGCAGAAGTTTGAAAATAAAAAAATTATAAAAGATGTAAGTAAAATTCTTAGATTAGGAAAGACTATGGATACATAACAACCAATGCTAGTCTGTATATAAAAGTGTTACCAAAATTTGTCGACGGCCATCTTTTTTTAACTGTCAAAATTGCATATTACCCCAGAGGCGTCAGTTGAAAATTTATAATATGCAAATATGCTTTAAATTACAATTGAATTTAGTATGTATGAGAGATGATAGTTCCAAATAGACGTTTCTCTGTTAATCAATTATCACTGAAATAATTTTTAGGACAATATAAAACATTTATTATTAATTAATTTCATAATTCAAAAGAATTGATATTTATTTTAAAATCTGAATGATACGCCAATGATTCGTGGAGCGATTTTTCATGGTGCGATATGGTAACAATGCTAGGTAATGTGTTATTTGTCCTTTATCTTTCCTTGTCTAAGGTAAAATTAATAATTTTAACCTGAAATATTTTTTCATAAATAATTTTTTTCTAGAAAAACGATGATAAATTAAAGTATGGCAATAGAAGAAATAATTCAATCAATTGGGTACGCTGTTGAAGATTTCCTTGTTCTAGTTACAATATGTAATTAACCAAAAATTTTAATTCATATAATAAATAAAGATTAATTTTTTTTTCAAATTGCAGCTTGTTTACAATGATAAATTGGAGATTTTACGTTTTGCCAACTTCAAATAAGTAAAAATGATAGTTCCCGAATACACTCATTTGCTTTAAGATTTTTTAAATAACTACTCATTGATTTTTTATAAAATCACACTTAAATTCAATCTTCTGCCTACCTACCCTATAATGTATTTGTGTTTTTCAACATACGGTACCGTTGTATACAGTGTTTATTACCCATTTTGTAAATTTCACAATTTTATATTTACGTATTTTCTTTGAATTAATTAATTAATTGTCAATACAGCTTGCCATGGAGCGAACCCGTTGAAAATAGAAAACAAAAATTTAAAAACTGCCAGAAGTAATTATTCCTATAAAATAATTACGTATTCATTTATTACTCTGATTTAAGTAGTTAAGTGTATATAATAATCCAACCCCAATCTTTAATGGAGTTAAAGGACAACTGCGCTGTTTGTCGAGTGTCAATGTTAAGAAATCCAGTGCTAATGCTACTACCATGCAAACATCTACTGCACGTAAAGTGTGCTCAACGTATAAATGATGAACTGGATGCTACTTGTCCAATTTGCAGAACTGCTCTGACTATAGAAAGAAAAGAGTACAAGAAGCATACAGAAAAAGACCGCGAAAGAATAGTTGCTTGTGCCAATAGAGGTGATGACTGGGTTGTTTTAGCCGAGACGTTAGCTATCTAGTACAAGACTGCATTTCACTGGATCCGATCTGGGCGATACAAAATGTTACAAAAAAAGTGGCAAAAAACAAAAAATGTTACCTGAAGTACAAATTAACACGATGGTTGCATGGATAGAAGAAGATTTCAGTTACACACTAAAACAATTAAAAGAAAAAAACTTCCACATTTTCCATACAATTGTATCTGTGTCAACCATAGGAAATTACCTAGAAAGCAGGCTGTTTACAATGAAGAAAGTGCACAATGAAATGAACCCATTATCATAAAAACTGAACAAAACAAAAGAAAACGAGCAGAATATGTGCAGATTTTGAATCAGTGTATATAACAGGGTAAACAAATTGTTTGGATGGACGAAACAAATTATAACTTGTTTTTCCGTCGAACGAGGGGCCGTGCCTATTCTGGTGTTAGAGCAGTCCAACAACTCCCAGCAGCATGCGGCCCTAATGTTCACCTAATAGGCACAATTTCTGCTACAGGCGTTGTAGCTATTGAAAGAAGGAGAGGATCGTATACATGGCAGTTGGCAAATAGTTGGGTAACAACGATACTGCAACAATGGCAAGATATGGGGAACCAAATGGCAGATTTGGTTATTGTTGCAGATAACGCGCCCTGTCATGGAAATAGTCTTGAATGACACAACTGCAACATTGTCGCGTCTAGGGCCCTACTCTCCGATGTTAAATCCCAAAGAGACTATTTGGTCAAAAGTGAAGACTTACACCAAAATGAATCTACGAGTGCCAACTGTACAAACTCCAGGTCTTATGGCACAAAGATTGGTATATTTAGAAGAAATCATCGACCAAGCAAAGGACAATATAGTCGGATGTGATTGTGCCCGTGCAGTACAACATACTACGACATATCATCCTACTGCTTTGACAATGGGGGATATGCCAGTTGGGCGTTAATTAATTAATTATTTATTTATCCATTAATTAATTTAGGTTAACAAATAAAGTACTGGTAACAATCTTGGCTAACGTTGTTTAGTTAAATCAGCGTTGCCAACTGTATCATAATTATGAGCTTGTATATTATTATGATACGCATAATATATCATAATTTTCACTTCCCTGTTAAGTCATAAAATTGTGTACAATAAAACATTCTAATAAAATGTACAGTATAATTTCCAAAAAGTGAAATAAAAATTACAATTTTAATATTAATTTGTAGTATCTGTTTCAAAATTTTTTACAGTAATAAACAACAGTTTATATTTGCCGAATACTTCGTTAAAGTTCGTATAAGAATTAAAAATTTTAATTAAAATTGTAATTCTTATAATTTTATAATATAAGCATGTATATAATTAATAAAATTAAGTTTGCAATTCTTTTTGAAACGTGATACGAGTAATATAATTTTTTTGTAAATATCATAATTTTTAAAGGATAATATCATAATTTCTCATCGGACAGTTGGCAACGCTGAGTTAAATGTACTATGTAAATAAGAAATATAGTTACTTGATTACTGCTATTACTGAATCATAATCTGTAGACACTTAACTGTAAAATAGCTTTTAAACTAATTATTGGTATAATCTATTTATTAATTATTATTATATTATCATAGTATCTGTTTTGCATTGTTTCAAATTTTACGAGTCTTTATTTTATAATTTTTGTGTCGTAGTACTTATCATTTTGTAATCATTAGAATGTGTTCATCACTGGGTCTCCATTATTGTTTTTACTTTGCCCATTACCGGAGAAAAAATATAAACAAAATAAAAAAAACATGTTATTTGCAGATTTTGGTAATTATATTGATTTAATAAAGAGGTACATGTTTTATTAGCATCATGACTTAATCAATTACAAAAAAATAAGACCATTAATACCAAAAAACAGTGTACCTTACTCCTAAAGCGGCCAAGACTGGTACTGATACAGATCACGTACTATGCTTTATACTGCGGGGATTGAATAAACGTTGAAAACAAACAATTTCATTTTATTCTTCACAATCCATAACTACACAACCACTGAAGACACTAATTACAGAAAACATTGACGCTGTACACCAGTACACAGATTTTAAAATCATTTGTTCTGTGAGTGATCTTAAGTCAAAATGTTGATTTTGTTTATAACATAAATAATAATCAAATCATTCATTTATTCGACCATTCACATTTAATTAAGTGTGTAAGGAACAATTTTATAAAAAAAAAACATATAATATTCGATAACCGAATAGTCAAGTGGGAGATTAAATCATTCTATGAGTTAGATGGATTAAGTCTTGATACTAAAATTTGCACTAAATTAACAAAAATGAAAATAAAATTTGCGGCGCAAATATTTAGTAATTTTGTTGCAGCGGGTTTGAACTTAGCAACAAACTGTAGAGTAATTGATGCTGGAGAAACTGCGAACTTTTGGTTTATGAATAGTGTTTAATTCCTTAAATGGAACAAAAAAATCGAATAAACCTCTAAACGGTCGTTTGAGCGATAAATCGCCCATATGGAATTTTGATAAACAGCAAAAAAGCATTTGTATAACATGAGTTTCATTCAAAATGGTGTAATTATACCATCACTCCCATCAATTAAAAATTTTATAACAATAAGAAATACAAAAAGACCTAGGGGTGTTTTAAAAAAAATTAAATTTTACATAACTGTCAACACGATCATTAAACCAAAATATTTTAAATTGTTGGTTCAAATAAAGAATGTTATAAATCAAACCAAACACCCTGAAATTTCTAACTCTGAAACTTCAATCAGTCAAAACTTATCTCAACGGAATAGTAATAATTACGAATCTTTGTATTCACCTGTAAAGTTCTCAACTTTCTCGGGAAAAACAAATGAATACAACTCTTTTGTAAATTTATTTATAGCTATTATTGATCAAAATGTCTATCTGCTGTACAGAAACTGTATTATTTGAAATCATATCTCTGTAAAGAATCGCTACACTACTCTATCGCTTTAGATATCATAAAAAAAAATGAAAATAATTTATCTCTAATAAATTCGCATCTAAAAACTCTTTTAGATTTACCTAAATTCGTGAATTTTATGCCACAATCAGGCAAAACATTAATGTTTTAAAAATCTTACAAGTTCCAGTGGATTACTGGGACTTAATAATTAGGGGAAGTCGGGGCAAAGTGAAAGGGCGGAGCAGAGTGAAAAATGTATTTATCTCCTTTTAAATTTGGCGGGTAAATATTCTATAGATTCAATATGTTTGTTTCAATAGTTGCCACCACTGACGTTCATAAATGGCGGATCGGCCGCGTAATTATGGTGTGTAAAATTTTCTGTGTTGCATCATTAAAAATTGTAAGTATGGGAGTTCTAATTTAAGAATTTTTATTTTTGTTTATCAAGATAAATATATAAGTAATATGTATGATGTAAAGCAGTGTCTTCAGAGCAAACATTGATAAAAAAATTTAATTGTTTACATTTTAATTTTTTGAGGAATGCTATTTAAATCAAGTGCTGTTTGTTGGGGCAAAATGACAAATATTAATGGGGGCAAAATAAAAATATTTTGACTTTGCCCCAAGTAATTTTATTTGAAATAATTAACAATTAATAAAGAATTAGTATACTTTGAAGACATGATACCTTTGTGATACCATGTAAAAACAATTAAAAATTAATAAGCCAAGAATTAATATAAATATTTACAACGTAAAAAAACTACAAATGTAAATTTCGTAGATTCAAACAATATGGTGCGAGAATACAAAAGAAAATCCTTAGTTTATAATGTTTTTGTAATGTCCATAAAATTTTTATTGTTTGATTTCATGTCACTACTTTTCAATAAAATTTGCAAAAATAAATGTTTATATAATCTATAACCTTATGAAAACACAATAATAAACCATGCTTCCAATATTTCACTTTGCTCCTACAGGTGGGGCAAAGTAAAAAAAGTGCAGCCCTTAATTAAAGGTCATTTAAAAAAAAAAGATTTATGGAAGAGCAAAACTGTTTATAAGCAAATTGGAGGGTAAGTATGGGTAATCATGTTGCAAAAGCAGAATTTTAATAATGAAAATAGAGCAATGGGGATGGTCCAAATATTAACCATTTCACTTCGCCCCGACTTCCCCTATATGTATCATTTCAGCATATATTAATCTACTAATATGTCCCATCATGAGTTTCAAATATACAGAATACTAGATGGCGCCACACAGGGTTCCAATCTATGAATATGATTACAAAAAAAATACCTAGATGGCGACACGTCTTGAAATTTAATTCCATCTATGGTCAGCATTCTCAATATTTTATTTTATCTATGGTATAAACATAGAGCAGTTATTGTCTATTGTAAGTAAGCATAAAGCAAAATAAAATAAATATTGGAGAAGAATGCGATGTTGGTGCGGGTGAAAAATATGGAATTATACGTCACGTCAGTTTAATTTGTATATGTATGGAATTCGTTCTTATGTTTATTGTTGTCATTTATAGTAAACAATTAAAATATATTTGATTTCATTGTAACAATTATTAGTAGATTAATATATGATAATATTTATATATTTCTGATTAATACTGATCTTAATTCGTTAATTTTTGTTGCTAATCTTTTAAATAATTAAATTCATATTATATCGTATTTACATTTTCCTTATTTTTAGTTCGATATTTAATTTATATAATTTTCAGTTTTTTAAGATTCTGTCCGTCCGTCTGTCTGTCTGTCTATATAAATTTTATATCTATTAAGATGAAATTTGGTATACAGACGTAGATTGATAACCCAAAAACATGATGAGATTTTTTTTAAATTAATTTTTTTGAAACCCCTTCCCATATACTGAAAAGTATACTCACATTTTTTTCCTTAATATATATAAAGCTCAACGTCTCTCTTTCTGTCTGTCTGTCCGTTAGTGCGCTTATCACTCAAGAACCACTTATCCGATTTACGTGGTTTCTTTTTTAATTCATAAGTACATTTTCTGGCCAGGTAATAGGCTATATTTTGTTAGGTAACATAACAACTAAGTAGATAATAGTAAATCAAGTCGGAAAAAATTTTGCCGTCGGCGCGCTGTTTTGCAATACGCTGCCTAAACCGTTCAATATTGAACAAAATACTGAATTAAAGAATTGTGTGGAATCAAAAGTTCTACAATAAAGTCAGCGACACCATATGTCTAACTTTTATATTTAAGCCACAATGACTGATTTTATATTACAAAGAAAACATAAAATATTTGGGTTCTATTTACATGGACTTATGACCTGCAAAACATTAATCCTTATCGAAATAAATGATTTAATCGTCATAAGTACTTAATGTAGATAAAACAGCGCGCCGACGGCAATTTTTTTTCCGACTTGATTTACTATTATCGTCACTGCTTAATTGTTATGTTACCTTACGTAACAAAATATAGCCTATAACCTGGCCAGAGAATGTACCTATGAATTAAAAAAGAAGCCACGTAAATCGGATAAGTGGTTTTCGAGTGATAAGCGCACTAACGGGCGGACAGACAGAGAGACGTTGAGCCATAGATTGCGTTGGCTTTATATACAGGGTGGGGCAATAGTGTGTGGAAGTTCGATAGCTCGTAGACCATAACAGATAAAAAAAAATTCTAATGCAGATGGAAACTGTGGGTAAATGCGCATACATAGAAATTATTTTCAAATGTACAGGGTGCTACAAAAAAGTGTGGCACGCTTAAGGTAATTTTTTTTAAATGGAATGCCCTGATTATTTTTGCATATTTAAAACTTCTCTTGGGATGTTTATTCATATCAAAAATATTAGCCCCATCTGATGTCCGGTTTAGACGTAATAATATATTTTTCAAAAAAATTGACTTTTACATTACTCCACTTAAAAATTCACCACTTCCGCGGCCGCAGCTTTGAAGACGAAATTAAATATGGACCTTATTGTAGGAGGTTGGTGTGTACTTTTGTTTCAATATCTTAGAGCCACCATGTACAGGGTGTTCAAAATTAATTTTCAAATTTTGAGAACTTCAAAGTTATTTTTTTCAACTATTTCAAATGGAACACCCTATATATTTTTTAATGATGTTATGTAGAATTACATAACGAACATTTTTTGTTTGTTCATCCTTATGGTTATTTGTAACCATTTTTGAATTATTGAGCAAAAAGTACAAAATTCAGCAATATTTACTTAAAAAAATTAATTTTTTTTCAAATAAAATAAAACACCATGTACAGGATCTTCATGTTGCCCATAAAAACAGCTTGAATTTTTTTCAGCTAGCAAACAGACCCTTTATTGTTTTATTGAACACAAACAACCAAAATAATTTACAATCATATAAATTCATTAATGAGCAATGTGAAATTGAGACAGAAACATAAAATGCTGTTTTTATTGGCAACATGAAGACCCTGTACATGGTGTTTTATTTTATTTGAAAAAAAATTAATTTTTTTTAGTAAATATTGCTGAATTTTGTACTTTTTGCTCAATAATTCAAAAATGGTTACAAATAACCATAAGGATGAACAAACAAAAAATGTTCGTTATGTAATTCTACATAACATCATTAAAAAATATATAGGGTGTTCCATTTGAAATAGTTGAAAAAAATAACTTTGAAGTTCTCAAAATTTGAAAATTAATTTTGAACACCCTGTACATGGTGGCTCTAAGATATTGAAACAAAAGTACACACCAACCTCCTACAATAAGGTCCATATTTAATTTCGTCTTCAAAGCTGCGGCCGCGGAAGTGGTGAATTTTTAAGTGGAGTAATGTAAAAGTCAATTTTTTTGAAAAATATATTATTACGTCTAAACCGGACATCAGATGGGGCTAATATTTTTGATATGAATAAACATCCCAAGAGAAGTTTTAAATATGCAAAAATAATCAGGGCATTCCATTTAAAAAAAATTACCTTAAGCGTGCCACACTTTTTTGTAGCACCCTGTACATTTGAAAATAATTTCTATGTATGCGCATTTACCCACAGTTTCCATCTGCATTAGAATTTTTTTTTATCTGTTATGGTCTACGAGCTATCGAACTTCCACACACTATTGCCCCACCCTGTATATTAAGGACTAGCAGTGCCCACGCGGCTTCGCTCGCGTAGACTACGGAATTATTGTTTAGGATTTTTGAAAAATATAGTTTAATTAATTAAGTACAAACACGATTAGTTATTATTGTAATAATAACATATCAAAACCTAAATTACCTAACAAAAACGAATCAGAAGAAAAAAGTACAAATAATTTGTGTTCTGTTTAAATTTAAATGTTAATTATTGAAAACAAAATAAACTCACGACGATCAGCCGAGGGAATCCGAATATCTACCGAGCGTAAGCGAATCCAGTCTGTTGTACATCGCTTCGACCAAATTGGATGCTGTAAAGGGCAAATTATATCTACATTAAGTGCTTATGACGATAAAATCATTTATTTCGATATGGATTAATGTTTTGCAGGCATAAGTCCATGTAAACAGAACCCAAATATTTTGTTTTCTTTGTAACATAAAAGCAGTCATTGTGGCTTAAATATAAAAGTTAGACATATGGAGTCGCGGACTTTATTGTAGAACTTTTGATTCTACACAATTCTTTAATACATATTTTGTTCTATATTGAACGGTTTAGGCAGCGTATTACAAAACAGCGCGCCGACGGCAAAATTTTTTCCGACTTGATTTACTATTATTGTTACTGCTTAGTTGTTATGTTACCTAACCTAACAAAATATAGCCTATAACCTGGCCAGAGAACGTACCTATGAATTAAAAAAAACACGTAAATCGGATAAGTGGTTCTCGAGTGATAAGCGCACGAACGGACAGACAGACAGACAGACAGACAGAGAGACGTTGAGCTTTATATATATTAAGGATAGATTAACATAGTAACAAGTATTTCATTGTGATGTGATTGATAAGTCTTAACAAGTTTAATTAAACCAAATATTAATCTAATAGTATATACTTGTATAATTAAACTATCGAACTTTATCGAAGTAAAACTATAAGTACTTAAATTCAAGTTATTATACGTGAAAAGGAAATTAATAAAATTTAAAACAAAATTAAGTAGTAAAAATCAAATAAAAATGGTAAGAAGCAACAGAAATAAACAAAATAAATTAATAATATAGTTGAACATTATATGCTAAGCATTTTTTTACATAGATATTTACTGAACGCTCACTAAGGTATACAAACATTGAACATGATTGAACGAATACCAATTCAAATAAATATATGACCTTGAAGGTTTGTTTGCTGGCTAAATACAATATTCAGTACTGGTACTGCCACCTACATTTCAGTTGGTTAATCAAAAAATTCAGGATGGGTCATATTAGTAGATTAATATATGATTTCAGCAAAATTAGACTTGTTTTGGCAGGTATTGCAGATTCCTGCACAAAGTGCATCCATAATATGTATTATTTTTGACAAAAAACCACCAATTAGCACTAATAAGTTCTGCAACGGATTTGTTTAAACCTGATTATTGCATTTTCAGAGTGATAACAGAATTATTGTCGTGTTCGTACGTTCCGTATTTTTCATAATTTTTTTTGTTATATAAATTCACCAAACCACCAAAAGTGTTACTTCAAAAGTTTATCGTGTAGTTTTGTTTTTGTGTATTTTTAATTATTGCCCCTCAAGATTTCTCTGGGTTGAATATAGACGGATCTTAGTGAAAACGTGACGATCCTAACCTCCATTTGACCTAAAATTTACCCGTCACGCTGAAGCTGAATCCATCACAGATATCGATTGAGATTTCACCGGAGTTTCAAAGGTATGTTCCAAAATATTCTTTCAGATAAGTGTTATTATAACGATACAGTTCACTTTTCGATAAATTACCACAGTGCCCAATCCGGCAAAAACAAGACTTTTCTACTCATCGTGAATATGTGATAGAAAGAAGCAAATTAACTCTACCCACGTTGAAAGAATTTATATATTTTCTTGAAAAAAGAGCAATACATTGCTCTAGAAAACGTATTAACTCCTAGTAATAACAATAAATTTCCTAGAGTTTCTACCGTGGTTTTACAAAAACAAAATCACAATTTAATACATAGTAATTTTGTTAGCAGTTTTTGTAATTCTTCTCACAAAAATATAAATGTTTTAAATTTAAACAATTACAGTCACAAGACAAACAGTCTTTTATAAAGAGTAAGAACCTTTCTGTGAATTGTTTAGGAAATATACATTCTCTTTTAGAGTGTACCTCTCAAATCAATTGCCACTTGTGAGGGAAAAAACACAACACTCTTTTACATGATGATAATAGTCAATTTATTCTGTTCTTCGAGATAGGAGAATAATTCTTCTAGGAAAAAATATGCCGGTTTTACAAAATACTAGTTTTGGTAACATTGTAAGTAACTTCGTCTTTGTCTCATTATTCAATTCATTCGTTTTGGTGATTCATAGTATAACAGGTAAATTTTAAAAATCTATTTGTTGGCAAAAATTGCCAACAATTAAACATTAAATTTATTTGTTAACAAAAATTGCCAACAATTAAACATTTATGCTGTTTTATCAGCATTGCCAACCGTATCATAATTATGATGGGTATACCATAATTTTATCAACATATGAATAAAAATAATTAAATGTAATTTTCACAATATTGACGGTTTCCGAATAAAACAAAAAGTAGAATTTAACAATTGGTAGGCTTGTTTTTAAAACCTTTCTGTAGAGACAAAGGTGGTGGCAGTTATTTGAATTTTCAATTTGTTGCTTTAATTGCAAGAATTAAGATTTAAGAATACAAGTTTGCAAGTTAATGCAAGTGGACGTGTTAGTTGTAAGGGTCCTGTCTTTCTTACAGGGTATGATTTTGACAGTACCGTACAAATAAAAAAAATATATAATAATCTGAAAAATTGGGATTATTTCAATAATAAAAGGACTTCCTTCTAAACTGAATTTATTTGAAAAATCTTATACAACAAAAAAAAATGAAATGTAAATATTATTTAGATACACAACTCTCCTACTTTTAACCTATTTCTTTCATTCATTCCCTTTCATAACGACTTTCTCTAATTTCAACTTAAACTAAATTATATTCTTAAACAAACTACTCTTAAAACTAACCTTACCTTATTATTACATATGACTTTATATCTTCTTTCTTCAATTTTCGATATTTCTGTTGAAGTATTTATATTTTACTTATACTGGTCTGCTGTATTTATTACGGCGTCACGTACATGTCTATCTGTATACTGGTCTACTGTTTTCTTTCTTTAACTTTAGTTTGTATATCTTCAACGTCCAACTCCCTCGCACTTATCACCTTTGCTTTTAAAATTGTGACAATAGCTTTTTTTTCTGTTTTATATTTAATGTTACTAATTTTAATTCGTTGATGTTTCATTATTTGTTATGATTTTTAAATTTGTTGTCTGTAGCACTTATTAACTTTATCAATTTTAATATAACCTTATTGTCGTTGTTTTCATTTGTTATTACGCATAAACGCTCATTGGCCATCTTCATCGTACTTTCTTTAAACGATATATATATATCTTTCTCTCTCTGCTTCATATATTTATTTATTTGTTAATTTTTTATTGTTTAAATTTTTTACTTATTTATTTATTAATATATTCTCGTTGATTTCTTTTTTTTAATACTTGTTTAATTTACTATTATTTTATCGAACTTTAATCTTCTTACACACTCATGCCCGGTATTATAAAGGACCTAACAAAATTTGTTAGCTAGCAATTACATTCAAATGGGGTATTAATACTGTACTAGTATCTATGGATTAGTTATGGAATTTAGAGCAGTGACACTTCAACTAATTGTAACACAGTTGGCATCTTTGACCGTACAAAATAATTTTCATAACATCACCACTGTTTTAATACCGTTTGTATTTACCTTCAACGCGTGCGCGAAACTTGTCAAAGTCATCAACAAACTCCAAAAGAACTGTCATATAAGTTTGATATCTCAGTTGTGTGTTTGTTAGCTAACAAATTTGTTAGGTCCTTTATGATACCGGACATCAATCTATTAAACACAATATATTTATTTCTTCTTCTATTTATGTCGTTTTAACTTTATTTTATACTCTTGTTATTCGTCGCGTAACTTTATTTATTTCTTATGTTATTTTATTACTATTATCTTTCTTTTTATTCACTATTATTTTATTATATCATTTGTTTATTTTAAACTTTTAATTGTTAATTTTATTTTGCTATATCTGTTTTTTCAACACCGCCTTGTTCGGCAACCAAACTCCTTTTGCTCCTGACCTCATTCCCACAGTCAAACTTAAATCTTCCCCTGTCCCCTCACACACCTTGTCTTTTACATTAATAGTACGTCTGGTACGTAAAAAAATCCTGCACTTTTTGATTGGGGTATGACACTTTCTGTGCTCATAGATAAGGTCAAAAGAATAATTTTCAGATAGGGAGCCACTTTAAAATCTGTGTAGAACACCATTATATCGGCTATTAAAAATGCCCCCCACCGTTTTTATTAAATTGGCTGTATCTCAGCTCGTAGTCATCTGATTTCAATTTTCTTTTGTTTGTTTTAAAGTTCTTATTGAGTAGATTATTTATAACAATCAGTGGTTCTTAAACAAAATAAAATGAAAGGGCCTGAATCATTGGCTTGAAAAAAACATGGCAAATTGGGTTTCTTCTTTTCTTGGTCTGTAGATTTGGGTGTCTTATTCTCTATACTAATTATATCTACTGCCTTACCTTGTTCTGTTTGCGTGGGCGAGGACTTACGTATACGTTTTCGTTTCCTTTCTTGAATCTTAAATTCGGTTTCCATCGAGTCGTCCAGTAATGTGTTTAGGGCGTTTGAAATAACTTCTCCTGTTCCTCTTCCTGGGTCGGGATCTATCTCACTTAAGGTATCTTCATCCATTGAAGAACTATCACTCATTTCACTATTTTTAACTACCACTTCACTGATAACTCACTTTTTAACTTATTTTTCGTAATAAATTGTTAACATTGTATAGTTAATAATTTAATAATTCTACACACACCGCAAATGCTAATACGTCCGTACTTGCTCGCTGCAATGCTAGAACTGACGCTTACGTTAAATGAAACAATCACGACTTCATTGAAATTGTCATAACAACAATGTAACAGTCTTACCAACTGCCAAAGTCACGCATTGTTAACCGGGATCTGCATTGTCGACGGTCACAAGTTTCAGCGATTAATTAAAATATGAAAGCCAAATGGTGGTTTTACCCCACGACAGTTTTACCCCACCCTACTCTATAATAAAATAATTAATAAAGTTTATAATATTTCATCAAATCATTTTATAATATCTGCTGCGTTGGCCAATAGTATGTTTTTTTAGTTGATCGAATGCCTCCGGTATTTCGTCACTGGCTAGAAATGCTAAGGCCCCAATTTGCCTCATTAATAAACACAATAATTCGTTTTCTCCATATTCGATACTTTTTCAGTACTTTTTTTTAATTTTCCGCTTAATATTTTGACAGAAGTGAAAAAACCATCCTTTATTGGAATTATACGAAGACAAAACTCCGTCGCTCTTTCGTCAACGGAAGCAGAATACGTTGCGCTAGCTAATGTAGCAACAGAACTACTCTGGGTCGAAACGCTTCTTGTCGACCTTAGAGTAAATTGCCAAACTCCACTCATCATCTACGAGAATAATCAAGCCTGTATCCGCTTGATTTATAGATGGAAACATAAACGATTGAAGCATGTCGACGTGAAATGTAATGTCAAAGAATAGGCATCAAACGTAAAATGTGAAGTGTAAAACTCTCAAGTGTGAATGAAGTAAATATTGTGTATTTTGTTATGTACTTAAATTGAGAAGGAGTGTTAAAATGAACAATGGTATATTGATGTTTAGCGGGCAATTTAAGTGTGTCGCTATGACATTTTAATAATAAATAGATAATTGACAGTTCTTGTACACAGCAGTGGTTTTTACTTTACTTGTCATTTCCACAGTCGTTGTGTACATAATATCTCCTAGGTCTCGTGGCGGAGTATCGCTACAATTTGCAACCGATATATCATCATACATATTGGATAACGACCTAATGTCGGAAAGCTTAATCGCGTCGTTCCACTCGATCTTATCCTCTTTTTTAGGTAATAGCTCTTTCGAATTTATGGAATTCATTGACGTATTACGTTCGCTGAACGAGGTGCTTGTATCTTCGAATAGATTGCGGGACTTTCTGACGGAGGAGTTTTTAGAGAGAGCTGAATCTCCACCTACATTCAAGAACAGCAAAATAGTTTAGAACAAACACCTCTTCTTGGTAGGAAAATGAAAGTACCTTATGTTTTCGTCGCCGATGATGCATTTCCCCTTCAACCACATATAATGAAACCATATCCATTTCAATGTCAAGGTTCCAGAAGAATTTTCAACTACAGGCTTTCTAGAGCAAGAAATATTGTTGAAAATGCATTTGGTCTTATGTCTAGTGTTTTTAGAGTACTGAGAAAACCAATTCTTGCTTCAAAACGTGTCGATAATGTAATCTTAGCTACATGTTGTTTACACAATTATTTGCTTTCTGATAAATCTTCCACTAGTGCGTATGCTCCAGAAGGAATATTTGATAGGGAAAATAATGAAACGGGTGAGATAGAAAATGGAAGTTGGCGAAATGATGAAACAACACAAAGCCTATTGCGTCTAGGATATCATGGTAGGAATAATTATTAACAATTATTATCAATGAATGCAAAAGATATTCGAGAGGAATTTAGAGAATATTTTGTCAGTACTGAAGGAGAGTTAATTTGGCAATACAAGTTATTATAAAAAAAACTTATTACATGCAAATAAAATCTTAAATATGAAATTTATCGTTTGATTGACACTCGATCCCTGCAAATTGACCTCGTATACTTATTGTAGAGTTTCCAGCAATGGTTATGAACAGAATCATATTAACCTGGCGTACTAATTTTTTATTAATTAATTTTAGGTGTAATCGTATTTGTACTCAAACCATATTCTCCGGAATTAGATAATTTTATTAAATTATAATGCAAGTGAATAAAATAAGGACCAAATTTAATGTATTTGTCATATTATGACGGCACTAGGAGAAAATGGGTTAAGTATATTTTTTTGTACTTTCGCCATCACTCATTTAAATAAATATAATTTTTAAACTTACTGTTGGAATATTTCCTTTTGTTAATCGGGATAATGCACATTCTTGTAAAAAATGGAGTGATTTGAAATAAGGCCACTTTGACAAATAAACTTCATCAGCTCCTGATCCAGAAATTATTTTTTTTGTTACCTTTTTGAATTCACTGTTGTATTGATTTCTTATGTTATGTATTTTTCTTGTTATTTCTTCTGTTGTTGAACATTTTCTGCTATTTCTGTCAAAGAAACTTGTTTCTTCCCCCTGTCTTTATATTCTTTTGATTTGATATCCCATAATTCTGGCTTAGATTGATATAAATTAATAATATCGTCAATATCTGCTTTCAACCATTCTTTCTTTTCACTCATTTTATTAAAATTTAAATCTACTGAGCTGTCAGACTTGGACTAAGCCTGCTGACAAATTTGTGAAAAAGCAAAACAATTAATGCAAAAAGTATCAGACACAAGATATAAAAGTAGACGACTGCTCAACTTTTGCAATAAGTGTCGGAGAGTCTGAATATATTGCTCACTCAGTGTTTACATCAACGTATATAAATGTATCGATAGAAATATCAGCAAGTGCCAGACGTATATTCTATAGAGTTTACATTAGTCAAAAATTTTGACATTTAAAATATCTGACATTTATTTTGACTCAAAATAAATGTCAGATATAAATCGCATGTAATAAATGTCAGATGTAAACGAGGCAAGGCCATATTAGATTCAGCTAGTCAAATGTGTTTTGTAACTCAGTATTTAATGAATACATTAAATCTAATTTGCTATCAAGATAATACTGAAATTTCAGGAATATCAAATGTTAGAACGAATGTAACGATGTTCTATCATGGTTTCCAATCGCAGGAACGTAAAATAAACTATTAAGTGCGCAGTTGTAAATAAAATTAGTTCAAAATTACCTAGTTTATTTATATGTACTCAATCTCTCAATATGCCAGATAATATCAAGTTAGCTGACACTACATTTACCTAATGTAACTTCAAATATAGACATTTTGCTCTCGACTGATGTATTTTATTCTGTTCTTCGAGATGGGAGAATTCTTCTAGGAAAAAATATGCCGGTTTTACAAAATACCAGTTTTAGTAACATTGTATAATATTACCAATAAACATATATTATGAGTTGAAATAATCTCTTTCCAATGCATTGTTGGTTTAAAAGAATTCTCAAGATATTATGTGTTTTTACAGTCTATAGTATAATAATATTACTTAACTGGAAACCCGCGTAAGATAAATACGCACGTAACATCGGAGAAAACGGAATAGCCGGATGCACGAAGTGTCGTCAGTTGAAATTTGGAGTTTCGATCGAAAACACCTTGGATAATCTAAAGTCACAATCACAAGTAGAGGAGTCCTGTAACCTTCCTTCGAAGTGATTGGTGTTTAGTTATTATTTGTGTATATATTTCGCTATTTTGCCTTTGTGTTTTACTTATTTGTTTACTCTTTCGGAATTTTGTGTATTAAGTATTATTTTCTTAATGTGGGACGTTTGTTTACGAATAGTGCCAAATATAATAATTTGTGAAACATACTATTTTATTATTAGCGTGTGCTTAGTGTTGTTATTTTTTTGTGTTCATTAGTTCTTTAATTTTTCTTATGTTCTTTAGAACTGTATAATTATAACCATTCCAGCAGTATTTTATTAGTGAGCTGGCTATGGTTCATTTGTTGATCGTATAGTTAAGTTATGTATTGCGTTTTTTTGGTGTGTAAAGTATTAATTGGTATGTAATTAGAATAAAGTTTACTATTGAGTATTATTTTTAGAAAACAGTTTTGGGTTTTTTATTTCTAATATGTTATTTCCACGTTACAATTGTAAGTAACTTCGTCTTTGACTCATTATTCAATTCATGAGTTTTGGTGATTCATAGTATAACAAATAAATTTTAAAAATCTATTTATTGGCAAAAATTGCCAACAATTAAACATTAAATTTATTTGTTGACAAAAATTACCAACAATTAAACATTTAGGCTGTTTCATCAGCATTGCCAACCGTATCATAATTATGATGGGTATATCATATTTTTCAGCTTGTTATAATATATTATTATGATACGCATAATATATCATAATTTCATCAACATATGAATAAAAATAATTAAATGTTATTTTCACAATATTGACAGTTTCCGAATAAAACAAAAAGTAGAATTTAATAATTGGCTTGTTTCTAAAACCTTTCTGTGGAGGCAAAGGTGGTGGCAGTTATTTGAATTTTCTATTTGTTGCTTTAATTGCAAGAATTAAGATTAAATAATACAAGTTTGCAAGTCAATGCAAGTGGACGTGTTAGTGCGACTCTTACATTAAATAATAATCATTTTTAAAAATTCTTAACGTTTTTCCTGTGTATTTTGTGATTTTGAGGTAAGTAATTTATGTTCCAGTTTATATTCAAAAGTGTTAGATAGTTATTATACCTATTATTACCTACATATATTAAATTTTATAAGTTGAAAAGAACAAGAAAATCTAATACTAATATTTTATGTTTATTATTTGTATGAACAAAAATTACAATACATATAATAATATATTAATTATAGGCAAATATATTGCATAACTTTTATAATATATAAATAATATATAATTTTTATTACTTTTTTTATTAATTTTCAATTTAACAATAAGATTACTTTAATAAGTTGAGTGATTTAATTCTTCTTCTTCTTCATGGGTTTTGTGTCAAGTGGATTTTCTCCTTTTCTGACAGCTCCTTCGTGTTATTTAATTGGGTGTTGTGTGTTTAGTGTGTGAGTTTTTGCCTAGTTACACAGGGACACAAGATGGAATGTGGATGTGCTTATGGGCCGATCATAGGCACAAACAGGGTGGCCATGTACATAGGTTTGAGGAGGGGGGCTACTTAGGTTTGTAGACATTGAGGGGCATTTTAGATACTTAGTTTTGCGTCCATTATGAACTCCATGATGAATTTGTAGTTCTTTTGTTCAATCAGAATACTTTTCAGTGTAGGGGTAACATTTTCTATTTTTAATTTTTCTTTCAAAACTCTCCTTTCCTTGTTATGTCTGGGGCACTTGAAGAATATATGGTCAATATCTGCCACTGATTTTTTGTCGCATACACAGAAAGGGTTAGGTAGTGATTTTATTGTGTGTAGGTATTTGGGAGTGCACGTGTAGTTTGTTCTGAGTTGGATCATTGCTGTTATTGTTCTCCTGGGTTGTTTAACTTGATGAAACCATGTATTTCGCATAACTTTAGGTTGTATGGCTCCGTAGAATTGCCCTTTTTTGGTTAATGACATCTCGTGTATTCTTGTTGCCATTTATGTCCTGCTTCTCTGAATAGATGTGCTTTGATATCTACTTGTGGGATGGGTATTTCCAGAGTAGTCTGTAGAGTTCTTGCTTGGCATGCGAGCTCATCCGCTATTTCGTTGCCCCTTATTTGCGCAAAAATAAAATTACACCAAATAAAAGTGATTTTTTTGTTGATTTTCTTGTGAATATCTAGTTGTATAATTTCCATTATATAGTTGTTCTTCACTATTGAGGGGTATTTTATGTTATTGAGAACGCTCTTTGAGCCGCTGATAATTATTATGTGTTGGGAGTTACTGTTTACATAATCTTCCAGGGCTTTTTTATAGCTATGGCTTCAGCTCTAAAAATAGTCATGTGTTGATTGATTCTTCTCTGATATGTGTTTTGGCTTCCTATTCATGGTATGCAATTCCTGTACCACCATCTGTAGCTTTCGATCCGTCAGTGAATATTTTAATAGCCTGGGTCCACTTTTCTTGGATGATATTAGTGAATAATAAGGGGTTTTCTTCCGCTTCTTTAAAAAGGTCTAGTCTTACATCCGTTTTTATGTTTAATAAGATGGGGTCATAGTCAAACATGATACCGTAGGAGTATTTGTAGATGCAGACCCTGAGTTCTTTTATTGTTGATGGATGAGTGATTTAATTATTGAATTAATTTCCTCATTTTAAGCTGTCACGTCTCCGGCTGTCCTTCCGCCTGGGGTGCCTCTAGCTCAGTGGAGGTGGAAGTGGTTAAGGTTTTTTTCAGTACTTTTAATTTTTCGCTAAACATTTTGACTTAAGTGAAAAAACCATTCTTTATTGGTGACCGTAGGAAATTCCTTGGATGATGTATTTATTGCGGCTTTTTCAGTCACTCAATATAAATTCTGGACATCAAACATTGTAGTTTTAAATATTCCATCCATGACCCAAAATTTAGCATTACCAAGTTTTCTAATATTTTCTTCGGTTGAAAGCAATAAATTTTTTTCTTGATCTACGTCATTTTCTCGCATTAAAAATAACTCCCGATGACGTATGTTTTAAATCATGAGGGATGACCAAACCTTCAAGTGTTGGTTGTTCGGAAGGATTATTATCTAAGCTCTTTGCATTCACTTTTTTAGTGTTTGGTTTGGTGGTAGTCATGAGAGCACATTCCCGACGTAACCGTCTGAATTATTTGAGCCGGATGCTCTATAACGAACTTTTACAGTGGTGTACAGTAGTTTGCACGAAGCTCAGTGGAGAAGGAGGGGGGGGGTATGCTAAAAAAAGGTGGTTTATTAGTTTGTTAATAATTGTATAATTTAATTTGGGCGCCACATGGTTTATGACCCTTAAGGCAAACCATGAACCTTTTCAGCCTGTCTTACATGGGCATACAAAAAAAACAAAAGACATGATTAAAATAAATATAATTTCAAATAGTTCAGGAAACAAAAACACAGCTCCATATAAACTTCTAAATAATTCCAATAGAAATGATACTTATACATATTGTTCCCAGTACTTAGATGCATCTTTTCAGAAATATCCCCATATGTAGGTGTTGAGCAAAAAAAGATACACTTATTTTAATTTTGGTTTTTGGTATTTTTTTTTAATGAAGTGTTTTCTTAATATGGTTGTATCTTTTGAACTAAAGAACTGACAAAATTTTTTCATGGACCTAAATTGTGTAAAATCGAATGTTTTAAATGAATATAATTTATTATGTTATGTCTTTTATAGTACAAACACTTAAAAATGCATATTATGTCGAATATTTAAAAAAAAATCAAAATGGAGGTACTCTCTTTAGGTTCTTACATAGGTACATTTGAAAAGAAAATATTATTTTTTGTTTAGTCATTACTGTGAACCTTTCTGTCCAAAAACCAAGTTTTAAAATTACCCCGAAAAATTTATTTACCTGCCTGGGAAAAGATATTTAAATTTGCTATACACATTATTAGTCAAGTCAAATAAACATAAATTTAAACAACTATCGGAAACTAATTCGGACCAAAATGATTTTTGGTAAAAATGTTCTACTAATGACTCTGGTTATTCTCCAAAATGTTCAAGTTGATCCGATTTGTGCTACCGTCGCCATCTTAAAAAAATGGCGAATGGGTCACATTTTTCTAGAGTTTTTCGCGTTTTTATCTGAAACCGTACGTTCTACGAAAACATAGCAAATATCTTTTTTTGTAGAGCATATAATTTTCTTTAAAATAAGATCAAGAACATTGAGATCGGTTAAATATTAATGTTAGGAGAGCTGGGTTTTTGAAAAAATAGTGAACGAAATGTAATTTTTTTACAATATTTTCAATTTTATTTCAGTCTCGATACTATTAATTTAGAAATACTGTGCAAAAGTACTAAATAATTCCAATAGTTATGAAACTTTCCAGGGTTTTAGAATTAGTTGTGAGGAGTATTTTCGTAAAAGTCCCCATTCTTAAGTGTTGAGCCAACCCTGCAATCATGGTTGGAAGAAACAGCTGAAGAGATTATAAAAACTGAAATAGCACCTGAACGGTACATAGAACCAATTTGCAATTACCCTTAAATGACGCAGAATTAAATTTTGCATAGATAATATACATATATTTTTTTAATTGTGACTAACATAAGCGATGATATCGCTGCCATCGTAAATAAATGGCGGACGGGGCACAATTTTCCACGGTTTTTCGCGTTTTTCTTTGTAAATATTCACTCAACGAACACGATGCAAATAACTTTTTTTGTAGAGAATATAATTTACCATAAAATAAGATCAAGGTTATTAAGATCAGTTATGTACTAGCGTAAGGAGCATTGTGACTTTAAAAAAATATAGTTAACTAAAAAACATTTTTTTGCATTTTTTTCGATTTTAGTTGACCCTGATGCTATTTGGAGATTTTTTTGTAGAATCTTATTCAAACATCATAAATTTTCGCGTCTAATAAAAACCAAAAACATCAAGATTAATGCAGTGGTAACGGAAAAAAGGTTATTTTTTTTAACTACTACATTGCTGTATACCAGAACAGATACGTTCCTATTACAGTATTGATGTAAAAAATTCAAATTATGAACATATTCCGTTAAATATATTATAGAGTATTATTATAAGTATTACTTCAACAACATTACAGAGTATATGGTGTATTTTTAGAAACGGTTTAGGGAGGAATTTCGGTCCGGGTATTTGTGAAAAATTAACCAATTCACTACAAATATTTGCGTGTTTATATACATAACTATATTAAATAGTTAATTTCAGTAGCTAAACAATATACTTGGATCAATTTTTATAGGATCGTAACAAGACAGGTACAATAGATCCATCTATTTTATAAACAAAAGGCATACAAATAAAGGAGCAACTAATTCATTAATAGTATGGAACCATAATTATTTCATATTTTATAATATTTAATGTTCTTTTTACCTTAATGTGAGAACCCCAATTCTTACATTTTAATCCTGTAAAACCGATAAGGCCTTAGTATTCATATTTTAGCCTGAAAATGTTACTATAGCCCATGGAAGAAAAACACAGCTTAATTTATTAATTAACACAGCTCCATATAAACATTGAAATAGAAATGATACTTATACATGTTATTACATTATTTTATTTTAATACATAGATGAATATTTTCACAAATATCCCTATATGTATCTAATTGTAAGTGTAGAGCAAAAAATTATATCGATATTATTAGTTTTGGTTTTTAGTGATTTTTTATGGTACGTTTTGGTAGGTTTCCTTAAGATTCTTAACTAAAGAACTTACAAACTTGTTTTTACAAAGCGAAATTATTTAAAATCGAATGTTTTAAAATTATAATATTATAAAAAAGAATCGCACGGACAACATGTTTGTAGCCTAAAAATATTTATAATTTTACTGTTTAGTCATATTTATAACATAAGTACACATACAATTTTAAAAAGGGTGCATTTTATAATAAAATTTTTTTTTTTTCGATTTTTTAATTTTTGACGTACCTATTGTAAAATGCAGGTCAATTTAACACATTTTTTCTCTCTTTTCTACTCAATATGTCCTAAACTTATTTTAGTAGAACCATTAAAAAACTTGGAAAAAGCTTAGGCGTGGATTTTGAACACAAAATTGAACAAGAATGGTAAATTTTCATAAATCGCTATGTTTGTAGTTCTACTAAATGTGATTAAAATTGATTAAAAATGTTTTTTTAATATATCCGAATGACACACCTTATAGATTATTTGCTACTCTTTAATTTTTGTACTGTAATTTTTTCACGTACAAATATTCATATGAAAATAGTCAATTGCCATAGAGTGCGACATACCGTATGCAAATATATAGCCATACTTTCTCCGCGCTCTACCACGAGAACGGTTGATTCTTTTTAAAAATGGAAAAAACCTTTTTTCTTAAGAATTTTATAACACACCATTTATATAATAACCCTTATTGACCTCCGAGTAATAGGAAGCGAGATATTCGTTAATAACTGTTTTTCGTCACGTTAGACCTTCAATATCTCGCAACGCCGACACGATATCGTTGGGGACTTTTTACACGTTATTTATAACACTGTAACGAAGGTGTATACAAAAATTCAGCTAACTGGTATTTTTTTCCCAGATTGAGTGCATTTATATCTAAAAATTGGAATTAAAAAAAAACATATCTCCTGTATGGTACATAGTACAAATTTGCAATTAGGCTCAAATGACGCGAAATTAAATTGCGCACAGACAAAAATAACATATTTTTTTAATTTGGGCCCGCAAAGTAGGTTATATTTGTGATGCAAGATGTAATTATATATATTTTTAATGTTTAACTGCAAATTTAGCATAGTTAACGGGACCACATTTAAAAAAATGTTCTCTGTATCTATAAAGAACTTAGTTCTGCGTCATTTGGGTCTAATTGCAAATGTGTAGTATTTATCGTTTCGGAGATATTCCGATTTTTATAAACACTCAAAATTGTTTCTTTGAATCCTGATTGTAGGGTTTGCTCAACACCTAGGAATGGGGACTTTTCAGAAAATACTCCTCACAACTATCTCTAAATCCATGAAAAATCCCTGAACTATTGGAATTATTTGGAACTTTTGCACAAGTTTCCTGAACTAAAACCAAAAATGATTGTTTCCAAAACTAAAGAAAGTATTAACCCAATCGTGACCGAGGTTTTTTTTTGTTACCGATATTGCTGATTTTTCTGTCATCAATTCATACCTATCTAACTAAAATATACTAAAACTTCAGAACGTTGATAGTTGCATTGTTGATGTATTCAGCCCAATACTCGAAAATAAGTATGATTTCAAACCCATTTGAATTAAAATTAAGGTGCGGTTACATCAAGCACGCCGCGCCGCGCTGCTCTGCGCCGAATTGAAATTTGTGTTCGTGCAAAACTAGGGAATCGCGGCGATTTGTTAGTGTTTTTGTAGGTTCCATTAAGTTCGTCATGAATTGTGATAAAACTACTGCTGCTGCGTTTGTAGTAATTTACCAGTAAATAACCCTCGAAACTTATTATTAATCCCCGGATTATATGCAGCATAAAATTGCTAAAATATGCACAAAATAAGCCCCAAATATGCAGTGAAATGCATAAAACGACACAAACATATGCTACTTTTTCTGTCAAATGTATAACGGAAACTACTAAATTTTGTGATTTGTGACAACAATAAAAATTTAATGTCACGAATGTTAAACTTGATATGGTATTGCATCAACATTTTTTCAAATTTTTGTATAATTTTGAATAAACAATATATTTAAAAAAAATGACTATTGCAAATATATTTTTAAAATGGTCTGTTATGGTATTTAAAACCTAACCCTAGATAAAAACGATCGCTTTAAAATAAATTAAAATAATTAGGGACGCTAAACGATAAATAACTCAATTACAATTGAAAGAACTTTGGATATTATAGATTCGGAAAGCAATAATAGAAATAAGATTAATTATAAATATACTGTTAAAAAAATTTACAAAATAATTAATATATTATGCCTACTTATTACGTTTTCTGTATTTACTGTGTTTTTGGGAATGTCCTTGTCATTTAAAAAATCAAAATATTGGAAGGCAAACCAATTGCTTGTGTAAATATTTTCTCTTCCTAAAATGATATTAAAATAAATGTGAGTAATTAAACATTCTCAAACACATACCTTGACCTGTAGACATAGATTTCTTTGTTTTTAATTTTTCTCTTCTGTACGATGATAATAAAGAATTTATTTTTGACTATATTTTGTACTGTTTACTTCTTTAGCTATATCTGACCACGCATCACATTTCACTGTTTTGATATGATATAAATTACTTAAAGGGTTCCATAACTCCTCTTTGTTTTGGTATAATTCGATTAATTTTTTCACTTTTAAATGGCACCAGGTACTCATTTTGTTAATTATTGTACAATACTGCTATTCAAAATTTCAGTTTAACATTCTTCAACCCGTTTAAACTAAACGCGCACGAACGTGCATTTTAATAAATGTACGCGCACGAACGCGCTTGCCGTTCAAATCAGACGAGCATAAACATTTTGTGTGTTCGGCGTGGTTCGGCGCAGCGCGGCGCGCTTGATGTAACCGCACCTTTACAGCAACGCAAAAGCGCTCTGTTACATATATGTAACGCTGGGCACGATTGGGTTAATGTCCATGTATGTATTTATATTGTATATGCCTTATAACTAACTCGGAAAAATAACAAACAAAATGGAGGGGGGGACGTGAAATGGCGACGACACAATTCAATTAATAACTTATTTCTCTGCTTTATCACACCACGCACTGTACTCGACAAATATACGTACATACGGTAGTTAAAACACAAACACCGTAGACTAGACATGGGCTTAATAGCGATTTTTAGATAGCAGTGATCGCAGAGAGCAGTTAACAGTAGCAGTGATATGATCACAGTTTAGATCTGCAATATACACATAGTTATGTACCATTTCATTTAACATAGTTATGTAACCATTTCAACACGTTTTTATGCACCGAAGTAGGCTGTGCTGATGCAAAAGAAATGCCAAAATGTAAGTACTTAAGTATCAATGTAACATTTGATTAAATTTTATTATTAAAACGGATAATACTTATGTAATAAAATTATTTATTTTATTCAAAAAACTATGGTAAGTAACAAAATTGAAAATACATATAAAAGATAAAAGACTACAATAAATGTTCGAAATATCTTCCATTTTCATCCAGGCACAAATCAATTTACCGGCATTTGTTTTGTAATTGTTTCGCATTTATTTTGCATTTGTTTGACCTACTTCGGTGCATAAAAACGTGTTGAAATGGTTACTTTTGTGAAAATTATTGAATATCTCAGAAAGTATGGGGTTTAGACACAAGATATTCCCTATACAAATTGAAAATGAGAAAAAAAAAACCATCGAATAGTGAAATAAAAAAAGGGTAGTCACATTTGAAAAAAATTAGTTTTATCATTTTGAAGATTGCAAACTTTGGAATTTTTTTATTAACATCCTGTATAACTAAATTAAAATTGTTTATTATCAAAATGTTACGCTTTACTTGGACTAACATTATTGCTAAAAAAATTCATCACTTCAAAAAAACGATTTTTTATAGTTGAGCCTGAATATGGATTATTTTTCGGAAAAAAAATTCTAATTTGGCAACACTGTCACTAAATTAAAAAATGAACAGACGTTTATGTAGAGGTTAAAAAATGACATCGGAAGACATAAAACGTTACAGGGTATTCCATTTAAAAAAAACTTTGTTTTTTTATACCGCAATAATGGGACATCCTGTATTGTTGAAAATAATTTTACGACGTTCTTTTCAAACCAATAATATTATGTACCAAACTTTTTTTCTATCTCCTACGGGAAGTGCGCTACGAAAGCCGGACGCACTATTGAACTACCCTGTATAAATTAGTATTTCTACAGAATAAACACAGTTTAAGTTCAGCCTGCATATTATTATATTCTCTACCTAACAAACATCACAGTGGCGACGAGGATGGGATTGTTAATTGTTAAAGTGCTATTGTTGAGTGAAAAATGCCTATAGGAAAGATTCAAGAGTTTGATTTGAAGAGCGGAAAGTGGGAAACATATATACAAAGACTTAATCAGTATATTAAAGTAAATAAAGTGGAAAACTCGGACAATGTGGCGACACTAATAACGGTGGTGGGTGAGGAGACATTTGAATTAATGTGTGATCTATGTCACCCGGTTTTGCCGGAAAATAAAACCTATGAGCAATTAGTAAATATCATGAAACAACACCTCTCACCGGAACCGTCCGAAATTTCTGAACGTTATAAATTCCGCGTCAGAACTCAAGCCGAAGCTGAAAATATTTCCGAATACTTGCAAGTATGTATTAAAGCACATGACCAAAACCTGCAAGTTTGAGGACACACTGGAAATGAACCTGCGTGACCAGTTCGTATAAAATAATTAAAAAAAATCTGCATAGGCGTTTTGACTACTCAAATTTACTTATATAAGGGGAAGAAATACATACATGCTTTATACTTATACAATTAACATACGATTCAAAACTTTTGTTTAAATATTTTATATATTTTTGTAACAATTAACTTTTGAATATCAAATTGTTATATATTTTAAGATTATATAAAATTTTGAAAAATATACATATATTTTCATGTCACATTTAAGAACATAATATTAATATATATATATTATATATATAATATAAAATTCACTGGAATGGCTAGAGAATTTGTGTGTCGATATGTCTATCTTGGTTTGGTGCACGTAAAATGATTTTAAAATTGAAAAATGAAAGAATCTAGTCTCTTTTTTGCTGAAAACAATATTGTTGAGAAACACATAAGCTTAAAAAAGTTGAAATAAAATTCATATTTATCTTTACTGACTTTTAGTTCTGTTCTATTCATTAGATTTAAAATGAGCCAAGTAAAGAGTAGGATAGCATGTATGTAAATCACATAATATGTAACAGCGCACTCTGTTCAATACAAATATGTAACACTGTTCTTAATAGCAACGAAGCGTTGCCAATAGCAGGCACTAGCAGGTCCACCTTTACAGAATGGATTAATAACAGTGATCGCGGAGCATTGTCGATGATATGTATATCTTTGGTGCACGGAAAATGTTTTAAGATGGGAAAATGAAAAAAATAATGTCTTTTTTTGTTCAAAACAATATTTTTGATAACTAAATAAGCTAAAGAAAGTTGAAATCAAAACATTTTTTCTTTGTTTATTATATAGATATTAAAAAAAAAGTAAAGAGCAGGTATGTTAAAGAACAGAGCAGTTTGCTCTCTGCTCAGTACAAAAAGCAGTGTTCTTAACAGCAGCTATCGCAATAGCAGTCTCATCTCTAACATTGATTATCCTAAACAGATTTGTATAGATGCTACTGGTTCTTTAGTGAAAAAATTAAAAATGCCTAATGGAGATGTATCTCCTCATATATATCTTTATCAAGTCGTAGTCACTACTTCAACATCAAAAAGCCTGTATTCCAAATGTTGAGCACAGTGCAGAATAGTAATGCTAATACTGGTAATTTGAAATAACTCGCATTGGCACTGAACATAAAGCCTGGTTTACACGCTACGATAAATCGTAACAATTCGATCGTTACGATAAATCGAAAGACAGTGTACTGTTTACATGTAACGATTTCTTGTCCAATATTCATTGTCGACCGCGGTACGCTCAGTTAGCTTTTGCCATGAAGGAAGTACTGTTGTAGTCGTTACATGTATATCATTTGTTTAGCAAGAAAAGTGAAAAGGTAACGAAGACCAAGAAGAAAGTGGAGCCGCCAGTGGTTGCTGAAGAAAAGGCTATTTTCTCATATAAAATTATTGAAAGAATTGCGAAATGAACCCAATGACTGGCGGAATTATTTAAGAATGGATGAAAAGACTTAAGGTTATTTTCTGTGTTTATTTTGAAAAATGATACTGTTATCGTAACAATGAATGGCTGCTACTTGTTTACACGTTCCAACTTGTCGTTACGATTCACAGAAATTGATGCCGGCCGGCATCAACCATCCAATCCAATTCCAATAAATCTCTACAATGTCCTGTTTACACGCAATGGTAGCGTGTAAACCAGGCTTAAAGCTAACTTTCCATTGCCACGCAAAGTAGTTTGTGACTTTGACAAAGCGTTAATGGGGGCTATAGTAAGAACATTAGGACAATACAAAGATCTTAAGGATTATTTGTGCAAATGTTTCATCTAGTTGACAGGTGAATCACAAAACCTTCCATCGTGCTTTCTTCGCCTTGATATATCACATTTCATCCACATGATATCTAAATGGAAGGTACTAAAATCTTTGCATCCACGAGTGAAAACCTTTTACATATTAGTAATGGGACTTGTTTCAAAAACAACTGATTTTCTTAAATTTAAAGAAATAACTAGGGCAGCCATCATGCTTTGTACAAGCGAAGAATGCGGTTCTGATGAAATTAATCAAATAACTTTAGCTGAGAGAGCAAGTCAGTTAATAAGATCAAAAATCAAAGTGACTTCGTATGAGCCTATCATTAACGAAGAAGATACCGTGCTTCCTAGCAATGATTATGATGAAATAATTAGCATTGAGAAAAACATTGTTGACAAAGACACACAGGAACTCCAAAATTCTTCTATCTTTCTCTGGACCAATAGTTTCTTTAATGAATACATTCAGGAAGTAAAAGAAACCTGTCGTGGGACAGTTATAAATCCGTAATATTGTCCTAATGTCGCTTATCATATCAAAAAACTGTTACCATATTTTCCATTATTTTCTGGAACTTTAATACCTATTTTTGGTTATGGAACCGTAAATGCTTTATCCGCATCAGTAGAGTCTGAAATGAATGATATTAAACACAGTTTGCTTAAACATGATCTGCAAATGTGTCCAAAAATTGATTACAAAGCAACCGTTGCAGATTCTTCAATACTGGATTCTGAGACATAAAAAATATGACTATTCGCACCCTTCTTTAACATGGATTGAAGGAAATCAGAACAGTAGAAGTGATTATGATGAAAAATCATGTGAATTAGCTCAAGAACATAATTGGCGTAATAAAAATGTATCTAAAAAAATTAAACGGTCATATTCTAAATTCATATCCTGATTGGAATGTATCTAAGTTCGCAACAAAAAGAACGGTGATTGGTGTTTTGGCAAATGGAAACCTTTGCCCATACGATATAATGAAAAATTATTGCGGTTTTGATAGCATTACACATATTTTAGTTGGAACATTGTGACAGGTCACTTTGTGGTGTCACTGTTTTTTTTTTATTGTTTTATCATTATTTTGTTTTGAAACCACTGAATTTAACAATAACTATAAGAGGAAGACGGGAGGAGTTTTGCAGCAACTGAAAGTAGGTCAAGCAGTCGTGGAAGAGAGATAGCAGGGTTTGAGACTCAGAAATATATTGTTTAAAAAGGATATAAAAATATAGATTAAAAATTAGTATAAAGATGTGGTTTAAAAAGGAAGAAATGTGTTTAAAAAATATAAATAATATTGGTTATTAGTGAAATATAAAATAAAGTGGAAGGAAGAAAAGTGGTTTTAAAAAGAAATAAGAATTTATAAAGTAGTTAAAAGAAGTAAAGTGAATTTTAGTAGAGAAAAAATAATGGTAAATATGGAGAGTCTGGGGGTTCTCTGTAAAAACTCTTAAATCACGTGTTGATGTGTTAGAATAGAGTAGAGTATGCTGTATCTATGTTAATATATTATTTAGTACATAGACAGAAATTCATAAACCTAACCTAACCCTACCTGAAAACGAACCAATCTATCTGGACTACTCTAACTTAAACTAAATAACTAAATATAACACAGCTAAACGTTTTATAAAATGCGTGATTTATAAAAGTTGGTAACCCTGATCTAGTCACCCATGCGCGTCAACCCTATTCTGAATAACTATATACGTGATTTTTCACAAATCTGACAGAGGACCCCCAGACTCTCCGTATTAACCGAAGTTAAAATTAATAAAATACGTTAAAATAAATAATAAAGAAATAATTAATAACATACAGCGTCGTAGAAAATAAGTCAGTAACAATAAAACTTAGGTATGCAAAGTTAGCGACGGTGCAGCAACGGTAGTGGTACCAACCTAAAATAAAAAAATGATAAAAATGTAAATCATTAATTAAACGTAAATGAGACAATGTAAGCACTGTTAATTAACGTTATTACAATAATTAAGCAATTATCTAGCCAAATACATGGTAAGAATTAACGGTTTGACATCTTTATCTACCATAACCTCACTTTTTGCCGAAAATAAAATTTCGTGAAAATATAGGTATATTAAGTAAATAAGATCGTTTATTGTCTAAATATACTCGCTAATGTGTTATACGATTCATTATATTAATTATTCAATTGTAAATTACACACAGTAAGATAAATATTACGAAATAATGACTGAAATCGAACCACCCATGCCCGTATGGAAAAATAAAATCCTCCGTAACTTGAACAATACAACCGTGATATTGTTGAAACTTGTACACATTGTTAACAAGACCATAGAGACTCTGAAAAAAATAAGGGTTTTTCGGTATGACCTCCTTATTTTAAGATACATCTCATTTTTTAGACACTAGTGTAATTTCGATGACTTTAATTAACAATCATTTAAAAACCAGCAAATAAAACAATACAAAATTATTACACCGAGTCAAAGTAACGAAAAGGAATATATTAGAGTTTGCAGCATTTAAAAAAAATGAATATATTCTTCAAACGAGCCGGTTTATAAATTACGTAAATGTAACCAAATTAAAAACTTTTGCAAATCACAATTACAGCAGTATATTCATAAAGAAATAGTAAATCACATCTGGTATATGTTTTTATGAGATGACCCACCAATTTTACGAAATTACTAAAAAAACAATTTCTTTAAAAAAATAATAATAATAATAATAATAATAAGTACAGATATTGGAATGGAATTTGGGCTGGACAAATGTGCAGTTATTCACCTAAAGAAGGGAAGAAATAGGGACTTTGGGGAAGATGTGCAACTTGTGGATGGAAGCATCATTCGTCACCTTGATGTCAAAGAGTCGTACACATATCTTGGTGTGAGTGAGAGTCATATGCAGGATGTGTCTAAAGTCAAACAGGCTCTTTGCAGCAAGTATAGACAAACCCTACGACAGATTTGGAGTTCTGAACTGTCGGGTAGGAACAAAATCTCTGCTACCAACATGCTTGCTGTTCCAATCCTGCTTTACACATTTGGAGCTATAAAATGGACAGTAAATGAGTTGCAAATTCTGGATAGATCTACCAGGAAAATGATGAACATTCATCGAAGTCTTCATCCCAAGTCTTCTGTTGAACGTATATATCTTCCACGTCATCTTGGAGGCAGAGGTCTCCTAGGCTTGGAAAATCTTTACAATAGGATAGTACTAAGTACAGCGCACTCCATTATCAATAGCGCAGATCCACTTATAACTTTTGTACGTTCGCACGAATCTGCGGGTGTAGGGGCGTTCATTTTTCAATCGGCAAAAAGAGCAGCAAATGACCTCGGACTAGACTTTGATATCAGCTCAGCAAGACGACAAAGAGAGTCTCCTCTCCTTTCGTTGACGTCAGAAAAATATAAAAACACAGTCAAGAAAAGTGAACAATGCATGTTGCTAAAACGACATACCGATAAGCCCATGCACGGTATTTTCTTTAAAAACATCGAGAAACTGGGCCTATCGAAAGACCTGACGTTTGCTGAAGTCTGCGGGGTTGAAATCTGAAACCGAAGGATTTCTTTTAGCTTGCCAAGATGGTGTTATAAATACACTTGTATACCGTCGGATGATAATGGGTGCAGACGTTACAGATACCTCCTGCAGAGCATGCCGATCACAACCAGAGACGCTAATGCATCTCCTATCGGCATGTAACCACTACGCCAGTTGTTCCTACATCCATCGTCATAATGCTGCCTTACGTGTACTCTATTACCACCTTAGACACGTTTACGGTATAGATAAAACACCTGTTCTTCCGTACGTCTCTGGAGATATTGAGTCCGTTGTTGAGTGTGACGATGTGAAAGTTCACCGTCACATTTACTAAGAAATAACGAGTTCTGATCCGCTTTATCAAAAATCGTCGGGCGCATTTTCGCCCGCGATCACCGACCAATGCGCGATGCGCTTGGAAGGGATAGGGTCGGATGTGGTTTAGCTAGAACAAGCTTCGACAGCAGTCTACGAAACTGACTCGACGGATGAACATGGTGCACTAGCCAAGGCCAAATGGTGCCATATTGTTCTCGCCCTTTTTTTTTAACGATAAATAATATATGAAGCATGGAGAGGTTGGAGATGGGAAGTCAGTAAAGAGGATATGGAGAGGTTTATGGAGATGATTGGATGGATTTATGGAGATGACGGAAGGAGCGGCGAAGTTGTAAGGAGGAGATAGGGACACCTCGTGCACGCCAAGGTCACAAATGGTGATATAAAAATATTTTCGTGGTAATATTAACTTTACCCGTTTATTTTATTAAAACGAAGGCATAAAATGATGATACGGTTTATATTTTGATGATTTAATTTATTTTGACGACGGTGGTCGTTTGGAGGACGCAAGGATAACGGTGTGGAGATATTGAAAGTCACTAGAGTTTCTAATTTATTTTTTTTTTGTACACGCTCCTTTTTTTGTAGTCAGATTGTTTTTCTTAAGATTGATCTCACACACGTTATTCCTGAGCCCTAGTCCGTACAAAAGGTACGTTTCAGGTCCAAGAAGGACACCCCTTTTTTTTTTTTTGTATACATGTATAAATTTTATATGTACTCTTATGTTAACGTTTGCAAATTTGCATGACTAAGTGCAGAACATATTCTTTTATATATTTTTATTTACATCTACAATATTCGAATACTAATTATGCTAGATTTTCGAAAGAGCGCGATATAGGGAGAGAGAAGGATTATTCCCATCGCATGTTGTCACGAACGTATGGTGAAGTAAGCGACTGCCACTTTCACAAGCGTTGAGCGGCAGTTGCGCGCGCATCCTCAGCGCGGCCATTTGCAATCCTGAGGTTGGATTTTGACAGATCGTTTTGTCAGGTTAAAACTCTTGAGGTTGTGAATGTGGACGACGGACGTTAGTGAGATTTTATTTTGTGCACAGATATATATTTATTTAGTTTGAATCTCTCTCTCGCTATATCTCACGGCTGACAGTGCAGTCATTACTGTTTCGATTATTCTTAAGAATTTTTTTTTTTGTTCATGATAATATTATTGTGTTGTAAAAATGTGTAGAGTTGATTTCGTTTGACAACGGGTACTTTCATAGTTATTGTGGTTGTTTACGTTGATTTATTTTGTTTAAAAAGGCTGACAAGCCTATAATAAATTTTGATTTTAGTAAAAAAAAAATTTTATTATTGGAAAAGACCCAATTATTATTTCACCCAGACTCACAGCACGTAGCAGAAGCAGGTGGAGACCCGAGACACGATCTCCACTAGGTTATACACTTACCAGGACGGAAGCTCTCGAGGTATTGGGGCATGCCAGCCTACCTTTCAAAAGGCGTACTCTGTGACAAAGAACGACATGGATTTCGAAAGAGGCCAAGTAAACAGATATTCCTTTTTTTTATATACTAGTGTTGGTACAAGGTAAATTATAGTCGGGGGCGAGGGGAACTCTGACGCCTTTTTTTTTAAATTTATATAACGTTTAAATCCCTTCTGGTAGCAGAGCTTTGCTTTACTTACTTGGCGCTCTCCGAATCTTTGTCGGGGAATTTCTGGATAATTTTGTTTTATCCAACACACTACTTCTACGCACCTCTAAAGCGCGGCGCAGTGTCGTGTCTCTCCGGACTGCGATAAATAGGGGTCGCGATTATTATTTTTTTTTTTTTTTTTGTAATTCGTTTTATTTATCGGTTTTATATCGTTATTATAAAAACTAGCCGCTGCATGAGAACGAGAAATGTAAAATCTACTGGAATTATTCGTTTCCCACCACCAGGCAGTTAACAGCCACTAAGCCTGATATAGTTCTCATAGATGTCTCTGAACACACTATGTATGTAATCGAGTTCTCGGCACCAGCAGAGACCAACATAGATGTCAAAGAGACCGAAAAAAGAACAAAATATCAAGATCTTCTTGTTGAATTAAGACAGATGTATCCAGGCTTTACTGTAAAATTAGTAGTCCTTATCATCGGAGTTCTAGGAGGAGTAAAACCGTCGCTCCTAGCAAATATCAAGACAATTCCTGCATGTCAGCATAAAGCTGAGTCTCTACTTCATCGCATGCAAAAGGCTGTACTTCTCGGATCGCTCCGTGTGCTGCGTGCACACGACCCCAATTCACTATAGTCACCCATCTCGTGGTTCGAGCAGTGGCTGTAGTTCCATCTAGTCGGCAGCAGTTCATTGTATGCCGGACACAATTCCAAAGTCTTTGACTGCTTGCAGGCTAACCAATAAATTTCATCTAGCAAGAACAGCATGCTCACATTGCCAGATGAATTACTCATAGGAACAATAATGTTTACATAATAATAATAATAAATTCTTTATTTAAGAGAAAATTGTACAAAGTACATTAAATGTGTCAGAAAAAAAAAAAAAAAAAAAGAAGCAAATATGCAAATATAGAACAACAAGGTTACTGAAAAAACTCTGCTATATTGTAGTGTGGATTCTCTTGTAAATATTCTTTTACTTTCTTTTTGAATATTTTATCTGGTAGCATTTTTATTACCTCTGGAATTTTATTGTATAATTTAATACAATTATTTACAACACCATTGTAAATAATAGATTTTTTTGTTTGTTCTTGCGTTAAGTTATGTTTAAATCTGGTGTCGTAAGAGTGGTCTCGTAAGTTATTTTCAAATAAATTAAAATTACGTTTGACAAACATTGCAACTTCGGTAACATATACATCAGTTACTGTAAGTATATTAAATTTTTTGAATAGAGGTCTACAGTGATCCCTACTACCTGAATTATTAATAATTCTTAAGCATCTTTTTTGTGTTTTTAAAATAGTTTCAGTATTACAATGTCCCCAAAACATGATTCCGTATTTGATATTTGAATAAATATAAGCATAATAAACCTGCATTAAGGCATTTATGGATACGGTACCTTGTAACGCTCTTAATAAAAATGTATATTTGTTAATTTTTTTATTAATATATTCGCAGTGTTTGTTTCCATTAAGGTTTTTATCTATTATAATTCCTAGGAATTTGACTTCATTTATTAACTTGATAGTGCCGAAGTCTGGTAGATTTAGAAATTGTAGAGAATTGTTTTTAAAATGTAATGCTTGTGTTTTTCTACGTTTAATTTTAGGGAGTTGTTATCAAACCATAGCTGTATATTTTTTAAAGAATTATTTATAGTGTTAAGAAGTAGTTTGTTATTAGAATTATGATAAAATATTGAGGTATCATCAGCGTATAAAATAACATTTTCCGTGACATTTTTAGGTAGCTCGTTAATATAAATTAAAAAGAGCAGTGGCCCCAAAATTGATCCTTGAGGAATTCCTCTGGTTAAAGTTTTAAAAGTGGACATGTATTGTAACAGGTCACATTTAATATGTGAGTTACAGTGTGTGTATTTGATTTTGTTTAAGAACCTCTGGTTTTTGATTTGAAAACGTTTGTTTAAAAAATATATAATTCGGCGCATTTACGATAGAAGACGAGTCAGTCAGTGTTGCCAGAACGTACTTTTTAGTATGGTTTTCGTACTATTCATGACCCGACCGTACCAAAACCATACCTCAACTCTGACCGTACCTTTTGCCCCACAAAGATTTTTACAAGCTTTCACTCAGCTTCACTACGTAAAAAAAAAATTAAAAAATAAAATGTTTATTATGAATCAAACCAATAAAAATTAAAGTAAAAACGAAACGTACCAACCTTAATTTTTTCGTCTATATCTACTTTTCAGTATTGACGGTTTTTTAACGAAACATGAAGAGTATTCCGGAGGGCGTCCATTATTGACTTGATAATTGATGTATTTTAACACAAAATAAAATAAAGAGTATAATTAAATAAAAAATAATAATTCAAATACATTTCTAACAATTTTAACATTTGTGGTATCAAGGGTTGGGGACGGAAAAATGTGACAAAAAAAGTTCTTTAATCACAACAGTTTAAAAACCGTACCTTCTTGTCAAATTTCGTACTATTTTGGTAAGCCTATCGTACTTTTTAGGGAGTTCATACTGGCAACACTGGAGTCAGTAGCCCTTAGGTGGGGAAAGAAGATAGAACTGATGTGAGATATATTAAAATTAATAATTAAATAAAGCGTCGTATTAATAAAATATAGTATTTAAAATAAAAGATAGTGAGTTTTGAAGTTAGAAGTTAATAAGAAGTGTTAAGAAAAGAGAATTTAGTGAATAATAATAATAATCATTTTGTAACAACGGAATTATTGAAAGAATAAGTATAAGTGAAATAGCAAGAGTAAGAGATATAGTATATTATTAGTCAGTGGAAGAAAGAAAGGGTGCTATAAAGCAAATTTAAAACATATGTGTTAATGAAAACGGAGCTAAAGTTTAAACCATCATATTTAAAGTAAACCAGTAAAATTAGAATAAAAGCAGTGTATAATGTTAAATGAATATTGAATAAAGTATTAAAAAATCAAGAAATAAAATATTTAAACAATAAACAAATATTATGTTGCAATAATATAATATAGAAAGAGACAGAACGTGAATTGTAGTGAAATAAACAGAGACAGTATTTTTTGAATCTATAAAGAAATTGACAGTTGAGAGTTGTTGAATATAATGGAATAAAGTTTTGATATGAAGAAATAATACAGGATACAAGGAATAAAATATCGTTCAAGATAAGTTCATAATATTAGTTATTAATTAAGTTTGGTATTTGGACAGAGGTTAAAATTTTGAATTTATGTTTATAAATATAATAAATAAGGATTTGGTTAAATTATATTTTTATAAGGAAGAATTTATATGTTCAGTATTATTATTAGTATTGGGCTATGGAATTCCATTGCGATATAATTTCATAAGTAATATTAGTTTTAAAAATAGAATTTTGTTTGTAAGAGTTATTTTGAAAAGAAGTTGGATATTATTAAGGAATAAAATAAATATATTAAGTATCAATAAATTCAGTTTAAAAAGAGGTCTCATTATTATTAAGAAAATATCCCACACCTTTTTTTTTAGTATTTTTTTATTATATATAATTACGGTACTGTTTCATACCCTTAGTAGACAGGACCCTTACAGTATTCATAATAGTATCGTCGCTATATTTTATTTTTACACATTGTTGTCTGTCTGTCATATATGAATTTATTAAGTTTAAGGCAATCCCTCTGACACCATAGTGAGTTAACTTATATAGTAGTAGTTCTTTGTCAATACAATCAAACGCCTTACTTAAATCTAGGAATATAGCTATTGTTGATTCATTTTTGTTTAAAGCTGTTAAGATTTCAAAAAGTGATTTAAAAACTGCTTGATTCGTGGACCTATCTTTGATAAAGGCATATTGTTGGGTTGATAAAATATCAAAATTTTGAAAAAATGTTATTAGTCTGGAATATATGATTTGTTCGAATATTTTGGAAAAGGCTGGTAGAATAGATATAGGTCTATAGTTATTTATATTTAGAGAGTCGCCACTTTTAAAATCGGCGCGACAATTGATTTTTTTAGAGACTTGGGGAATTTGCCTTCACTGAGTACTTTGTTTATGATTATACTGAGTGGTTCAGGTATTACATGTGCGCAACTTCTAAGGAATTTCGGGGATGTTTGATCCCATCCCTCGCTAGTTTTATTTTTTAAACTATTGCAAATGTTGAGAACTTCTGATACCGTACATGGTGTTAAAAAAATACTATTATTTATATTACTTAAATTATTGTTAAATGCAGGTTTATTGAGTTGTAGCTTATTAGCAATATTTAAAAAATAGTCATTAAATACATAAGGTATTTCTTTTTTATCTTCTATAATATTACCCTCATTGACTATTTTTTCAATGTTGTTGCTATGCTTGTTATGATTTGTTTTATCCTTGATAATGGACCATGCGGCTTTTGATTTATTATTTGATGTTTCTATAAAATCACTATTAAGATTTTTTTTAGATTCTTTTATTAGTGTTTTTAATTGATTACACAATATTTTATATTTTTTGTTTAATATGTCAATGTTTTTGTATTTACCTTTACATGATCTGATTATATAAAACAAATCATTTTTCATTTTTGATAATTCAACTATTTCAGGGGTAATCCATTGTTTTTTTTTGAGTATTTTTATGTTTGTATTTTTTAATGGGAAAAATAAATCATAATAATAGTTAAAAGTTTGATAAAACGGATCATAAGATGCATCTACATCTAGTGTATTTTCGATTGCGTTCCAATTTTCATTACTTAGGGCTAAATTAAAATACAATATATTTTCTGTTGGAAACATTCGTTTTTTAAAATATCTATCTTTATGAAAATTTTCCATATTTTTATTAGATCTAACTTGAAGAAATTGATACGTGTGATCTGATAATGAATTATCTATAATTTGTGTTGATGTATTTTCAAAATTGACTATAAAATTATCTATACAAGTTTCTGATGTATTTGTTATTCTAGTTGGCTTATTAATTAAAATTTTGAAGTTAAAAGATTCAATTATTTCAAAAAAATGTATGTATGTCGATATTGAAATCTCCACATATAGCTATGTTTGTAGTACATTTAAAATGTTTAAACAATATTTCTAAACATTCAACCAAACAATAAAAAAATGTATTAACATTTCCTAATGGTGATCTATAAACACAAACTATCACTAAATTTTCTTCTTCAACATGAACTACACTCAAAATCTGTTTCTTGAGACAGTTTTTCAATGTATGTGATATTTTTTACTTTTTTACTTTTGTTTATGAAGATACAGCATCCTCCTAGTTTTTTTATTGTACGGCAAAATGTTGATGATACATGTCCGTACTGCGCATGCGCAGAGTGACGCTACATTCAAAGCATTTGATTTATGGCGTACAGGATTTATACATACATACTATTTCATACATTTCGACTGGATACCGTTATCATCATGAAAATTACAGGAAATATAGTAAATTATATGCAGCATCTTTTGTACATCTCACATTTAAGGTATGACCCCCTCATTTTTTTTTATTATCAAAAAACCTAAAAAATGTAAAAAAATAATTTCATTTAAATGTGCATAACTCTTGTAAAAGTCGCGTGATTTTTGTTAAATTCAAGTTAAATACGTATAAATACACGTTAGAAAAGAAGGCACCATCAGATTTTTAATTACAATTCAAGTATTTTTAAAAACGACGTAAAAGTGGTACATCATATTTGAACACTGCATAAAAACCCCAGCGACGATCGATTTCACGGTCCCGCTAATTATGTTACAAAATTAAAAATTACGAATATACGTAGAGAAACTAATGCCGATCAATTATTTTTTTGGGTTTTTTCGATACCGCCTTTGGATTTTTCACAATTCGCAAAATACTGAAAAACGGGAAGAGAAATACTCGATTTACAAATATGTTAATATATATCTATTGTCTATGGACAAATTTAAATCAACAATGATTTTTACGTTCATTTTAATCGCGATATATCGCGACTGGATACCGTTATCATCATGAAAATTACAGGAAATATAGTAAATTATATGCAGCATCTTTTGTACATCTCACATTTAAGGTATGACTCCCTCATTTTTTTTTTATTATCAAAAAGAAGGTCCTGGATCTTCACCAGCGATATGTAATAATTTTTTATTCTCATATTAATTGTTTTTGATTATGATCGGCCTGAAACCGCCCGCGCCGCCACCTCTTCTATTTTTTCCTCTTCCTCTCGTGTGCTTATTAGATCTCTTTTTATAGTTTGCTGGGGCAGCAATAGGGACAGCAGCACCGCTACTGCCTGCTGCGGTAGGGGTAGTAGCGATGCTAACGTTGGGGTCATAAATTTCCTTGGCGTGGTAAAAACCACGCCAATACTCGGGTGCGTTATTATAAATGATGGTTTTTCTTTTATTATTATCAACGTCCATCCTGCAAAAAAAAGTTGAATTTGTGTTATATCATCGTAAAATACATACAGTATAGTATAACATAAAACTACTATAAGACAAAAATTGAATTTAATATAATAAAAAGTAAAACAAAAACAATATTGCCTTTTTCAGATCGAAATACTGCAAAGTTTGAAAGATATATAAAAAATAATATTAAAGTACAGAAGAATTATAATTTGATATAAATTCATTGGTTGTTGTTAAAAAATAAATTAAAAACCAGTTGCAATATATACAATCTACATATTATCTTTGTGTGTGTGCAAAACCTGTTATGATATTTTTCGGTGAAATAGCTTTAGAATTATTTAAAAAACAGTTTGTTGCGGTGGAGATTGAATCCCTGTTTCCACCTAACGAAAATAACCAACCCAAAACCAATCAACTAAATTTCACCCCAATAGATTGCCCTAACCAAGGACAGTTAACATGTTTATTATTAGAGCATCAACTCTATTCTGAATAACTATATACGTGATTTAGTATAATTCTGACAGCGGCCACCCATACACTCCGTATTAGCCAGATTCTTATTTGAAAATGCGAAAGCAGCTATCGAAAGTGGTGAAAACACCCTCAAACTTTTATTATTAATATTGTTTGGTATATATTGGTATATATATAATATTGTATGGTATATAATTGACTTTTTACACGAAAAACAGATAAAATTGCAATACGTTAAGCATTTTTTCAAAAATAACCCAAGAGACTGCAGGTGTTGCCATTTTTGTCTTTTATCAACTGTATGTAAAATCTATAATTGTTATAATTCACAGTGAATATAAAATATGTATTGTTAGTTTTAATGTATTGTTAAGATTGTGACAAATACATATTAATATAATTGATATAAAAACTTACACATCGATGTTTCGTTCATCTTGAACTGAAACAAATAAAATGTTTTTTTAAGAAAAAATAATAATTTTCATTGTTCTTAATAACAATAATGTTGTAGTAAAAATTTATTTTATACACAAACCAACAACTTTAAATTAAAAACAGTAAGGCACGTTTTAACATTTTCGAAATGATTTTAAAAAACTTATACTCACTCATTTGCGATTTCGTCGCCGCCTTTGATATTTCTGAAAAATTAATATGACTGGAATTAAAAAAATGAATAAATATTTGAATACTCACTGCTTTTCCTTCTCCATTCCGTATATAATAAATATATATATATATAATATTTAATAAAATATTTTTAAAAAGTTCAAATATCCGACTTCGCATTAGGACTTCACAGACGCTAGTGACCAGTCGAACGTTATTCTGTGATTCAAACAGAATTTAAGCTACAATTAAAAATATCATTCTGCCAATCAAATTCAAGTATACTGGTGACGTTGATATTCGATTCAAAAATGTTATTGTTTGAAATGAAAATAAGTATTTTGGAATGATTTTCAATAATAGAATTTATTATTCTGTGGAATGAATAGGCATAAATGTTCTATTTCTTAATTATTATATTACAGTGAGCAATTTAAATGTATTACAAGTGATCTGATTGGTACTATAACTTTTTAATTATTGCGTAAATTTGTTCTAATTCACTAATTATGATATTATTAAATAATTGAATTAACATTAAAAGTAATGAACTAACATATGTATGCTAACAAAAAATCACATAATATATACATTTAGAAAATTTTTAAACAATGATATTTTTAAACCAACGAATCAGATGATGATTTACATCTTTTCAATTTTGAAAATTTTCGCATATTACAAGTGATCTAATTGCTTATAATTTCTAAATTGCGGGAAATTCAAATTTGTTTTTAGTCTTTCCTGATTTTTGGAAAACTTGAGGTTTATATTGAAAATATAGGTGATAAACATTATTGACATTTTGCTTTTATACATTCTGATAGAGTTTAATCGTTTTTGCTTAAAGGTTACACAAACAATACTTATATTATATACAGAGATATTATGTTTGTACATTATTAAAACCTAAAATTTTTGTCAAAATTAAAAAAAACTAATAATCACATCTGCACAATTTCTGTGATTTGTACGACATTGGTGATATTATTAATTAACGAAATAATAAATAATTTTTTTTAATTTTCTTCCCGTTTTTCAGTATTTTGCGAATTGTGAAAAATCCAAAAGCGGTATCGAAAAAACCCAAAAAAATAATTGATTGGCATTAGTTTCTCTAAGTATATTCGTAATTTTTAATTTTGTAACATAATTAGCGGGACCGTGAAATCTATCGTCGCTGGGGTTTTTATGCAGTGTTCAAATATGATGTACCACTTTTACATCGTTTTTAAAAATACTTGAATTGTAATTAAAAATCTGATAGTGCTTTCTTGTGAAACGTGTATTTTTACGTATTTAACTTGAATTTAACAAAAATCACGCGACTTTTACAAGAGTTATGCACATTTAAATGAAATTATTTTTTTACATTTTTTAGGTTTTTTGATAATAAAAAAAAATGAGGGGGTCATACCTTAAATGTGAGATGTACAAAAGATGCTGCATATAATTTACTATATTTCCTGTAATTTTCATGATGATAACGGTATCCAGTCGAAATGTATGAAATAGTATGTATGTATAAATCCTGTACGCCATAAATCAAATGCTTTGAATGTAGCGTCACTCTGCGCATGCGCAGTACGGACATTATTATTTTTTTAAGGTAATTGTTTTTTTAGTAATTTCGTAAAATCGGTGGGTCATCTCATAAAAACATATACCAGATGTGATTTACTATTTCTTTGTGGATATACTGCTGTAATTGTGATTTGCAAAAGTTTTTAATTTGGCTGCATTTACGTGATTTATAAACCGGCTCGTTTGAAGAATATATTCATTTTTTTAAATGCTGCAAACTCTAATATATTCCTTTTCGTTACTTTGACTCGGTGTAATAATTTTGTATTGTTTTATTTGCTGGTTTTTAAATAATTGTTAATTAAAGTCATCAAAATTACACTAGTGTCTAAAAAATGAGATGTATCTTAAAATGAGGAGGTCATACCGAAAAATCCTTATTTTTTTCAGTCTCTATGGTCTTGTTAACAATGTGTACAAGTTTCAACAATATCACGGTTGTATTGTTCAAGTTACGGAGGATTTTATTTTTCCTTACGGACATGGGTGGTTCGATTTCAGTCATTATTTCGTAATATTTGTCTTACTGTGTGTAATTTACAATTGAATAATTAATATAATGAATCGTATAACACATTAGCGAGTATATTTAGACAATAAACGATCTTATTTACTTAAAATACCTATATTTTCACAAAATTTTATTTTCGGCAAAATGTGAGGTTATGGTAGATAAAGATGTCAAACCGTTAATGTTTGCCATGTATTTGGCAAGATAATTGCTTAATTATTGTAATAACGTTAATTAACAGTGCTTATATAGTCTCATTTACGTTTAATTAATGATTTACATTTTTATCATTTTTTAATTTTAGGTTGGTACCACTACCGTTGCTGCATCGTCGCTAACTTTGCATACCTATAAAACATACATAAAAGAAAGTGAAACGAAGATATACATATAACATTGTTGTGTGCAGAAAAGGACAATGTTCAATAGTAATATAGTTAGATTGAGATAAAGACAGACAGTTCATATTGAGTGAAAAAGATAAAGACAGACAGTTTAAAAAAGCATTATAACAGTTAAACAATTTGGAAACAAAGTGTAGTATAAACAACGCATTTAAATAAATAATATTAATAATTTTGTTATAAAAATTGATTTAAGAAAAAGTATTAGTAAAGAAAGAGATATTTTTTACAAAGAAATATAGATAATATTAGAAGAAGAAATTTAACAATTAAACACGATAATACAAATACATATTACAGACGACAGAGGAAGTTAGTTTCGATAAGAAAAAGCATCATTCATGGAAGAAGAGTTTGAATAAAGATAAGTGTTGTTAAAATATTATTAAAATTTAAGAAATATTTATATTGTCTTTAGTAGTTAAGATATATTTTTCATTTAAAGTAAACAATAAAGATCGATCATTTATTGAAAAGTAACATTAAATAAAAGAATTCAAAATTTTAAATTATTAAGAGTTGAAAAGGAAATTATTGTAGTTTTTGTATACCTATATTTTAAGCTTGTATTTTGGTTATAAAACATATTTACATTTAATAAATAAATTAATGATCGTTTCAGATAACAGAGTTTTGCTTTATTTAAATAAATCCTATTATTATTATCTTATTTTAATTTTTTTTATTTTGTGTACGTGTCCGTCTCATACAGACATTGGGCCATTCATAGTAAGTATATTTCTTTTAAAGAGCGTGCGCGTCACAGCATGCATGCATCAATGAACGATATTGCAATTTTATAAAATTTATAAATAACGATATGAAATTTTTAAGCTCATTTCGTGACGCGGATTCTAATTAAAACATTCACAAATTAAGAGCAACTCTGTTATATGATATTGGACATATTCAACTCAATAATATGTCAGGTGTGGTTGTTATTGATGCAACATTCAATATTTCAAATATTTGCGAATGTGTTTCGCTCTTTTATAAGTTACAGCGAAACAAAAATCTGTCAATTTTGTAAAACGGAGAAAACCTATGAAAGAGCATTAATTCCTCGCAATGAAAATGTTATAGTGAATCATGGTTACTCTCAATTTTAGAAGGTAAAACATCAGCAAAACTTTGTTGTGGAAAAAAAAAATTCGACGAGATATTTTCGCAACTTTTTATTGAATGTCCAGTTTTAGTTATTGAAACTACAATAACATTGTCTGATATTCCCTATACACTGGATTTAGTGTGTTAATTACCATTAACAATAAAATTATATAATTATAAACAAAAAAATTGTACGACTGTTTCATTACTTTCATTTAATAGGGTAGGTAGCAAAATAGTCACTTTGAGAATTTTTTAGATTTTAAACAAAGAAAAAAAATTTATATATAAATGTTTAGATCTTTTTACAATAGTTTTACAAGGAATAAATGAAAATTTGTAAATAAATTCTCGAAAGTCTGAACATTTTGTTTTTGAAATATCAAAAATTTTATTGAAACTTGTGTAAATTTTGTTCGGAAAGATAAAAGAAGAAAATTTATTTTTTTCTTTGAAAAAATTACCATATCAACATTAAAGGGGTTGTTACAAAAACATAAGTAATAGGATTAACTTTGGGAGTAGTGACTGTTCCATGGCTTGGCTCCAGCTGACACTTGTAGGTACAAGTCTTAGTGTTGGAACGTATTTAACGCAGAAATACTAGTAGTAGTAGTCATGGTTGTTGGCCCAGAGGAATATTTGCCATTGCTAAATTCGTCAAGTCTTTTGGGCTTTACGTTAGTTGAAATGCCCGTGATTGAAACGTTTGCTGATCGTGTTTTATGCATGCGCGCGCTTATTCGGTCAATTTAAAAACGTACGTTACAAAGAACGATGACTGTTTAAGTAAAATATAATTTGGAAATTCGTCGTCCAAGCTTTTTACTGTTTATTAAAGGTGTGTGTGTGTAGAGAAAGTTTGAGATTAGAACAGAAACCAGGTAAGAAAGTATTTTTTACAAATTAGAAATATGTATGTTTTTTTTTTTTATTAACGCGTATTTTCACGTTTTTTTCGTATCTATCTTAAAAGAGATATTATAATAAAGCCGCTCTAAAGAGATTTAATTGTTTCTTGGTTAACAAAAGCTGTTAATTATCAATATTTTAAATTGTTTACATTCGATTTATTATTATTTACACTTATTTTTTTACCGCCAAGGCCTCGCAAAATGTACACGGCCCAGGGCCTCGCGTTGGCTAACGCCGGCTCTGTGCACGCGTACGCAAATACGACTCGATTCGTTGCTCTAACAAAATATATAATATATATAACGAATACATACGAGTACGCTTTTTTTCGTATAAAGTGGACGTGTTAGTACGACTGTTACATTAAATAATAATCATTTTTAAAAATTCTTAACGTTTTTTCTGTGTATTTTGTGATTTCGAGGTAAGTAATTAATATTCCAGTTTATATTCAAAAGTGTTATTAGGTATTACCTACATATATTAAATTTTATAAGTTGAAAAGAACAAGAAAATCTAATACTAATATTTTGTGTTTGTTATTTGTATGAACAAAAACTACAATACATTTAATAATATATTAATTACAGGCAAATATATTACATAATTTTTATAATATATAAGTAATTTATAATTTTTATTACTTTCATGCTGACTAATTTTCAATTTAACAATAAGATTACTTCAATAAGTTGAGTGATTTAATTATTGAATTAATTTCCTCATTTTAAGCTGTCACGTTTCCGGCTGTCCTTCCACCTGAGGTGCCTCTAGCTCAGTGGAGGTGGGAGTAGTTCAGGTTTATTAGTGACCACAGAACTTTTTATCTAGGTTTTATTTGCAAACACATTTTTCTATATACATCTTTGGGTGCCATTTGGTCCTTTTTGTGATGGAGACCAAAACCCACACGTGATGGAGGTGAACCCGTTTTTTTTATTACTGTTCCCTCCTTCGGCACTACGGCGATTGTCCTCACAATCGGGTTGCAAAAGACAACAAACCTATCCCCTTTCTGGAACGGTTACTGTTGTTGCCGCTGCCGATATCCATTTGTTAGTTTCAACCTGTGCGTGATTCTGCCTGATCTTCAGAATCACGCACCAGCTTGTGTAGAGTCATTTAAAATCTACTACACGATTCTGTAATATCCATTTACATGCGAAATTAAAGTTATTATTATTGAAGATATCTTTACAAAAAAAAGATCCAAATGATTTTAAAAAAATGTAATAAAGCATTGTGAATAATATGTGTATTTTTCTTGCCGTCTACTGTTTTAATCCTCAAAAAGTACCCTCGGAAGACAAGGGTTGAATGTAAATTTTTTTATCCACGAATACCTTATACCTGTATATTAGATGACAGACATGAAGTACATTAGATCAAAACTTTAACAGTCTTTAGAAAATAGCGATTTCATTTTCCCGGATACTCAACCCTTCAAGTAAGTAATTTTTGAAAGCTCAAATGAGTCAAGGATTTATGTAGTACTTCAGACATCAGAGATCCCTGAATTATTAGTTTTTTTGCCTCATTAATAAACAGAATAATTCGTTTTCTCCATATTTGATACTTTTCAGTATTTTGAATTTTCCGCTAAATATTTTGACAGAAGTGAAAAAACCATTCTTTATTGGTGACCGTAAGAAATTTCTTGGATGATGCATTTATTGCGGCTAATTCGTTTTCTCCATATTCGATACTTTTTCAGTACTTTGAATTTGCCGCTAAATATTTTGACAGAAGTGAAAAAACCATCCTTTATTGGTGACCGTAGGAAATTTGATGATGCATTTATTACGGCTTTTGCAGTCACTCAATATAAATTCTGGCGTCAATTGGACATCAAACATTGTTCCATCCATAACCCAAAATTTAGCATTACCAAGTTTTCTAATATTTTCTTCGGTTGAAAACAATAATTTTTTTTCTTGATCTACGTCGTTTTTTTGCATTAAAAATAACTCTCCCGATGACGTATGTTTTAAATCATGAGGGATGACCAAACCTTCAAGTGTTTAACTGTTTGTGGTTCGGAAGAATTATCTGAGCTCTTTGGTTTGGTGGTAGTCATGAGAACACATTCCCGACGTAACCGTCTGAATTATTTGAGCTGGATGCTCTATAACGCACTTTTACAGTAGTGTACAGTAGTATGCACGAAGCTCAGTGGTGAAGGGGGGGGGGGGGGGGGTCGGTATGCTAAAAAAGGTGGTTTATTAGTTTGATTAAGATTGTATAATTTAATTTGGGCGCCACATGGTTTATGACCCCTAAGGCAAACCATGAACCTGTCAGCCTGTCTTACATGGGCATACAAAAAACAAATGACAAATGATTAAAATAAATATAATTTCAAACCAAAAATTATTGTTTCCAAAACTAAAGAAAGTATTAACCCAATCGTGCAATACCGGACATTAATTGAACAAAAGTACCTAATCCGTCATATATGTAAAACTAGCGGAGTTGTCCGCGGCTTCACTCGCGTTGTAATTTTTTTTATGTTATAAGCACAAATAATATTATTTTAAGTTCGTGACATACCCACGTGGTATTTTTCCGACCGGATCGAATGAAACCAATTACAACCCTTCATATGTGACAGAGGGTGAAATATTAAATTCTTCTCTTTTTTGCTCTTTATTCATAATACAAAATCGTAAATATATTTGTCAAGTCTCTTGGGCTCTACGTTAGTTGAAATAACATCTATGGTGTTCTTGTACACAGCAGTGGTTTTTACTTTACTTGTCATATCCACAGTCGTTGAGTACATAATATCTCCTAGGTCTCGTGGCGGAGTTTCGCTACAATTTGTAACCGATATATCATCATACATGTTGGATAACGACCTAACGTCGGAAAGCTTAATCGCGTCGTACCACTCGATCTTATCCTCTTTTGCTTCCTCGCAATATCGAAGATACGAGAAGCTATGTGATCGTTTCAGATTGAGACAAAAAAATGTCCGATTTCAAAATTTTAAATTGATTTATCCGTTTCACGTCAAGGCAAACACTTCGTTCCTTGTTTGTCTGTCTTTCGAACTAATATTTTTTAGGAACTTACACTGAATCGTCTATGGACAGGACATTTGTCTGAATTTTTCAGAGAATACTTTTGAATTATTCTACTTTGAGAAAATGCAAAAAAATGGATTTTTTCAAAATTCTAACTGGGTCTACCTCCTTAAAGTTTTGAGTACGATTTGAATGCAGATAATAAAATTATTTTGAAACTTACACTGAAACGTCTATGGACAGGCCATTTGTCTGAAATATTCTACTTTGAGAAAATTCAAAAAAAAAATAATGGATTTTTTCAAAATCCTAACTGGGTCTGCCCCCTTAAGAAAAATTTCGAACTAATATTTTTTAGTAAAATTGTATAAAAATGAAATGGTCAACCAATTCCAGGCTATTTATATAAACAACTAGCTGCTACCCGCGACTTCGTTCGCGTGGAATTTACGTTACTGAAATTACATTAAGTTCGTTTAGGTAAATAATACAGATTTTTGTAATAAAACAGGTCAAATGTCACACACCCATTTTTTATCTAATAAATTTTTCAGGATACAAAGTAGCATATAATAAAATAATTATTTCCATTTTACAAATATTCAAATGTGAGTTTTATTAAACATATCTCATAAGATCGATCCTGCATGTAAAAAATAAATGTGAGAAAACTGAATTGTAGTGAAATTTTAAACTTAGCGCATTGAGTTTAACTGTTGAAATTAATAAATATTAATTATATATTGTTCACCCAAAGAATTTTTTAATTTTCATAATTCATATCCACTATAGTATTATGTTGATATTAGAACTGTCACTTAACACGCATCAAAATCATCTACAAAATCAAGTATCGTGTGAAGCCAACACACATTGGACCCGGTGTTACCCGGGTATATACATTTAATCTCTTAAAGTAGAGATTCTGTAATATTTTTTTCAGTTAAATTATTTCTATATTGGAACCAAGTAATTTGTTGACTATTTTCAAAATTTTAATTTAAAATAAAGTACACAGTTAATTATTTGAATGGAAAAAAAATTACACACACATTACAGTAGAAACTTTATAAGTCGGACCTTGATAAATCAAAATCCGTTCGCTTCCCTTCGGGCTCTAAAATCTCCTTTACGCAAACTAAATATGATCTCTATTGATGTTGTCTAACTGTTAACCTCTATAACTCGAAACTTTCTTTAAAAAACATTTACATTGGATTTATTTATATTGGAATATAATCATTTCCAGATCAACAAATATCCAAATTTTTAATTTAATGTAATTGACATGTTGGTGTATCGTAAGTGTAAACGGTTGTGTTGTATATAAAACTTCAATATGAAAAATTTCTCAGTTTTACATTTAATATTGTATCGATAATATCATTCTTTACACTGAAATTCTATCTACAGTTATCAATTTTGATTTGTAACAATTTTAATTTTAACTATGACTTTCTATTTTAATTAATTTTTATTTTTCACATGCCACAACATGATATCTCTAGTCTCAATGCACAGAGGTAAAAAAACAAACTAAAGGTCTAATAAAAAACTACAAAAAATATTTGAAATACTTATTAATAAAATTAGCTGTTTTGATGTTATTAATGAAAAAAACTACTTTTTCACTCCACGCCAAACTACCCCTGCACTCCTTAATCAACTACGCTCATCAGTTTCTTAAAGTGTAGGTATAAAAACACATATGTACCAATGTTCGTTGATGAAAGATATTTTTACCGTAGTATATAATAAACAAAACACTTAAAGTCTTCTACAATAAGCTTTATACCTCTTAATCAGGTCTCTATATACCGATGTTTATGTAATATTTTGCATATATAAAGGTATAATAAATCTCTACGCTCGGTCTTAAACAATTTTTAGGTCCGTTTCATAAGAAAGTCATCAATGAGGTATTGACCACTCAGATTTTGTGTTGTAGAGTGTAGACCAACAGCAGTTAAATATGATCAGCAATTTTTTTGCAATGGGACGTTCACCCTGTGTTATGAGTGACGGAAGTCTCCACGCCTATACGATTTTTTGAAGTCCACATTATAGCTGCCTTGTAATTATACAATTGATTCTGAAAAGTATATGATGTATATGATACAGGGACTAAATTAATCATACGTGTCGTTATTTTAGAGCTTAGCGTAATTTTTTTACATATCGTCCCCTACAAAAATAAATAAAAATAAAGTACATATTATTAAAGAAAATTATGTCGTCTGGGACCATATTATTCATTTTTGTGTCTTGTAAAATTAGAAAAATGTCGTTTACATTGACTTTTAGGGGACGATATTAACTCTGACACATCCATCGAAACAATCCCAAGACAGGTGTTACATGCTCAGTCTGGCATCAGTTCAGTCCATGACCTTCATCGTACCAAGACTGACGAAAAATATTAAAATATTTAGTCTGTCGGTCAATGTATTACACGATCGGTTTGATGTCAGTCGTGGACTGAACTGATGCCAGACTGAGCGTGTAACACCCATCTAATGCAAAAGATTTCAGAAGTATAGAGGTACATTTAGAAAAAACACTAAACGAACAATATTGCGTATGTGTACTTGTATGTGTACATTGTTCAAATTTAATTAAGTATTTTGTCCTTGATTAGGACAATCTCTACGAACCTTAATCTCTTGTGGCAAAGCTTCTCGTTTAAAACGTGAACTCAATCTTCTTTACATCAATTACTTATTTCAACATGATAGTTGAGAATGTTGAAATGCCAAATTAGAAAATTGACAGCAGTTCGGAAACCAAGTTCATATGTATATTAATTTTAACAACAGCCATGAAAACCTATAGAAAAAATTACTTTTATAATAATAATAATATAATGCCGACTTTTAAATATATGTTTATATTGTATTTTATGTACTTACATGATTACATGATATTAGAAATAATTTGGTTTTTCTGCTTGCCATCTATCAATGTCTCATATAAATATATTGATATTTTCAATAAACATTTATCATAATTTTAATACTTGTAAATTATTTAATACTTGTGAACTATTTAACAGAGCTTTACAAAACATTTTGAAGATGCACATTGACATTTTAGTTGAATGATGTACATAGATAAGTAAATATAACAGATTTACAAATTCAAACAACAATTAAAAAAGTATCATTTAAAATTACGACAATGTTATTTTCAAATTATATAAATTCTTGTGATATTTATGATTACATATTAATTTAATAAAATACCTATGTAGGTAAAAATATTGATATATCAATTAAGTTTTAAATTATAATGTATTACCTATGTTATGCCGAATGTTAGTCATCCGAATGCTGTGATTGTTTGTCTTCAATTTTTTTGACATATTTATGTACGAAAATTTTAATTATTCATTACTTTGAGTTGTCCATATTTTTTCATTCGTTATGTTCTTTATATTTCTTTTTTGTTCTATTTTATTGTTCATATATTAAACACATTCAATTCAAAATTTTAAATGGCCACTGACATTTAAAAATTTAAAAAATAATCAATAAAATATAATGTATCCATAGTTACGACATTTGCAATTAATTTAGTAAATGCTTAAAGTGCATTATATGTAAACGTATTTTGTTTATTTTCTCCTCTTTAACATATCTTTTTCAAAAATCAGACACGGGTTCATGGTTGTCAATTAACCAAAGTATTTGAAAAAAATTAAAAAAATCTAATATCGGTTTTCGTTTTGATACTTTTTTACATCAAAACTTTTTTTTTCATTTTTTTTAAATCTGAAATTTGAACCTTACATTATATCGCCCAAGAAATATAAAAAAAATAATAAAAAAATTCTAACTTTTTTTTTGAAAATTTGGGGGCCCCTTGTTACCCCATTTATAAACTTTTTCAAAAAAGGCCCACTAGTTGTTATTTTTTACCCCCAAGGAATGTATATACCAAATTTCAAGTTTCTCCGATGAGTGGAAATGGTAAAAAATGATTGTGAGTCAGTCAGTCAGTCAGGGCACTTCGTTATATATAGTAGATATCGGTTATTATTTAAATTGTTGAAAAATCAACGTGGCTACGAGCATAAGTGCGAATCTTGTTGATTGTATCTGGCACGCTGCACACTGCACACTATTCCGTGGCCATCTAACACGTCTGAGTTTGTATTTACCAACTGCGTCAGTTTCATACTAAACTTTTGTCGGTATGTGTTCAGATATCCGCTTTTGATGATGGGAATCTTCAAGCTTCTACCGCTAACGGGAAAATCGAAGGTTCCTTTCACCGCGATCTTGTCGATCTCTGTGTTAATTTGGGATGAGCCTGATTCATAAACGAATTCAATCGACACCTGCGTTTTTGCATCAGTGTGGGTTTTCCGCAAGAACTCAACTCTGGTCGATGTTTGGGAAAATGTGTCACTAAGCTTTTCGTAGTGAGAAATCTTATCATTAATTAGTGATTTTGTAGACGTAACAACCTTCTGGTGACTGTCGCTACTACTACCTGCGGTACAGGGCTCCTTCATCAAGACTCTGCCTGAGTTCGCTGAACGAGGTGCTTATATCGTCAAATAGATTGCGGGACTTTCTGCAAGGTGGAGGACCATTATCCGTATCCATCCTTCTCTAATGTATTTCTTGTTGAATTGAATAAAATTTGTTCGACGATGTTTTCTTGGCTGTCCTTTTTTTGCGATTATTATCGTTTGTACTAGTGACAAAAATTTTATAAAAAGTTACTGTGCTACCGGAAATGACGCTCAACGACGCTACACGTAAGCAGCGGTGCCACAGATTATATTCAGTGGTTTCCATTTCCTTTAAAAACAATATATTCTAAGCACCTCTTATTGCTTCCTCGCAATATCGAAGATACGAGAAGCTTTGTGATCGTTTCACATTGAGACAAAAAAAATGTTATCCGATTTCAAAATTTTAAATTGATTTATCCGTTTTACGTCAAGACAAACACTTTTCGTTTCGTGTTTGTCTGTCTGTGTGTCCGTCTGTCCCCTTAATTCTTGTCACACGAATAACTCATGAACCACTGAACCGATATTATTGAAACTTGGTCCCATTTCAAAATCAGTAAAATCGTTTGAAAGGGGGAGGAGTGACATCCCAAAATATTAATTTTTTCAAGATATCTCAAGAACGACACATGTTACCTATACAATATTTTTGACTGATTACATGCTATGAATCGCACTCCATTCAGATATTGTGGAATAACACATCTAAAACATTTAGAAAGTCCTAACTTCTTGGATTAATATAAATAATGAATGTCAGTCTCTACCAGATAGGTTTGATGTCATTTTCAATCAATTATTAAATTTTATTCTAATTTCAAAATATTTTACATTACCCATTTTTGGAATATCTATTGTCTTTTTGAAATACATGGAAGTATGCAGACCAATGTGCGGTGTTTGAATTCTCATTTGATTATAATTTAATTACGATGTAAATTTAGAACTACGCTAAATCATTAGGATACAAATGATTATACTTAACGAGCTTATGTTTTACCATTACTGCTGATGTCCATGTCCAAGAAATAATTTAAATTTCTAAACATAGAGGTGACACAGTCCCCATAAGACAAATAATGACGCATGTGAATTTTGTGCCACAAAATAACACCAAAAATCCATTAGAAGCCATTTTAATTAATTACCTTACAATTTACTGTACCAGAATTCAAGGACCTGTAAATTCGAAAAATTGTTTTTTTTATTTTTTCTATATATCACAACCAAGTGTGATTTTTCCCAAACGATCAAATAAACAACTAATTGCCAATACATTTATTTTATTCTACATACATAAATATATTCGAGAAGCAAAAAAACAGGAAAGAATGTGTACAATTATTAATAAAAGAGGTACACATTCTTCCGTTTGCTTCCCTCCTTTTTCCCCTTTCTTATTCCACCATTTTTTGTTGTTAAAAGTTTTTTTTGTCGCCTTCGACTTCGACGCAGTGTTCGCAGCGGTTGCCGTTGATGCAGCGGTCACTGGTGGCGTACCTCTGGCTCGGATCCCCTGCGTCTCCTCGGCCACCCGGTGGTAATATCCTATCCAAAAGAAAGGTACATTTGAATAGGCTGTCCCCATGCCTCTGTAAAAAAACAAATTTTAATATTAGTGAACCATAATTTATACCGTATGGTTTATTTGGTAAATTTGCATTGTTAATATTTCTGAAACAAAGAAAAAATGAATTATTAACAATTACAAACATGATTTTGTAACAATCATCTTAATAATATATTTTTTCATATTATTTTTGATTTTTGTAGTTTTCACATAAACTACAATAAAAAAAACTTTCTAACTTGATACATTTGTGATGGACCCCTACGTTTACAATAGTTGCATTGTGACTCCGTATCTGCAAAGTTTTAAATATTTTCTCCGCATATTAAACAGTCTTGTAGTATATTTAAAGATTTCATTAAAATTGTCTCTCTTATTGACTGACGCAATTTTTCTGGTTGAAAATATTCACTGAATAAACCGTCATTCGAAACAAAAGTTTTAGCGTAGTATAATAAATATACTCCGCAATTGTAGCCATCACTTTGTTTTGGATAGTGTAACATTTTAACAGTCCACTGTTGATTTAAGTTATACATTTCTAATACACCCATAAACTTGGTATGCTGTTGAAGCAGTTCATCTGCAGCATTTTGATGAATTAATAATGAATCAAAATAATACAGCGTTTTATTTATATTATCCGCAATTTATAGTACCCAGTGGTTGTCATCTTTATTATAAGGTATTAAAGTATTTTTACTTTCATCTTACCATTTAACATTTCTGTTTTCTTTATTAAACAAATATGCAGTTAATACACAGTCAACTGTCAAAAAACAGGTTTGTTTATAATAATATATTTTAAATATACATCGATTATTTTATCGCTCAACTATGCTTTATTTGCCAGTGTTCTGTATTCATGTAATGAAATCAAATCATTGTGTCTTGGAAATTTAGAAATATGCATGTTTGTATTTACGATAATTTTTTTTAAGAACAAATCGGTATTTTTTATTATTCCATTGTTGTAAAAATTACTTTGTTCATTTTCGATAATTTTATCAAAACATACACTTTTCACATTTTCTTTAATAGTTTTAGGTACGTTTAAATATTTATTTTCTTTGCGATTTAAACGCTTAGCAGTTTTCCTCCATTTTTCTACGTACTTTGGGATCCTTCTTGTGTTTTTTGGAATTTTATACACGATTTATTTTTGAATTTTTTCCATGTGTTCACATATTAGACGTAGAAATCGAGACGCTTTAAAATTTCTTGAACCTTCTAAAACAGTATGTTTAACTGTACGAGACCATGCTTCGACAGTGGAGTTAGACAGAAGGCGTTCGTTTTCATTTGATAATAAAGTCGACCAAAACGGCAGATATGGCATGTACTTTTTCAAACATTTGTTCAAAAAGAGAGGACAGTATAAGTCATTCTTTTCTGTGAATTCAGCATAATCATCGTCTACTTTACAATTGAAACGTATAGTCTTGAAGTTAATGTAGAATTTACTTTTTTCGTACATACTTTTTTGATCATAACCGCATACCAATTCGTTTTTTTTCATCTGCACTATATTCTGTATTTTCAATTTCATTTCCCTCCTCTGAAAGATATGTAATTGATTTTTGTACTGAAGCGGTTTTTTTTTCACTGTCCAAAATATTACATTTAGGCACTGTGAATATACTTACATTGTGCTAAAATATTTAACACCGCCGATTAAAAAGTTTTTCAAAACTTTGTTTCTCTTATCAGCTGATTCCACAGCGTCGAATTTATTTTTAACTTATTATCTTCAGAATTGATTTTAACATTGTCAACGGTACTTAATTCTACATCATCATGATGTACTTACATCATCAGTATTCGAATATATGAATTCTAAATCTTGTTCTACATTACGTACCTCTGTAGCAATGACATTTCTGTTCTCAAAAATTTCATCAACTTTTTGTTTAATGTCATATCTATTATTCTTGTAGAGTTTATACATCCTCTGAATGGCACTTTTGTTGGTTGAATTAAAGAACATTTCCGCAGCAACACCAAATAGAGAATTTCTTGCCATACTTTTAAAATCATCAGCTTCTTTTGCGTTATTTCCTAAGAAATTTGCCAAAAGCTCAATGTTTAAATTTTTCGTCTGATCCATTATTCACACATTGTGATATTAACACTATAAAATATTAAATGTACACGAAAATAAATGAATTATTAATAATATTAAAATATTATATGTACGTTAACAAAAATCACATAACACACTACACCGATTAAAAAGTTTTTCAAAACTTTGTTTCTCTTATCAGCTGATTCCACAGCGTCGCTGACAATCAGTTTAGTAAAATGGGCAACACACATTACACATTGTTACCTTAGGCAAAGTTCCATCACACTGTGTTAAGCATTCATAACATTTCTCAATATATGTATTCTGGTACTTCCAGTTGATTGATGGCCGTTATAAGTGCCCAACTGAAATCAGTTACAACACGGTAAAATGGTAAACCGTTTCTATGTACTGCATATCGGTAAAAATTAGTCGTCCAAGACAAAGTATCATCCGAGTTGTGAACGCTTGATGTCATTTGAAAGAGAGGTAAAGTCTCCTCATTACTTGCGGATGGGACTCGGATTTCCGCTTAATATTTTGACAGAAGTGAAAAAACCATTCTTTATTGGTGACCGTAGGAAATTCCTTGGTTGATGCATTTATTGCGGCTTTTTCAGTCACTCAATATAAATTCTGGCGTCAATTGGACATCAAACATTGTAGTTTTAAATGTTCCATCCATAACCCAAAGTTTAGCATTACCAAGTTTTCTAATATTTTCTTCGGTTGGAAACAATAAATTTTTTTCATGATTTACGGTCGTTTTCTCGCATTAAAAATAACTCTCCCGATGACGTATGTTTTAAATCATGAGGGATGACCAAACCTTCAAGTGTTGGTGGTTCGGAAGGATTATTATCTAAGCTCTTTGCATGCACTTTTTTAGTGTTTTGTTTGGTGGTAGTCATGAGAGCACATTCCCGACGAAACCGGCAGAATTATTTGAGCTGGATGCTCTATAACGCACTTTTACAGTGATGTACAGTAGTTTGCACGAAGCTCAGTGGAGAAGGAGGGGGGGGGGGGGTTGGTATGCTAAAAAATGGTGGTGTATTAGTTTGATAAAGATTGTATAATTTAACTTGGGCGCCACATGGTTTATGCCCCCCAAGGCAAACCATGAACCTGTCAGCCAGTCTGACATGGACATACAAAAAAACAAAAGACAAATGATTAAAATATATATAATTTCAAACCAAAAATTATTGTTTCCAAAACTAAAGAAAGTATTAACCCAATCGTGACCGAGGTTTTTTTTTGTTACCGATATTGCTGATTTTTCTGTCATCAACTCCAGAACGTCAGTAATTGCATTGTTGATGTATTCTGCCCAATACTCGAAAATAGTATGTTTTCAAACCCATTCGAATTAAAATAATCTTACAGCAACGCAAAATCTTAACAAAAGCGCTCTGTTACATATATGTAACGCTGAGTACGATTGGGTTAATGTCCATGTATGTATTTATATTGTATATGTCTTATAACTAACTCGAACTTGTCCTCTTTTTTAGGTAATGGCTCTTTGGAATTTGTGGAATTCATTGACGTATTAGGTTCGCTGAACGAGGTGCTTTTATCTTCGAATAGATTGCGGAACTTTCTGCAAGATGGAGGGCCATTATCCGTGTCCATCCTTCTCTGATATATTTCTTGTTGAATTGAATAAAATTTCTTCGTTTTCTTGGCTGTTCTTTTTTGCGATTATTATCGTTTGTACTGGTGACAATAATTACTGCACATGCAACTATCTGTCAAAACCTCCAAGAGAAATGACATATAACTTTGATATCCCATTTGAAAGTGCTTGCAAGCTAGCAAATGTGCAATACCGGACATTAATTGAACAAAAGCACCTATCCGTCATATATGTAAAACTAGCGGAGTTGTCCGCGGCTTCACCCGCGTTGTAATTTTTTTTATGTTATAAGCACAAATAATATTATTTTAAGTTCGTGACATACCCACGTGGTATTTTTCCGACCGGATCGAATGAAACCAATTACAACCCTTCATATGTGAAAGAGGGTGAAATATTAAATTCTTCTCTTTTTTGCTCTTTATTCATAATACAAAATCGTAAATATATTTGTCAAGTCTCTTGGGCTCTACGTTAGTTGAAATAACATCTATGGTGTTCTTGTACACAGCAGTGGTTTTTACTTTACTTGTCATATCCACAGTCGTTATGTACATAATATCTCCTAGGTCTCCTGGCGGAGTTTCGCTACAATTTGTAACCGATATATCATCATACATGTTGGATAACGACCTAACGTCGGAAAGCTTAATCGCGTCGTACCACTCGATCTTATCCTCTTTTGCTTCCTCGCAATATCGAAGATACGAGAAGCTATGTGATCGTTTCACATTGAGACAAAAAAAATGTTATCCGATTTCAAAATTTTAAATTGATTTATCCGTTTCACGTCAAGGCAAACACTTCGTTCCTTGTTTGTCTGTCTGTGTATCCGTCTGTCCCCTGAATTCTTGTCACACGCATAACTCATGAACCACTGAACCGATATTATTGAAACTTGGTCGGATGGTTGGGTCTGGATTGAGGACGGTCCCATTTCAAAACCATTAAAATCGTTTGAATGGGGAAGGAGTGACATCCCAAAATATTTATTTTTTCAAGATATCTCAAGAACGACACATGTTACCTATACAATATTTTTGACTGATTACATGCTATGAAGCGCACTCCATTCAGATATTTTGGAATAACGCATCTAAAACATTTAGAAAGTCCTAACTTCTTGGATTAACATAAATAATTAATGTCAGTCTCTACTCTAGATAGGTTTGATGTCATTTTCTATCAATTATTAAATTTTATTCTAATTTCAAAATATTTTACATTACCCATTTTTGGAATATCTATTGTCTTTTTGAAATGCATGGAAGTATGCAGACCAAAGTGCGGTGTTTAAATTCTCATTTGATTATAATTTAATTACGATGTAAATTTAGAACTACGCTGAATCATATAAATACCCGCTTAACATTAGGATACAAATGATTAAACTTAACGAGCTTATGTTTTACCATTACTGCTGATGTCCATGTCCAATAAATAATTTAAAATTCTAAACATAGAGGTGACACAGTCCTCATAAGAAAAATAATGACTCATGTGAATTTTGTGCCACAAAATAACACCAAAAATCCATTAGAAGCCATTTTAATTAATTACCTTACAATTTACTGTACCAGAATTAAATTCGAAAAATTGTTTTTTTATTTTTTCTATATAGCACAACTAAGTGTTTGATTTTTCCCAAACGATATCAATACATTTATGTTATTCTACATACGAGATAAATATATTCGAGAAGCAAAAAACAGGGAAGAATGTGTACAATTATTAATAAATGTGGTACCCTCCTTTTTCCCCTTTCTTATTCCACCATTTTTTGTTGTTAAAAGTCTTTTTTGTCGCCTTCGACGCAGTGTTCGCAGCGGTTACCGTTGACACAGCGGTCACTGGTGGCGTACCTCTGGCTCGGATCCCCTGCGTCTCCTCGACCAGCCGGTGGTAATATCCTATCCAAAAGAAAGGTACATTTGAATAGGCTGTCCCCATGTCTCTGTAAAAAAACAAATTTTAATATTAGTGAACCATAATTTATACCGTATGGTTTATTTGGCAAATTTGCATTGTTAATATTTCTGAAACAAAGAAAAAATGAATTATTAACAATTACAAACATGATTTTGTAACAATCATCTTAATAATATATTTTTTTATATTATTTTTGATTTTTGTAGTTTTCACATAAACTACAATAAAAAAAACTTTGTAACTTGATACATTTGTGATGGATCCAACGTTTACAATAGTTGCATTGTGACTCCGTATCTGCAAAGTTTTAAATACACTCATCCAAACAATTAAAGGAACAAGAATATAGACATTTTTTTAGGTGTTTTTTGAAGTGCTGTATCTTTGTGAAAAATGGTCGTATCGAAATAAAACAAAAAGCATTTTGAAGCGTCAAGTTTCTAGTTTTGAGATTTTTTAGCATAATTTTTTTTGAGTTACGGTTATCGCGCAATCAAAAGAAATAGTGGGACACAAAAATTTTTCAATTTTTTAAATTTTTTTTAAGGGTCCTCGGGCTTGGGAAATTTTTTTTCAGTTAAACCATTGCATTGGTCAGTTAACTTGTTTATTCAGCTTTAATTTGCTTTTTTTTTGGTCTCTCTCAATTTTTTTTCGCCGAGATATCTGCCTTTAAATGAAAAATGATTCTTTTGTCTTCGATCATCAATATATCAGCAACTAATGATTAAACAATAAATTTAAGGACAGTTTTAAAAACTTGAATAAATTTCCTACATGACCCTTTCATGACTTCATTAGAAAAAAAATTTTTTTACCCTCACCATTAGTGTGAAAAAGTACAAAAAAATGACCTTTTATGTTCTTTTAGTAAATCTATCGCTACTTTACAAATATTGATGGGAAGATTAATGTTGCCAGGTGATTTTACAGCTTAATGTACCTCCAATAGCCCTGTAAATTTTTAAATTGATCCATCGAACCGTTTTTCCGAACCGACTGATCAAATTTTGCTTGCGTATTAATTCGATTCCAGCATGCGAGACAAAATTATTTTACAATTTCGTACGGTTCCCGCTGCGAAAGAATTAATTAATGCAATTAATTCAAGATGAGTAAAATTATTGTACGCAAAAGCCGAATCGAGTCAAAAATGAGTCAGTATTGTTTCTTGAAATGTTTTAAAAATTTTGAAAAAAAAATTCAAAATTTAAAAAAAAATTTTTTTTTTAATTTTTTGGAATATTTTTCTCCATTTCAAATTTAACAAGTAACTAATGCAAAACTGTAAATAAAATCAAAAATCGAAAATCGTTTTCTACATTTTGATGATGATTACACAATGTTATGTTCCAGTCTGTTACACAATACACATGTTCCTTTAATTGTTTTGTAAAACTTTGATCAATCGGTCCGGAAAAACGGTTCGATGGATCAATTTAAAAATTTACAGGGCTGTTGGAGTTACATTAAGCTGTAAAATCACCTGGCAACATTAATCTTCCCATCAATATTTGTAAAGTAGCGATAGATTTACTAAAAGAACATAAAAGGTCATTTTTTGTACTTTTTCACACTAATGGTGAGGGTAAAAAAAAATTTTTTTCTAATAGTCATGAAAGGGTCTTGTAGGAAATTTATTCAAGTTTTTAAAACTGCCCTTAAATTTACTGTTTAATCATTAGTTGCTGATATATTGATGATCGAAGACAAAAGAATCATTTTTCATTTAAAGGCAGATATCTCGGCGAAAAAAAATTGAGAGAGATCAAAAAAAAAGCAAATTAAAGCTGAATAAACAAGTTAACTGACCAATGCATTGGTTTAACTGAAAAAAAATTTCCCAAGCCCGAGGACCCTTAAAAAAAATTTAAAAAATTGGAAAATTTTTGTGTCCCACTATTTCTTTTGATTGCGCGATAACCGTAACTCAAAAAAAATTATGCTAAAAAATCTCAAAACTAGAAACTTGACGCTTCAAAATGCTTTTTGTTTTATTTCGATACGACCATTTTTCACAAAGATACAGCACTTCAAAAAACACCCAAAAAAAATGTTTAAATTCTTGTTCCTTTAATTGTTTGGATGAGTATATTTTCTCCGCATATTAAACAGTCTTGTAGTATATTTAAAGACTTCATTAAAATTATCTCTCTTATTGACTGACGCAATAATTCTGGTTGAAAATATTCACTGAATAAACCGTTATTCGAAACAAAAGTTTCAGCGTAGTATAATAAATATACTCCGCAATTGTAGCCATCACTTTGTTTTGGATAGTGTAACATTTTAACAGTTGATTTAAGTTATACATTTCTAATACAGCCATAAATTTGGTATGCTGTTGAAGCAGTTCATCTGCAGCATTTTGATGAATTAATAAAGAATCAAAATAATACAGCGTTTTATTTATACTATCGGCAATGTATAGTACCCAGTGGTTGTCATCTTTATTATAAGATATTAAAGTAATTTTACTTTCATCGTACCATTTAACATTTCTGTTTTCTTTTTTAAACAAATATGCAGTTAATACACAGTCAACTGTCAAAAAAGCAGGTTTGTTTATAATAATATATTTCAAATATACATCGATTATTTTATCGCTCAACCATGCTTTATTTGCCAGTGTTTTGGATTCATGTAATGAAATCAAATCATTGTGTCTTGGAAATTTAGAAATATACATGTTTGTATTGACGGCAATTTTTTTAAAGAACAAATCGGTATTTTTTATTATTCCATTGTCGTAAAAATCACTTTCTTAATTTTCGATAATTTTATCAAAAGATACACTTTTCACATTTTCTTTAATAATTTTAGGTACGTTTAAATATTTATTTTCTTTGCGATTTAAACGCTTAGCAGTTTTCCTCCATTTTTTTACCAGCTTTGGGACCCTTCTTGTGTTTTTTGGAATTTAATACACAATTTCTTTTTGAATTTTTTCCATGTGTTCACATATTAGACGTAGAAATCAAGACGCTTTAAAATTTCTTGTACCATCTAAAACAGTATGTTTAACTGTACGAAACCATGCTTCGACAGTGGAGACAGAAGGCGTTTGTTTTCATTTAATAATAAAGTCGACCAAAACGGCAGATATGGCATGTACTTTTTCAAACATTTGTCCAAAAAGAGGACAGTATAAGTCATTATTTTCTGTGAATTCAGCATAATCATCGTCTACTTTACAATTGAAACGTATAATCTTGAAGTCAATGTAGAATTTACTTTTTTCGTACATACTTGATCAAAACTGCATACCTATTTATTTTTTTCATCTGCACTATATTTTGTATTTTAATTTCATTATAACTTCCCTCCTCTGAAAGATACCAATGTAATTGATTTTTGTACTGAAGCAGTTTTTTTTTCACTGTCCAAAATATTGCAAAAATGACCGAATGAATTTAGGCACTGTGAATATACTTTACATTGTGCTAAAATATTTAACACCACCGATTAAAAAGTTTTTCAAAACTTTGTTTCTCTTATCAGCTGATTCCACAGCGTCGAATTTATTTTTAACTTATTATCTTCAGAATTGATTTTAACATTGTCAACGGTACTTAATTCTAAATCATCAGTATTCGAATATATGAATTCTAAATCATCGATATTACTAAATGAATGAGGATTCTCTTTTATGGCGATGACTTTTTTCCAAAAGTTCATCAACTTTTTATTTGAGATCAAATCTATTATTCGTATAGATGTAATGCAGTCTTTTAATGGTTTTTTTGTTGTTCGTATTTAAAAACATTTCTTCAGCAATACATTGCTATACTTTTTCAATCATCAGCATCTTTAGTGTTATTTTCGAAGAAATTTGCCAAAAGTTCAATGTTCAAATTTATTATTACTACATTTGTGCGGTATGCCTAGGACCAGTTATCTCGTAACCACTATGATAACACTAATTGTAGGTATATAAAATTTCCTTCGATATTGGCTGTTCAGGATTATAAAAGTCTACTTGATGAAGAAACTTGTAGAGATATCAGTCAATATTAAATAAAATAATTATTTGGATACTGTTCAATAATAACACACAAATTTTGCTTACTGTATTTTCTATATTGAAATTTTCACACTTGTTTTTTAAACAAAATCAATCTAACACTTTTTTTACATTGGCAAAGCCAACTAAAAATTATATAAAAAAAACTAACTACTTGATACATCAGTACTGAACAACATTCCTTTTGTGTTCTAGAGAAGAGTTAGAGTTAAAATTTAGATATCTCGAGGACCATGTGGGTTTTGTGTACTAAATGGTTTCTATATGATTATGTTGATTTATTTTAAGTTTGATATCTAAAAAAATTATCTCTCTGAATTTTTTTTCTTTTTCATAGGTAAATTGTAATTTTGGGTGGTAAGAATTAAACTAGCTACATATACTTTCTATTTTATTGGTGGGAACCGCTGTAATGATGTCATCTACGTATCTTTTGAAAAAGGGTATATTATATTTGATTTTAAGTATCCTGAAGCTCATTCATGATGATATTAGCTAGTATTACTGAAAGGGGCGATCCCATTGGTGCTCCAAAAATTTGTAAAAAAAATTTATTTTTGTATTGAAAGTATGAAGTGAGACAACAAAATTTTAAGGCCTCAATAAAATCCTCTTTATTTAGTACATATGTTTCTTAATTTCATCCCATTTTTTGCTTATAATATCAATCTATGGGTATATTTGTAAATAAAGATTTAACATCTAGGGAGATTATTTTATATTGTTTTGAGATATGGAAATTATTTATGAATTTGTGAAATTCTCATGAATCTTTGATAGTGTTATCATTGTTGGTAATGTTTTTTAATATGTCTGAAAGATATTTAGCTAGTTTTTGGTGTGGTGAATTACATATTGTAAGCAACAATGGATTATCTTTTTTATGTAATTTTATTAACCCATACATTTGAGGTGGTATACTGTTAAATATTTTAAGTTGTTCGGTTGTGTTTTTAGTAATATATCATATCCATCTGAAAGTTCATGATTTTCAACTCTGTTATTTTTTTCTGTAGTAAGTTTGGTATTATCAAAATTATCAATATTATCTAATATGTTTTTAGTGGACTTTATGCTATTGTTTATTTCTGTTAAGTTGGCATTATATGCATCCAATTTTAACATACAATACATGATATAATTCATCAACCTTAAATATTTGTTTTAAATTATTGTGATTTTTTTTGATATTATATTTATTTTTTGAAAGATTTGCATACATCCCCTTATCATTTCTTCTTGCAATGTCAGATCCAACAAATCTGCAGCATCATCTTAATACATATCATTTTGCGCCAATGCCTCCACTCTTATTTGCCTGACAGTAGCATCTGTAGCTAATCCCGCTGCAGTATTTATCTTAAGCAAAGCAGTATCGGATTGCAAGATTCTTTCTTTGCGAAACGCATATTGTTTCTTAAAAGGTAGTTCTCTTTTAGCTTCTGTTCTACGAACTGATCTGATTTGCTTGAATTTGATGAAATCAGTAATAAAGAGATTTACTATTACCATTGAGTAAAAAATAACAAGAGAAACAACGTATACGGGAGAGCTGAAACGCAGTAGATATATGAACCATGCACTATTTGAGCCCCAGGAAGTGCTGGTATCTATTGAAAAAATTATTAATTATACATATGAAATATCTGGTTTTCGACTCTGCTAAATCGTAGGATTTAAGCTCCGCCCCTCTGATTTGATTTACGAACGTCTTGTTTACATTATTTTAAGTCGGCTGATACGTGATACAAAGGCGTCAAGAACGTTGCAAGAAATATTCGTTACTTATTATCTTTTTCTTTTAAATAAAACAAAAAAATATGTAGGTAATGTTAAAATTATTTGAGATAATTGCTGCTATCAATAATATAATAGATTTTTGCTTTAAAATAGGTTTTTATAAGTTGTAAGAAATTTAAATTTGTGACGCGATGTTACATTACTGATGATATAATAAGTAAAATTAGATTGATCGTTTTATTCATTTCAAATTAATATAAAAATATATCAAAACTAAAAATATGGTTCTGCGGTTTTTTGTATCTACATTGCTTTAAACATAGAATATGGATTGTGGACCGATACATATTACATATAATAATATATACAAAATAAGTTTTTTTTATCTTCTTCAATGAAAATTAAAAATTCTTTTTTTTTTATTTCTCAAATATTATTTATTAAAATTACTTTTGACCAAATATCATCGAAATTTTTATTATTTATGTACATTTTTTTTATATTTTGAAGAAATAAAAATCCTTTTTTTAGGCCGACGCGACGGCTGGAATGTTTCTACATATAATAAAAAAACGAAAAAATAATAATTTAATATTGCATCCCCTGTCGCGTATGGAGAGTCGTAATTATTTTCATTCGATCCGGCGGGAAAAATACTATGGGGAAGTACCCTCTCTCGCATAGGAGCCGAAATATTTACAATTTTTTAAGTTCGGTTAGGTAAATAATACATATAGATAATACAAATTTTTGTATGATAATCGATAAACAGGTCAAATTTTACACACCCATTTTTTTATCAATACATTTTTCGGGATACAAAGTAGCATATGTCGTTCTTCAGGATGCAAGCTATCTTCCAGCCAAATTTCATGAAGATCGGTTCATTGGTTTAGTCGTGAAAAGGTAAAAAAACAGACAAACACACATTCGCATATGTAATATTAGTATGGATTTAAAGCAATGAAAAAAAAATTGGAATAAAAGATTTCACGATTTCTATTACTAACATTACATTCTAAAAGGTAAGCTGAAACGTCGAAAACCACACGTAAAATCTCGGCTTGAAACATTGAAAGCTTGTTCAAATTGTCCAATAAGAACTAGAATATTGTGTAAGGAATGTGACGAGATTTTGCGATAAGTGTTTCAAAAACAAACACTAAAATAAGTCAGCTATCAGAGAGAGGCAAGGGGACTCACAATAAAAAAGCACCCCAAAATGTACACAGTAATTTGAATATGACTGAAAGATATAAAACATGTCTTATCACTAAAAATTCCGAAAAAAATGATGATTTTTAAATTTTTACCCCCACCATATTGAATTAAAAACGGGGAATGAGTGAAAATATTTACTGTAATAGTGTATCTAACATAGAATTTCGCTTTTATTATAAGTAGCTCATAAAAGCATGATACAAAAAAAATCTTAATTTTAGAATTTTTTTTATTATTTTTACCATTTTGGTGAGTTTTAAATGGTTTAAGGTGAGAAAAAAAATGTTTTCTTAAACTCTGATACCTCCGATCACCGTTGATCATAGTTTCAATTCAATTCTGATACTCTTTCGACTTGAAAAAAAGTGAAAATAAAAAATTTCGTATTTTTTGATACTTTTCGACTTAAAATCCGCCATATTTTTTTCAGAGCCATAAAAATGCAATTTTGAACCCGGAAATCGAAAGAGCACACTCAAAAATAGTAAAATACATTACTTTTATTTATATTAGTTCCATTATTCTTAATGAATTTGGAGCTCAAAGATTGACGAAAAAATTGTTATTTTGGTCCTTAATAGGTTAAATTGCCGTTAACCAAAAAAGTGGTATCCCCCCCCCACCCGATCGAATGAAACAAATTAAAACTATCCATATATGAAAGGGGGTGAAATATTAAATTTGTTTCCTTTTATTCATTATAGAAAAACGTAAATATCACGGCTCATATGCGTGATAGGGGGTTGTTTTGCCCCTAAAATCCCCAACCCCGTAGTATTTCTCCCGCCGGATCTAATAAAACTAATTAAAACTCTTCATATTTGAATAGGGGGTGAAATATTCCTTTTTTTTCATTCATTATACAAAATCGTAAATAACTCAATTCCTATGTGAGATGTTTTTTCCTTCTAAAACCCCAACCCTCGTGGTATTTTTTCCACCGGATAGAATGAAATCAATTACAACCCTGAATATATAACAGGGGGTGAAATATTAATGACCAAACAATTTTTTTCCATACAAACTTTTCCACCCCCTTGCAATCCTTTAGGTGTTGTTTTTTCGGGAGACTAAGTTGCCCATGTCCTTCTTCAGAATATAAGCTTTCTCCCAGCCAAATTTCATTAAGATCGGTTTAGCTGTGAAAAAGTAACAGACAGAAAGATAGACCCACATTCGCATTTATAATATAAGTACGGAATATTTCGGTATTTTGGTTTTCATTCATTGTACAAAATTGTAAATATCTCGACTCCTATGTGAGATAGGGGACTGTTTTTCCCTCTAAACCTCCATTCCCGTAGAATTTTTCCCACCGAATCTAATAAAACTAATTACAACCCTCTGTATGTGAATATATAGGAGGTAAAATATTTAAAAAAAATTTTTTTTTGGTTTTCATTCATTATACAAAATCGTAAATATCTCGAATCCTATGCAAGTTAGAGGGTTGATTTTCCCCCTAAAACCCCTACCCACGTAGTATTTTTCCCGCCGGATACAATGAAACCAATTACAACTCTTCATATGTGACAGGGGGTGAAATATTAATGACCAAAAAAATGTTCCCATACAAACTTTTCCACCTCCTTGCAATTCCTTAGGGGTTGTTTTTCGGGAATCGAAGTAGCTTTTATCCTTTCCCAGGATGCAAGCTATTCCCTGTCAAATTTCATCAAGATCGGTTCAGCGGTTTTGCCGTGAAAAGGTAACAAACAGACAGACACACTTTCGCATTTATAATATTAGTATAAAAATTTTTTTTTACTAATTGATATCTATATTTTGACACCCCACATGCCTATATATGAAAATAAAAAAAAAAAATTATATGACGTCCCTCCCTATTATTCCAAAATTTAAAATTATATTGTTGACTTTAGTATTTTTCTTTGGTAGTCTCACCACAGCCTCATTACCAATTTTTTTTCAGATTTTTTGAGCCAGTAGTTACAAAGTTAGAGGGGGGGGGACAAAATAATACTTTTAGCCTCCTACAGGCGCCATTTTTGAGTTAGAAAAAAAATAAAAAATATGGTCATATTCTACTAATTGAGATCTACTATATTTCGATAACCCACATGCCTAGATATGAAAATTAAACTTAAAAATTCTGACACCCGTCCCTATTATTCCAAAATTTAAAATGATATTATTGACTTTAGTATTTATCGTTGGTAGTCTCACTAAAGCCACTTTACCAAATTTTTGCAGATTTTTTGAACCAGTAGTTACCGAGGTAGAGGGGGGACAAAATTAAAAACTGCTTTTAGCCTCCTGCTAGCGCTATTTTTGAGTTAGAAAAAAAATATATAAAAAAATAGGGTCAAATTTTACTTATTGAAATCTACATTTTGATACCCCACACGTCTTGATATACAATTTTTTATTTATTTTTATTTGCTGTAAAGCTCCCTGCTGGCGCAATTTTTGATTTAAAAAAAAATAAGAAAAAGCGTCAAATTCCACTGGTTTGGTTATACATTTTAACGTGCCGCATGCCTTGATATAAAAAAAATATTTTGTTTACCTAGCTTCTCCTTAGCGTCAACCCTGAAAAATTATTTTTTCAACAAAGTACATCTTTTACTAGAAGGCATTATTTGACATGTTCAGTAAAAATTTCAAGTTACTGGCTTATATAGTTAACGAGATATTTTGCTTTGACTGAAAATGACGGACAGACGGACGACAAAGTGAGATTAATAGGGTTTCTTCGGAACCCTAAAAAAGAGTTTGTTCATTATTTTAATTTTAATAACACATTTATTATACCAATAATTTTTCCAACTACTAACATAACTTTTTCAATTACATATAAATACATATTCATGTTAGAAATGTATCAAATAGATCAGTCGTGCCCGACAGAAGGTTAAAAATAAAATAATAGTACGAATCACAAGTCACAACGTGTGAATAGTTAAAGCCGCGTCGATGTTTACATTAACATGAACAGAAACTAGTAATATATATATTAAACTGGTTTGGGTAAAGGCGGAGCTTAAGCTTAGTGTGCTGTCAAGCGAGGGGTACGGGACGGATAATTTTGTATCTTGGATAATAAGTTAGTTCAAGTTCCGATTGTAAGATGGCTTGAGTGCTGCCATCTAGAGCTTGGAACATCGTCCCCGTTTCATCAAAATACATTGCGTTGTTTCTCTTGTTATTCTTTACTCAATGCTATTACGTAATCATCTTCAGAAATCGTATCGAATTCTACAATGCATTTTACTCAGCGGCAATTTTGATGTATGCATTGTAAGTATATCACAGCAGTTTTATGGTTTATTCTTTTCGATATGATATTCAATTCACATTTATTATGTACTTCACTGATACAATTTATTAAATAAGGCATATATGTTTTTTTAAATGTTATTTTACCATCACTCGCTACAAATCACTCTTCAAAGACAATTTTGAATTCAGAATTTAATTTTAACTTATTATCTTCAGAATTGATTTTAACATTGTCAACGGTACTTAATTCTACATCATCATGATGTACTACATCATCAGTATTCGAATATATGAATTCTAAATCATGTTCTACATTACGTACCTCTGTAGCAATGACATTTATGTTCTCAAAAATTTCATCAACCTTTTGTTTGTCATATCTATTATTCGTGTAGAGTTTATACATCCTCTGAATGGCACTTTTGTTGGTTGAATTAAAGAACATTTCCGCAGCAACGCCAAATAGAGAATTTCTTGCCATACATTTTAAATCATCAGTTTCTTTTGCGTTATTTCCTAAGAAATTTGCCAAAAGTTCAATGTTTAAATTTTTCTTCTGATCCATTATTCACACGTTTTGATATTAACACTATAAAATATTAAATTAACACCAAAATGAACGAATTATTAATAATATTAAAATATTATATGTATGTTATCAAAAATCACATAACACACTACACCGATTAAAAAGTTTTTCAAAACTTTGTTTCTCTTATCAGCTGATTCCACAGCGTCGCTGACAATCAGTTTAGTAAAATGGGCAACACACAAGTGGATTGTTACCTTAGGCAAAGTTCCATCACACTGTGTTAAGCATTCATAACATTTCTCAATATATTCTGGTACTTCCAGTTGATTGAATGAATAAAGCGTGGCCGTTATAAGTGCCCAACTGAAATCAGTTACAACACGGTTAAATGGTAAACCGTTTCTACGTACTGCATATCGGTAAAAATTGTCGTCCAAGACGAAATGTAATCCGAGTTGTGAACGCTTGATGTCATTTGAAAGAGAGGTAAAGTCTCCTCATTACTTGCGGATGGGACTCGGATGACGCCTGCATAATAGAATATTATTTTTTCCTTCACATTTAATTTTCTGGCGACTGATCCAGTTGCGTCTAAATAAAACGTAAGCGGTTTATTTTTTTTATATAAATTTAATTTTTAATTTTTTCGTAAATCCAATCTGGCCAGAATTGAGTATCCTCATATCATTTCTTTATACTTTTCTTGCAATGTCAGATCCAACAAATCTGCAACATCATCTTTATACATATCATTTTGCGCCAATGTCTCCACTCTTAAATGTTATTTTACCATCACTCACTACAAATACTTCTTCAAAGACAATTTTGAATTCAGAATTTATTTTTAACTTATTATATTCAGAATTGATTTTAACATTGTCAACGGTACTTAATTCTAAAACATCAGTATTCGAATATATGAATTCTAAATCATCGACATTACCGAATGATTGAGGATTCTCTTTTATGGCGATGACTTTTCTTTTTTCCAAAAGTTCATCAACTTTTTGTTTGAGATCAAATCTATTATTCGTATAGATGTAATGCAGTCTTTTAATTGCATTTTTGTTGTTCGTATTTAAAAACATTTCTGCAGCAATACCAAAGAGAGAATTTCTTGCTATACTTTTTCAATCATTAGTGTTATTTTCTAAGAAATTTGCCAAAAGTTTAATGTTCAAATTTATTATTACTACATTCCTTTTGTGTTCTAGAGAAGAGTTAGAGTTAAAATTTAGATATCTCGAGGACCATGTTGGTTTTGTGTACCAAATGGTTTCTATATGATTATGTTGATTTATTTTAAGTTTGATATCTAAAAAAATTATCTCTCTGAATTTATTATCTTTTTCATAGGTAAATTGTAATTTTGGGTGGTAAGAATTAAACTAGCTACATATACTTTCTATTTTATTGGTGGGAACCGCTGTAATGATGTCATCTACGTATCTTTTGAAAAAGGGTATTTTATATTTGATTTTAGTTAATATGGTATCCTGAAGCTCATTCATGATGATATCAGCTATTATTACTGAAAGGGGCGATCCCATTGTAGGGATGGGCACGTGGAAAAAATATATCGATAAATATCGAATCGATACTTTTAAGCTGCATCGATTATTATCGAGTAAAAAATATCGATATATCGACATTTTTTGTAAAGGTGCCTTTTCAAGTGGAGTTGGACGCTGCGTCAAATCTAGTCACGTGACCGATTTTAAATTTTTGAATTTTAGCTGTCAACTACTGTTTGACGTTTAAATGTGAAACAACCAATAAATTACGTCCAGTTATTAAAAATTGATTACATTTGAGTAATTTTGAGCACAGGGAGAGATTTGTTGTGTATAATATGTATATGTTACCGGCAATGTATGTAATTCAGGCATTCTATAGAATTCCTAGGAATTCTATACAATGCCTGACGATTTCAGGCAAAGTATGAAATATTTGTTTAATAGAAATTTATTATATACTTTGCCTAGGCATTATATAGAATCCCTAGGAATTCTATAGAATGCCAAGATAATATTAGGAAATGTATGAAATAAAAGACAAAATGATATTAATAAAGCAGATAGGTATTATTTAATTAATTTTAAAAAGTTCAAATTCATATTATGTAAGATTTAGGTCTTTCATTGTTAAAATAACAAAACCACATAAACAATAGTATAACATTTGATATTTATTATAAAAATAAAATAAAATAATCATATTAGTCCAGACGTGTATTAAGTAAGATTTAAGGCCCTTATTGTAAAAATAACAAATTCATAGAAACAATATACATAGTACATACATTTTTCTATTATACCTATAACGCGTAAATATAAAATGTTTATTTTGATAAATAATTCAGTATTGTACCGACAATACTGAATTATAATCTAGAAACCTACCTACAGCTATCGAGAATGAACCAAGATTTTTTTATTGTATATTTGCATCAGTATTTTATAACATAAAGTAAGCAACATCTGTACCTGGACCAAAATTGATCGATTCACCCTATTTATGTTTATATTTCATACATTGCCTGGTGATTTTAGGCATTCTATAGAATACCTAGGAATTCTATAGAATGCCGTATTTCATACATTGCCGGTAACATATACATGATGTCTAATAGTAATATCTACAAATATGCAGCACGATTATGATATTGAGGTTAGTTTTTCAAAGTAATTTTAATGAATGACTTAATTGCCTGAATCGCAAAAAATAATTTACCTCTGCAGATATTTAGCTACCGGCGACTGTATGATTTCTACTTTCTATCAATATTTTGTTGGTGTCACTACGGAAGAGTCTGTCCAAATAATTTAATTCCTGGACTTTGGAGGCACGAAATATAGAATTCTACACTCGGTGACATGAGTCTTCGTAGTATGAATAACAGGAGTCAATACGGAAGAATTCTGTGATTTTTTCACTGAGGAAGGAGCTGTTGCGTGGCAGTAAAATCATGACTAATATTTGTTATGAATTTTTTTTTTTTACTTATTATAATTATATTTTTTTATTGTAACTATTATTGGTGGATTGTAACATAATTAAGGATTATAAAAATTATTAATTTGATTGTCAAAAAGTGAATTTCTAAATAAATTATACAAATACAAAGTTCCTTTTTTATTGTTATTTTATTTTATTAAATAAAAATATATAGATTTTATTCTATTTTATCTGCTGTATTTTCTTGCATACGTGTTTTTGATGACCTAAAAGTGATCCCAAAACATTCAATGCATAAATAATTAATACACATGTAGAAAATAAGTATTTTATTTAATGAAACAATTTCAATCAAACCAGTATTCGTCAGTTATGGATGTTAGAAAAACTCTTTGTTTAATGTGTTCACCTGTCAATCTGCTTCTGTTATCTGGCACTGCTAAATTCACAGCCGAAGCCACTCTTTCGGACGATACTGAGGAAGCTTGGCATATCAAATATTTAAGAGCAATATACGAGAGAACCGGTGTAAAGTGTTGGCAATTTACCCAAAACTTTATAGGATCTGATTTTCTTTCTAGTAGTGGTTGGTCCAGATACTGCTTAAGCTCACTGGGAATAGAACCAGAGCTTGGAACCTCTGGTGAATTTGAGCTACTCATAGATAATAGTTTTTCATGTCTAGACCAAATAGAAAGCTCAGTGTTTTCTAGGACTGCTGAAACAGATTTTAAATTTACTGGAGGAGAAAGTTGTCCTCTACGCCTACGTTCTGAGCGAATATCGTTGCTTATTTTCGATATGGCATTTGAAACAGCAATTGGAGAAGTAAAATGTATACGCTTGAAACGAGGGTCCAATATGGTAGCTACTGAAAGAAAGGAATTACTTTCTAAAGGGCTCAATTGTTCTTGAATTCTTTTGAGTAAATCCTCTTTTACAGAGAGCCTTAAAGTGGTCGATGGAGTTGCTTGTTCCGTTATTTGGCGAATCAAATTTATAATAGGAATGGCTAAGCTTGACGTTACATAATTCACACCACTCACTTCTTCAGTAGCTTCTTTGAAAGGGCGAAGAAGGCCCACGAGGTCTCGTATTACATTGACCTGCGAAGTTGCAACCATATCTGGCGTATTCTTATTTATCTGACTTCTAGTAGTTAAGATTTTAGCAACAATCGCAGACAGCGTAACAAATCGTTCTAACATATCAAAGCACGAGTTCCATCTAGTGCTGACAGCTTGTTTCAATGTCAACACCTCACCTTCTTTCTTTCTGGATGCTTCCTGTTCAGATCGTAGTAGATCCATAGCATTGACCGACTGCTTAAAATACGTCACAATGCTTTTGACGTGATAGCAAAGTGCTGAAAACGTACGATTTTCCTTCAATACTCCATCTACTATAAGAACAATCGCACCGTTGCCACTATATTTGCACCACCATCAGTTGTCATAGCTACAATCTTATCTTTTTCAATAGCAAACTCTTCGCAGATGTCTTCCTAACAGTTTTTTATGTATTCTCCCGTATGACTCTAAAAAAAAATATTATTTACTATATCCTATTATTAAACAGTCAGAAAAAAAATCGAACATAACCAATCGAAAGATCTGGATTATTATCATAAAAATTTTAAAGTACTTCAAAAATATACCTGAGACAGTTTCTGCGCACATAGGCTTATGTTTTGAAAGACAGGCGATCCCCTCAAGGTATCAACAAAGTGAACTGTCAATACTAAAAAAACTCCTAGTGGAATTAGTGATAGTAAGTATATCACTGGTAAAACATAAAAAATTTGCCTCATTCAAGGTTTTTATGAGAATCGCCTTCGTGGTGCTGTATCTGTTTTCTACTAAGTGAGTAACCTGAAATTAGGAACAAGCTTATCTGTGATTTAAATGAATGAATTGTACATTACCTAAAAGATAAGTTTGTAAAAATGTAACCTTTTTTCTGGAAGGCAGTTTATAGAGAGAAGAAGCTATGCGCACAAATCTTATTAGGCCCTGTTTTTCTACACATGATAGGGGTAAATTGTCCTTGCATATCATGTAAATTAATGCCTGTGTAATTTCAGTATGCTTTGGTCCACCTTCTGAAAAATAAAAACGACCGTGTTGTGATTGTGTATTATTTAAATTTATATGAAATTATACTGAAATTATTATAACCTATGGTTAGTTTAATACAAATTCAATGAAGAGTATTTAATTTCCGTGAACCATGAATTAATAAAACCAAAACATTGCTTTCTGAGGTAAAACTATAATAGGTACTAATTTACCTTCAAAGCTTGAACCTCTCTCTAAACAAGCTACTAAGGTGGGTTGGTTCCTCTTCCTTTTTTTTGCTTCATGAATCACATTGGTCTCGGCAGGATTGACTGTTATTTCTTGCCCTTGCTGAGAATCTTTATTACTATTATTACTACATGGCAAAGTATCCTGGAATCAGGGTCTGGTAACTCCATATGGAAGGGGATAAAGCTTTTCACACCGCCCACTAAAACGCTAGTGTGACTGTCACGTGACTGTATTTTGAATTTACCGCTGTCTGTATGCATGTTTTGCTATTATTTTAATTGTTTGACATTTTGTGAAGCAGTTAAAATGTGTTTGTAAAATTAGTTTTCGTTCGTTTGATTAGAAAATAATTGATAAATATTAATAGATAATGCTATTTTACTGTTGTGTACCGTTATGTTATATGTATTAATAACAAAAATGCACAAATAATGCAGTATTTACTGTTATAAAGTTTAAGCGAAGAAGTATAATATTTGAATTAAAATAAAAAACTAAAACAAGGATTCCCAGAAAATGTATGGAAATTATATGTGATGGTCATTGTGATGAGCTGCATAAATTTGAGGTGATCTATAAAAATAAAACCTTACTTAATTAAAGTAGGAAGTTTAACCTAACTAATTGACAAACTTTTTTTTTATAGAGTGAAAGCAAAACTATCAAAGTTTAATGCCGCACAACAATATATTGAAGACATTATGTCTGTTAGTTTTTCATTCATCGTACAAGAACATCTGTAATATATCTAGTTCTGTGAGGAATTCATTTTACATATCCTATGTTTTCTGTAATGTAAGTTTATTTAAATTTTTACAATGTCCAGAGCGATGCATGAGTAGGTGTAGACAAAAAAAATCAGTATTGGATGTCAGGAAAAAGCGAAGCATACCCTGTTTTTTTTTAACCTGACGTTCTTCGAATGCTTATAATGATTGTCCAAAAAATCTACAATTCTTATTGGTGAACTGCAACCGACTTAAATACGGAGTAAATTTCTTTCCAGATTTACAGAAACCAAGTGCTTTAGTCTGAGTCTAAGAAAGTTTTTTTTTGTCATTGTCACATCTATTCATGTATTGATCCAAAGACACTATTTATTTTGTTTATGTAAGAATATACATAAATTTTATTGTTTCATACAGCAAAAAAGTAAATAAGCCTTCAAAGGAGACACATTTGCTGTAAAATATTGAAAACATCGGAACAGAGTAAGGGTCGATCCAGACTATCGAGCTGATCTCGGTCCGGTCACACTCCAGTCAAATATTCAGTATAATAATACACTGAGAGATACTTATAGTGTGAATAATTTAATTGTTTATTGTTTATTTATATTTGATTGGAGCGAGATCAGCTGGCTTATAGTCTGGATCGACCCTAACACGACATGCTTTGGGTAACGGCATACATACATTAAAAAATAAGTAGATTTTTATTGCTGTTATTAACTATTATTGTACATCTTGACTTGAACATTTTACTATGAACAAGCTGAACATGGACAAACGAACCAACCGGATACTCGGAACCAAAGATTGTTATGTTTGCCACATTTGTTGTGTTCCCACAATTTAGTTTAAAAATAGATTTGAGTGTGGCAATAGCTGCTTTCTCAGTATTATATAAATTTATTAGAAATAAAAAAAAATACAAGGAAATTTTGGCAAAAGAAACTGTTTTCCTATTTTTAATTGATTTCATGGTAAATAGTATTTATCATATTCATGTAGTAAAACTAAACAATTAACTCTATCCCATTACTCCCATTCCATTGCAAGTCACTTTAATTTAATTACATATACGTAAACAATAAATATATGTTTAAATATCAAATGCTACAAAGATGTACATATAAAACGAATACCTCAAGTACACGCCTCCATTAAACACAACGAACAAATGATTTATTTTGATCAAATACGATTTATTTTATAATTATAATTATATTTATTTATTGGAAAATGTTTAGCATGTTTGTTCCATTCGGAGAATGGTATTGTAGCCAAATATTGCTTTGTATTTGGTTTGTTCAGTGTAAAATGCCAAAGTCAAAACACTATTATATATTATAGACATTATTACTGATTATATACCTACATTGGTTGTCTCAAAGTGAAATGAAATTTCATCAGTATTTTTTATTAAAAAAATTTATAGTGTAAAAATTATTAAATGATTGATATATTGAGATATGTTGATATTTAAACAAATAAATTTATTAATAGTTTAAAGGGACGACTTGAAAAGCTTTAGTTAAAACAAATACTGTTTTGAATATCTGTGCTTTTCTAATTATTAGAGATGGGCTGACTAGTCAGTTGAAAAAAGATTGACTATTTTGAATCTGTTCATAAAAACATGCAAAAAGACTTTGTGCGTCTTCAGTGTGTTTATATGGCATTTGGATGCAGCACGCACTTCTCCATCTGATCCCTCAAAGTTTACATCTCTGAGTTTATATTAAGTAAACGGAGAAATTATTCAAGCAATGTGACTGATTAAAATGATAATAATATAAAACAATTTTTTTTCTGCCTTGCTATATTAATTTTATTAATTTAACAACAAAAATTAGAGGCTAAAAATCAGTTTTTTTTGCTGACTAGTCAATCCATCTCTAAGAACAATAAAAAATAAATAGTTCATTAAAATAATGTTAATTAGCAATGCTGTTCATTATATTAGTACTTGTTGATTTTGATAACATATTGTAATACTTATATTTTACAAATAAATATACTTTTCTTTACATGTATACTTTTTTTGTTAATATGAAATTCTTATATAAAATTGAACATAAATTTGAGGATATTTAAGTACGCGGGATTTTAAATTTTAGTTCGTGACACCACTCACAAGAGGCGCTGATTTATTTTTGAATACATGAGAGTTGCCTATCTATAGTATTTACTTATCTATGCCTGGAATTAAGAAAAAGAATAAAGAAATTTTAATTTATTTCATATACAGGGTGTCCCAAGACTACGTCAAAGTTCAATATTTTATTTATTATAACAAATGGAAGAAAACTTTAACTACAAAAGTTGTCAGGTTAGACAAGTCGCATATTTTAAAAATAGTTATATTTATATAGGGTGCCCCATAAGTGCGTTACAAATCAAAGTTATGTTTTTTTAAATACAATGTATATTTTTTTGTTTGATAATCTTAAAGCATTTATTTTTTTGGATATTTTGATATAAGCATGTGTGGGATTATACTAGCGGTTTAGAAATTATGACCATTTTTATAAGAAAATTAACATATTTTCCACACCTTGCAATTTTCTAATTACAACAAAAAAACTTTTGTTTTCTGCTAAAAATAGTTTTGGCATATGCTCTTTTATTGCGATATTACATCAAACATTTACAAAATTGTATTCCTTGTACAGGGTGTATCAAAAATCTGAACTTAATTTTTTTCAAAATTTTCAAATGGAACACCCTATATATTTTTGGAATATGGAAATTATTTATGAATTTGTGAAATTCCCAACAACATTAAATGAAAAAAAGTAAGGCACGTTTTAACATTTTCGAAATGATTTAAAAAAACTTATACTCACTCATATGCGATTTCGTCGCCGCCTTTGATATTTCTGAAAAATACAAATATATATTTAGTTAAGTTAGTATGACTGGAATTAATAAAAATGAATAAATATTTGAATACTCACTGCTTCTCCATTCCGTCAGGAAATATATGTATTTAATGTTCACAAAAATGTTCAAATATCGGACTTCATATTAGGACTTCACAGACGCCAGTGACCAGTTGAACGTTATTCTGTGATTCAAACAGAATTTAACCCATTAGTGCATAATGTGTCTTATAATGGACGTCTAGATTTTATTTTTTTTTGACGTCATATTTGCAAGCCTGGATTTGTTAGTATGTAATTGTTGTTCCTTTATTGACAACAAACAAAACCTTTACAGTAGTTAAGTACATTTTGATTTGTGAAGTGTTCTAGTGCTAATTAAATGGATCCCAGTTTATACTCTACGCGAAACAAGGGGTAAGTATTATTTTTAAATATAATACAATTAAATATTGTGTTTTTTGTAAATGCTATTAGTTTTAATGGATTATCTAGAATATTTTTCAACAGTAAAATATATTTTTTTTAATTTTTTTTATTACAAATAATACGTTATTTAGTTGCATCCCTTATAATGGACACTATGCACAGTGACTATAAAAACATTTTTTTCAGATTATTTCTTCATCAGTTATTAGAGATTTTAGAAGTGGACGATATAGATGATCAACCTTCTATGGTATATATATTACCTCCAATGAGAAATCAGCAGAGACAGAAGAGGATAGTGATGATACCGATGAAGAAAGTACCAACCCAAACAAAATTTCAAGGGGAATTTTGAGCCAAACCTGCGAAGTTTGTTATGATGATTCTGAGTTTAGTGATGAAGATGACAATATTCCTCTTGCTATTATAAAAAATAATATAATTTATGCAAATAATACCAGGAAGATGCTTCCTACTTCGACTGTTCCACATACGTCCGGTATATCAAACCTTCCTCCACGTAAGCGTCAAAATAATACTTCAAAATGGTCAGAAAACATTCATACCTCTACTCTGAACAAAATATGTACTCCTAGACAACCTTCAGTAGACTCAAATTTAGCAGAGACTCCATTAGATGTTTTCAATCTATTTTGGGGTGAAGACATCATAAATAATATTATCGCACAATCAAACATATTTGCACAACAAAAGAATATCATCCTAAACCTAACCAAAGATGAGTTGTATGTAATTTTTGGGGCAATGCTTTTATCAGTACCATTCAAAATAATCAATTCTAATTTTTTTTTATTATTTTAATATTTTATTATTATACATGTTTACTTTCATTGTTAATTTGAATAAAATTAAAATATTTTTTTGAACACTGTATCTTTACTTAAGTACCCACTATGCATAGAGTCCATTTAAATGGACATGCGGTATTGGCTAATCTAAGAATAATAAAAAAAAAATTTATCTAGAATATATTTTTATAACGTTAAAATTAATCGTTTTATAAAACCAAAACATTAAATATTAAAAAAATAAACTTCATGCACTAATGGGTTAAGCTACAATTAAAAATATCATTCTGCCAATCAAATTCAAGTATACTGCTGACGTTGATATTCGATTCAAAAATGTCATTTTTTGAAATGAAAATAAGTATTTTGGAATGATTTTCAATAATTGATTTTATTATTCTGTGGAATGAATAGGCATAACTGTTCTATTTTTTCATTATTATATTACAGTGAGCATATTTAATAGAACAAATTTCTAATAATTAACATTTTAAATCAACGAATCAGATGATGTTTTACATCTTTCCATTTCGTAAATTTAAATGTATTACATGTGATCTGATTGGTTCTATAGCATTTTAATTATTGCGTAAATTTGTTCTAATTTAGGAGAGTACGGGGGAATTAGCGCCACTTAAGATAAAACTCCAATAACTTTTTATAATATTATCACTTTTTTATATAGTTTTTGGTTTTTATTATAGTATAACTAATCAGGTTTAACCTATCAACATAGAAATTAAAAAATATACCAAAAAATGATAATTACACTCATTTAAAAAAAAAGTAACATTGGCTCCCATTGCCCAAGAATACGGGGTAATCAGATCCACCGGGGCAATGGTAACCAGAATAAGAATATGTAACAAAATATTATATACTTATAACATTTTTAATTTTATAAATAATTCTACTTTTTCTTTGTTAAATCCTTCGATTCTATTTATACTTGTCAACTCAGGTTTGCGAGTATTGATATTAGTGTTTCTTTTCAAAAATCCTTCAAGCCAGTCTGGTCCCGCACATTTGCTTTCCTTGTTAAAATTATGAGGTATCTTCAATTGTTCAGCACACTCGTATGCTATTTTCCTAAATTTCATGGAGTCTAAGCCATAAAAAAGATTCGTCATATGAATTAGGTAATCAGCCAGAATTCGTTCTTGATCTGGAGAAAATATTGGTTTTCTTCCGAGACGAGGATTTGTTTGTTCTGATCTGCGGTATCTTTTGCAAAGTACTATATGGGATTTTAAACTCTTTGGTTGCCTTATGCAGAGAAATGCCATCATCATTGACTCTCTTGATAGCACGATCTAGTACATCCAGACTCCACTGACACTTCTCCGTAATTCTATCTCGTTTTCGAGGCATATCTAACTAATTAATAAAAAATAATGAAGTGGGTAATGAGAGCCATTCGACTCCCATTACCCCAAATACAAATTTTTAAGTTTTAGTATAGTTTTCAAAATACAGTTGATTATACAGGCCTGCGAAATTTAACTTTTTTTTCCCCCTTCAATAATTATGTTATTTTTTTTAAATATCTACCCGGGAAAAAATTTCAGATCTGAAGTGATCTCGGTTGATCTTCATTTTGGAACAAATCAGATCTTTTTAGATCTTTGTAGATCGTTGTAGGTCTTTGCAGATAGTTGTAGGTCTCTGTAGATCTTTGTAGATCGTGATCTTTGCAGATCGTTGTCGATCGTTGTAGGTCTTTGCAGATAGTTGTAGATATTTGCAGATCGTTATAGATATTTGCAGATCGTGATCTTAATAGATCGTTGTTGATCTTTGCAGATAGTTGTAGGTCGTTGTAGGTCGTTGCAGATCTTTGTAGATCGCTATTGATCTTTGTAAATCGTTGCAGATCGTGATCTTTATAGATCGTTGTAGATCTTTGCAGATCGTTGTAAATCTTTACAGATCGTTGTTGATCTTTGTAGATCGTTGTACATCATTGCAGATCGTCGTAGATCGTGAGATTGAAACGTATTGTTTGTATTTTAATCAATTTAAAAAAAATATGTGTATTTGTTATTTTAACAATACAGGCCTTAAATATCACTTAATACGTGTCTGGACTTTTTTTCATTTTATTAAATTTAATAATAATATCTTATGTTTCTATGCTGTATTAACAGTAAATATTGAATTTTTCTGTTTCGCTACTTATGGTATTCATTATAGAAAATCGTAAATATCTCGACTTCTGTGCTAGATAGAGGGTTGTTTTGCCCCCCATACCCCTGGTATCCCGAAGTATTTTTCCCGCTGGATCGAATGAGACCAATTACAACCCTTCATCTGTGACAGGGGGTGAGTTGTGAATTTATTTATGAATTTAATACACGGGCCTCAAATATCATTCAGTACGTTTCTGTACAATTTTTTTTTAATTGATTAAATTATAAACAAGGTTTCTATATAGTATATGTGTATTTGTTATTTAAGGTAGACAAAAGTTTATTTATGAATAAGTAGGTACATATTATTATGTACATATGTATAATATATAAATATCGCAACATAGCTCTCGCCAACACAGTATTTTCACTTTCATTCGTATATAAGCCAAGTCGGATCAGTTAGTAATAAGGTAATACAATACATATATGGTGGTTCTCTTCTCCAGGATTGCTCTTCGAACCCAGTTACTGCGGGAAGTCAAGCTGTGTGTGTGTACAAAAACATAATCAAATCCCCGATCTACGCAGATCTGTTTTGATCTGTGTTGATCTACGCAGATCTGTGTTGATCTATTTTGATCTGTGTTGATCTGCGTTGATATGTTCCAAAATGGAGATCAAAACAGATCTGTAAAAATGCAGATCTGATTTGATCACTTTAGATCTGAAATTTTTTCCCGGGTAGTTATGTTAAACTAAAATACAGCTTAGTTTTTTTTCTAGCACATCGAGATTTATTTTTATTGATGACATGCATATTTTAGTTTCATGAAAATATAAAAATTACTTAATAAATTTAAAATTAAATTTTTCCGAAAAAACCAACAGTATTAATTAAAAATAATGCTAAAGAGACTAAGTAAATCAAAAAAACTTATGGTATCTTTGTCTACTTCCTTCAAAATTCCTGTTTAATATTTTTCTCTTATGCTTTCTATCCAGTTCATCTCTCTTCAATATCCAGCAGTAGTCTGCCATCATGTTTGCGTCTGACCTTTCTTGGTATCTGCTCTCCATAACCTTAATATCTTGGTGGAAGCGCTCGCCTTGTTCTTCACTTACGGCACCAAGATTCTCAGGAAAGAAGTCAATATGAGAATGCAGAAAATGTAACTTTATACTCATATTCCAACCCAGTTTATGGAAATTGCTGAGCATATTATTCACCATATTTTCATTATCTGGGCTTTTTCTGTTTCCTAAAAAATGTTTCACTACCTCTTTAAATGAATTCCAAGCGTTCTCTTCGGTTTTATTCATGATTTTTTCAAAGTTAGCGTCTTGCATTAACTTCCTTATCTCGGGGCCAACAAAAATGCCTTATTTGATCTTTGCATCCGATAAATGCTTAAATTTATCACATAGGTACTTGAAACAGGGACCGTTTTTAGGTAGTGCTTTTACAAATTGCTTCATAATACCTAATTAAATGTGAAGTGGAGGTAGCAGAATTTTTGAGAGATCAACTAGCGCTTCTTTTAAAACATTTTTAGTACCAGGGGTTAATGATGCTCTTTGTGGCCAATCTTTTTTGATCCAATGTTGAGCTCTATTTCTACTATCCCATTCACATATGTAACAGAAGCATGGGCGCCGGGAGGGGGGTGCAAGGAGGTGCGCTTGCACCCCCCTGGCAAATGAAATAATTAAGAAATACAATTGTTATTTTAAAATTTAATACATTTGCACCCCCCTGGCAAAATGAAAAAAATTCACGTTGTGAATAATAAGTTATAAATGTGAAAATATAAAACTGAGGATCTTTTTTTTTTTTTTTAGTCGTGTCAGTTTCGAATTTTATACCTATATATAAAAACTGAAGACCTTTTTTTTTTTTACTCATGTTAACTTCCATCAAAAAAAATTTCTAATCTAAATGCACCCCCCTAAAAGAAATTCTGCCGGAGCCCATGAACAGAAGTTATCTGAAGAATTAACACATTTGCGAGAAGCCATTTATCTTATTTATTACCATACAAAAATCACAAAAATATAGTACCACAGTCGATAGATGTAAATCGTAATATGATTATAATCACGACAAACATTGACTAATGAGGAAAGATAAATATTTAAATGTCATCTACTAGCATGCACTGTTATCAAAGAAATTGGAAGTTAACGCTAGTAATAGGTGGTAATTTTAAGAAAAATGAAAAAAGTAATTTTCTCAGAAAATTTACGTGATGGATTTTTTAAATTACTTTTTTCGAAGCTTAGTTCCTAATACCAATCGAAATTGCTAATTAGTTTTTTAAGGGGGAAACCATCGCAGATAAAAAGGTTAATTTATATAAATAATATTATTTATATAAATAATATTATTTATATAAATTAACCTTTTTATCTAATTTTCTAATGATAAAGTTACAGGTTAAAAGATGCGACACTTATAATAAAATAATTTTAATACTTACAATTTGTCCTTGAATATCGTAATAAATTAGATCGATCGCCCGAAAAACCGACGTATGGTCTTTTTGCGCAACAAAAGTCAACTAAGTAGCGATGCGACAAATCACACGTACCCCTCTCACGTCCAAAATAGGATCTAACTTGTTAGGATACATGTAAACTAGAGTAGTTCTCATTACCCCGTGGCTCCCATTCCCCCGTGTTCCCCTACTAATTATGATATTATTAAAATTTTGGTTGGATATAGAAATGTGCTTCAGACAAAAGTTGAAGGGGGCATAGGGGGTCAACTACTGGTACTAATGACCTTGATCTTGAAATCGATTTTCAAGGTTATTTCAAGATCAAAGTGATTTTTTTAAATGGGAACCCCTACTTTTGACCCCAGATTTGAAAAAAGCGGGAAATTTTACGTTCAAAATGATATGATGAATAAGGTCATCGCAAAAATAACTTGAAAATCTTTAAGGTATTTCTCGAAAAAATTAAAAGATTCAAGAGTAAGCTCAAATTTTGTAAAAAAAACTAAAAAAAGGTTATTAGAAGCTCCATTCAAAATCTTAAAATGATTGACCATCTGTGAGCAAAGATATCGTCAAAATAAAATCAAAAATTTAACATTGCGAGTATAGGGGTTACGATATTTTAAGCGGATTTTCAATGAAAAAGTAAATAATTTTATGCGAAGGAAGATCAAGAAATTTATGAAATTTTGAGAAAAACTAAATTAATATAATTGGAATTAATATAAAAAGTCTCAAGTATTTTCACCACCCCGTTTTTATGTTATAAGTAAAATAAAAACTTATTTTCTGATAAAAAATATCACGGTACTAGCTATAACAACGCCGCAAAGTTTTGACAATTGCCGCGGTATTTAAAAATCGTACGTGCTGAATATATTGTTCTTTTAATTTCAAGGAATAATAAAAATAATAAAAACTATTTCTTAATTATAAACTTATAATATATAACAAATTCAGATGCAAATAATAGTACACGTTATCACATCAAAACATTAAATAATATGTAGCTGTCAATACAAAAGTCGCGCATGCGCAATAGAAAATATATACGCAACGTTGCCAAATTTTATTTTAATTTATACCATGGCTATCTTGATTTTATACTACACTTTTTTTTCCTTTTCTAACATATAGCGTACCTTGTTTCTCCCCGAGAAATACCTTAAAATGCAAATCTTTTTTCTTTGTATTTTAAATGTTAAAAAAACTTGTAATGTTCTCTTTGGGGTGCTTGATTAAAGTAAATCCCCTTGCCTCTCACTATTCGGGGTGCTTTATTCAGGTGAGCTCCCTGCCTCTCACTCTTGATTTTGGAATTGAGCATTGAGTATGTGCTCAAAGTGACCACCATTTGTTTCAATACAAAATTGAATCCTTCTCAAAAAATATGTTGCAGTGGAAAGCAGGACAATCCGTGGAATTGCTGCACAAGCTCTTCGTATGCGTTCCATCATGTCTTCTCTTATTGTTGTAGGCTGCTGCTCAAAACAAACGTTTTTTAAATATCCCCAAAGGTAAAAGTCAGGTGAAGTTAGATCAGGCGAGTTAGGAAGCCACGCAATCCATTGGTTTGGGTATCGTTCGTTTAGAAATGCTCTTACGATGCGTGCGAAATGTGGTGGCGCACCATCCAATTGAACCCATATTCTTCGCCTGGTATTTAAATCAACATCTTCACGTAAGCCAGGTAAATGGTCTGTCAAGAGTTCTAAAAAATTATCTTGCCATTAAAAAAGTAAGGACCAATTAAATAGCCATTCAGAATTCCACACCAAACGTTTAAGCTCCAACGATGTTGCTGGTCAACGGTTCTGTACCAGTGTGGATTGACATCTGACCAGTAATGACAATTATGTCTGTTCAGTTGTCCAGTATTTTTAAATAAAGCTTCATCTGAGAACATAACAAATGTAAACAGCTCTCGATGCTCTGCGGCCCAGTGTCAAAATCGTAGGCGTTCTGCAAAATGCCGTAGCGTTAGTTCTTGGGTTAATGTGATGTGGTAAGCATGATGCCTCTGCGCATTCGCGAATATTCGCACAGTTTTTAACATTCGCATTCGCAAGAAAAAGTGCGAATATTTTTGCGAATATTACTCCTTTTTGTAATAAAAAATATATTTTTTTATCTATTATATTAAATAATTATGTTTTTAGAACTTAATAACAGTCAACATTTATTTTTACATGCTCTCCCCCCACCCCCTAAAAGCGAAAAAATAAAAGTTATAATAAAAATATTAAGTTTTTGTTGTATTGTTCTTAGTTCATCTTGAGCGGTGTTTGAGTTATGAAAATGCGTCGCAATCTTTTTGCATTTATTAATTATATCAACTACGGCTTCCTGCGCTTTTAGTCCTTCTTTCACTACAATTTGTATTAGATGTACTGTACAATTTACATCTTTAATATTCAACAAAGACATACTCTTTTTTGAATACAGTAAAAGCTCTTTATTCGCGGGGTATATGTTCCATAAATATGCCGCGAATACAGAAACCGTGAATACGGAATGGTATTTTATATGGGATTATAGGGGATACGTTCCTAGGTGACAAAATAAATAATCAAATACAATATAAAAAAATCAATTTAATTGAAGTTTTTGACCATATTGATTAATTATTATCTTCAGGCTTAGGCAATGGTTTAAAGAATTTTGTAATTTTTTCTTGCTTGGCAGTTTTTAAAAGCTCCTTCAATTCAGACTGATATTCAGCAGTGGCATTAGCAATTTGCCTCTTAAAAATAAGACTTCGTTCCATAGACGGATCAATTTTCATAAAGAAATCACAAAGCTCATTTGCCATTCTTAACTAAGATTTTTCTAATTAAATGTCACGTTTCCTGATTAGATCCGCGAATAAAGATATCTTTAGCCGCGAATATAGGAATTGGGTCGCATTTTTTTAATTTGCGAATAGTGAAAACACGAATGAAGGAAGCGCGAATAAGAAGCTTTTACTGTATTTGTACCAGAATCTCTAATTATACATTGAACTTTTTCCATATGTATTTGCCAAAAAGATAAAATATTTTTAATTTTCGCAGCTATATTTTCACCTGTGTGACGGCCATCATTGCTTTTAAAACTATCAATTGTCTTTCGTAATCAGATGTTATTCCGTAAAAACATCCTAGCTGGCTGTATATTGTATAATATGCAACATTAATGCAATAGGGTGACCAGGTCTCAGGTTTTGACCCGGAGTCTCAGGGTTTGCATGCTGAATCTCCGGGCTCAGGGTTTGGGTGCAATTTATCTGGGTTTTGCAAAAAATGACGACGACTAAAACAAAAGGTAGTCAAAAATAGAATGCAGATTAGGGTAATGAAAATAAAAATAATAAAATAAAATAAAAATGAGGTCTTCATTTACATGTCAGGGTTTACTAAAACTAAAATCTGGTCACCCTAGTGGTAATAAATGTATAATAATGTAAATGCTATGCATGCTTTAAAGTCATTATATGTACGATTTCATTGGCTACATCTTGTGAGTGGTTGTCATTTACATTTATACCCAGTAGATAGCGTTAGCTGGAAGCAAATTTGCCCCCATGCAATTTCTTTATAATACCGGGCATAAAACTATTTAAAAAAAAGTCAATATTCGCATTCGCGAATGTTTAAAATCACATTTGTTACATCACTAGTATGTATAAACCCTATACGCCATAAATCAAACACTTTGTATGTTGCTTCACTCTGCGCATGCGCAATACGGACTCTATTTACCTTTTGAGGAAATTTGTTTTTTTATTATCTTAGTAAAATCTGTGGATCATATCATAAAAACATATTCCAGATGTGATTTACTATTTCTTTATGGATATACTGCTGTAATTGTGATTTTCAAAAGTTTTTAATTTGGCTGCATTTACGTGATTTATAAACCGACTCGTTTGAAGAATATATTCATTTTTCTTAAATTCTGTAAACTGTAATATATTCATTTTCGTTACTTTGACTCGGTGTAATAATTTCTTATAGTTTTATTTGCTAGTTTTCAAATGATTGTTAATTAAAGTCATCAAAATTACACTAGTGTCTAAAAAATTAGATGTATCTTAAAATGAGGGGTCATATCAAAAAACCCTTATTTTTCTCAGAGTCTCCATTGTCTTGTTAACAATGTATAGAAGTTTCAACAATATCACGGTTGTATTGTTCAAGTTAAGGAGGATTTTATTTTTCCTTACGGGCATGGGTGGTTCGATTTCAGTCATTATTTTGTAATATTTGTCTTACTGTGTGAAATATACAATTGAATAATTAATATAATTAATCGTATAACATATTAGCGAGCATATTTGGACAATAAACGATCTTATTTACTTAAAATACCTATTTTTTCACAAAATTTTATTTTCGACCAAAAGTGGGGTTATAGTAGATAAAGATGTCAAACTGTTAATGTTTAAGGTACAGTTAGATGGGCAATAATATTGCCAGCAATGTTATAATTTCCATGGATACACAAATATTACTTGAATTTTTATAAAATTAACTTTTAAAAAAAGTTGAACCGACTTCAAAAATAAAGCACAAAAAAGTATGAAATAATATTTAAAGAAAATTAATATCATCTACGAAATGCAATAGTTTTTAAGTAAATAATTATTTAGAATAAGATCAATTTACATATTCTTCTATTAATTAATTTTTAAATAATATTTTCTTTTCGATCTTAATGAAAATGAGTAATTAACATGTAAGGAATGTAAGGATTTATTTATAAAATATTAAAAGTTAACTACATAATCAAAATTACCATACATTTTTTGATGTCGGGGCGCAAATTTATATAAGTACTATTTTTTCTTTATTATTATAAAATTGTGGTAATTTAATTAACATTTTTTTGAGTGCGCGTGGTATTGGTTAGATTTTAATTTTAGAAAAGATCACATATACACATATTCCTCAGTACGAAGAAGAAATTATTTTCACCCCATTTGTTTATGAGCATATACATTTATATGTAGATACCTTTTGAAAAATTAAAAAGTAGCGTCATTATTTTACTAAAATAAAAAGACATTTATAAAACATAGTAATGAAATCTTATATTATTACTTGATATGTTCACTTTCAACTAGTGTTACTTATTGAGAGGAATAAGTTTGTTTTCTCAATTGATTTAATTAAAAAACGAATTTCGATTTTTTCGTTATAGGTACCTATAAATAATTACTATCTAAAATAACGTAAGTATTGATTTTCTTTGTAGATAACACAAAATAATATTTTGCATTTGTGTAATTTGTCATTTATATTTATAGATCTATTGGTACTATACGTTAAACGTAGTATTGTTTTAAGAACGACAACGATAGTTCCTTTTTTCTTTAGTAAGTGTACCTATTGTATTTTAATTACGAAATTTACTTATTTTATAGTTATTATTATAACTTCTTTTCCGTAATTATATTGCAGAAATTTGCGCCCCGACATCAAAAAATGTATGGTAATTTTGATTATGTAGTTAACTTTTAATATTTTATAAATAAATCCTTACATTACTTACATGTTAAGTACTCATTTTCATTAAGATCGAAAAGAAAATATTATTTAAAAATTAAAATCGTTTGTACTTTAATTGAAAGATCTTACACTCAATATGTTATATTACTAATAAAAATTCCACATGAGAAAGGTTTATCACTAGAAATTAGCAAGAGCCTTCGCTTTTTATTTTTCCATAGATAACTAGAAATGTAAAATCGCGGAATTTTTGAGGTGTTTCGTTGTATATCTTCCGACTATATCATCAGATCCTGACAAAATTTACAAAAGGACCACCTGGAGACTATTCTCTTTCAAACAAACAAAAAATTATCAAAATCGGTCCACGCAATACAAAATTATTCGTGAACATCGCTAAAAAAAATATAAACATATATGTATATAAATATACGCGTTGAATTGAGAACCTCCTCCTTTTTTTTGAAGTCGGTTAAAAATAAAGAAACTGTCATTTGCCAAATACACAAGACACCTGTCAAAATTTTAATGTTATTTATTGAGAACCTCCACCTTTTTTTTGAAGTCGGTTGGATGTCTATTTTTCCTAATAATAAGAAGGTAAGTACCTACTTATTTGTTGAAAATTATATTTGTACCTATGTATGTATATTATTTATAACATCTTATAAAACTTCTTACAATATATAAAAACTTTTTTATAATATAATTTATCAATTATGGGTCCATAATAACCTTTTTGCGTAACAAAATAAACGTCAAGTAAATATATTAATTTATAGAAAACTAACCAATTATTGTTAATAGATAATATGTAACCATATAGATGACACCACTCGTTATATTATAGGTTTGAAACTTGAATTAACAATGTTTAAAAATTTTAAAATCATCTAGTTCGCCTTGTTTAAAAATTTTATATTGACAACTGAAATATTATTTTATAAAACAAAAAGTGTTCTGTTGAAAAGAATTTCTCAGTCGAAACAAATTAATATACTATATTCTTACGTTTAATGCTTAATTGCGAGGAAGAAATAATGGAAGTGTACGTATTAATATTAATTTTATTTATTTGTATTATTTATAAGATTTATATAATATATTATGTTTATTTAAAATTTTTAATTTTTCAGAATTACAATAACAGAAGATAACAAAGCTAGACAAGAAAAACAAGAAAAAGATAATAAAGCTACACAAGAAAAAAAAAAAAGATTAAGTATAAATTTTTTTTCATAAAATAAGAGTTTTGGTTTTATATGTAATTGGTTTATTCACTTTCCTGTTTCAGAAATTCAGAGAAAAACAAAGATTATTGGCGGGGCTTTAGCAACGGAAAGACCCCCCATAAATATTGGAGAGATTCTCACCTTCGACCATCGACAAGTGGTCACCGGGGAGCACCTCGAGGTGGTCACCGGAGACCACCTCGAGGTGGCTATCGGGGAGCACCTCGAGATGTTTCCCGGGGACCACCTTGAGGTGGTCACTGGGGACCAAATAGAGGTGGTCAACGTGAACCATCTCGAGGTGGTCAACCTCAAGATGGAAGAAATATAATAATTTATATGTAATGTTTACTTTTTACTGTTTTTATATTAATATATAAAATATTTTTTTTAAATGTGTTGTTTTTTTTTATATTTACTTTAATATTTCAGGTTACCTATGAAATTAAATAGTTATTTGTGTATCTAGGGTGTAAAATGATAGTTTTTCGCACGGGTGTGAATGTTTGTCAGTCGAGACTGACAATCACACGAGTGCGAAAAACGCATTTTACACCCGAGGTGCACACAATATTTTTTCTACAACCCTATTGATTATATAATATTAACAATAATATAATATAATAATTATTTATATACTTTGTATTTTGCTATATTAATATTAAAATTCAACTCTAGTAAGCTTTGGATAAAAATTTTGACAGTTCTATTTTCATTCAAATGAGTTTCATAATTTGTTATTCTTATATATATTATATTCAGGTGGATAAGTGGTGATACTGAAAAAGAACATAAGTGTACACCACCAGCGATATCAGAAGCTGCAAATGCTGTAATTTTAAATTTACTATCTGCAAAATCTAAATTGATATATGAAAATTACACATAATACTATGAATTGTGCCAAGAAAAAACCCTAAAGGTATTGTTTATATTTTAAAAAATTTTATTAATAATTTTGTTTATTACAATAATTATTATAGTACTTAAATTTTAGTAATTTGTTTAATACTATAATACAATAGTATTTATAAAATTCATTAATCGTAAAAAAATGTAAAAATGTACATATGTGTTACTATGGAAACACTTTTGCGCACGCCGCGCGTGAAAAAACTTTTTACGCACGGCGAGCGCAAAAGTACTACTTTACACACTGAAATGTCAATGAACCCCACCCACAATTCCCATTAACACGGCCACCTTGTTCGTCTTCACCCCGCTATGATCGGCCCATTAGCATCCTCCCACTCCCTCTTGTGTCCCTGTGATCCTAACAAAAAACAAAATACACACAACTACACAACACAACACAACACAACACTTACACAACACGAAGAGCTGTCGGAAAAGGCCAAGTACCAGTCGACATATATGTTATGAAGAAAAAAAAAAAATGTCAATGAAAAAGCCTACTTTTTTACACGGTTGTAGAAAAAGAATTTTTTGTTACAACTGTCAATTAAATATATAAAACGTGTTGAACTGTTGAAATATCACACAAATAAGAGAAACTATTGACAAAACAACATTTTTTTAAACAGAAAAACTATTATAACGATTTATAGTAAAAACGTTTGAAATAAAATCACAGAATAGAATTAAAATAGCATGGCTTGGCTATAAAAAGCACACCCTTTAGACATTTGAAACTATTGTTTTTTGAAGAATGTTTTTAAAAAATGTTAATTTTTTACTCTCATTTCTTGTCTAAATTGATATTAATAGTAATAATAGTGGTTTTATAAGTTAAATGACATAACCTCACTTTCATGTAGTATATTTTCTTAAAACAATTTGTCACAAAAGAATAAATAAATACAGAACGTGAAAAACATCTTCCACAAATAATAAATATCTAATACATTTTAATTTATCATAATACGTTAATCATACAACTATATTTTTTCGGAATTAACATTAAATTTCAACAAACACAATTCAAAATTTTTAAAAAACATACCATCCATACCAACAATGAAAAGTATGAACAAATCCAGATGTTCATTTTCGTCGTATATTTTCATAGAAAAACGTATCAAACAATGTGACAATAACATAATTTAATACAATACAAAATTTAAATGTACATTTTTTAACTAATGACATATAACATGGATACCTACATGATTTTTCGTAAATTGTATTAATATGACAATGTATAAAAATTTAATAATAATTAAAAAGATAAAATAAATACATCCACATATAAATACATAAATTACAACGATAACAACTGTATTCACCTAATGTCTGGCGTTTACAAAAATTTACATTGATCTAAAATAAAAATAATATTTATAGGTTATACTATATAATATTATATTTTTGTTTTAAAACTGAACTTACCTAATTTTATCTTGTTTAAAAAGTCATTGATTGACTTTGAATAAAATAATTAAAATACAGAACATATCGACGTATATAATATATATATATATATAAATATATATATATAAATTATAATAATAAGTATAATATGACAGATGAAGTCATGACAAAACATTATACAATGAAGCTAAGTAACTATAGTGGCGCTCGCTGTGGATATTTATCGAACTACCTCGATCACTACCTATATTTGCGATTCCGAAATTCGTTAAAATAAGCAAAATGATGTTAATAAACTGCAAATTTCCTTACTTCTAGTTATCCGATTTGGTTGAGTTTTAATAGGGTTCTATTCTGCAAATATGTAGATGAAGCGATTTCAAAAGGTTTTGTGTTAATTTATTACGTATTGCGAGCTGCAGTTTGTTGAAACGGGCCAAAAACAACAAATTGAACTTTGTTTATATTTTTATGACAGAAAATTAGAACCAATAATTTCAAATGAAGTGAATGCGGAGACTGTAATGTTCTCATTTATAAAATGTAAACATATAAGGGGGTTACTGAAGAAATTTAATATATAATGCTCGTTTTATCAAATTTCATACGAAAAAAAAAATGGGACGAGAGTAAAACCACAATGCAAAGCATAGCATGCTTTGGGTGTGCTAATATATCTCGAACATCAACAAAAACAACAATTAATGTAATGTAGTTAATTATATTCAGTTTCTTAGCAGTAAGTGTTAACTTATGTAATTTTTTCTGTATCATGATGTATAAAAAATTTTTTTGAACAAATGACATATTATATTAGGTATATAATAAATTTTAAGTAAACATGTGTATTTTAAATAATTTATTAATTAATAATTAAGGTCCGCATGTCTAAGTAACAAATTATATTAAAAATACTAATAAAACATAACCTTTTAGTATTGTTTTCATAATGAAATAATTTTATAAATTTTACATATCATTATACAGTAGAGAATCGATTATCCGAATACCGATCAACCAATACATCGGTTAACCGAAAGCGTCCCAGTGACAGCAATAGTTTTTCTCTTACATTAATTAAATAATCTGATATTTAAAAAAATAAAGGAACTGTCATTTACTAAATACACAAAACAGCTGTCAAACTTTAAATGGTATTCGTATTTATTATAATAATTACTCAACCGATTTTAATCGTTTGTACTTTAATTGAAAGATCTTACACTCAATATGTTATATTACTAATAAAAATTCCACATGGGAAAGGTTTATCACTAGAAATTAGCAAGAGCCTTTGCTTTTTATTTTTCCATAGATAACTAGAAATGTAAAATCGCGAAATTTTTAAAGTGTTTCGTTGTATATCTTCCGACTATATAATCAGATCCTGATAAAATTTACAAAAGGACCACCTGGAGACTATTCTCTTTCAAACAAACAAAAAATTATCAAAATCGGTCCACGCAATACGAAATTATTCGTGAACATCGCTAAAAAAAATATAAACATATATATAAATATATAAATATACGCGTTGAATTGATAACCTCCTCCTTTTTTTTGAAGTCGGTTAAAAATTGCTTATTGCCCGGCCAGAACGAGCAATATTTTTATTGCCGATAGGAATTTGTTTATTAATATGCATATAATATACATTAATTAATGTTTTTAAATCAAAGTGTGTTATGATATTATCTGACACTTGTGTGATTACATTACATATTGTTCTATTTAATAATTCTTTTTGTTGAGTATTAGAAGATAAAACACGTAAGTAATTAATCACTTTATTAATATTTTATTTATACGATTTTGTGATATTAACATATCCTTTATATATATAAAGCTCAACGTCTCTCTGTCTGTCTGTCTGTCCGTTAGTTACCTTATCACTTGAGAACCACTTATCCGATTTACGTGTTTTTTTTTAATTCAAAAATACGTTCTCTGGCCAGGTTATAGGCTATATTTTTTTACGTTAGGTAACGTAACAACTAAGCAGTGACGATAATAGTAAATCAAGTCGGAAAAAATTTTGCCGTCGGCGCGCTGTTTTGTAATACGCTGCCTAAACCGTTCAATATAGAACAAAATAATGTATTAAAGAATTGTGTAGAATCAAAAGTTCTACAATAAAGTCCGTGACACGATATGTCTAACTTTTATATTTAAGCCACAATTACTGCTTTTATGTTACAAAGAAAACATAAAATATTTGGGTTCTGTTTACATGAATTTATGACCTGCAAAACATTAATCCTTATCGAAATAAATGATTTCATCGTCATAAGTACTTAATGTAGATATAATTTTCCATTTACAGCATCCAATTTGGTCGTATAGTTTAGAAAATATCGAAATATACATATCGGAACACAATATTCGCGCGATTGAGACCGTGCGCGGGGGTGCGGCGAGGGAACGTGCCAACACGCTGGGCAGAGAACAGCCGAACAGGCCGGTATTCTTTTGATTGTCAATTGTTTATTTTGTTTTCAATAATTAACTTTTAAATTTAAATAGAACAAAAATTATTTTTACTTTTTGTTCTGATTCGTTTTTATTAGGTAGGTAATTTAAGTGTTATTTGGTTTTTATTACATTAATAACTAATCGTGTTTGTAATTAATTCAACTATATATTTTTTAAATCCTAAACAATAATTCCGTAGTCCACGCGAGCGAAGCCGCGTGGGCCCAGCTAGTATACATATATAAATGAACTAAATATGTACAGTACAATGGATGTTTTCATTGACGAAAGCATCAATGCAATCGAAAATACAACAAAAAAATGGTCTCGTGATGAAACAGAAAAATTAATTCAGGCTTATGAGGAACGGCCAGAATTATGGGACTTTAGAAGCCCATTATATAAAAACAGAACAAAAAAAAATGATTCTTAAAAATATTTAATAAATTTATTTGGCAGAACAGAAGAGGATATTAGATCGAAATTTAAAAATCTGTGGACAATATTTAAAAGTAATGTTAGCAAAATTAATAGTAAAAAATTGGCCAAGGCACCGATGAATTACACAGGTTTACAAAAAAACAAAAGTTTATGAATATTTGACGAGACCATTGTATTCTTATGTATTTTGACGTCCTGAATCCGAATCTGAGGTCCGTTGACCTTGGTTAGCTCAGTTTCAAGGTCATTTTAAGGTCAAATTTTTAAAAATCGCTAAATGATTCTGGTAAAAGGTGATATATAGGTTTTTCTGGTCGCTGATTCTGAATTTGACATCCGTTGACCTCTATGAGGTCAGGTTCAAGGTCATTTCAAGGTCAAAGTGGGAAAAATCGCTCGAAAATTCTGACAAAACAGTACATATAGATTTTTGGGGTTGCTGAATTAAAATTTAAGGTCCGTAGACTCCTACAATCTCAGTTTCAAGGTTATTTCAAGGTCAAATTTTTGTTTTTACAAATCGCTAAATGATTCTGGTAAAAGGTGTATATAGGTTTCTCTGGTCGCTGATTCTGAATTTAACGTCCGTTGACCTCTATGAGGTCGAGTTCAAGGTCATTTGAAGGTCAAAGTGGGAAATAGCACTCGAAAATTCTGACAAAACAGTACATATAGGTTTTTAGGGTCGCTGTATTAAAATTTGAAGTCCGTAGACCCCTACAATGTCAGTTTCAAGGTAACTTCAAGGTCAAATTTTTAAAAATTGCTAAATGAATCTGGTAAAAGGTGATATATAGGTTTCTCTGGTCGCTGATTCTGAATTTGACGTCCGTTGACCTCTACAAGGTCAGGTTCAAACCTATATGTACTGTTTCGAGCGAGTTTTCCCACTTTTTCTTGAAATGACCTTGAACCTGTCTTCGTAGAAGTCAACAGACATCAAATTCAGAATCAGCGACCAGAGAAACCTATATATCATTTTTTACCAGATTCATTTAACGATTTTTAAAAATAAAATTTTGATCTTAAAATGACCTTGAAAATGACATTTTAGGGATCTACGGACCTCAAATTTTAATTAAGCGACCCCAAAAACCTATATGTACTGTTTTGTCAGAATTTTCGAGCGATTTTTCTCACTTTGACCTTGAAATGACCTAGAACCTGACCTCATAGAGGTCAACGGATGTCAAATTCAGAATCAGCGACCAGAAAAACCTATATATCACCTTTTACCAGAATCATTTAGCGATTTTTAAAAATTTGACCTTAAAATGACCTTGAAACTGAGCTAACCAAGGTCAACGGACCTCAGATTCGGATTCAGGACGTCAAAATACATAAGAATACAATGGTCTCGTCAAATATTCATAAACTTTTGTTTTTTTGTAAACCTGTGTTATTTAAACCTAAATGGGAGTATTTTGAACTGCTTAAATTCTTGCTGTCGGATTGCGAAGAATCAAAAGTTATAGACAATTTGGTAAATAAAAATAATTTATCTCTACAATAATTTTTAAATATATTTGTACTGCCACGGTACTTCACCTTCTGCAGTAATAAAATAATTTTTAAAATTATCTCTAACATTTTTTGCTGTAATATTATTTTGGGAAGTTAAACTAGACTGTAATGGTAAAAACATATTTTCTTGTGTACATTCTGATCTCTAAGTACCTTCCTGTACTTGACCGACGACCACTTCCTTATCGAATGTTCCCGGTGGAGCATATAAATTTGGAGAAGTTTTATTTGTCATTATAAAATTATGTAATGCACATATTGCCGACACAACTGTGATAACTATTGTTGGCTGAATTTCAAAAGGTTTTCGTAAAACACGAAATCTTGCTGATATAATCTAGAGTTGGGCATTTTAGTTGATGACAGAGAGCGCTTCCTATAGTTCAGTGATCTTTAATGAACTAGTTCGTTCTTCTAGTTCTTTTAGTTCATAGAATTTTTTCCGGACGATACGATTACAATTTATTGATTTAGATATATTGGATTGCTGGAATTTAATTAGTAATTTTGTATTACTATTTTTTTTCATCAAACAATAGAAATGTAAACTGCTGCAATTTTAAATTCGTTATTAATTTATAGACAAGATCGATATTTTTAAAAGTATATATTTGCAATAATCTTCTTTTTTTTTAAATCGAAGCCTCGATATATGGAAATTTTGAAATATTTACAATGATACATTATTTATTGTATTGTAATTTAAGCAACATATTTCAATTTCACTAAAATCTATGATATTCCTTTTTGTTGATTGTCATAAAATAATATAAAAATCACGTGCTTTTGACAGACATATTGCATTCTTTTGAACAAAAAAATTCAATATAATATATCTTCAGTAATATAAATTCAAAATTGGTAATAAAGTATTGAAAACGTAAATTTATTAAACATAAAAATCGTACAATCTCATTTTTAGAACAGTGTATTTGAAGTGTATCGGGAACTATTGAACTAAAAGAGCGGAGCGCATACGAACTAGTTCGTCTAGTTCTCGTGTGGGAGCGCTTTTTTGAACTAGTTCGTTCGTGAACTACACAAGTCTAAATATAATCCCAAATACGTTTACGATAATGCGACGCGCTCTGGAAAGCCTGTAATTAAATATACGCTCTGGACCACTTTGAATTTTTAGAAAAAATGGCTTCATCCAATTTTCCCTGATTGCGAAAGCATCATCAGCAACTAATACAAACGGCATTGGGCTTGTTTGACCTTTTAGTGGCTTTGTTGGTATATTTAATAAACCATCTGTTAAAGCTTTTGAAAAGCTGCAATTATTAAAAATTCCGCCATCTGCATTTCTTCCTTTTTTTCCTATGTCGGTATAGATAAATTTATAATCTGCATCAGCAATACCCATTAGTACAATACTATGAGTTCCTTTATAATTGTAGTATGTAGGGGAGAGTGGGGCACATTGGGACGTTTCGAACATCTGTTATTCTAAAAAAATTATTTATTAATGAATTTTTTTTAAATTTGTTTCAAACAGTAAATTGATTCTTAGGCTACAAAATTAGTTATATTTTAATGCTTAACTATTTTCAGATAAATGAATATTTATATATTAAAAAGGTAATACAAATGTACCAATGTACCCCACAAGTGGGGCACTTTAGGACATAGATGGGGTACATGTGGACAGACACATATAAAACACAAGAAATGGAAAAAAGTTTTTATTGTGCATAAAAAATAATTCAAAATAAACAAAAATAATTAGCAAATGTTGTAGGAACTTAAGTCAATGGAAAATTTTTTAATGGAACTTGCACGAGTGGTGGTATTTATCTCCTTAGGTTTTGGAAGCTTTAGTTCAATTTGTTCGAGATCAATTAAATCTTTATCAACAACGATAGGAAATATGAAACCATTGCCACTTTTTTTCATAAAATTAATTTGATATTGTGTATTAATTCGTTTTTCAACTTCACCAACATAATATTTAGTCGTTTTTTTTGTGCAGTATTTAATTAGTAAAAAATCTCCGACAGAAATATTTGGCAATTCAGTTTCCGGATCTATCAAAGGTAAAATCTGCTTCAAAAATTCATCATCTGAATATTGTTTATCAAATTCACTTAGACAGTTTGATTCATCATCATAAGTTATTTTATTATCAGTCTCACTATCGTTATTCTGAGTTGCGTCTTTTGAGGAAATATTATTAGATTTCCGAGTGCTTTTTCGGATTTTGAGCACTTGTTCTTTACTTTGTTTCCTTGCCGTTTTTTTATTTTTTTTCTTGTTCAAGTCTATCTTTTTCGGGACTTTCTGTTAAAATTCTTGATTTACCAATTTGCCTTCCTTTTTTGTAATATTTTTCTTTTGTGCCTTGGGGTAAGGTCGGATACTTTCTGGTGTGATTACTGTGTTCAAAGTGGGGCAGGTGCTAGTAGATGGTATACATTGGTCAAATTCTTTTGCATCATTTTTCTGTGGTGTATTAATCAATGTTTTATAGTTTTGTTCTTTCTCTTCATCAGAGAAAATCGGTTCTGTAACTTTTTCGCTGTTAAATAAATTGTTATCTGTAACGTATGCAGCGGCGTAATCATCTTTTGTGAAAACGTTTCTGTCGAACGGCACAATACCGCATTTATTAAATCCAGAGCATATATGTATTTTCTATGGTAAAAGCCTTATGATATGCCTTTCCAGTTAATTCGGCTAGTTCATAAATAGACACTCTTTTTCCAGGATTACTTACTAACCAATCATTAAATGCTGTTTTGAGGTAGGTTTTAAATGGGCCATAGAGACACACATCGAGAGGTTGTAGACGATGTGTAAAGTGAGGCGGAAATGTGACAAAATGAATTCCGTTTTCTCTACAATAAAGAATGGACAAAAGTTACAGCTGTTTTATAATTACGGTGTGGTAAATTGTTTTCTATGTAACGTATTAACTGTAAATTTAATTATGGGTGATTCTCTCAAAAAATTAAACTGAATTTTATTTCTATTTTAACAAATATTATCGTTCTTATTGAAAGTAGTATCCATTTTTTTTTTAATTTCCCATCGGGACTCTCCATAAAATATTCTTAAGTTTTTTTTTAAATACACATAGATCGTAATTTATACCACATCGTATTTATAAAAACAGCTGTAATTTTTGTCCTATAGCTTCAATGTATGGGGACTTTTTCAAATGCACTTACTAATGTATCTACTACGCTTGTTTGATACCCCGAAAGAAAAGTTATAAGCGTATCTGTAAACGGGTATAATAATGAAAAGTATATTTTTAAAAAACAAGAATATTTTATGGAGAGTCCCGATGGGAAATTAAAAAAAAATTGGATACTACTTTTCAATAAGAACGATAATATTTATTAAAATAGAAATAAAATTCAGTTTAAATTTTTGAGAGAATCACCCATAATTAAATTTACAGTTAATACGTTACATAGAAAACAATTTACCACACCGTAATTTAAAACAGCTGTAACTTTTGTCCTACGGCTTCAATGTATGGGGACTTTTTCAGATACACTCACTAATGTATCTACTACGCTTGTTTGAAAATCCGAATTAATTGATACCCCGAAAGAAAAGTTATAAGCGTATCTGTAAACGGGTATAAAATACATAAAGCCCGCCGCACACGACGCTAGTTTTGCTGCTGGTTTGCTTGCTGGTTGCTGTGCTGGCAACCGGGCTTATTTCAGTGATAGAAATGACGCCACTGCTTGCTACGCTGCGCGCTATCATACTAGATTTCAGAATTAGAACCGGGGCTATTTTTCGTGCTGGATTTGCTGCTAGATTTAAGCAAGAACCAATCAGAAAATATTATAATGTCACGTGAGCATAAACGTCATAAACAAACATGGCGTCATAGCGTATACTTTTGTAACAGCTGTTCGTACAAATCATAAGAAATAATTATGTCCATTTTACAAATATTCAAATGTGAGTTTTATTAAACATACCTTATAAGATCGATCCTGAATGTAAAAAATAAATGTCAGAAAACTGAATTGTAGTGAAATTTTAAACATAGATCATTGAGTTTAACTGTTGAAATTAATAAACATTAATTATATATTATTCACCCAAAGGATTTTTTTATTTTCATAAACCATATCCACTACAGTATTATATTGATATTAGAACTGTCACTTTGCACGCATCAAAACCATCTACAAAATCAAGGATCGTGTGAAGCCAACACACATTGAAACCATGACAACAATCCAGCGCCGAAACACGCTTGAAAACCAGCATTGAATCTAGCAAACAAACTAGCAGCAAATCTAGCGTCGTGTGCGCCGGGCTTAACAAAATATATTTTTATAAAATCGAATTAAACAAATAAATTTATATCTTAACAACCGTTTGATTTAAAAATCAAAATTTTCTATCAAAATGATCATAATTCAATTATTCATAATGTACATGGTATACAGAGATACACAATATGTAAATGTCCAAGTAAAAAACGGTTAATAATAAGTGAAAATATGATACATAGTAATTTATCATATCAAAATTAAAACAGCTATAATTTTTTTTCCATATCCCCAATTTATGAGGACTTTTGCACATGTCTAATGTAATATAAGTACTACATATGTGGAAATTTTTATGATACTCTGATTTTGTTCTTATCTAATATCCGTATTTTGAAGATAAAATAAAATGTCATGAAGATTTATATTTAAAACTATTAAAACATACAATAATATTCAATCTAGGGGCTACAAATTACACCTCAGTACATTGTTATCATAATATGTTATTAAAAGTCTTATTTGAAGTATTGGAATTATTAATTGCCTTTATTTTCATTAATTTTCTATACCAATATGTTATCTACTATATATAACGAAGTGTCCTCACTCACTCACTGATAATCATTTTTTTGACCATTTCCACTCATCGGAGAACCTTGAAATTTGGTATATATATTCCTTGGGGGTAAAAAATAACAACTAGTGGGCCTTTTTTGAAAAAGTTCATAAATGGGGTGACAAGGGGCCCCCAATTTTTCAAAAAAAAAGTTAGAATTTTTTTATTATTTTTTTTATATTCCTTGGGTGATATAATGTAAGGTTCAAATTTCAGATTTAAAAAAAAAGAAAAAAAAGGAAAAAAAAAGTTTTGATGTAAAAAAGTATCAAAACGAAAACCGATATTAGATTTTTTTAATTTTTTTCAAATACTTTGGTTAATTGGCAACCATGAACCCGTGTCTGATTTTTGAAAAAGATATGTTAACGGTGTGAAAATATTGCCCCAAAGTTACATCTAATCTATTTTAACTCATCTACTAAATTAATTTCAAATGTCATTGTTATGGAAACAATTTTTTTTTGGACTATTGACAAAAATTTGACAGGTCGCCATTTTTAATTTTATGCTTTAAATACATTAGAAATACAAGATAAAGTATCTATAAAAATATTGTAAAGCAATTGTAACTGTTATAAACACGATTAAATAGACAAAGTTAGTAAAATTTAAAATGTCAAAATAGTTTCAGATTATAATTAACGTTAGTGATATTTTCTATTAATTTTAAATATGTAGCTAATATTTAATACAAATGCCGTAAATACCAAAGCATGTAAACGATTGAATTAATAATGTTAATTGTTAATATACACCAATCACCAATGCAATTCAAATTTTTGTATGTCTAAAAAACATACAATAGGTTTGTTAATGTAATTTCCTGTTAAAAATTAAAAATATATAATTTAGGTATTTGTTCATTTTGTAAAAAATAATTATGTAGAAAATACAAAATAAAATAGGCTTTAAGACAAATTACAAATACCAAAAAAAATCAATTGATACAAGTAATTGTTAAAATATATATTTCAAATACAGTTCAAATTTGTATACGTATAGATAAAAAAAAATGTAACTAAATTTGAAAAAATATAATATGTTTGTTGCATTTTAAAAACAGCTGTCAATGTTTGAAAACACGTTTTGTAATTTGTCGATCTATACATACATTTTATAAGAAGGCAGAAAACGGGTGTTAAAAATCTTGATTAAACTCCGGAACAACGGTACAAATACAAGGTTTTTAATTAAATTTAGAAGAAATGGTAATATAATAAATAATTTAAAAAGTTATACCTAGGTACGTAATACATAATGCACGTACGTAATACATAATTTCAGAGTTATTAATATATTTATATGAGGCATTGATAGATGATAAACAGAAAAATCAATATCCAATATCAATCTAATATCCATAAAATGTTATTTTTAATCATATAAGTACATAATTTTATCATTATAAAAGTAATTTTATTCTGTAGGTTTTTATGGCTGTTATATGATTTTTGCAATTATTTCGATCGATATGTTATGCATATGTATTACAATTTCAAAGAAACAGGCTGTTTGAACCATTGATTTACAAATAATTTGGTACCAGTACAGAATGACGCTCCACGTCCATACAATTTTTAAACACTACGTTCTCAAACAGGACTATATAGACAATAATGGAACCATTAAGACCAAATATAATAATAAATAGGCAAGTACTATATTATAAAAGATAGCTAATTAATGTAAAATTAATCTGTTACTTAAACATTTGTGGTTGTATCGAAACCGCCCCCATTGACAATCTGCAATACGAGATTGTATGTTTATGTTTTAAATTTGTATATAAATATGTGACAATATTGTTAATTGAATTTTTGGACTTAATAAATGACATAATATTTGATTTATATAATTTTTGAAATTATTTATTAGTTTTGAAAATAAAAAATGAATTATGTGATTATAATGTTTTAATTTAATAATTTTTTGACAGATAAAAAATTGAAAATAAATTTTTTCATTGCCATCTATTAAAATATCAAAATAATAAACAAATAAAAACAAAACAAATAAAAACATATTATAAATAATTGATATTTAGATAAGATAAGTGTGATATTAATCTAATCTAATTCTATTTATAATTGATATTCTATTTAATATTCTAATATTGTAACCTACTTTTTGTATAATACATAATTGTATATATTAATAATGGCAATTGAATTAATTACCATAAACGGAGTGCCATCACCACATCAAGTAGTAGAAATGCCCGGAGATGGATCGTGTATGTTTTACTCACTGTCTTATTTGATCCATGGAAATATTCTTCAAGCTTACGAAATCCGATATTCTATTGTATCCCATGTAAATAATAATTGGGAACGGTTCAAAATGTATACAGATGATGGAAGTGGTAATAATTATGTTACGAAAGAGCATTACAGTGATGACATGCTTAAAACCACTACATTTGGAACATCGAGTGAGTTAATTGCATGTACCGAAATTTTTGCTTACCGATTCGATGTTTATCGGGATCGTCACTTGTACTACAATTTTGGAGAAGATAACAATCCAGTAAAGAAACTTCGGTTCAGTGGTTCTTTAAACAGCGGGCATTTTGATGTTTATGAACCGCTTCATCCTTTTATGCAAGAAAATTCTAATCCATTTTTGCAGGAAGATCCTAAATTGATGATGATGCCAGTAGTTTATTTAAATAAAATTACTGTCGATGTTGAAGAAAAAAAAAATGAGAAAAGAAATTTACCTACTAAACGTCGTGCAATATTTTCACAAACATCTAGAAAAAAACAACTAAAGGATGCTCAAGTAAAGTTTACTAGCAAAAATCCACAAGCACACAGAGATGCAGTTGATAAATACACAAAGAATAATCCACAAGTGAACAGAGATGCAGTTGATAAATACACAAAGAATAATCCACAAGTGAACAGAGATGCAGTTGATAAATACACAAAGAATAATCCACAAGTGAATAGAGATGCAGTTGTTCGATATGACCCATCTCACGAAAAAAGAGCAGAACGCAGAAAACGTGCTTGGACCCAAAAAGCAAATTCTGGATTCGATTATAATGCAGACGTTACTTATGAGTTAGACAAAACTGTCCAATTAGGATCTATGAGCGTTGTCTGTAAGTGGTGTAAAGCTCTTAAGTGGAAAGACGAAACTCCTGGGATGTGTTGCTGCAATGGTAAAATTGATCTTCCGTCTTTTGAGGAGCTTCCAGAACCATTAAACAGTCTTGTATTTGGAGAACTGCCGGAATCTGAACATTTCCTTAATTTAATTAGAAAATACAACAGTTCGTTTCAAATGACATCCTTTGGAGCAAAACGAATTATAGAAGGAAATTACATGCCTACCTTTAAAGTTCAAGGACAAGTATATCACTTGGTGGGAAGTTTGCTGCCGGCATTGCATGAAGAACCTAAGTTTCTACAGATTTACTTTGTCGGTGATGATGACAGAGAAACAAGTATAAGGTGCGCAAATTTTAACGACGTCAGGCCCGTACTAATTTCTCAGTTACAGATGATGTTGCACAGCTGTAATAATTATGTGAAAGATTTAAAGTCTGCGATCGAAAGCGTTCCCAAGGATGATAAACAATTTCAGGTGATAATTCACGCTGATAGGAAACCTCCAGGTGCTCATAGAGGTCGTTTCAATGAACCCGCTGCAAATGAAGTGGCGATTTTGATAGTGGGTCAAACATTTGAAAAAAGAGATATTGTATTGCATAGCAGAGATAATAGTCTTCAAAAAATCAATGAAATTCATAGGTCTTATGATGCGCTACAATACCCACTTATGTTTTGTCGAGGTGAAGATGGATATTCGATATCAGTGTCACAAGTAGATGTCATCACAAAACAACCGCTTCCTAAAAATGTCTCTGCAGCAAATTTCTATTCATTTCGCATAATGGTCAGAGAAGGACAGCGTAATCATCTACTCTGGTATCGAAGTTTATTCAATCAGTTTGTAGTTGATATGTATGCAAAAATCGAAACAGAAAGGTTAAATTTCATAAGATATAATCAAATGAAGTTAAGGGCTGAAAATTACATCCACCTCCAAGATGCAGTTAAAAAAACTGATGCAAACGTAACAGAATTGGGTCAAGTAGTAATTCTACCATCGTCATTCACTGGTGGTCCACGTTATATGCACGAACGAACACAAGACGCCATGACCTATGTACGTCACTACGGTAGGCCAGATTTGTTTATAACATTCACTTGTAATCCTAAATGGAGTGATATTATTGATGCATTACTACCCGGTCAAAAATCACATGACCGTCCTGATATTGTATGTCGTGTTTTTCACCTTAAAATAAAAACATTCATCAATATATTAACGAAAGGTCAACTGTTTGGGAGTACAAGGTGCTACATGTACTCAGTTGAATGGCAAAAAAGAGGTCTCCCACACGTACATATTTTACTATGGTTGTATGACAGAATCACTCCAAACAAGATTGACGATGTTATCAGCGCTGAAATTCCTAGCCCCGATGAAGATCCTATTCTACACGACATAATAAAAAATAACATGATTCACGGACCGTGCGGTAATATTAACCTGAATTCACCGTGTATGTCTAAAGAAAAAAAATGTTCTAAAAGATTCCCGAAACCGCTAATCAGTGAAACTCAGACAGGCGACGATGGCTACCCCAAGTACCAACGAAGGTCTCCAGCTGACGGCGGTTTTACTGTGAAATTTAATAGATCAAGTGGTATTGTGGAACTTGACAACCGCTGGGTGGTGCCGTATAATCCTGTCCTAAGTCGTATTTTCAATTCTCATGTAAATGTTGAATACTGTAATTCTGTGAAATCTATAAAATACATTTGCAAATATGTAAATAAAGGTAGTGATCAGGCTACATTTGCACTAGAAAATGATATTGATGAAGTTAAAATTTTCCAAACAGGAAGATATATTAGCAGTTCTGAAGCTATTTGGCGAATGTTCAGTTTTTCAATTCATGAGAGGTTTCCTTCTATAATACATCTATCAGTTCACTTAGAAAATGGACAGCGCATATATTTTACTGCAAACAATTTAGTAGAAAAGGTAAATAACCCTCCGAAAACTACGCTTACAGCATTTTTTGAATTGTGCAAGGTAGATGATTTTGCCAGAACTCTTTTGTATCATGAAGTTCCATCCTATTATGTCTGGAATAAGAATAAATTTAACCGAAGAAAACAAGGAAAAAATGTTGAAGGTTATGTTGGCATCAAAAAAGATCATGCTCTTGGCAGAGTTTACACGGTGCACCCAAACAATTCTGAATGTTACCATCTTCGTTTGTTGTTGCATGAAGTACGTGGACCGACATCATTTCTAAGTCTCAAAACCGTCAATGGTGTTGTCCATTCTACTTTTCAGTTAGCCTGTAAAGCACTTGGCTTACTAGAAGATGATATTCAGTGGGACAGAACATTAGAAGAAGCCACTATATCTGAGTCACCTTTCAAGTTAAGGGAATTATTTGCTATAATGTTGGTCTTCTGTCAAATTTCTGATCCACTTATTTTATGGGAAAAATATAAGGACAGCTTTTCAGAAGACATACTAAGACGTTTGCAAAATGATATGCCTGACATAAATATCACAGAGAAGGAAGTGATTTATAACAAAACTTTGATTATGTTAGAAGACTTGATACTTTCTTTGGGTGGCCAGTACTTAAAAAATTTTGGCTTACCTGAACCTAATCGTTCCAATCAGGTTATAGAAAATAGGGCCTATATCAGAGAGATTAATTACGATGTTGACACATTATTAAAAACCGTTGATAATAATGAAACTCGACTCACAGAAGATCAAAGAAATGTTTACTGTAAAATTTTGGACAGTATTAACAAGAATACCGGAAGTGTATTCTTTTTAGATGCGCCAGGAGGTACGGGCAAAACATACCTAATCAATTTATTGATGGCAAAGGTGAGAAGTGAACGAAAAATCGCAATCGGAGTCGCTTCATCAGGAATTGCTGCCACATTGTTAGAAGGTGGTAGAACTGCGCATGCAGCGTTCAAATTACCTTTGAACTTGAGTCGTATTGAAAATGCAGTGTGTAATATTTCCAAGCAAAGTGCCATTGCACAAGTGCTGAAAGATTGCCAACTTATCGTGTGGGATGAGTGTTCGATGTCTCATAAAGCCGGCATAGAGGCGCTTAGCAGAACACTGAAAGATATTCGGAGCAATAACGAATTGATGGGAGGAATAACGGTTATGTTTGCCGGAGATTTCAGACAAACTCTACCTGTCATCTCTAGAGGCACTCGTGCTGATGAAATAAACGCCAGTTTAAAAGCATCCTACTTATGGCCCAAAATTGAAAAATTGTCTCTTTCAACAAACATGAGAGTTCAAATGAAAGCTGATAGCAATGCAGCTGAATTTGCAGACTTATTGTTGAAAATTGGAGATGGTCGTTTACATGAAACTTACGGTAAAATCAATATCCCTGAAAACTTATGTACAATTGTAAGTTCTATTGAATGTCTAATATCTGAAATCTATCCAGATATCAGATTTTTAAATGACAAACCAATATCTTGGCTTCGTGAAAGAGCTATTTTAACACCAAAGAATGATACAGCAGCAGAAATAAATGACATGTTATTAAAAAGATTCGATGCTCAAGAAATGGTGTATAACTCAATTGATACGGTGGTGAACAACGACGAGATAGTAAACTATCCCGTTGAATTTCTCAACACGTTAAATCCACCTGGAATGCCTGCTCACCGTCTGACTTTAAAAGTTGGTACACCGGTAATGTTATTGAGAAATTTAAATCCGCCAAAACTTTGCAACGGTACAAGACTTCAAGTAAAAGCTCTCCGACAAAATGTAATCGAGGCTACAATTTTCACCGGTTGTGCAGAAGGTGAAACTGTTTTTATACCACGGATCCCTATTGTGCCTTCCGATTATATTTTTGAATTTAAAAGGTTGCAATACCCTCTTAAATTATGTTTTGCAATGACCATCAATAAATCCCAGGGTCAATCTTTACAAATGGCTGGCATTGATGTAAGACAGGATTGTTTCTCGCACGGACAATTTTATGTAGCATGCTCGAGGGTCAGTAAACCAAGTAATCTTGTGATATTAGCACCGGAAGGTAAAACTGCAAATGTAGTATATCATGAAGCACTTGGCTAATTAACAACTTATAAAATTTTTATTATGAAAGAAAGCAAACAGAAATTTACAATTTATAATTATTACTTTATATTTAATATTATTTATGCTATATTTGTACTACAAAATGAATGTAGGTTTTATTTTATTAAATCAGAAGACGTGCTCGATATTTATAAAGAATTTGTTCTAGATCAAAATCAATATGTGATGTAATATTCCAGTGCAATTGACAACTGTTATGTTGTCTATTGATTTTATAGCAATTTAGTATCTACACAGACAGACAAAATTTATAGACAGCATAATGGTATAGTACTCTGTAAATTATGATTTAGATCGAATTTTTTATGAAACAAGATTTTGTAAATTCAAATCGAGATTATGTATTATATCTGAAACTTTGAATGTAATTAAGTGTATTTTTTTGCCCCTATATGGTAATAATATTACATATAAAGTCAAGTGACCAAACACAATGATTTTTTAGAATCATTACAGTACATACAATAAGTACTGATCATAGAAACTGTAAAACTGAAAAATAATTTTTGAACTTTTTTTTATATTACAGGTGTATATTTTTGTCTTACTAAAATAAACATAACATAACTATGTATTTTTACCATCATTTGAAATACCTAATATTTTGTCAGAACTATATTTATTATTCTGTGGTCAGAATCCCGTTCGCTTATATACGATGTGAAATCGACTTGTAAATAATAGAACATTACGCCTTTCGCAGTTTTTATAAATACAACAAAAAAATTGAGTTTCTATGGTTGCTACTCTGTATTACTGATTTTGAAGGCTATGTAGGTATTTAATAATGAATTTTGTACAGATTTGAAAAAAATATATAAGTTTTGATAAAATGTACCGCTATCGCCTTCAAAAATATAATAGCACTTTAATTGTCTTTAACTGCATATTTATATGCAGTAGCATTTTATATGCATATTTATATAATTCTTATCAATGTTAAGAATATATTAATCATTGACAATTTCAATATTAAAAAATTTCGTTAACTGCATGTGTAATCAATCTATGTATATCTTGTACAAATGTACAAACATGCAGTCGTATCATAATAAATTAGGATATTATTGATACTTTTAATTAACATATCTATATGTATTAACCAATGAAAATTTTAATATTGTTTTTCTTTACAACATATTGTGCATTATGTATGTCATAAATAATTGATTGTGAATTTTATATAATTGATTGTGAAGTTTTCACAATATCAGTATTATTTGCTACATTTATGTAATATATTAAAATAAATAAAAATTCATCTATAAGCGAATGCTTATATAAAATACTGGAGATCAAATTATGCAGGTAAATATTTGGATATCTCTTAGTATTTATATTTTTCATATATTAAAATTGTTTTTTTTAATTATTACAGAATTAACTTCAATTAAATGAAAACAAGTGAATTAATTCATCAAATTAAACATCAAAACGTATACCAATGTACGCAAGATAGTTGATTGGGAAAGACAACAAAAAAAGTATATATTTTTTAATTCATATCAAGTATTTTGTAATACCTAATATTTATATAACAAACTTTTTTTTATTGTACAAGACAGAAATTGAAACACTTTTTGAATCAATACAATTAAAGGATAATATGCCGGTTGAGTATAATTTGGGCGATTACTGTAAATTGTGGTAATGTATTTCATAAATTAATGTATTTATTTTTTATTATAGAATTAATTTCAATTAAATGAAAACAAGTGAATTAATTCATCAAATTAAACATCAAAACGTATACCGATGTACGCAAGTTAGTTGTTGATTAGGAAAGACGTGTACACATATTTCAACAAAAAAAGTATTTTATTTTTAATTCATATCAAGTATTTTATAATACTTAATATTTATATAACAAACTTTTTTTTATTGCACAAGACAGAAATTGAAACACTTTTTTGGAATCAATACAATTAAAGGATAATATGTCGGTTGAGTATAATTTGGGCGATTACTGTAAATTGTGGTAATGTATTTCATAAATAATGTATTTCATTTTTTTTTATAAATTTTATACAAAATAATTCATACTGATTTATTTATCCATTTTCATATAGTTTTATGGAGTATATACCTATGTGCAATTGAATAGGTAAATTATATATTTTTATTATATTCATATATTTTTAAATCTATATAATATCTTTATTTATTCAAATTATAGCCATTATGGGACGAAAAACATAAGTTTTGATCCATGGTATAAAAAGGGGATATACAGGAGAATAAAGAAAATATATAGAACACGAAGAATGATAATGAAATATTATATATACCAATGCAGTATTTCCAAAGAATTAAATAAATTGTATGTACATATACTTATCATAAATTTAATATTTGTTTTCATATATATTTTTCAAACTCTTATATAGAAAAGAAGATTCCATCTGCAGGCTCTAACATACGAAACAAATAAGTTACAAGAGAAAAACTTTACAACTAAATGGATATAGGAAGTGGTTAACAATACTTGTGTAGAACCAAAAACGAAGAACAATTACTTGATAAATTTCAAACAATTCTTTTATAACAAAATTATTTTAAATGTGTTCAAATTTATTGTTTTTTTTTTTAAAGTGGTATATAATTCAGGTGTTTTCTTTTCAATATTAAAATTTATTTCAATTTTTCTAAAAATTATATAAATGTAAATTTTATACACATTACAGTTTATTAAAACACAATATTCTGAAACCATACCATTTTAATTTAATTTTTTTTTACAAAAATACAGGGTACTAAATTGTATTATGTTTTCTATGGATATGATCTGTGTAGGAAATAAATTGCTAACATCCAAAGAAAACATAATACATCAATCGCACTGGAAATATTATTTATTGTAAAATAATACTTTGTTGATTAATTTTAATAATTTAATGTTTAATCGTAAATAATAATAATAATTGTTGAAAGTCATCATATGTTCCAAAAAGTTAGTGTCATTAAATATACCTATGTATGAAAAAATAGTACATATTTCAAAAATACAATTTAAAATTTCATGAAATGATATGCCCATTGGTATTCTGTCTGGCGTGACAATATTCGTTACATTTTATAATAAAAATAAATCGAAGAAGATTTTTTTAAACAAATTAATGGCTTCAAGTTTCGACGTATTATATACAATATATTCTGGTTATACAATACAGAACATCATCAGTCAAGATTATGGTACTGAATTTGTTTTTCAAGTGATCAAACATAGACTAAACTTTATTGAGAAAGCAAATGTATACAACGTTTGATGTGTTAATAAGTTTTATGTTATTTAATAAGACTTTGTAAAAAGCAAGCAACAAGTTTCATCGCTTTATTTCAAGTTTTCAGAAAATTTATGAAAAAATGGCTGGAAATAAACATGCATTCTATTAATTATATTATGCGAAATACATTCAAGTGATTTATTTATTCACATATAAACTTTTTGAACAGTTTTATTGTTGTACTTTTATACACAACAAATTGTTCAAATAATGACGCCTGCTATATTAATTCTTGCGAGCCAATTCCAAATACCAATTGACTATCTGTTACATGTAATTTTAAACTGTATTTGTCGATGTGTACAATCTGCATTTCTTTTGTGAAAATAAATTTAACAACTTTTTTGAACAAATGATACAAAAACAAACAATATGTATTTTAAAATTCATTTATTAAATAATTTAGCACAAACAAATAGCTAAATATAAATAAACAATTTTTATAATTATGTAAATTTTTTAATGTTAATTTATTTTAAATACAATATTTTATTACAATTTTCTTTATTATTAATTTTATAATTTTTATTTTGTATAGAGTACATTTACACGATCGCGGCGAAGAAGGGGGTGGGGGGGGGGGGGGGGGGGGCAAAAGAATGATTTCAGAACGCATCTAAAATTTCAAATATGTAATTGTAATTGTTGAATTTTTACACACGTATAAGTTAGGTTAGAACATGTATTATAAATATTGTACAAATGGAAAATGTAATACACGGTTCAATGTTCATTTTTAAAATGTTTTAATAAAAAGCCAAAATAAGAAATGTATAAAGTATTACACAGAGCTTCAGATAATACCTACTCTGTTTTGAAATGTGTTACGGTAATTTGGAAATTATATAGCAATCGATTAATGACAAATAAATTTAGATACATTATACCTACTTATTCGAATAAATTCTATTATTGTAAACTTTTATTATAGATTTCATCTGATGCCACATAACGTTTAAAAAAATGTATGTAGTTCATGTACATTTAAAAAAAATCAAGTACATCTTCAGTGATTCGACAATCTACTATAAATTTTGAGACTAATATTCTGATGAGTTTATAATAAAATTTGCGTTGTACGATTAAAAAAATCGCACATCTGATATTCCAAAACCGTGTCAAGATATATTTTCAAAGAGAAAAATTTCTTCTGATTCATCTCTATGTAAAACATATTTGCCTGAAATATATTTTAAAGTAAGTAACTGTGCACTCTGTACCTACCTATATAATTAAATTTAAATAATTTATTGTTATATTATTGCTAAATTAGCTACGTAGGTGTATCAAATGCTATGTTTTTATCTCGTAAATGAAAATTATGTCCCATTTATCAGATTTATCTAGACAATGTAAAATATATGCAAGGAACAGCGAATACAGTGACATTTCAGTGGATATGCTGATTGTAGATAATTCCTTTGCAACTGATAGCTGTCAAACACCTCGAGCGTACTATTATTATTTCATGGTACAAGTATCAAAGTATTTATGTCGCAATTCTTTTTGGTGTAAACAGTATATTATGCTATTTAGTGTCAGACGTTAGACATAAATGTTGTGATATAAGTATCCTGGTGTAAACAAGGCTTAAGACACACCAATATAGTAAATATTTCATTTAATTAAAATAACAACTGTTTTTCTAATCTCTACGATCGTATTACATTTACAATAAAAATTGACTACCTGAAATAAATTTTAAGAAAAAAATTATTAACAATGTTTTATAATGTAAAAAAATAAATTTATTAAAAAAAAACAAAATTAATAAAATGTCATGTTGTACACATGCCCTCCTCCTCTGTTTCCTCGGTTTCCTCCGTAACCTCTATTTTTCGTATTTCCACGCTTACCGCGAGGCCCTTTGAAATTTATTTTTTTGTTTTTTATTTTTTTCATGGCCTCGCGGTAAGCCGCCCAATAAATTTTGTTTTGTTGTTTTCTGTAAAATAAAAAATTATAGATGAAATGAATGAATGGCTTTTAATACAATTTAAATAATTATATATTTTTTATATGTTTAATTATATACTCACTTGGTGTTTTCAATGGGTTTTTCTCTGAAAAAAAAAAAAAATTATTTATACAATATTTATTTATTCAGGGTTTTTGCTACGTCAATACAAATAATTAATGAAAATTAGAACGGGCCATTTGGAAATAATTTAGGTCATTTTAGTAAATTTTTGTGGTACTTTGTGAAGATCCTACCAAAAATATGACTGCATTTTAATATTTGAAAAAGTATATTATTGTAAAAAAATTGATTCTTTAAAAATAATTTTAAAAACCTAGCAGAAATGATTTAAAAAAAAATGCTCTTTTTTATAAATATTTTAAAATATTTGTATAGCCGTATCAAATACCCTGTATATAAAAACAATACCCTAATATTATAAAATATACTTACAGCTCTCCTTTTTTTGGAGGCTCCTCTTTTGGAGTATCCTCGATCATTTCGCCTTTTTGAATTCTGGAAAGTATATATTTTAAAAAAAAAACCTATTTGTATAATATAAATACTCGTGAATATAAAAAAAATACTTACACATCCTTTTCAATATCCATTTTTTTTTATACTAAAATCACTTTCAATTTTTTTATATCAACAAATTTCTTTTGTTCTATTTTATAAAGAAAAACAAACTAGATTATTTTATTTGAAATTGTCAATTCAATTTTCAAACATAAATAAGATTCATATCTTCAATGTTCTGTGGTGTTGCCACTAATTATTTTACTAAAATATCTTCTGATCACATGAAAATATAATATTAACTATGGTTAAAAATAAATTTATTTTATTATAATTCGAATAATTTTTCAGTAAATTTCTTTGTCAGCAATTTATAAATTGTCATTTCTTTTCAATGTTTGGATCAAGTAATCATGTTTACTAAATTAATTCAATTACTGACAAAACTGATGACATAAATAGACAACGAAGTAAGTCCAGAGAAAAAAATTTAAATACCAATAAGAGACATAGTTGAAATGCAGATTCACGACAAAATTAATGAGCTATTTAAATTTAAAGAAAAAACGGCGACTTATTTACAGCATCAAAAGAATATTCTCTGGCACATTGCGTTGCAGAAGATTTTCGGATGAGTGCTGGAATTGCAGTTACATTCAGATAAAATATTTAAATAGTCCAGGCATATGGAGTGTGTTTTTCATTAGAAAAATATGCACCCTCCTTTGAAATGTATTTTTTTCTAACTCTTCCACTATAAAAAATTTTCTGACAACTGAACTTCAAATTAAATAAATAATAAAATACATAAATAACTATAGACAGATTCTAGGTAACACAATTTAAACAGGCACCCAAATTTACGTTTTGTGGTCTTACGTACCTTGGTAGTAATTACTAATAATTAATTTTGTTATTTTAGAAAAACATTCCATCGAGTTGAAGAGCTCTTGTCTCAGTATAAAAAAAGGGAAAATTGCAGTGTTGAACGATTCTAATAGATTTATCTATTACTTAGTAACAAAAAAATACAGTTACGAAAAACCAACTTATCGCTCTTTAGAAAGATCTCTACGTGAAATGAAATCGTATTGTGTTGATAACAATGTAAAAAAGTTAGCAATGCCTAAAATTGGATGTGGACTAGATTTACTAGAATGGAATAGTGTTTTGTAATATGGAAATTGAAATTGTTGTTTATAATAATAATAATATTCATACACACTTTTGCAATTTATGTATCAACTCAAAATCATTATCAATTTCGATACTATTTTAATATATATAGTTTGAAAAATTATTGGTTTGAAACTTGAATGAAGCGTCACCCACGTCACCTGTTTGTAATTTTGTATGTCTGAAAATGTTTGTGTTTTGAAAATTGTGAAAATTATCACATAATTATCGTCAGACAGGTTATGATATACTTTTGATTTGAAACCATTATTTTAGGGAATTGTTTGGTGAATTTTAAATGTAATTGTTATTTCGTATTAAAATTTAAAGTGTTTCAAAACAGCTGTTAATATAATGATGGAATGAATTAAAATTATTGACATTCGATTATATATGAATTTATGTATTATGGTATGTATTATTTGATTTTTTAATTATACATTTATTAAAAATTGTTAAATGTAATATAACATGATATTTTTTGCTTTTTTTTAGATTTATTATGTTTTATCTTAAAGAAAAACTGAAAATAATAATTCTATATTATAGCTGTAGGACAGGTCTGTGTAATTTATTAATTTGAAATAGAAACAGAAGATATCGGATGGCATTTCATCAAACCATTCAATCCACAAATAAGATTTTAAGGTTGATAATTATTGAAAATCGTTTATAAAGGTATTTGTATGTTTGTTATTTGTATTTGTATTATTTTTTTATTTGTATTTGTATTATTTCGACCTATTCGTTAAGTCTTTCTTTAAGTTTCAGCAATGGAAATCCAAGTAGAGACAGTAAAACCTCTATAATTCAAAATAAAGAGGTTTCTCGACTTGAAGAGAGTTTCATGTTATAGAGGCTACAGTTGCTAACATTAAGTTCTTGAGAAACCATGATACAACTATATAACTAGAGAAACCATATTTACACTCTGTTTCATTTAATTTTGCAGTGGTTGACGGGGTTTTGACAGTACGAATCGTGCATCGTTCTAATGTAATGTTTTTTTTTTTTCAATTCAAATAATTAGGTGTGTATTTTATTTTAAAATAAAATTTTGAAAATAGTCAACTTGGAAATTACTTGATACCAATATAGGAATAATTGAACTGAAAAAAATATTGCGGAATCTCTACTTTACAGATTAAATGTATATACCCGGGTAACACCGGGTCCAGCGCGCTAGTTTTCTTATGTAATGCTAATTTTCATAGCATGCTATTTATACGATTTTATAAATTAAAATTTGTTTTTTTAACTTTTTAAAAAAGAAATATCTAACAAAAATTTACACATCGAATGTTGTACCTTACATAAAAAATTGTAAAATTTTATTCTCTACAACTTTTATAGAGGACATTTGTCTCGATTATCAGTTTTAAGAGCTCAAAAATCCATTTAAACATATTTTTTTGATTAAACGCACTTAGTTTTCATATTCACGGCGACTTTTCAGCAATTTATGTAGATACGTTGGAGAAAATTTTTTAGTTGTAAAGCAAATATTTTTGAAAATTTTAATGTAAAGCACGTCTCGGTATCTTTATTTGTCTTGAAGTTATTCAATAAAAACTAAATTAAATTTCAAACGGCTGTAATTTTTTTTCCACAAGGCCTATGGATGGGGACTTTTGTGTACAGACGTACTATTATGTATACTATATGGGTACCAAATTTCATTGCACTCCGAATTTGTTCTATTTAAATCCCTTCGTTGCCTGTACTATTAATTATTGTAATAACGTTAATTAACAGTGTTTATATCGTCTCATTTACGTTTAATTAATGATTTTCATTTTTACAATTTTTTTATTTTAGGTTGGTACCACTACCGTTGCTGCATCGTCGCTATCTTTTCATACCTTTTAAAAAGTAATGTCTTTTTTGTTCAAAATAATATTTTTGATACATAAGTTTTGTTTATTTATTAGAAAAAAAAAAAAAACAAGTAAAGAGCAGGATAGCAGCCAATAGCAGGCATGTTAAAAAACAGAGCAGTCTGCTCTCTGCTCAGTATAAAAGCAGTGTTCTTAATAGCAGCTATCGCAATAACAGTCCCATCTCTAGTTCCAGAGAAAACCGCAAATAAAAAATCGCACAAAGAAAGACATTCCTTACACTGTAAAATTAGGAATATGTTCCATAATTTTCTAAAACCGTGTAAAACTAAATCAATCAATTAAAATTAGCCGAAAATCACTTTAAAAATGTTTCTAAAAATTCACGACAAAATAAGAATGCCTAAAAAATACACAAAGAAAATTAGTTCGAAAAACTAAAAGAAATTGATATAAAACTTAAAATAAACATAATAAATTGTAGTAGATAAAATATGTACACTGTTCTCTATGTAAATTCAGACTTCAAATTATAATGAAAAAGACTTCACAATGTGAACTTGTTAACACTAGCAATAATACAAGACAACTACAAACTTTACGACAGACAATTGGATTTAAAAATTTACTACAATTAATTATAACTACAATTGAATTTTTAAAAAAAGTGTGATGAGTGCAGATTATTTTCTTGTGATCTTGGTATTATTAGGTATACATATTCTCAATTTTTCAAATTTTTCTCACTATTACTTTCGGAGATATATTTTTACAATTTTTTTAAACGAAGATTTTAATAATAACAAAACGTTTACATATTTAAATTCCTTGAATTATCAGCTTTCATTTGATATACCACTTGCCGAAACCGGACATCCCTGAATTTGCATGAAAATACGTAAAAAAATCCGCGTAAAAAGACCCTACTGAATTAAAAATCAATTAATACAAAAAATAATTTTACATTATATTTCAAATGGTTCATAACAGAGAAGAAATATATGTCATGGGGCCTTTTTATAATATTTTGTAATACTGGGAGTGAACAGTGTGGGTGATTCTAATTAATTAAGTTAAACAAAACTTTTCTGGCTACTTAAATCATAAATGATGGAAAAAATGAATTGGACATAAATTATAGATTATAATATACTCGAGAATTTTTATCGATGTCTTATTCGCACCGTTTCAAAAATAATTCGAAAATTAAAAAAATGATAAGAGTAAACATCCGTTTCCGGTTCAGTAATTATATTCAAAAAAATCATTTGATATATGTTGTAGAGAATATTATTACCTATAATTTATACCCCATTAATTTTATTCTATATTTTATTAGTTTTTCAGAATTTTTTTAAAATAAAATTTGAATCACGTGCACTGTTTACTCTCAGTATTACGTATAAGAAAGTTCCGTAGCTCTCATGGCAGATATTTACCAAGTATTACCTAGTGATGTTTCCTGTAAAAAATGGGTTTTTAATTTTTCTAGGTATGTTCTCCACAGACAAAAAACTAGATATGTTTTAATAAGTTTTGTGAAAAAAATTCAAGATTGTGTTTGGCCAAAATAGAATAAAATCGGATATTTGAAAATTTCAAAAAAAAATAGTAAAAATAAAAAAATAAATGTTTTACAAGACCTTATAGCTTTCCAGAAAATTCTATTCGATTATGTCAAACCATAAATTACACAGGTTTACAAAAATAAAAAAGTTTATGAATATTTGACGAGACCATTGTATCCTTATGTATTTTGACGTCCTGAATCCGAATCTGAGGTCCGTTGACCTTGGTTAGCTCAGTTTCAAGGTCATTTTAAGGTCAAATTTTTAAAAATCGCTAAATGATTCTAGTAAAAGGTGATATATAGGTTTTTCTGGTCACTGATTCTAAATTTATCATCAGTTGACCTCTACGAGGTCAGGTTCAAGGTCATTTCAGGGTCAAAGTAGGAAAAACCGCTCGAAAATTTTGACAAAACAGTACATATAGGTTTTTGGGGTCGCTTAATTTAAATTTGAGGTCCGTAGACCTCTAAAATGTCATTTTCAAGGTCATTTTAAGATCAAAATTTTATTTTTTTAAATTATTAAATAAATCTGGTAAAAAGTGATATAAAGGTTTCTCTGGTCGCTGATTCTGAATTTGACGTCCGTTGACCTCTACAAGGTCAGGTTCAAACCTATATGTACTATTTCGAGCGATTTTTCCCACTTTTCCTTGAAATGACCTTGAACCTGACCTCGTAAAGGTCAACAGACATCAAATTCAGAATCAGCGACCAGAGAAACCTATATATCACCTTTTACCAGATTTATTTAGCGATTTAAAAAAATAAAATTTTGATCTTAAAATGACCTTGAAAATGATATTTTAGAGGTCTACGGACCTCAAATTTAAATTAAGCGACCCCAAAAACCTATATGTACTGTTTTGTCAGAATTTTCGAGCGATTTTTCCCATTTTGACCTTGAAATGACCTTGAACCTGACCTCATAGAGGTTAACGGATGTCAAATTCAGAATTAGCGACCAGAAAAACCTATACATCACCTTTTACCAGAATCATTTATCGATTTTTAAAAATTTGACCTTAAAATGACCTTGAAACTGAGCTAACCAAGGTCAACGGAGCTCAGATTCGGATTCAGGTCGTCAAAATACATAAGAATACTATGGTCTCGTCAAATATTCATAAACTTTTGTATTTTTGTAAACCTGTGTTAATTATTTACAACTAAAACAATTTTCAAAATAATTAAAACTTCTTCAGATAGACGCAAGGTGCATAAATAAATTAAAATAGCGAAATCAGAGCTTAAAAACATTTAAATTAAAATTACAAATACATACTTACGTGATATCAAGTATTTTTTAAGATAAATTTATTTAAAGAACGCTATTGAAAACTTGTAAATATGAAAATCAAGATTATGGTTTACATATACAGTAGAATCTCTCTTAACGAGCATAACTCGTTCCAGCATCTTACTCGTAACGCGAAACACTCGTTAAGCGAAACAATAATCTAGTGATGATATTATTATAATTAGGGTCGAGCAGGGTAAATGTGAAACATCTAAAAAATGGGGTAAAAGTGAAACAAGCTTGTAACTAAAAAACTAATTTGTTTATAGGAGAATTATAAAAACTGACATCATCATTAAAGGTTTGTTAAAGCGACCTGAAAATATGAATCGCCTAATAAGTGATGTGTCACCCCTACAGATTTCCCTGTTAGTCGATGTCAAAACATGTGAATTAAATTTTAATTATTTGCACATAACTTTCTGTATAGCTCAGATATTAATTAAAGTTACAATTTCACATTGATATGCCACAAAGAAGATAAATCAAAGTTGCCTTTGTAGCTTTTCTTTTAATTTTTCGAGAAATATTTTCCATTAGAGGCCAGTTTCACTTTTTCCCTTACCTGTTTAGTCCAGCAATTTTAGATTTCAACTGCGAAAAAAATAGCAGTTAACTGAATTTTTATATACACCAACGATATCGTGCCGTCGATACGAGATATTGAAGGTCTAACGTCACGAAAAACGGTTATTCGCGAATATCTCGCTTCCTATGGCTCGGAGGTCAATGGGGGTTATTATATAAATAGTGTATTATTAAATTCTTAAGAAAAAAGGTTCTTATTTTAGTAGAACCATTAAATAACTTTGCAAAAGTTAGGTGTAGATTTTGAAGATAAAATTGAACAAGAATCTTTATTTTTCATAAATCGCTATGTTTCTAGTTCTACTAAATGTGATTCAAATTGATTAAAAATGTTTTTTTTTAATATATTCGAATGACAGACCTTATAGATTATTTGCTACTCTTATTTTTGTCCTGTAATTTTTTCACGTAAAAATAGTCATATGCAAATAGTCAATTGGCATAGAGTGCGTCATACCATATGAAAATATATAGCCATACTTTCTCCGCGCTCTACCACGAGAACGGTTGTTTTTTTTTAATGGAAACTTTTTCCTTAAGAATATAATAATACACCATTTATATAATAAACCTCCGAGTCATAGGAAGCGAGATATTCGCGAATAACCGTTTTTTATCTGTTGTGTACTGCCATCTATATTTTAAGTAAATAGATATTAAGTGTATAAATAATCGATAGATGGCAGTAACGTGCAAAAACTAATAAACTATTAGTTTATAATTATTTCTAATTCAGTATAAACATTCCTATACAAATACTTCAATACGATAGTTCGGTATTTAATATTGTGTGTATATTATAGTTAATCAAATAGTGAATAAATATTACAATTAAGGGTAAGTGCACCCTTAATTAATACACAACATTATCATTAACGTATTTACATGATGATCCAATTCAAGCTATAGAGAATATGAAATTCTCCAAATATTCAAATAGTATACAAGATATTGGAAAATCTTCCTTTTTTGTACATTTTTGGTCAAATGAGCAGATTCAGGCTTATAATAAAGTTTGCTTGCAATCTGGTACGACAATTTGTATTGATTCTACGGGAGGTAAAGTGCAACAAATAAAACGTCCGTTTGACAATAAGAAATGGACCATATTTTTATATTTAGTATTAGTTAATTGTTCTGGAGGACAATTCAGTACTGCCCAAATGTTTTCAGAAAGACATAGAACGGAAGATATCAGAAGTTTTTTTAAATAAATGATACATGACTGGAGTAAAAACTCCACGCGAAATTATTTGTGACGGATCAAGAGCTTTATTAAACGCAATCACCTTGTGCTTCACATCATTTTCAAATATTATGCTGATGCTTGTCACACAGATGAACTCGATATAAAAATAAGAATAAGAATCGATAATGCTCATTTCATAAAAAAGTACGCTGACTTATTTAAACCTGTGAAACGTAGCATAAAATGTTTCTATTTGGCTGTTCTTGGTCAATTAATTATATGCACTGATTATGAAAAAGCAGAAGAAATAATATTTGGACTTTTGCTATAACCAAATAAAAAAATTGAAGTTAATGGTCACAGGTATATACAGGGTGAGTCATATCAGGTGGAACAAACTTGAACCGTGGATTGAGAAAAATATTTTAAGCAAAGTTTATATGAACATGTGTCCGGAAATTCTTCGTGAGAGAGCTACAAACCTTCGAAGATTTAACCCAAAATTAGTTTTTATTTAATTTCTAGAGAACCCGTTGCGATACAGTTATGAAATTTGATACAGGGTATAGTATTAATAAGTGTTATCGATATCCAGTATCAAACAATAGTAATTTGGTCAGGGTTGTATGGGCCTAGGAGGCCCGTCGATTCTTATTCAGTATTTTTTTGTTCTTCAATTTTTTCCTGAGTTAAAAATTTGAATAAGACTGTATGACACAAAATACACAAAAATATACTTTGTTCATTTACCATAGGATAAACTGTTTACGAGCAATATCGATGCAAAAGAAAGCATGCAAAATTTTACTTAATACGGATGCTTCAAATTACACAAAATACATTTATATTCCTGTTATTTGATTAAAAGTAAGGAAAAGAGTTCATGTACATACATCACCTAATACGTGTCCTCTTAGACCTATAGCCAGTTCTATTACTGTTGCAAGTACTTTACTAACAAAACTAAAAAACGATACTTAAAATGGTTATTTGTTGGTAAGGATGAATTTTTGGAGGTATATTTATATTATTTTTTTGTCTTATTTTTTATCATAGAACAAGAATTTAAATTTATTTTTTGTAATTAGAAGCATCCGTAAAATTCTGCATGCTTTCTTTTGCATCGATATTTCTCGTAAACGGTGTATCCTATGATAAATAAGCAAAGTATATTTTTGTATATTTTGTGTTATACAATCTTATTCAAATGTCGAACTCAGGAAAAAATTAAAGAACAAAAAATACTAGATAAAAATCGATGGGCACACTGGCTTCATACAGCCCTGATCTAAATTATAATTGCTTAATACTGGAAATCGATAACACTTATTAATACTAAACCCTGTATCAAATTTCATAACTTTAGCACTATGGGTTCTCCAGATATTGAATAAAAACTAATTTTGGGTTAAATCTTCGAAGGTTTGTAGCTCCCTCACGAAGAATTTCCGGACACATGTTCATATAAACTTTTTTGCTTAAAATATTTTTCTCAATCCGCGGTTCAAGTTTGTTCCACCTGATATGACTCATCCTGTATAATAAATAAGTTTTGAATTGATTTATTAATAAATTAAAAATTAAAAATAATTCTTTTATAGATTATAATGATCAAGATGAATTACATAATGCTGAATTAGAAACAAATGATACTATTGAAAATCATTTTACATATGACAACGAAGAAGAAATACTATATAAAAAAAAGAAAACTAAAAATTCTTGGGGAAAATGGGGAGAAGGAATATATAATCGAGCAAAAATTTTTTTTAATGAAGATGGCGATGATGAAAATGCTTTTCAATTATATCAAATAAATTTTCATAAAAAATTACTTGATGATTTAGAGCTATTTCCTGTTTGGTCTTGTATTTTAAGTACCAAATTTCAATTTGGACGTGATCCTGCTTCTAGCGCTAGTGTTGAAGGAGAAATTAACAAGTATAAAAATTGTGTATTACGAAATATACACTACCCTTTAAGTACCTGAATTACTTACTAGGTAAATTAATGATTATTAATGCCAATATTGATAGGAATATTGAAGAAAATTGTAACAAAAAAAGAGAGGCTCTAAATAATATTGAGAACTGGAGAGGAAAAGGGAATCCAACAAAAAAACTAAAAAACAAACAAAAAAAGAATGTAGAAAATATACCGGCATCATGTCCAGCTTGTGCGAAAGGTGATTTTCCAGGAGGTGCACACAAGTGCTATTATTGTAAAAAAGTCCATACGATCTTTAAAGAGTGTTCTACACCATTAGAAGAAAATTCTGAAGAATCGTATGGGCAGAAAAGGGTCTGCTCCGAATGCCAGAAAAAAAAATGTCAAGAAAATCAAACAAATGAGGTAAGTAATATATGTATTTAAAATAAAAAAGTTATCATTGTGTAATTAAATATTTATTATTTTTAGCGCCTATATTTCCCATCTGTTTTTAATAATGATTTATTCGATAATCACTTATTAAATACAAACCAATAACAGGCTATACATTCCTTAATCTTTAAAAAAATGATGTAATGTTAAATCAATTTTAAAATTAAAGTAAATATACTTGAATATAGTAGATACATAATCAATTATGTATATTAGAAATCACAAAAAATTAACGATAGCTATAATATAATATAGAAAATATTTGATGGTGGAATCTCTTGTATTTAATAAGGTATGAAATATTATATATTTTCTAATTCATTGTCTTCAATAAAGGATACAGAAGTCGCTAATCAGAAAGTCAACTACCGCAAAGAAGCCAAATATTACGGTCAACGAAAGGATGAAGTCAAAGATTCTTTACAATGGGAAAAACACAAAACCATCCCTCTTATGAAAAATGGAAATAATCCTGACCTAAAACCTATCATATTGGAGGATGGAACTAAAGTCACTTTGGCAAATACTTGTGCTTTTGATAGCTTAATGCAATCAATAATAACTATAGTTCAAGATTATCCCGAAATATCTGATAAGGTAATATTTTCTATATTAAGCTAATTGAAAATAATTTATTATTGTTATTCTTAAACATTAACTGTCGATTACAAATAAATAAGTAGATATGTACCTACCTATAATTTTTGTATTTTTTTTTAATTCTTTGCACATAACTTTCTGTATAGCTCAGAATGCTCAGATATTAATTAAAATTACAATTTCACATTAATATGCCATAAAGAAGATAAATTAAAGTTGCCTTTGTAGCTTTTCTTTTAATTTTTCGAGAAATATTTTCCATTAGAGGCCAGTTTCACTTTTCCCCTTACCTGTTTAGTCCAGTAATTTTAGATTTCAACTGCGAAAAAAATAGCAGTTAGCTGAATTTTTGTAGACACCTTCGTTATAGTGTTATAAATAACGTATAAAAAGTCCTCAACGATATCGTGCCGTCGATACGAGATATTGAAGGTCTAACGTCACGAAAAATGGTTCTTCGCGAATATCTCGCTTCCTATGGCTCGGAGGTCAATGGGGGTTATTATATAAATAGTGTATTATTAAATTCTTATGAAAAAAGGTTCTTATTTTAGTAGAACCATTAAATAACTTTTCAAAAGTTAGGTGTAGATTTTGTACATAAAATTGAACAAGAATGTTAATTTTTCATAAATCGCTATGTTTCTAGTTCTACTAAATGTGATTAAAATTGATTAAAAATGTTTTTTTAATATATTCGAATGATACACCTTATAGATTATTTGCTATTCTTTAATTTTTGTTCTGTAATTTTTTCACGTAGAAATAGTCATATGCAAATAGTCAATTGGCATAGAGTGCGTCATACCGTATGAAAATATATAGCCATACATTCTCCGCGCTTTACCACGAGAACGGTTGTTTAAAAAAAAAAATGGAAACTTTTTCCTTAAGAATTTAATAATACACCATTTATATAATAACCCCCATTGACCTCAGAGTCATAGGAAGCGAGATATTCGCGAATAACCGTTTTTCATCACGTTAGACCTTCAATATTTCGCAACGCCGCCACGATATCGCTGGGGACTTTTTACACGTTATTTACACCGTAACGAAGGTTTATACAAAAATTCAGTTAACTGCTATTTTTTTCCCAGATTGGGTGCAATAATATCTAAAATGACTGGACTATGTTTCACTTTTTCCCAAATTAGAGGTTAAAAATGAAACACTTTTTCATTTTTAAAATCCGTGTTGCTCGTACAGTTCAAATGACGTAAGTATTTAAATTGGTTATTCATAAATGCATCTAGTAGAAAAATTAAAGTATGAATTTGTATCGTTAACTGTCAAAAAACATGAAAGATTTGTATTTTGTTTGACTTTTACCCCAGTTGACCCTAATAACAAATAAGCTATCATGAACACAACCCCCCTCTTCTCGTCATTCGTTAAGCGAGGCTTTTTTTTACTATTAATTTTGCTCGTTTTGAGAGTTGTTAATCGTTAAGCGAGGTTCCACTGTATAAAAAATAAATTAAATTATTGGAATTAATTCATACACCAAATTGTTTAATAGAACATTTTATTATAAAACAAAATTATACTCTGAATTTTACAAATACATATAACATTTCTATGTACAGTATCAAAAATAATTATAATTCTATTATTTCAAATATTTAATGTTTACATATCATATTATATTATGTATTATTAATGATTATAATTAGAAAATATACTCGGAGTAATTTTAGGAGTAGTGATAGTTCCATAGCACCAAGTGAGAGAGTGTAGAGGCCTTAGTGTTAGATTGGGAATTGCCATTTTTACTAAGGGTGTAAAAACAATACAGCTTTATTATAATCCATAAAACAATTCGCTAGATATAACAAACTTTAACAACATAAAAATCTTGAAATAAATAAACAAAATGATACACAAAAGTTAATTTCTTTGTTCAAATGCCCACCTATCATTCAAATTAAATTAATAACTTTTTAACGGCTGGATTTAGGTATAGAACATAGTTTATAAATGTGTTTAGAATTGAATAGGCAATTCGAAAATGTGAAAATATATAGAATGTTCCATTTGAAAATTTTGAAAAAAATTATGTTCAGAGTTTTATACACGCAGTACAAAAAATACAATTTTGTAAATGTTTGATGTAATATCGCAATAATAAAGCATAATATGCCAAAATTATTTTATTTTTATTAAATCAAAAAGCTATTTAACATTTTTTGTTGCATTTTCGGAGACCTATCTAATGACAAATGGGATAAGAAAAAAAAATTGAATAGACTGCAGTTTATGAGAAGGGGGTACAAAAACTTTTTTTTTTCAAAAATTTTCATCATTTCTGTTTTTGGGTCATCAATCTACGTCCGTATACCAAACCATCTTAATAAGTATAAAATTTTATAGACAAACGAGCAGAGCGAAACTATAAGGGTTCCTAGTTTTCTAAGGAACCCTAAAAAATGATGAGTTTTATCATTTTGAATATTGCAAACTTTGGTATTTATTTATGAACTAAATTCTAATTGCTAGTCATCAAAATGTTACTCTTTACTAGGACTAAAATTAGTGCTAAAAAAATTCATCGCTTTAAAAAAAACGAGGTCGCTACGAATTTTTAAGGTTGAACCTGCTTATGGATTATTTTTCGGAAAAAAAACTAATTTGGCATCACCATGTCACTAAGTCAAAAAAATGAACAGACGTTAATGTAGAGGTTAAATAAAACTACCAAGTGCGTGTTGGGCACGCACATGATAGGTTTCCGTGGTCATTACGATTTATAAACAAGAGTTATTTCAATTTGTTTTATAAACTATTCTAGCTACAGTGTTCGTTATAATTTTCATTGAAAGTACTAACTAAAAGCTACATTCTGGATTTTTTTTAGATTTTTTGCATCGATAGTTTAGAAAGTAGAAGGGGAGAGGGGACTCTCTAATAACGACATTTAAATGCAAATATATCGTGACTGAAGGGTTAAAATCAAAATGTCATATGACATTTTTTTATTGCATTTTAGGAGACCTATGTAATGACACCCCACTCAATTGGGTAAGTGAAAAAAAAATGTGAGTTCACTTTTCAGTCTATGAAAAGGGGGTCCAAAAAATTTGTTTTTCTTTGTCCGTATACCAAATTTCATCTTAATCGGTCTAAATTTTTTGAGGACGGACATGGTAAAATTATAAGGTTTCCTAGTTTTCTACGGAAACCTAAAAATGACATTGGAAGACTTAAAACATTATTTTATATTCCATTTAAAAAATCTTTATTTTTGTTAAATCGCAAAAATGGGACACCTGTATTGTTGAAAACAATTTGACGACGTTGATCTTTTCAAACCAATAATATTATGTACCCAATTTTTTTTTCTCAGGAAGTGCGCTATGAAAGCCGAACGCACTATTGAAGGACCCTGTATAATTATTGTAGAATATAATAGATTATAAATATTGCGTATTGCTTCTTGGAGTAATTGTGAATGGTTTATTACAACTCCATTTGAGAATAACTGCAAAAGATTCAGTCACATCTGACATTTTAGCATCTGTATGAAAACTGAACTTATAAACTAATTTTGAAATTAGTGTTCTTAGTAAGTTCATCTCAAATCTATTTCCTAAAAAATACAAAAAATAAATAAATTGGATTAGAATTATATATATTATTACAATAATCGCTCCATTTACATTCACTTTTACACGGTCGAAAAAATTTGGAAAAAAGGATGGAAATACTAATTTATTGCTTCATTTTCATAGTTTTTAAACGCACTGTTTTAACCCTAGAGTAACCAACCAAATAAAGGCTGTAGCCGGGTAGCAATGTAAAATCGGCCTTAACACGGATTTGGCTAATTTTTATTGTGAATATTGCTCTTTATGTGAGCATTCTCATGCCCAATTATTAGCCTCTAAAAGTTGATAGTTTTAAAAAAAAAAATATTTTCAATTTTTCAAAAATATTTTTTTTTTAAGAATTTTTTTTGGATTAAGTTTAAACTATGGTACAATGTAGAAGTTGAAAAGGTGCATATCAGGTAATATTTTCAAGAAGTTGCGCATACTCTATCAAGTAAAAAAATAAATTTGAAATTTTGAAAAAAAAATTTTTTTTTGGTTGTGGTTGAGCGACAACTTCAGATATTTCATGAAATAATCTTCATACTTTTAGTATTACACCCTACAAAGTCTGAAAAGAATCGAAGTGGTAGAACATACTTATGAAGATTATTTCATGAAATATCTGAAGTTGTCGCTCAACCACAACCAAAAAAATTTTTTTTTTCAAAATTTCAAATTTTTTTTTTACTTGATGTAGGCGCAGCTTCTTGAAAATATTACCTGATATGCACCTTTTCAACTTCTACATTGTACCATAGTTTGAACTTAATCCAAAAAAAAATTCTTAAAAAAAAAATATTTTTGAAAAATTGAAAATAATTTTTTTTTCAAAAACTATCAACTTTTAGAGGCTAATAATTTGTTTATGGTTGACGAAGATATTTAGAGCTAAATAAAATTATAGAAATATATATAAATATATATATAAATATAAATAATAAGTCAGGTATGAAACGCGGACAGCTGTACCGTGAATTTCTTAATTTTTACATTTGAAAAGAATTTTAGTTCGGTTTATAATAAACCGGTAACAGTCCAGGTTATTGATAATAATCAAGCACGTGACAACACTGGCAGAAAGTTGTTGTTGGATCATGCTACATTTGCAGCAAGCAACCTATTCGTAAACGGAGGAAGACCAGGAAGTGCTGAGTTGAATGTAAAAAGCCAGTCTGCGATGAGCATACTGCCAAAGTTACTAAATGCCTTGAATGTAGTGATTAATTTCAGTTTTTTCATTTAACTAATATTGCATGAACACCATTATTTTTGTATGCGGGTACCCGGTTGGACTATACGTGTACTTTTTTCAAATTAAAAATTTTCTTAATTAAATATAATAAAATAAATTTTTTAGAGCATTTTTCAATAGGAAATCGATCAAACCGTGGGGATCCAAGAGGATTTTTGCAAATTTTCTTTACGAAAAAAATGATTCAACAAAATGTACGTCGATGGGTACCCGGGTACCTAGTTGGTTACACGAAGGTTAATGGAACTAATTAACCGCGTAAATGGAGGGATTACTGTATTTAAGTTTACCTATACAGTTTCTTATTCCTCCACTAAAAGCTATATAGGTATATGGATGTCTATTGATTGCATTTTCGCTAGAAAATCTATCAGGATTAAATGTTTTCGGATCTGGCCAATATCTAGGATTTTGGTGCATTATTAATGGACTAATAACAATATTACATCCTTTAGGAATAACATAATCAGTTAATTTGATATCTTTTGTTGATACTCGACCTGTATAAGCTAAAGTATTAAACACCCTTAATGTTTCCTTCACAACCATGTCCAAGTAAACCATCTTCCTAATGTCATTTATATTCACAGGTCTTTCAGTATCTTGAAAAATGTCTTTAGCTTCTTCATACATTTTCTGTTGAACATCTTTATGTATTGCTAGAACGGTTATTATATTTTTAATAGTAGCATTCGTTGTCTCAAATGCCTAAAACAAATAAAAAATGCGATCAAAACAGGCCCTCCGCACACGGTGCGACTGTTTTACGACGAGAATCGCAAACCAGTTGCGGAATCGACTATTTTACAACTGGTTTGCAATCGATTTAAGTCATCGCTCCGCACACGAGCGCGACTGAAACTTGATCTGTCGGCAGTTTTATTTTATTTGACTTTTGGCAACATGTCAAGTATTCTTGAATACCCAGGAAGGTTATAACTGTATAGAACTTCATGCTTTCCACCTCCTCGACGAATTTAATGTTTATTACTGATCATTTATTCTGAATGAACTAACTAAGTAGGTAATTAATAATAGGAATAATGATAATTAACTAATAATCTTAACTATAAATAAATAATAATATTATTATAATTATAAAGCTAAAATATCATGCCACCACGCAACCGAAACCGAAATTCGACCTGCAAGCACAGTTGATGAAACCAGTTGGAAACTGATTGCAAATCAGTTTTGTTTCGGTTGCACCGTGTGCGGAGGGCCATTACGCTACACGTGCAAAGTCACCAAACGGTTGCTTGCGCAACTGGTTTCCAATTCTCGTTGCAAAACGGTTGCTCCGTGTGCGGAGGGCCTAATGGTTCCGAAGTACGCACTACGTGGATTTTTTGGAGCCACAGGTGCATTTTTGAATTAGAAAATAATATAAAAATAGGGTCATATTCTACTAATTAAGATCTACATTTCGAAACCCCACATGCCTAGATATGAAAATAAAAAATAAAAAATATGACGCCCCTCCCTATTGTTTCAAAAATTTAAAATGATATTAGTATTTGTCGTTGGTAGTCTTACCAAAGTCTCATTATCAATTTTTTTTCAGATTTTTTGAGTCAGTAGTTACCGAGTTAGAGGGGGGAGGATAAAATAAAATTCTGCTTTGAGTCCCTTACAGATGCCATTTTTATGGTCTTATTCTACTAATTGAGATCTACATTTTGATACCCCACATGAAAAAAATAAGAAAAAGGGTCAAAGTCCACTGGCTTGGTTATACATTTTGACGTGCCATATGCCTTACATAAATATAGCTCCTTACCCTCTACCATCGGTATTTATAAAAAAAAGAAGGGTGCTAACATAGTTTCATACAAGTATGTTCTATAATAAAACGAAGATTAATTTGGAAAAAACAAACCCATTTTATTTATTGTGAAATATTATTATAAAGGCAGACAAAGTGAAAAACACATTTCAAAATTTAAAAAAAATTATGCCGACGAAAAATTGTATTGAATTTTTTTGGATGCAACAAAAATTGCAAATATATTTTTGCCATAAAGTTTAAGAACCAATACATACATTTATACATTTGTTACAGCTCTAAAGTACATACCAAGAAAATGGAAAAATTTCTAAAAAAAATGCCATCAAATTACCCTCAGATCCACTTACCCTAAGTAAACGATTACGAAATTAATTATGAAACGTATTATGTAAACACAAAAACTGTATACAAAACACGTAACTTGATGCCGATTTTAACTGATTTGTACGAATTCATGCATCTTTATCTTATATACAGGATGAGTCATTTTAATTGACCACTCGAAATAACTCGCGCGAGAAGCGCGATCGAGACAAACTCTTCGGACAAAAGTTGTAGGGTTCAAAGGGGGACATCCAATGGTGACCTTGGATTTGACCTTGAACGTGACCTTGAAGGTCATTTGGAGGTCAACTTTGGTTTTTTAAATGGGAACACCCTTTTTTGACCCTGGCAATGGAAAGAGCGGGAAATTTTACGTCCAGATATGACCTTAAATTTGACCTTGCCGCCAAGGTCCAACCTTGCTAATTTGGCTAACAGGACTCTAGCTCGTCTGGACTGCGTCTTTTGAAAAAAGATTGAGTGTAAAAGTTTCTGGATTCTTTCGTTACGTAATTTGTGCACGAATCCAGAAACTTTTACACTCAATCTTTTTTCAAAAGACGCAGTCCAGACGAGCTAGAGTCCTGTTAGCCAAATTAGCAAGGTTGGACCTTGGCGGAAAGGTCAATTTTAAGGTCATATCTGGACGTAAAATTTCCCGCTCTTTCCATTGCCAGGGTCAAAAAAGGGTGTTCCCATTTAAAAAAACCAAAGTTGACCTTCAAATGACGTTCAAGGTCAAATCCAAGGTCACCATTGGATGTCCCCCTTCGAACCCTACAACTTTTGTCCGAAGAATTTTTCTCGATCGCGCTTCCCGCGCGTTTTATTTCGAGTGATCAATTAAAATGACTCACCCTGTATTTACTCCTCTCTCTCTCCCACGCATAACCGACGTAAAGTGACATGTACGCATGCGCTATTCATCCATCTGTCTCTTGTTCATCTACTCATGCATATGCACACTATCCGTAGTGTTTCATCTTTAAAACGAACCGAACTTTAAAATAATGAAAAATAATATTTACACCGATCATCATTGTTTGCAGTTCTCCGAGAAGTTCATTGATATCCATTTTTCCTTCTTCATACATATCAAGAAGAAGGTCTAAGTAGCATTCTGGTCGTAATTGATTTTTTGAGTTTTTCTTTCTTTCTTCCAATCTCAGTTGAATTATCTAAATTAAATATTTTCTTCTTATTATTCATTCAAATATATGTAATTATCAATTGGCTTACTTTCATATTAAGACGCCTAAACTCATCTATGTTTTGTTTAAATTCTTTGTGATATTTAGAAAAAGTAAATATAAAGTCGTTCATACGCCAAAATTTAAAAATTCTTCGAAATGCTATATCCAAGATTCTGAAAAAAATATTAAATAAATAAAAGCATTTGCCAAGAAAATGCACAGTCTTGGGACACCCTGTATATATCGACCTCAAAGAATTTCAGGAAAATATTTTCAACTTGGGGGGTAGTTTGAGATTAAATAAATGCCCGTTTCTCAGCAAAATCAAATAGAACGGTATATCCAAAAGTACATCATTTTAAAGATCATAAAAAAGTAAGAAACTTTTGTGAAAAAAAAAATTTCATACAATCAATTGTTTAGAAAATATGGCGCCTTGTTTATAAATTTTAGGGTTTTACTAAAAGTGCTTTCTTAATTTTATTTTTAAATACTTTTTAGAAAGTGGAAATAATGAACTTTCTTATGATGTATGATTATATTATTTGATATTTGAATAGTTAAAATTGTCATACGCGATATATCAAAAATGCAAAAGTCAATTGGGGATAATTCAAAAATTAGAAATTTAAAATTTTCTTAACAAAAGTTGTTAATTTACATTTTTAAGACAAAGTACTTATTTATTTAACAGAACTAAAAAACTTTTGGTAAAACCCTAAAATTTGGGAACAAGTCGCCATATTTTCTAAACAATTGAATGCATGAAAATTTTTTTCACAAAAGTTTCTTACTTTTTTATGCTCTAAAATTATATACTTTTGGATGTACCTTTCTATGATTTTGCTGAGAAACGGACATGTTCTCCTCAAACTACCCCCTAAGGTGGGGTTTTAGGGAGTTGAAAAAGTATTACAGATATTTATCTCAGAACTATCGCATATTAGAAAAAAATGTTTCAACCAAAAAATGTTTGGTTGTGAGGGGGTAATCGAATAATAATATTTATTTGTTATTTTAGCGTGGACTTATGTCATTTTTTTTAAATAGGAACCTATAGTTTTTATTTAGTAAACTTATTCTACGTGAATAAACACGAACCTTTCATTGAAAACTTTTTCTAACCACACATTATAAGATATCTAACAAAATAATTTCGAGATTTTGAACATTCAAGAATTTTTTACTCAGAAATCATCAACTTTAGAGAAAAAGAAGAAGGTACAAAAAATGTTTATTTTACTCGTAGTCTAATAAAAGCTGGAAAATTATTCTAGAATTTTTAAAAATATTTCGTAAGTAATTAATTTTTGTTTAAATCAAATAAATGTTTTTTTTTTATTTGAAATTAAAATAAACATTTTTTGTACCTATGTAGCTCGGAGAGATAGACCCATTTTTTCATTATAATTTTTTACTTACAATGACCCAAGGAATCAGCTCCTTAAATATCTGTATCCCAAACCGGATCACCTTGTATAGTAAATTTTTTATCATAAACTCTATCTTCAATAATTTGGGCGTAAAACATAGTGCACCCAAAGAACATTTTTACCAAGTTTCATTAAAATCGGAGAGAGGCATCTGGGGATGTTTACTTGTGAGTAGTTATCGATAACAATAACAGAGTGCAGCAAACATCCCCAGGTGTCACTCTCCGATTTTCATGAAACTTGTAAAAATGTTCTTTAGGTAAAAATAAAGGACACGTATTTTTTTATACGTGCCCGTTTTTAAGTTTAGGTGGTGAAATCGACCCTTGAAAATGAGGGTAAAATTTTTAATTTGTAAATAGCTCGTAAACCGCTTGGAATAGTGGCTTGTGTATAATACAAAATTTGTTTGGTATTACAAGAGCTATAAAATAGCATAAATGTGGTACCCCCTATAATTTTTATTTGGGGGGTATAATGGACACCCCTTAACTTTTTTCTAAAATTATTATTTTTTCTTTCATAAATCAATAGAGTGTAGTATTCTGAATACAATGATATAAAATTTCAAAATAACGTATCTTCAAACTTCGGAGATATCGGCACTTCTGTAGTCCGCCATATACTTTATACACTGTATAAAGTATATGGCATGCCGCGCCGCGCGCCAGTCAAAGCTAGTAGAACACTTTTCAAAGTAGTGTGGTTCTATTATATGTTGTTATATTTATTTGATAATTCGCAAATATCATCAATATGGGTTTATTTTAAATTACAAAGAGTAAAAATTTTGCAAATCCATCGATAGGGGGTGTGGAACCCTTAAAGTAATGAACAATGAAATGTAGCGATTTCAAGTATTAAAAAAATGGTTTTAAAACTATTCATGCCAAAGCAATGATAATATTCATTAAGGGTTGTACATGATAGTGATTTTTTATTAGTTTTACTGGTGATAATATGGTAAGAATAAATCTCTATATTTCAGTTTACGAGTAGATTTTTAAAAATACAGCTACGCTCATTAATATAAGGTGGATTAAGAATGTTGTGGTTTTTATGAATTTAAGATACACGACATTTTCATTAAAGATAAATCTAAATAACTTTCTTTAAATTTTTTTTAATACTTTAAATCGCTATACATACATTTCATTGTTCATTACTTTAAAAGTTGCACACCCCTTATCGATGAATTTGCTAAATTTTAGTCGTTGTAATTTAAAATAAACCCATATTAATGATATTTGTGAATTATCAAATTAATTTCACAACTTATAATAGAACCACACTACTTTGAAAAGTGTTCTACTAGCTTTGACTGGCGCGCGGCGCGGCATGCCATATACTTTATACAGTGTATAAAGTATATGGCGGACTACAAAAGTGCCGATATCTCCGAAGTTTGAAGACACGTTATTTTGAAATTTTATATCATTGTATTCAGAATACTACACTCTATTGATTTATGAAAGAAAAAATAATAATTTTAGAAAAAAGTTAAGGGGTGTCCATTATACCCCCCAAATAAAAATTAAAGGGGGTACCACATTTATGCTATTTTATAGCTCTTGTAATACCAAACAAATTTTGTATTAAACACAAGCCACTATTCCAGGTGGTTTACGAGCTATTTACAAATTTAAAATTTTACCCTCATTTTCAAGGGTCGATTTCACCACCTAAACTTAAAAACGGGCACGTATAAAAAAATACGTGTCCTTTATTTTTACCTAAAGAACATTTTTACAAGTTTCATGAAAATCGGAGAGTGACACCTGGGGATGTTTGCTTGTCAGTGACGGACAACGCGTGCGAGTGCAACACGAGAGTTATCAAAGATGTAGCATATATTAACTACCTATCGTATGTACCTACTTGTGAAAAAGAGACAGTAAATTATGTTACTGTATGGAAATTGAGATATACAGTATAACACATTCGTGAAGAACAATAAATAGCGAAAGTTACAACTCGAACATTTGAAAGGCAAGTACGTAAATTTTAATAAAATGGTGTGAAAATGAGAACATCCAATTTATGATTCGCCACTAGAGGTTTTGAAGGTTATAACAATTAATAATTGTTTAAAATATTTGATTTAATATTGTTTTTCAATAACACCAAAGAAGTATAACTAACGCGTTTTAACACGCCCCCATGGAAAATTCAATTGTTTTCCTATCAAAATTACACTTTATTCTGTTTCCAACGCCAACGTTTAGAGATACCCGTGTACAGATACGATTTTCCCATGAATACACGTACAAATTCCTTTTGACCTTGAAATGACCTCAAAACATGACATTTGAACTTATCAATCTACATATCCTATTGTAGAATTTCCCGTTCTTTCCGAATCCGGGGTCGAAAATAGGCATTTCCATTTGAAAAATTATAGTTGGCCTTCAAATAACCCCTACGATCAAGGTCAATTTCAAAGTCATGGTCGTACGTCCCCCTCCTTGTCCAACAACTTTTGTATAAAACTTTTTTTATAACAAGCATTTTCAAATGGGGTATCAAACTTATATGACGATTTCCCTTGGACTATCATGAAGTGTTTGACAAGATTCTCGCAATCGCGGTAAGTAAAAACCAATGGTATTAAAACAGTGTCGATATTATAAAAAATATCTTGTACGGTCAGTTACAAACTGTGTTATAATAAGTTGAAATATCTGAAACGGAAAAATCAAATGAAATCTTTTAAACCGGAGTACTTTTTTCTCGTTGAGCAAAGCTTCTTGTATCTTTCAGATAAAGCGAGGAAGCAATAAATTAAATATTATAATTATACGTACCTAAAAATACTCCTTGAAATACTATCATATTCATCAAAATTTAAATAATTAGTTTTGGTTATCACTTCTAAAAATAAACATTTCATTATCATCAAAAATGAAAACAGTACATTTTAATTTTCTTAATAAAAATGTCGAAGGTTAATTAAGAAATATTATCTAATTTTTAGTATTAATATTCAGGATGTTATACATAGAATGAAAGCTAGAAAAAGGTTATTTATACAAAAATACAAAAAATATAGAATTCAACCAGTAGCGCACCTAATATTTGTCAATATACATTATTTAATTTAACAATTGTGATAGATAAAAAATATAAAATTACATAAGGTACTGGCACCAGTTATGGCCGCTATAAGAGCAAGGTTTACTGTTTTTGTGATTGACGGGCTTGTTTTTTGTAATTCTCATGAACTCATGTTACTAATAAAACAAATAACTCTTTATTTAGTCAATTTAATTACCAAAGTCCGGAAATATAGTTTGTTTTTTAAATTATAGCCTTTTATTTGCGCACGCAGTGATAGACATTTGCTAATGATTACACAATGATAAGTACTACGACACAAAAGATATAAAAGAAAAAATCGTCAAATTTGAAACAATGTAATGTGTTGCTATAATATAATAATTAATAAATAAATTATACTAATAATTAGCTTAAATGTCCACCATTTTGACACTTACTGGCCGATTGTCATCAAATCACGCTATAAGACATTTAAATGTATATAGATTAATAATCAGAAATGGTAGTAATCAAATATCAACAAATATTTCTAATTCAGTACATTTAAATAAAAAATAGTCATTAATATTGTGCAATATTACGGATTGCCCAATATTATTGATCGTTTAGGATTCGTATTGAAGATTGAGTAGGTGCAAGGTGTGTTTCAATAAAATTGTTCTATAATAATTATACTGGGGTCATATGCGAGACTGATACCAGTACCTTATAAATAATTACAAAAAAAATTATTCCCCCACCCCCTAGATTTTTTCTGGATGCGTCACTGTATTCAACTATGCAACATGCACAAAATTTTAGAAAAATACCAATGAAATTCTTAATAAACTCAACAAAAAAATTAAAGTCTACTTTTTAAAAAAACAGTTATATCTCCGCAAAAAATGATTGGTTGGATTTGCATGATCCAAAGCTCATTCGTTAGCTTGTACTTTTTAGTTTTTTAACCAAGAGCTCGATCATTTTTATCATCACCTGCAGCTTTGGATCATGCAAATCCAATCATTTTTTGTGGAGATGTAACTGTTTGAAAAGTAAAAAATTATCTTTTTAAAAATTATCCTTGAATTTTTTTGATGAGTGTATTTCTAAAAATACAAATGTATTTATATTACTCATAAAAAAATCAAGCGTCAAACGTTCAATGAATTTATCCAAATCTTCTTCTGACCATTGTGTTTTCTCTTCTAATATTTTGATAAAACTTTCTGAGATGTTATTAAACACTTCTACATGATTTTCGCAAACATGTTTTGAAAAAAACGGAGAAAAATTTTTCCTCTGAATTTTCCATATATATCCTGTAAAAAAAACATCTGCCTAGTAAATACACAGTGCTTCCTCGTGCTAAATTCACCAATGGTAGTTAATTATCGAACAATTTAATAAATACCAATCAAAAATTCAGATAAAATACCATTGGCGCCTGATTATTTTTTCATATATCTTTAATTTTCTTAACAATTTAATATGTCATATAATACCGAAACAGTAATTAAACAAAACAAATGGAGATTAGAAGTGTACCGGAATTTCGGCCGGAATTCACGTCTAACGTCACTACTATTATATTTTAAATATAAATACATAGATTATTATCTTAAATTAATATAACATTGTTCTATATGGTATTTCTTTAAGAAAATACATTAAATTATAAAACTAGTGTTTTTTTTTTTGTTTTTTTTTGGCATTTATTTTCATATAAAGCCAGTTATTTACGTCACTATACCACTACCAGACATGGATGACTGGGAAAACTAGTGTTTTTCTATAATACATGTTCTGTAATTTTTACAGCTTCGTAAAGTTATTTGTATAGTTATAATTTCGTTAAATTATTTGTATAGCATACGTTCTTTTCGATCGAATGTAATTACATTTATAGTGTCAATAATAATATAATATAAAAATAATAATAATATAATAGTAGCGATGTTAAATATTCACTTTAATTCTACATCTTGAGTTCCGGCCGAAATTCCAGTGCACCTCAAATGGAGATAAATCTTCGTTACAACAAAAGTCATGGTGACTTATTTTATAGAAAATTGAATGCTATACAAAAAATATTCTATAAAATTTTCACGTAACATGTCTCATTTTAGAGATATCTTGAAAAAATAACTATTTTGGTGCGTCACCCCTCCCCCTTACACACAATTTTAATGATTTTTAAATGGGACCATCCTCAAGCCAGACCCAACCAACAAACCAAGTTTCATTATTATGAAACATTCACACACACACTGTAACAATATGATTAATGATACGTTTGAGTTATTAGTAACCCCCCCCCCCACCCCCCGAAAATGTTTCTTACTACGCCACTGGCAATTTTCCACACACTTTTCGGTAGCTGATCGTCTTGAAATTTTGTGTGTTTGTGTATTGTCGATGACAATATAAGAATCAATCATTTCCAAAACTAATTTTAAAAGTACACTCATGGAAAAAATTAAAGGACCACTTTTATTTTTCGAAAAAATTGCTCATTTTCAAAGTAATGCCGATAATAGGTCAAATATGATCTTTTTTTACTTATAGGATATGAAAATTGAAGGAAATTTTATCATATTTTCGAATTTAGAGGTATTTTTGTGTAATTAAACTTATTTTTGTGATCAAATCGCGGTTTAATAAAAAAAATTGATTTTTTGTTTGCAATTTTGAAAGATAGGTACCCACGGAGATGTTAATTTTTTTTTTAATTTCAAGATAAACATTTTGTAGGAATTTTTTTCAGCTTTAAAACGCTTTTTCAAATTTGTTTTACAATTTTTTGGTGTCGCGATATTCGAGTTTGAATGAAAAAAGTACCAAAAGTTTCTCAAAAATTGATTGTTTTTCGAAAAAAAAAATCCCAAAGAAAAACTTGTTATAAAAAGTACGGCCAAGTCCTAAACGTTTACAAAAAATTCAAAATGCAATTTCTCAGCCAAATTAAAAGATTTTTACTGGATCCTTTGTTCACATAGAAGGTAATAAGTCTAATTTTCATATTCTTTGATAGAATTTAATTTCTGGATACATTTTAAACATTAAATCTATGATTAAAAAAAGGTTATTTTTACAGGATTTTTTAAATTCAAACATTGTTTTGTTTTTCGTATTTGAAGGGTTAAGTTAAAATTAAACATTTTTTAAATACTACTAGACAATAGGTGATTATTTGAGATTAAATTATTTTTTTCTTTTCTGTGCGACCAACATTAGGCCCATTATGGTCGTTTAAAACTTTTTGGTACTTTATTCATTCAAACTCGAATATCGCGACACCAAAAAATTATAAAACAAATTTAAAAATAGCGTTTTAAAGCTGAAAAAAATTCCTACAAAATGTTTATCTTGAAATTTTAGAAAAAAAATGTAACATCCCCGTGGGTATCTTTCAAAATTGCAAAAAAAAATATTTTTTATTAAACCGCTATTAGGTCACAAAAATATGTTTAATAATACAAAAGTATCCCTAAATTCGAAAAGATGATAAAATTTCCTTCAATTTTCATATCCTATAAGTAAAAAAAGGATCATATTTGACCTATGGGCATTACTTTGAAAATGAGTAATTTTTTCCAAAAATAAAAGTGGTCCTTTAATTTTTTCCGTGAATGTATATTGTTACTTTTTAAAACTTGCGTATTGTTTTATATTACTTTAGCTAAAGTAAGTGGTACCAACCAAAAAAAACGTATGAACAGAACTTTTCGAAAATTTGAAAATTTTCACAGGCGAGTGAAAACTTTCAGTAAAATTGAAAAGTTATTCAATGAAAACTTTTCACATTTACATCACGAGATGTAACCCATTAATAAAGACCCGAAAGTAATAAATATAACATTCTACATTACCTGGTTTAACAATTATAGAATTAAGAAAAGCGTCTTTTAATGTTCCATATATTAGTTGTGATTTATTTATACAATCAAAAGAATTCAAAACAATTTTTACGTCTTCTGGATCAATTATAAATACGTACAGATTTAGTCCGGCCCAAACCTTTTTGGGGTTTTTATCTACACATAATTCCTGTATTAGCTTTTGTGCCAGTTTCCTTCCATCTGAAAGACAATTTAAAAATTAAAATAAAGACCGTAGAAATTTACCAAAAAATAATTAGTTAGTAACAGTGTCGCACCCAGAAAAAAATAGAGGGGTGGGGGTAATTTTTTTTATTTATTAGTAATTTTTATTTTTATAACAATTGTTGAACTAATGTCCGGTATTATAAAGGTGCTAACAAAGTTGTTAGCTAGCAAGCACTTTCAAATGAGGTATCAAACTTATATGACAGTTCTTTTGGAGTTTGTTGAAGACTTTGACAAGTTTCGCGCACGCGTTGTAGGTAAATACCAACAGTATTAAAACAGTGGTGATATTATGAAAATTATTTTGTACGGTGAAAGATGCCAACCGTGTTACAATTAGTTGAAGTGTCACTGCTCTAAATTCCATAATTAATCCATAGCTACTAGTACAGAATTAATACCCCATTTGAAAGTAATCGCTAGCTAGCAAATTTGGCTAGCTCCTTTATAATACCGGACATAAACAATGTATATACAGGGTGTCCAAGATAAGCGTGAAATGAATGGGGATTTGCTAAACGGTAAGAGATACAGATTCGGTTAAATGAGATTAATTATTTGTAAGGAAGGGGTGAGTATTAGTACATCAAAAAATATTAATAATTGTATGTGGTTTAGGCGGTACACTCAAAAATCTGAAAATTCTGAAATTCTTTAAATGGCTATTACTTTTTGTCAAAGTAGATAGGTATTTTTTGTTTGCGGTTAATTAAAGCACTTATTATGTAGAATTGATTGGTGTATTTAGAATTTTTATATCATTTTTAGTTTCCTAACTTTAGATTTTCTTATGGGTCACTAAATTGGCTACAGCATATTTCAACGTATTTTTTACTCTTGTCATATTTATTTTCGAAAATAAGTCGAAGTACTAATTATACTAGTGATATTTATAAATTATTTTATTATAAACATTTAAGTAGGCAATAAAAACAAAAATTTTTTCAAAAAAATCACCCTTAACCCCCCACTCACCTTGGGATGTCCACTGGTTAATATATAATAATAATTATTAATAATTCAATCAAATTAGCAATGTTAATTCTAGAGTGGTTCATCCCAATCCTTCATAGAACATTATAAACATAAAAAAAATAATGTAAGTATTATTAAAAAAAATTAAAATCAGTACCAAAATTTCCATTTTTTAAACTTGTAAAAAATTCAACAACTTGATAAATAATTGAAATTCCTGGTAATCTTAATGCCAGCAGATAAAAATGTCTTCTATCCCAACAATGTTTGATCACAAAACATATAAACATTCCAACAATCACTTGAAGTATATATGCTGAAACTATTGAAGAATCCATTTTTTTCTTAAGCGACAACTTAAAAACACACTGAGTTTAATATTACAAAAAAATATTGTTTTTGTATAATGTGGATTCCACTACTCATTAAAAATAAAACCTGTTTAAATTTGAGTATAACCTCCATCGTTGCACGTGGAATATCTGCTTAAAGTGTAAATTTATGGGTTCGTTAGCTTAAACTTTCCTTTTTTGTAAATGGCCCATAACTGGTTTTACTTTAGAGAAAAAATATATAAACAAAAAATGCACAATGCTTCCTCGTGCTAAATTCACCAAAGGTAGTTAATTATTGAACAATTTAAATAAAACCCGATAGTGTATAAATAAATTGACTGGAATTAGTTAACCATTTAATTTTTATACAATTTTACTAAAAAATAATAGTTCGAAATTTTTCATAAAATGCACCTGAATATTTTTTCATATATTTTTAACTTTTTGACAATTTCAATCTAAATCTAAATTTATGCAAATATCGAAATGACATTTAAAACGTCAAAATGACATTTAATATGTCCAAGCAAATATCAATTTAGAAAAACAAAACACGAATTTTTAAAATAAATTGAGATAAATCTTTTGTAAACAAACGTTGTAGACCCATATTATAGGAAATTTAATGCTTACAAAAAAGATTCTATAAAATTTTCACATAACATGTGTCGTTCTTGAGATATCTTGAAAAAATTAATATTTTGGGATGTCACCCCTCCCCCTTACACACGATTTTGATGATTTTGAAGTGGGACCGTCCTCAAACCATGAGTTATGCATGTGACACCGATTCAGAGGACAGACGGACACGGAACGAAAAATGTTTGTCTCGACGTGAAACGGTGAGATAAATTTAAAATTTTGAAATCGGAGAACATTTTTTTGTCTCATTCTAAAATGATCACAAAGCTTCTCGTATCTTCGATATTACGAGGAAGCAATAATGGGTTGGGTAAGATTGGCTTTGAACGGTTTCACGTTTTCGAATTTCAACTGATGCCATTTGAAAGATTATAAAAAATCATGAAAATTTTGTATTATAGATTTTTAAAATCTTTGTTAGTTTCAGAATTATTTGAAATATACGATTATTTTGCACATAGGGGTATTTCACCTCCTTAAACCGTGTTACCGCAACTAAAATATTTTTTCTTACTACCCTTGACCCCCTTATCAATGCGGTCAGTGAAAAAAATATGAGTGCAATTTTCAGTCTATGATAGGGATTCAAAATATTTTTTTGGCAGTATTTGTTATAATTTTCAGTGTGAAAGTACTATTTAAAAGCTGTTCTGAATTTTTTTCAGATTTTTTGAATCCATAGTTTAGATTTTAGAAAATAGATATATAGATATAAAGATTTTGAACGCAAATATATCGTGACTGAAGGGTTAAAATTAAAAAATCATTTTACATTTTTTGTTGCATTTTAGGAGACCTATCTAAAGACACATGGGATAAGTGAAAAAAATTGAATATACTTTTCAGTCTATGATATACCAAATTTCATCCTAATAGGTGTAAAATTAATAAGGACAGAGCGAAATTATAAGGGTTCCTAGTTTTCTACGGAACCCTAAAAACGGCAGAGTGCGTGTTGGGCACACACTTGATAGGGTTCCGTAGTCATTCTCATTAACATTCTTCTTCGAAGTTAAATTTTTGTATTTAGGATAATATTTATACTTCTTAAAAGATCGATATAAGAAAATTATACTTACATATGTATATCAAAATGAGGTTATGTCACGAAATATAATAAAATTTTAAATCAAAATGTACGTTTATTCTTGTGAAAATAAACATTTTGTAATTATTTTAAATTAAGTTTAATGGTTTGGACTGTTAATTTTTTATTTTATGACTTCAGATACATTCAAAATACTTGTACAATATTAGTTGTCATTATTTTTAGAAACCTAACCCTACTTATTTTTTTCTTATACAAACTAATTGATATTTTTATATTTTAATTTTTTATGCCGTATTTAATTGAATCATCTCGCACTATATTTTAATATACACTAGAAATAAAGGGACATAAATTATAGATAACAATATTCTCTTCTCTCTACAATTTTTATTTAAAACATTTTAAAACAAATTTTATTTTAGCGTAACAATGAAGTAACATAAACTTCAATATTTTTTAGCAGGCGTATGAATTATTAGATTTAATTTTACAGTTTGGAGTTTTTTTCCGAAAAGTGGTAACAAAAATTATTTAGTAACATAAACTTCAATAATTTTTTTTGCAGATATATGAATTAATATAGATTCAAGCAGTTTGGAGTTTTTTTTCAAATAATACATTTATTATAGCATAACAAATTAAGATAACAATTAAGTGGCTTTTCAAGATATAGATATCGTATATTATAAGAGAAATAGTTATTAATTATAATGAAATATACCTGTAAACTCCAAAAATATACATAAGCAAAAATGTAAATAGACCGCCAAAGAAGAGCTTAAGAAGAAGGGGAAGAAGAAATAAGATAGAAGACGCAAGACGTAAAGACGTTAGATTGTTTTAAGACGTGAAATTATTAGTAATTGTAAGAAGAATAATAAATAAAGTGAATATAAAGTTACAAGGTCTGTTTTTATTTTACATACCTATGTATTTATTATACAACAGTATTGCGTTCAGATAAAATTGCGTAAAGGTTGTTTTTCAGTTTTAGTTTGTTATTTATGGTATATGATGAAACTATTATTTTAAAATATTGTAAATATGTATTTTCTGACACGTTATATATAGGGGAAAGTCGGTTAATTTGGACTATTTTTTTAATTATGATATTTAGTATACTAGTTTTAGGTTTAGACAAATTATTTTTTTATGAAATGAAACAGCAGTTATAGATTTTATTTTTATTAAAAATTAATCAACATAATTATTATAAACTCGACAGAAATCAACAAAATGTGAGAACGGAGTTTTATTTCAATTTAGCCAACCGGTACTGTAAATTGAACCACGGGGTTGCTAATTTGGACTTTAATAGAACATTAACTAAAATACACCTTGTAAACAAAACAATGACCGGGTGGTCTATTTAAATTGAGACAAGTAAATATTTAAAAAACCAAGAATTTTTAGAGAAAATGTTTGGTACAAAAGTTGCAGGGTTAGGAGGGGGGAAACTAATGAATGTAAAAAATTTGAACTTGAGTCATTTTGAGGTCAACTTCATTTTTTTAAATGGAAATATATATGTATATTTTTTTACATATTCGTATTCTACAACAAAAAAGAAATAACTTTTTTCTAAAAAGTTTTTTTTTAAATCCCAATTTTAATTTAAAAAAAAATTATTTTTTTTTGTTAAAAATATCTGAAATTAATCTTCTAGAAAAAATGAAACTAAAAATAATGGAAATTTAAAATGTTTTAATAATGTAAATAATAAATATTCGAAGTGGTAACCATCAACTTCAATACATTTTTCAACATGATAATAATAATAATTAGATATTTCAAAATAATTCGAAAGCCTAGCCAAACTGGAAAACTGAAAGCCTTTCCAAATAAATTGTTGTTATGGAAACTTGAATGGTGTAAAATATCGAAACTTTTTGGATCAAGCGCTATATGAACTACATAAGCTAACTGATGAAGAAAAAGGAAGAATGCGGTTTCAACAGGAAGATTTTCGAAAAAACTTTTTAGACAAAAGTTATTTCCTTTTTATTGTAGAATACGAATATGCAATATATATATGAGCATTTCCAGTAGTTTTTTAAAAAACAGGGCGCACGTATGTCACCGATTTTTCTCCCAATTTATAAATAAAACCCGATAGTGTATAAATAAATTGACTGGAATTAGTTAACCATTTAATTTTTATACAATTTTACTAAAAAATAATAGTTCGAAATTTTTCATAAAATGCACCTGAATATTTTTTCATATATTTTTAACTTTTTGACAATTTCAATCTAAATCTAAATTTATGCAAATATCGAAATGACATTTAAAACGTCAAAATGACATTTAATATGTCCAAGCAAATATCAATTTAGAAAAACAAAACACGAATTTTTAAAATAAATTGAGATAAATCTTTTGTAAACAAACGTTGTAGACCCATATTATAGGAAATTTAATGCTTACAAAAAAGATTCTATAAAATTTTCACATAACATGTGTCGTTCTTGAGATATCTTGAAAAAATTAATATTTTGGGATGTCACCCCTCCCCCTTACACACGATTTTGATGATTTTGAAGTGGGACCGTCCTCAAACCATGAGTTATGCATGTGACACCGATTCAGAGGACAGACGGACACGGAACGAAAAATGTTTGTCTCGACGTGAAACGGTGAGATAAATTTAAAATTTTGAAATCGGAGAACATTTTTTTGTCTCATTCTAAAATGATCACAAAGCTTCTCGTATCTTCGATATTACGAGGAAGCAATAATGGGTTGGGTAAGATTGGCTTTGAACGGTTTCACGTTTTCGAATTTCAACTGATGCCATTTGAAAGATTATAAAAAATCATGAAAATTTTGTATTATAGATTTTTAAAATCTTTGTTAGTTTCAGAATTATTTGAAATATACGATTATTTTGCACATAGGGGTATTTCACCTCCTTAAACCGTGTTACCGCAACTAAAATATTTTTTCTTACTACCCTTGACCCCCTTATCAATGCGGTCAGTGAAAAAAATATGAGTGCAATTTTCAGTCTATGATAGGGATTCAAAATATTTTTTTGGCAGTATTTGTTATAATTTTCAGTGTGAAAGTACTATTTAAAAGCTGTTCTGAATTTTTTTCAGATTTTTTGAATCCATAGTTTAGATTTTAGAAAATAGATATATAGATATAAAGATTTTGAACGCAAATATATCGTGACTGAAGGGTTAAAATTAAAAAATCATTTTACATTTTTTGTTGCATTTTAGGAGACCTATCTAAAGACACATGGGATAAGTGAAAAAAATTGAATATACTTTTCAGTCTATGATATACCAAATTTCATCCTAATAGGTGTAAAATTAATAAGGACAGAGCGAAATTATAAGGGTTCCTAGTTTTCTACGGAACCCTAAAAACGGCAGAGTGCGTGTTGGGCACACACTTGATAGGGTTCCGTAGTCATTCTCATTAACATTCTTCTTCGAAGTTAAATTTTTGTATTTAGGATAATATTTATACTTCTTAAAAGATCGATATAAGAAAATTATACTTACATATGTATATCAAAATGAGGTTATGTCACGAAATATAATAAAATTTTAAATCAAAATGTACGTTTATTCTTGTGAAAATAAACATTTTGTAATTATTTTAAATTAAGTTTAATGGTTTGGACTGTTAATTTTTTATTTTATGACTTCAGATACATTCAAAATACTTGTACAATATTAGTTGTCATTATTTTTAGAAACCTAACCCTACTTATTTTTTTCTTATACAAACTAATTGATATTTTTATATTTTAATTTTTTATGCCGTATTTAATTGAATCATCTCGCACTATATTTTAATATACACTAGAAATAAAGGGACATAAATTATAGATAACAATATTCTCTTCTCTCTACAATTTTTATTTAAAACATTTTAAAACAAATTTTATTTTAGCGTAACAATGAAGTAACATAAACTTCAATATTTTTTAGCAGGCGTATGAATTATTAGATTTAATTTTACAGTTTGGAGTTTTTTTCCGAAAAGTGGTAACAAAAATTATTTAGTAACATAAACTTCAATAATTTTTTTTGCAGATATATGAATTAATATAGATTCAAGCAGTTTGGAGTTTTTTTTCAAATAATACATTTATTATAGCATAACAAATTAAGATAACAATTAAGTGGCTTTTCAAGATATAGATATCGTATATTATAAGAGAAATAGTTATTAATTATAATGAAATATACCTGTAAACTCCAAAAATATACATAAGCAAAAATGTAAATAGACCGCCAAAGAAGAGCTTAAGAAGAAGGGGAAGAAGAAATAAGATAGAAGACGCAAGACGTAAAGACGTTAGATTGTTTTAAGACGTGAAATTATTAGTAATTGTAAGAAGAATAATAAATAAAGTGAATATAAAGTTACAAGGTCTGTTTTTATTTTACATACCTATGTATTTATTATACAACAGTATTGCGTTCAGATAAAATTGCGTAAAGGTTGTTTTTCAGTTTTAGTTTGTTATTTATGGTATATGATGAAACTATTATTTTAAAATATTGTAAATATGTATTTTCTGACACGTTATATATAGGGGAAAGTCGGTTAATTTGGACTATTTTTTTAATTATGATATTTAGTATACTAGTTTTAGGTTTAGACAAATTATTTTTTTATGAAATGAAACAGCAGTTATAGATTTTATTTTTATTAAAAATTAATCAACATAATTATTATAAACTCGACAGAAATCAACAAAATGTGAGAACGGAGTTTTATTTCAATTTAGCCAACCGGTACTGTAAATTGAACCACGGGGTTGCTAATTTGGACTTTAATAGAACATTAACTAAAATACACCTTGTAAACAAAACAATGACCGGGTGGTCTATTTAAATTGAGACAAGTAAATATTTAAAAAACCAAGAATTTTTAGAGAAAATGTTTGGTACAAAAGTTGCAGGGTTAGGAGGGGGGAAACTAATGAATGTAAAAAATTTGAACTTGAGTCATTTTGAGGTCAACTTCATTTTTTTAAATGGAAATATATATGTATATTTTTTTACATATTCGTATTCTACAACAAAAAAGAAATAACTTTTTTCTAAAAAGTTTTTTTTTAAATCCCAATTTTAATTTAAAAAAAAATTATTTTTTTTTGTTAAAAATATCTGAAATTAATCTTCTAGAAAAAATGAAACTAAAAATAATGGAAATTTAAAATGTTTTAATAATGTAAATAATAAATATTCGAAGTGGTAACCATCAACTTCAATACATTTTTCAACATGATAATAATAATAATTAGATATTTCAAAATAATTCGAAAGCCTAGCCAAACTGGAAAACTGAAAGCCTTTCCAAATAAATTGTTGTTATGGAAACTTGAATGGTGTAAAATATCGAAACTTTTTGGATCAAGCGCTATATGAACTACATAAGCTAACTGATGAAGAAAAAGGAAGAATGCGGTTTCAACAGGAAGATTTTCGAAAAAACTTTTTAGACAAAAGTTATTTCCTTTTTATTGTAGAATACGAATATGCAATATATATATGAGCATTTCCAGTAGTTTTTTAAAAAACAGGGCGCACGTATGTCACCGATTTTTCTCCCAATTTATAAATAAAACCCGATAGTGTATAAATAAATTGACTGGAATTAGTTAACCATTTAATTTTTATACAATTTTACTAAAAAATAATAGTTCGAAATTTTTCATAAAATGCACCTGAATATTTTTTCATATATTTTTAACTTTTTGACAATTTCAATCTAAATCTAAATTTATGCAAATATCGAAATGACATTTAAAACGTCAAAATGACATTTAATATGTCCAAGCAAATATCAATTTAGAAAAACAAAACACGAATTTTTAAAATAAATTGAGATAAATCTTTTGTAAACAAACGTTGTAGACCCATATTATAGGAAATTTAATGCTTACAAAAAAGATTCTATAAAATTTTCACATAACATGTGTCGTTCTTGAGATATCTTGAAAAAATTAATATTTTGGGATGTCACCCCTCCCCCTTACACACGATTTTGATGATTTTGAAGTGGGACCGTCCTCAAACCATGAGTTATGCATGTGACACCGATTCAGAGGACAGACGGACACGGAACGAAAAATGTTTGTCTCGACGTGAAACGGTGAGATAAATTTAAAATTTTGAAATCGGAGAACATTTTTTTGTCTCATTCTAAAATGATCACAAAGCTTCTCGTATCTTCGATATTACGAGGAAGCAATAATGGGTTGGGTAAGATTGGCTTTGAACGGTTTCACGTTTTCGAATTTCAACTGATGCCATTTGAAAGATTATAAAAAATCATGAAAATTTTGTATTATAGATTTTTAAAATCTTTGTTAGTTTCAGAATTATTTGAAATATACGATTATTTTGCACATAGGGGTATTTCACCTCCTTAAACCGTGTTACCGCAACTAAAATATTTTTTCTTACTACCCTTGACCCCCTTATCAATGCGGTCAGTGAAAAAAATATGAGTGCAATTTTCAGTCTATGATAGGGATTCAAAATATTTTTTTGGCAGTATTTGTTATAATTTTCAGTGTGAAAGTACTATTTAAAAGCTGTTCTGAATTTTTTTCAGATTTTTTGAATCCATAGTTTAGATTTTAGAAAATAGATATATAGATATAAAGATTTTGAACGCAAATATATCGTGACTGAAGGGTTAAAATTAAAAAATCATTTTACATTTTTTGTTGCATTTTAGGAGACCTATCTAAAGACACATGGGATAAGTGAAAAAAATTGAATATACTTTTCAGTCTATGATATACCAAATTTCATCCTAATAGGTGTAAAATTAATAAGGACAGAGCGAAATTATAAGGGTTCCTAGTTTTCTACGGAACCCTAAAAACGGCAGAGTGCGTGTTGGGCACACACTTGATAGGGTTCCGTAGTCATTCTCATTAACATTCTTCTTCGAAGTTAAATTTTTGTATTTAGGATAATATTTATACTTCTTAAAAGATCGATATAAGAAAATTATACTTACATATGTATATCAAAATGAGGTTATGTCACGAAATATAATAAAATTTTAAATCAAAATGTACGTTTATTCTTGTGAAAATAAACATTTTGTAATTATTTTAAATTAAGTTTAATGGTTTGGACTGTTAATTTTTTATTTTATGACTTCAGATACATTCAAAATACTTGTACAATATTAGTTGTCATTATTTTTAGAAACCTAACCCTACTTATTTTTTTCTTATACAAACTAATTGATATTTTTATATTTTAATTTTTTATGCCGTATTTAATTGAATCATCTCGCACTATATTTTAATATACACTAGAAATAAAGGGACATAAATTATAGATAACAATATTCTCTTCTCTCTACAATTTTTATTTAAAACATTTTAAAACAAATTTTATTTTAGCGTAACAATGAAGTAACATAAACTTCAATATTTTTTAGCAGGCGTATGAATTATTAGATTTAATTTTACAGTTTGGAGTTTTTTTCCGAAAAGTGGTAACAAAAATTATTTAGTAACATAAACTTCAATAATTTTTTTTGCAGATATATGAATTAATATAGATTCAAGCAGTTTGGAGTTTTTTTTCAAATAATACATTTATTATAGCATAACAAATTAAGATAACAATTAAGTGGCTTTTCAAGATATAGATATCGTATATTATAAGAGAAATAGTTATTAATTATAATGAAATATACCTGTAAACTCCAAAAATATACATAAGCAAAAATGTAAATAGACCGCCAAAGAAGAGCTTAAGAAGAAGGGGAAGAAGAAATAAGATAGAAGACGCAAGACGTAAAGACGTTAGATTGTTTTAAGACGTGAAATTATTAGTAATTGTAAGAAGAATAATAAATAAAGTGAATATAAAGTTACAAGGTCTGTTTTTATTTTACATACCTATGTATTTATTATACAACAGTATTGCGTTCAGATAAAATTGCGTAAAGGTTGTTTTTCAGTTTTAGTTTGTTATTTATGGTATATGATGAAACTATTATTTTAAAATATTGTAAATATGTATTTTCTGACACGTTATATATAGGGGAAAGTCGGTTAATTTGGACTATTTTTTTAATTATGATATTTAGTATACTAGTTTTAGGTTTAGACAAATTATTTTTTTATGAAATGAAACAGCAGTTATAGATTTTATTTTTATTAAAAATTAATCAACATAATTATTATAAACTCGACAGAAATCAACAAAATGTGAGAACGGAGTTTTATTTCAATTTAGCCAACCGGTACTGTAAATTGAACCACGGGGTTGCTAATTTGGACTTTAATAGAACATTAACTAAAATACACCTTGTAAACAAAACAATGACCGGGTGGTCTATTTAAATTGAGACAAGTAAATATTTAAAAAACCAAGAATTTTTAGAGAAAATGTTTGGTACAAAAGTTGCAGGGTTAGGAGGGGGGAAACTAATGAATGTAAAAAATTTGAACTTGAGTCATTTTGAGGTCAACTTCATTTTTTTAAATGGAAATATATATGTATATTTTTTTACATATTCGTATTCTACAACAAAAAAGAAATAACTTTTTTCTAAAAAGTTTTTTTTTAAATCCCAATTTTAATTTAAAAAAAAATTATTTTTTTTTGTTAAAAATATCTGAAATTAATCTTCTAGAAAAAATGAAACTAAAAATAATGGAAATTTAAAATGTTTTAATAATGTAAATAATAAATATTCGAAGTGGTAACCATCAACTTCAATACATTTTTCAACATGATAATAATAATAATTAGATATTTCAAAATAATTCGAAAGCCTAGCCAAACTGGAAAACTGAAAGCCTTTCCAAATAAATTGTTGTTATGGAAACTTGAATGGTGTAAAATATCGAAACTTTTTGGATCAAGCGCTATATGAACTACATAAGCTAACTGATGAAGAAAAAGGAAGAATGCGGTTTCAACAGGAAGATTTTCGAAAAAACTTTTTAGACAAAAGTTATTTCCTTTTTATTGTAGAATACGAATATGCAATATATATATGAGCATTTCCAGTAGTTTTTTAAAAAACAGGGCGCACGTATGTCACCGATTTTTCTCCCAATTTTTTTCACAAAGTACATATCAAAAAAACATGTTTCCAAAAATCTTTTCCCCTCGCCACCTTTATTGGCCGAATTACGATTTTTTAAACTTTTGAAATCGAACGAAATTAGACTTTTTTTGATAGTACCTTATTTTTCAAAATGTCCCTTATTATGCATGTTATAGGGCTCATTTTCTTCGTTTTTTGTTGATCTTTCATTTGAAATCGGTTTCAGAGCCGAATATTCAATTTTGGCCGAATGCGGTACCAAAACATTAAGTTTGATTTTTTGTAAAAATAGTCGATTTTGAAATTGCCGCCAAATATTTTGGTTTCAACCAAAATACTTCCGATAAAGGCCATTTTATTCTATTTTTTATGTAGTTTCCAAATATTTATAGATTTTTTAATTTGGTCAAAAACTTTTAAAGTTACACTTGTTTTAAGATGTCTTATTTTCCAAAAAGCGCTATATTCACACCATTAAAACTTTTTTCTCTATACTCCAAATTGCACCAAATTTTGGCAAAAGTTTCCTTCCTTTATCCTTAAAACAACCCCCAAAAAACATTTTTTCATATTGAGCTCCTAAGTGAGATATAATTTTAATAAAACACCTAATTACTCGTGTATTAAAGATAAGAATTTACAGGAATTTTCAGTGTTTCTGAAATATCGGGGCTCCTGATAATCGAATAAAAAATATACCACTTAATTCGTTATGAAATTCCCTACAAATCTACATAAGTTAAATTTTTTTAGATTAATTACAAAACCTACAAATAAATAAAAACTTTGTACATCGATTCCTAATTTATTTAATAACAACTTTAAATGTAATAGTGTCTCATAACTTCGTTGTTTAATAGGAATGTACTCATTTCTAAGACTGGCTCGCTTGCGCTCGCTCGGCTTTTATTTTTTTATAGGTTTTTTAATTAATCTAAAAAAATTTAACTTATGTAGATTTGTAGGGAATTTCATAACGAATTAAGTAGTATATTTTTTATTAGAATATCAGGAGCCCCGATATTTCAGAAACACTGAAAATTCCTATAAATTCTTATCTTTAATACACGAGTAATTAGGTATTTTATTAAAATTATATCTCACTTAGGAGCTCAATATGAAAAAATGTTTTTTGGGGGTTGTTTTAAGGATAAAGGAAGGAAACTTTTGCCAAAATTTGGTGCAATTTGGAGTATAGAGAAAAAAGTTTTAATGGTGTGAATATAGCGCTTTTTGGAAAATAAGACATCTTAAAACAAGTGTAACTTTAAAAGTTTTTGACCAAATTAAAAAATCTATAAATATTTGGAAACTACATAAAAAATAGAATAAAATGACCTTTATCGGAAGTATTTTGGTTGAAACCAAAATATTTGGCGGCAATTTCAAAATCGACTATTTTTACAAAAAATCAAACTTAATGTTTTGGTACCGCATTCGGCCAAAATTGAATATTCGGCTCTGAAACCGATTTCAAATGAAAGATCAACAAAAAACGAAGAAAATGAGCCCTATAACATGCATTATAAGGGACATTTTGAAAAATAAGGTACTATCGAAAAAAGTCTAATTTCGCTCGATTTCAAATGTTTAAATATCGTAATTCGGCCAAAAAAGGGGGCGGGAGGAAAAGATTTTGGGAAACATGTTTTTTTGATATGTACTTTGAGAAAAAAAATTGGGAGCAAAATCGGTGACATACGTGCGCCCTGTTTTTTAAAAAACTACTGGAAATGCTCATATATATTTATATATATTTCCATTTAAAAAAATGAAGTTGACCTCAAAATGACCTTAAAACATACATACAAGTTCAATTTTTTTACATTCATTAGTTTTCCCCTCCTAACCCTGCAACTTTTGTACCAAACATTTTCTCTGAAATTTGTTAGTTTTCGAAATATTTACTTGTCTCATTTTAAATAGACCACCCGGTATTTATGAATTACAGACTATCAAATAATTATTTATCATAAGTATTAAAACAAAAAACTATAATAAATCAGTCTCGTTACATTATTTCATTTAAATTATTCGAGAAAGACAATCATCACATATGTCAGGATTATTAGTATAAGTTTCATGATTTCAGCTATGGCAACTACGTGCGGTTTATTTTAACCAAAAGTGAGAAAAAAATATCTGCCTTGGGAACCACGGGACTTTCTTATACCTAATCTAACCTAACCTAACAGTGAATTGTATACGTGATTCTTTGTTTATTAAAACATTTCTAACAAACTAACAAGAAAGAACAAAATGAATAATTTTATATTTATATAACAAGTGATTTTTTTTAACGTAGTAACTGAAAACGGATGTTTACTCTTGTAAATTTTTGGATTTTTGAATTATTTTTGAAATAAGAAAAAAAATGTTTTAGATAAAAAATGTCGAGTATGTTATTATCTATAATTTATTCCCCATACATTTTTTTCTCTGTTATAAACCATTTGAATTATAATAAATTTTTTTTTCAAAAATTCGTTTTTACAAAAAAATGAATAGAACATAAATTATAGATATAGATATTACCTACATTTATTAACTTGACCATTTTTCTCTATTTCGCACTGTTTCAGAGTAATTCGAAAAATTAAAAAATCGACGTAGGTAAACATCCGTATCCGGTTGAAAGATCGTTTTCAAAAATAGGACGTTTTCTTCCCAGCCAAAAATTAATCTTAAATATAAAATATCACAGCGCTTACAGACAGACAGACGGACACACAGACATCATGGCGAAAATAGTCAGAATGGATTCAGGGAAGGTCAAAATAGATAATTCCGTCAAAATCCGGAGTTCGAAAAAAATCGGCTTCACTATACTTACTTATACTAATGTATATTTCATATACATGGTATAAGAAAGTAAAAATAACAAAAATATAACCTATCAAAGCCGCCAATCAAACCATGACAGTTAATTGTTGATAAATTGCTGCTGCAAACTATAAATTCAAAATACAGTATGCTTACCTTTGTACTAACTACACCTTTAATCACTCAAAATTACATCAAAAATCATTTATTTACATTTGCGGAAACAAAACACTAACATTCAACTGGTCAAGGAAAACAATATATCCGATATGCAATAAAGTTAGACGCCTATTGCACGGTGTTGCCATTTAAGAAATCAGAAAACTACTTTTCGAGATAAAAGGGCGGTCCAATTTAGCGAGTGGTCCAATATACCATACTTTCCCCTAATACATACAGTGTTTTCTAAGTTGATTAAGCTCACGTCAGGTGACGGGTTTGTGAAAAATTAACTAGCTGCATATGCAAATTAATGTTAAAAAAAAGTTGATTAAGCCTTGGGAGATTTATAATGAAAACAAATAAAACGCGCACTATTTTAAATGAAATGAGAAACTATTTTAACACTTTATAAACTATTATAGCATTTGTAAACAACATTGAACAGTATTTTTTGTGTTTTAGCAATATTGAATATAAACTAGCGTTAAGAAAATATTTTTTTTCATTAAAGAAATAAAATGAAACATAGAAAAAAATACTGCTCCATTATCCCCCCACCCCCTCCACCCAATAAAATAAGGTTAACTTGAAGAATATGCCGTTACCGACGTCACAACTATCAAATATCACGTGTTGATGTGTTAGAATAGACCTAACCTAACCTAACCTAACCTATCCTAACGAAAACTAACCAACCCAAAACTAATCAACTCGATTTCGCCTCAATAAATTGCCCTAACCAAGGACAGTTAACTTGTATTTTATTAGAACTTCAACTCTGTACGATTTATAAAATATTATATAAATACATGATATTGTTCATTTAGTACAAATCTCACCAATCTATAGTCCAGGCTGGCTAGGCTAAAAAGTATCTAAAATAGAAATTTTTGCGTACAGTTTTAATACTTACAGGATATGTTACAAAAGTGGTGTAGAATAATACCCTAAGTTTGCTCCGATTTTGGTTGTCCGTGACAGAGTTAACAATTGCAAAATTCTTTAGATTTTCTGGTTTTTGCTAAATAGCGGTCTAAATAAGTATTATACAAAAAAAGTTTCAAATAAAAGCTATTCGCTATAAAATTCCCTACAATCTCCATTTTGAAAAAAATAAAAATATTCATTTGTTTATCCGCTACTCTGATTCAAATGGCTGAAAACAAACTTTTTTATAGCTGTAATAGCTAATAAAGTTTAACGTTTTTTAAGTTGATACCCCTGGAAAATAAACATTCTGTAGTACAGAACATTTACTGAAAATTAGGACTTGATACCTTCAACTGTTTTTGTTTTATTAAATTATTTATAATGGAATCATGCTTGTCTTTGATTAACAATAATAGTATATTATACCACGAGTCAATAATGATAGCTATTATTACCGAGGATAATTTTCGAACCGAGCCGCGTAGCGGCGAGGGAGAAGAAATTCCGAGGTAATAATAGCCATTTTTGCGAGTAGTATACTGTACTTTATCCACGACTATTTGAATAACTTTCATAAAACACAACTGAATACATACATAACCTCAAATTAATATAAAATAATTTTTTTCTATATTTTGGTTTTCATTCATTATATTTATATTTCGACTCTTATGTAAGATAAGGGGTTGTTTTGACCCCTAATAACCCCTCTGTCGCAGTATTTTTTCCGCCAGATCGAATGTAACCAATTACAACCCTTCATATGTGACAGGGGATAAAATATAAAATTTTTCTTATTTTGAGTTTTCTTTCATTATATAAAATCGTAAATATCTCGGCTCCTATGCGAGATAGAGGGTTGTTTTTCCCCCTAAAATTCCCGCCCCCGTAGTATTTTTCCCGCCGAATCGAATAAAACTAACTACAACCCTTCATATGTAACGGGGGGTAAAATATTAATTATTAAAAAAAAAAAAAAAAATTCCACCCCCTTGAAATTACTTAGGGGTTGAATTTTCGAGATACGAAGTAGCCTATGTCCGTCCTCGGGGTGCAAGCTATCTCACTGCCAAATTTCATCAAGATCGGTTCAGCGGTTTAGCCGTGAACAGGTAACAAATAGACAGACTGAGAGATATACTTTAGAATTTATAATATAAGTTTCGACTCCTATTAAAGATAAGGGGTTGTTTTGCCCCCTTATAACCCCTCTATCGTAGTATTTTTCCTGCCAGATCGAATGTAACCAATTACAACCCTTCATATGTGACAGGGAGTAAAATATAAAAATTTTCTTATTTTGAGTTTTTTTTCATTATACAAAATCGTAAATATCTCGGCTCCTATGCGAGATAGAGGGTTGTTTTTCCCCCTAAAACCCCCACCCCCGTAGTATTTTTCCCGCCGAATCGAATAAAACCAACTACAACCCTTCATATGTAACGGGGGGTAAAATATTAATTACTAAAAAAAATAAAAAATTCCACCCCCCTTGAAATTACTTAGGGGTCGAATTTTCGAGATACGAAGTAGCCTATGTCCGTCCTCGGGGTGCAAGCTATCTCACTGCCAAATTTCATCAAGATCGGTTCAGCGGTTTGGCCGTGAAAAGGTAACAAACAGACAGAGAGACAGACAGACACACTTTCGCATTTACAATATTAGTATGGATTTGAGAAATTTGAGAACGTGTGATTGGTGCACAAGCGGGTATAATGACCATTATACCCGCTTGTGCACCAATCACACGTTCTCAAATTATTCATTATTGCCTCTGTGAATAATACATAGCATTATATAGTAAAAACTACGTATGTAATACATGTATTATATATAAGTCGTGGATAAAAGTTTTTATTAAACCTTTATTTTTGTACAACTGTTTGTATGTGTTCAGTAGTTTTTGAGTTATTTAATGTGTATTACACACTACTCAATTTTTATCAAAATTGATTGTTTATAAAATTAATTAACTCTACCTACATAAAAAGAAGCTTATTTTTGTATCTTTTACAGCTTATTTCGAAAACTTCTAAACTGATTTTAATGCGGTTTTCATCAATAGATAAAAAATTATTCAGAACACGTTCTTGGCTATTATTTTTTTAATATTTCTGGTTCTATGAAACAATTGAATTGGTTTAAAATAAAAAAAAACTCAACAATAAGATTTTAGTGTTACCATTTGCCAAAGAATTGAAAATTTTTACTTTTTATGGTGGGAATCGATTATATAAGTCTTTGTGAACACATGCAAACAGTTGTACAGAAATAAAGGTTTTACAAAAACTTTTATTGTTAGTCAAAGACAAGCATGATTTCATTATTAACAATTCCATAAAACAAAAACAGTTGATGATATCAAGTCCTAATTTTCAGTAAATTTTCTGTACTACAGAATGTTATTTTCCAGGGGTATCAACTTAAAAAACGTTAAACTTTATTTTTATTTATTATTAATATGAATATTTTTATTTTTTTCAAAATGGAGGTTGTAGGAAATTTTATAGCGTAGAAATAATATATAATTTTATATTGTATAATATTTATTTAGATCGCTATTTAGAAAAAATCAGAAAATCTTAAGAATTTTGCAATTGAACCATTTTTAACCCCTGTCGCGGACAACCAAAATCGGAGATAACTTAGGGTACCTATATGAAAACAATTACTATATGTGAATGTCAGTTTGAATCATGATACCTACAAATATATATCTTTCCACAATGAGTTTGAATGAAAAAATATGCATTTTACAATATAAATAAACGGATTTTTATAAATTACAATAAAGAACTTCCAAGAAAGGTAACCTATTTTTTTATTTTTTATTTTCATACAAATTCTAAGATAAGACCTGGTGATTTCTGGGAGAAAATATAATTTTACACGATTTTTTCAATAACTACTGAATGGATTTTATTCCGGTTTTCACTAATGGATAGGTTAAGTTTAGGTGTATAATTTATGGATATTTTGGGTAAATTTCATGAAGCCGGAAAAAACAATTCGTGGTGAACCGTGTGTTGTTAGCATGTTGGGTGGGCATGATTAATTAAATTAATATCCCCGGGTAACACCGGGCCAATGCGCTAGTATTCAATAAATTCTAAATATGTATACAGGCTGTTTGGTTCGGCGATACGAATATTTTGAAGGAAGGTAGAATGAGTCATTTGTAAGTGATTTAAGCAAATATACCTATATACAAAGTGCAACAGTTTTTTTATATGGGGCATTTTAGTAAAATTTTGAAAAAAACTAGAATTATACATGTTAATAGCAAAATTTCAAAAGTTAAAGAGCCTATATTTTTTAAACATGATTTTTATATTACTTAAAGATCTATGCTACACTATTAGATCAAAATAAAATTTATTAATAACAAAAAAATGGCTGCAGTTTAACATTTAAAAATTTATAAAACTTTGATAAAATTATTTCTTTAAAAAAATATTTTATAAAATCTAGTACACTTACAGATGTTCAGATGGTTTTAAAAACTGCTCTATTTTATATTCTTTCGAAAAATCTACTATAATACCTACATGAATTGACTATTTTTATTAAAAAAAATTACTTTTATTCCAGAATAAGTAAGATTTCTATATTTTTCCAGTGAGTCGATCGTAGTATGCTATTCTAAATAAGTTATTAATAAAATGGCCAAGTGCGTGTTGGGCACGCACATGATAGGTTTCCGTAGTCATTACGACTTATAAACAAGAATTATTTCAACGAACGCTCTGATAACGACATTTAAATGCAAATATATCGTGACTGAAGGGTTAAAATCAAAAGGTCATATAACATTTTTTGTTGCATTTTAGGAGACCTATCTAAAGATACCCCACTCAATGGGTTAAGTGAAAAAAATTTGAGAACAATTTTCAGTCTATGGGAGGGGGTCCAAAATAATTTTGACAGTGTTCGTTATAATTTTCAGTGAAAGTGCTAACTCAAAGCTAAATTCTGAATTTTTTTCAGATTTTTTGAATAGATAGTTTAGAAATTAGGGTGGGGGGGACGCTCTGATAACGACATTTAAATGCAAATAATTATATCGTGACTGAAGGGTTAAAATCAAAAGATCATTTAACAAGTTTTGTTGCATTTTGGGAGACCTATCTAATGACATCCCACTCAATGGATTAAGTGAAAAAAAAAGTGAGTTCATTTTTCAGTCTATGGGAGGGGGGTCCAAAATAATTTTGACAGTGTTCGTTATAATTTTCAGTGGAAGTGCTAATTAAAAACTACATTCTAAATTTTTTTCAGATTTTTTGAAAAGATAGTTTAGAAATTAAGGGGGGGGGGACGTTCTGATAACGACATTTAAATGCAAATATATCGTGACTGAAGGGTTAAAATCAAAAGATCATTTAACATTTTTTGTTGCATTTTAGGAGACCTATCCAATGACATCACATTCAATGAGATATGTGAAAATAAAATTGTGAGTTCATTTTTCAGTCAATGGGAGTGGAGGCCAAAATAATTTTGACAGTGTTCGTTATAATTTTCAGCGGAAGTACTAATTAAAGGCTACATTCATGAATTTTTTCAGATTTTTTAAATTGATAGTTTAGAAATTAGGGTGGGGGGACGCTTTTATCACGACTTTGAACGCAATTATATCGTGACTGAAGGGTTAAAATCAAAATGTCATATTGCATTTTTTATTGCATTTTAGGAGACCTATCTAAAGACTCCCCACTTAATGAATTAAGTGAAAAATTTTTTTTGAAAATACTTTTCAGTCTAAAAAAATTTTTTTTTCAAAAATATTTTCATTTCTGTTTTTGGGTTATCATTCTTCGTCTGTATACCAAATTTCATCTTAATCAGCTTAAAATTTTTGAGGACGGACGGACGGACATGGCGAAACTATAAGGTTTCCTAGTTTTCTACGGAAACCTAAAAACGTGATACATACTTTTCAAATATTTTTTTATACTCAATGGACAGAATCATTATTTGCACAGGAGTAGATGTTACAATGTGTATAAAAAATGTTTTAAAGTATCGCATCAGGGCCGTAACTACCACCGGAGCAGTGCCCCGGGGCCCCCGCAGCAGCGTAAAAATTGGAGTGAGTAAAAAAAAAAAAAAAATTGAAGATTTTTTTTAATGTATTTGGTGCTAACTTGAAAACGTGATTTACTTGGCTAGGCTAAAAAGTACCTAAAATAGCAATTTTTTCGTACAGTTTTTACTTACAGGATATGTTACAAAAGTGGTGTAGAATAATAACCAGTCAGCAGCGCGTTAAACTCGTTAAGTTAAACGCGCTGCTGACGCGCCCGGTTGCAAGATTTTGAAGGCTGATTATGATAAAAGGGGTTCTTACTTAGTATACTGTTTACAAATAAATTTTCAGATGTTATAAAGTAGTTGCAACATTTTTACAAAAATAAAGCCGCCCCTGCGCCAAACGCTAACGAAACTAGCTGACTAACGGCAGGCTGTATCTCTACACCACAAATGTGACGTAATATCCAAAAATCAGCCTTTATAAAGTAGTTGCAATTTTTGTCGCTCACCTCCCCGACTATAAGCTATGATCCAAAAAAAGGTCTTCAATTTTTATTTTTTGCATATCTCGGTCACCTCTTGCCCCGGGCCTCCCGAACCTCTAGTTACGGCCCTGGGACTGGGGTTTCGGTACACCCCTAATTAGTATGTATAATTTATCTTATTAATTTTTTTCTATATTTTATCATTCATCCAAAAAGATACAGCGTATAAGAAAGTCAAGTGGAATCCATTGAAATTATTGAAATGTTATATTAAAATTTTAATTTTTTTTAAGTTACTCATATTAATAAATTATTATCTATGCCCGCGGCTTCGTTCGCGTGAACTACGCAATTATTATTTAAGATTTTTGGAAAATATAGTTGAATTAATTTAGATTTATTTAATTAATTTTAATGATTTTTTTGTCCGCGGCGCTGGGCCTCCTTTAGCCCCAGGCCCAGAGGCGTATTTACCATGGGGCCATGGGAGCCATGGCCTAGGGCGGCAGACCGAGAGGGGCGGTAGATTTTTTTTAGCATATTTAAAAAAAATATAGAGAAACAAAAAATGAGCAGCAAAACTAAAAAAAAGGTCATCAGTTTTTTATGTGGCTTATATTTTCCATTATTTATATAAACTTCTCACTTTTCAGTTACAGTGGTACAGGGGCGGCAATTTTTTTTGACCAAGGCGAGAATTTTTTTGACCAGGACGGCAATTATTTTTTACCCAGGGCATTTTTTTTGCCCAGGGCGGCACTTAACGTAAATACGCCACTGCCCAGGCCCCACGACTAGAATTATGTCAGTCTCCCGATGTTTAGTTTTCAACTAAACCAAATTCCGGGCAAAAAATAAGAAACATTTTGTAACTACGCCACTGAACAAAGGTAGAATGAAAATTATATACATGTCATTGAAACAGTTTGCGATTTAAAAATGCAATTCATTTATCTGGTTTAATTTAATTATTAAGTATATAATCATTAATTGGTAAATTAAAGATAATAAAATACGATATTAAAATAACATTATAATATATACAAATATTTATATAAACCAAATAATATTTGTACACATTTCTTTTCAAAAAAAATCACTTGTATTAATTTATCAATAATATACACTATAGTTCAAAATTACTGGATAACTTACTTCTTTCAATAATTTTATGTATATTTCTATATATACAGGGTGATCCGGTTTGGGATACAGATTTTTTGAGCTGATTCCTTAGCTCATTGTGAGTAAAAAATTGTACGGGAAGGTAGGGTCTATCTACAACACCCTCTGAGCTACAGGTGTTTAAAAACTTCCTTCAGAGTAGTACTTACAAACAAAGATTATCTCGTAACTTCCAAAGTAATGTTACTAGAGCACTGGTTCCCAAACTTGGCGGTATTGGGGAGATCAAAGGGAGCCCTGGTGGCTCTGGGTGTAGTTGGGGAGCCCCGGAAGGACAAAAGGGGGCCTTTTTAATATTATAAAATGTTATAAAACCCTTTATTCCGCAATGTACGTTTCTTATTTGTTTCATTGTTTGACTGTACCAAGACATAACCAAAAAAATTATACCGGGTGAAACTTTATTTGAATATCAAAACTACCTGTTATTTGTAGTTTTTGGTGTTTTTTGCCGTTTTTAATTATCGTTTTAAAAATAAATATTAGGTGTACCACAAAGTCAGTTTCGCATTGTCTGGCAAACTTTAATAACATATGTAGTCTTAGGGGCACGGATTATTATCAGGTTATTCAATTCAATAATACACAATATTCCACATCATTAGAAATATTATATTATCAGGATCTCAATAATTAAAATACACAATCTTTCAATTTAAAACAATTTTATATAATTTCCATATATGAATCAATATCTAATCTAACATTTAACAAAGAATCTATCAATCTATATCGAACAAAGACTATAGTCGATCTCCTCAATACACACATTTATCTCTTTATGCTATTCGCAACGTGCGCGACGACAGCGCCAACTGGCGGTTACAACTAAAGCGGGCTTTGACATAGCTGTCAAAATAAAAAGTAAACCATATTACACCCAATTGCAGGTAAAAATGTATGTTATTGGTATGACAATGTGATCTCTTCATGTATTTTCCAGTAGAAAACGGTAGTTACTCGGTAAGAGTAGACAGAGATGAAGATTTTATAAAAGGTGTCATTTTAAAAAGTGAAAATTTTATTTTAAAAATTATTTACAAAAAAAATTCAAAAAATCGTAGACTTTTATTTATTTTTAAAATATAGAAAACTGCACAACAAATATATTAAATATCATAAATATGGTAAAATAAATATTCAGGAATTTTATTTAATATTTGATAAAATCTCAGTCGTTGCATGATTCTTTCAACATGAATCCTAGCTATATTGTAACTAGTATCTTTCTCATCTCTTGAACATTCTGTGACATAATAGTTTCCATTTCTTTTCCACTTTCATCTATGACTTTTTGATTTCTGGAAATCCTTTGTCAGCCAAAACATTGTCACCTTTCTTCTAAATAATCAACCAATCCTGATTCTACTGTTATTTATTAATAAATTTTCCTTCCACCGGCCACTTTAGATTTAAATGAAATAAAGCCTTCTGGTGTAATAGTAGTAAAAGCACCTTTGCAGTAAAACCCTTTTTGTAATGTGAATAGCACAACACACGATTATCAACCGTTGATGACACTTCTATTAGAAACTCGGTACAATCAATAATTACCTGATAAGTTGCTATAATTTGGATAAAAGCAATCCAGCATTTTACATTATAAAACACTTTTGTTGGGCCAAAAAACTAAATTAGATGTTGCAGACGCTAATTCTACAAGATATGAATAAAATATTCTTGATACTGTTGTTCTTAATAATTAATAATTGCTTAATAATGCAAGAAAACACAGATTTCATTGACTGACAGTAGCAGTTCGTCCGCCCAAATTTCGTTTTTTGGCCACCTCGTGCGCTGCGATCGACTTCGTTTCCTCCACCAACTACTTCGCACGCTGCGAATACGCATCTTTCTATATTCTTATCTATCACTATCAAAATAAACATTCTCAAATATTCAATGCTAAGTCTAACTGCGCTGTACGTTTCTGAACAGCGGCGTCCCCGATGTCGCTAACAGTAGGTATATTGAATTATCTCATCCGGCATTTCAACAGTAGATTTCCATTCTTCATTTTTTACAATCAGCGAATCCAAAATATACATTTTTTTAACAACAATTCATTAGAGAGGGGAAATCATGTGTGTATGTTAACTTTATTTTAACTGTCTTAACGGCAACATATAAACATGATTTTTTGCACATCTATGGCACAGTACAAATCTATTTTGCTACCTACCCTATTAAATGAAACAGTCATAATTTTTGTTTGTTTATACTTACATAATTAGTTTTAAAATTATGTAAATTAGCATTTACAATAAAATTATGTAAGTATAAACAAACAAAAATTATGACTGTTTCATTTAATAGGGTAGGTAGCAAAATAGTCACTTTGGGGATTATTTAGATAAATTGATAACTGGAAAACTGTAAGACCCAGGTTCAAACTTGGTATAGTGAATTTGTAGGTAACATTATGACACACCAAAATAATGATAAAACATACCACCTATTATAGGTACTTTTGGAGAAAAATGTCATTATCATAAAAATTTTCAAAAAAATAAATATATTTTTTAACTTTGATGAGCAATAACTCTGAACTGGAAAAACGGCTAGCAATAACTCTAATACTGAAAAATGCGTTAGTTAATTACCTATGAAACTGACTCATTGTGGTTGCTTTAGTTATGTTACTTTGGAGGTTATGGGATAATCTTTGTTTGTAAATACTACTCTGAAGGATGTTTTTAAACATCCTGTAGCTCAGAGGGTGTTGAAGATAGACCTCACCTTCCCGTAAATTTTTTTGCTCACAATGAGCTAAGGAATCAGCTCTTAAAATATCTGTATTCCAAACCGGGCCAGCCTGTATATTTTAGTATTCGAATCATTTGTTGAAAAAAATATATATCCTTTAGGATATGGATAACTAATTTTTTTTAATATAAATTTTTTTTCAAATACCAAATCTAATAGATGACTTTATTAAAGCAGACTTTTCTCAATTAAATATTTTTTGTATTCTTCAGCTCGGAAAAGACATTTTTTTCAATTAAATAAAACGGCCAAGTGCGTATTGGGCACGCACATAATAGAGTTCCGTAGCCATTATGATTTGTAAAAGAGTTATTTCAAAAAATTTCATGAACTAGTGTTCGATATAATTTTCATTGAAAGTAGTAATTAAAAGTTACATTATGGAATTTTTTCAGATTTTTTAAATTGATAGAGAAATTAGACATTTAAAAGCAAATAATTTGTGAATTAAGGGTTAAATTCAAAAGGTCATATAACATTTTTTGTTGCATTTTAGGCGACCTATCTAAAGACATTAGTGAAAATAAAAATCTGAGTTCACTTTTCATCTATGGGAGCGGGGTCTAAAATTTTTTTGACAGTGTTCGTTATAAATTTCATGAAAGTACTAATTAAGGTATTTCTTTAAAAGATTCAAGAGTTAGCTCAAATTTTGTAAAAAAAAACTAAAAAAGGTTATTAGAAGCTCCATTCAAATTTTAAAATGATTGTCCATCTGTGAGCGAAGATATCGTCAAAATAAAATCAAAAATTTAACATTGCGAATATAGGGATTACGATATTTTAAGCGAATTTTCAACGAAAAAGTAAATCATTTTATGCGAAGGAAGATCAAGAAATTTATGAAATTTTGAGAAAAACTAAATTAATATATTTGGAGTTAATATAAAAAATCTTAAGTATGGTCACCATGGTTTTTAAGTTATAAGTAAAATAAAAACTTATTTTCTGATAAAAAATATCACGGTAGTAGATATGGCAACAACACAATTATACAGTGTATTCCAAGTTGATTAAGACATAGGAAATTTTACATGGGGGCAATTAGAAGTGTTGAATTAACCTTATATTTCTTCGTGCTTTAGTTACGATAAGTTTATTTCTATTAATTTGCCTAATTCTTTTAAGATCATTTTTTTGGGCGAAAATACGAGTGTAATGCCCTGGCGATAAAAGCAATATTTTATTAATATCAAGTAAAGCAGAATCACCTTCATTTTTTGTTAACACTGCACTAGCAACGCGATAGTCCGCTGATTCACTTGTGGATAGACATTGGTTTTTGGGATTTTTTCGTGCTATCATACTATTTACTGACTCATTTGCCTGTGTAGAAGCTGCAACGCAAAATTTAGCAGCATTTTGAGATAGTTCGAGGAAAATATTTTTAAGTGTCTTATATAAAATGTTGTCATTTAAAACTATTTTGTGCTGTGTTTTTGGTCTTTTAGATTTTTTTATGTACTCAGGATGCGAATAACACCATGTACCACATTCATTGTGTTGACCTAATAAATGATGTGGTATGCTTTGCAAAACTTTTGCTAAGTTTGCGCTTTGTTTTTTATTTTGGTCTAACGCATATGTGAAACACTTTTTAATGTGAGTTATAACTCTCTTTTTTCGTAATTCTTTAAATTGTGACTGCAACTGGTATAATTTTTTAGAAACATTTTTCTTTAAATGATTTCGGTCACTCAATTTATAAACTGCGTTTCCGTTAGTTCTGTTTTCACGAACTTTTTTTAATGGTCGTAGCCAGCCACAATAGCGCATACTTGAATATCATTTTCTTTCAAAATTTGGCTGTTATTTACCAAATCAATATCAGCATCACCTTCCATTCCCTTGGCGCTTCCAAAGTAATTTTTACGACAATTGTGATCACTTTGCGAATGACCTACATCACACATTCTGCACTTTCGATTTCTTGTCGTATAATCCAATATTTTCCCCGAAAGAAATCCAATATTCGTAGCATACCCATTTAAGCTGTCATAACTACGACCATTTCCTCTTTTTGACCATCCCATTGATATTAACATTGTGGTAAGTTATGATTAACTTACCACAATGTTAATAATATTACTCACGGCATGGTCAAAATTATTTATATTTGTCTTTTTCAAATTATTACTGACGGTATCAACTTCTTGTTTGATCACCTTATTTATTTCTTCTGGTCTATAGATAAATAAAAAAATAAACAGAACAAAATTATGAAAAGGATAGGTAAGGAAAATCTTAAAAAGAATAATTTAAACTTTCAGGAGGTAAATTGGGAAATGGAAAAAGGGTGTCAAATGAAAGCTTATTGAAACAAAAATTCAATAATATATTATGTATTTTTTATTTATTTATTGCTTACAACTCATTGCAAAGATCTTCTACTTTATCAATTACTTGCTGTCTTTCTTCTTTTGCTGCATTTCTACAACTTTGCTTTGCAGCAGCCTCGATAGCAGGTCCTACTTCTCTTTCGTACCTCTTAACAGAGCCGGCCTTTGCGATTCTGCCGCCCCAGGCGAGATTTTTTTTGACGCCCCCCCCCCCCCCCTTCCTGGCTTTCATGTCAGCAAAATTTTCTATTGCTGTCTCAAGATTGAGGTTTGCTACAACTTTATTTTCAATTGAAAGAATAGCCAAATTATTCAACCTATCTTCTATCATAGCCGATCGCAAATAAGTTTTTATCAATTTTAATTTACTAAAACTTCTTTCACCACTAGCTACACTAACCGAAATTGTTACAAGAATCCGCAAAGCCAATGTATTAAATGTATTTTTCAACAACTAAACCAGGAAGAACTTTTTAAATTCGAATTGTTGTAATTCTTTTATTAGACAAGGAAAGATATCGGATTTATACATAAAACTGTTGCAGTTTAGCTCTGAACATCATTCGTGTATTAAAAATATAGACATTATTATTTTGAATTGTAAATTTTTTTTAATAAATAATTTATTTTTGATATTAAGCATTTTATTAAGTAAAATGAATTATTTTGCAGAAAAAATCAAAACTAATTATTCAAAAAATATATACAGCTTAAATTTGGCGCCCTAGAACAGAACATAGAAAATAAGTTTAAAACAATTGGCGCCGGCCCTGCCTCTTAAACATATCTGGATGTACTTCTGGTACATCCAAACATGAAAGAAGTTTATTTAACTCGGTGTTCCCAATTCCTGCATGTAAAGTACCTGCAAATTGATTTTAAATAATAACTATTAATATTTATGTATAATGTATTTATATGTATGTATAATAAATATTTTGCTTTATAATTACCTAAAACACCTTTTGTTGTGTTATCATTATGAAAGTATCTTTTATTGCTTTGTACTTCATGAATTTTCCCAGTTGTAATCCATTGTTGAGCATTTGGAGCACAGACAAGAAAAAATGGAATGTAACCCCTCTCTTTTTTCACTCTGTTTATTTTTTAATGCTAAATCGTTTTTACAATTATAACATTGCGAATTCATTGCAACATATTCAATGTCAACAATACGACGACCTTAGCACGGAAAATCATCGACAATTGTTGAAGTTATTTTTATGTTTTTATAAAAAATGTTTACTTCAAGAGAACTCTTCCTTTTTCTTAATAATAATTGTTTTTGAGAAATAAATTTCCCCTTTTACCGACTTCTTTCTGACATTTTAAACTATTTCCTAATCTTCTATATACATATAATAACATGTCCTGACTGATTCATCATCGCCCAGCCGAAACCCCTGGTCCTAGAAACGTGAAATTTTAAGGGTATCTTCCTTTTATGACGTAACCACCCACTAAGAAAGGATTTTTTGATAATCAACCCCTAAGGGGGTAAAATAGGGTGTAAAAGTTTGTATGGAAAAAATATTTTTTGGTTCTAGAAACGTGAAATTTTAAGGGTGTCTTCCTTTTACGACGTAACCACCCACTAAGAAAGGATTTTTTGATAATCAACCCCTAAGGGAGTAAAAGAGGGTGTAAAAGTTTGTATAGAAAAAATATTTTTTTGTCCTAGAAACGTGAAATTTTAAGGGTGTCTTCCTTTTATGACGTAGCCGCACCCACTAAGAAAGGATTTTTCGATAATCAACCTCTATGGGGGTAAAGAGGGTGTAAAAGTTTGTATGGAAAAAATATTTTTTGGTTCTAGAAACGTGAAATTTTAAGGGTGTCTTCCTTTTACGACGTAACCACCCACTAAGAAAGGATTTTTTGATAATCAACCCCTAAGGGAGTAAAAGAGGGTGTAAAAGTTTGTATAGAAAAAATATTTTTTTGTCCTAGAAACGTGAAATTTTAAGGGTGTCTTCCTTTTATGACGTAGCCGCACCCACTAAGAAAGGATTTTTCGATAATCAACCTCTATGGGGGTAAAGAGGGTGTAAAAGTTTGTATGGGAAAAATATTTTTTGGTCGGATTTACTTGAAACTTAAAATAAATACTCTTCAATACAAACAATGAAACACGTATTTCAGCTTTTTCTAAAATTAAATCCTTAAATGGGGTAAGAGGGTGTAAAAGTTTGTATAGGAAAAATATTTTTTGGTCGGATTTACTTGAAACTTAAAATAAATACTCTTCAATACAAACAATCAAAAATGTATTTCAAGCTTTTCCAAAATTAAATTCTTAAGGGGGTGCAAGGGGGTGGATAAGTTTGTATAGGAATAATATTTTGTGGTCAGATTTACTTGAAACTTAAAATAAATACTCTTCAGTATAAACAATGAAACACGTATTTTCGCATTTTCCAAAATTAAACACTTAAAGGGGGTTGCAAGGGGGTGAAAAAGTTTGTATGAGAAAAACATTTTTTTTGTATTCACTCGAATGAAACTAGGCACAGATACTTTTTTCGATGTTTTTATACTGTAGGTTATAACTATCTTGCATAAGAGCCGATATATTTACGATTTTGTATAATCAATAAAAAACAAATAAAGGAAAAATTAAATATTTCAGCCCATGTCACGTATGGAGGGTTGTAATTAGTTTCGAAATCCACGCGAGCGAAGCCGCGGGTAGCTGCTAGTTTATTATAAGATAATTTAAAAAAAACCCAGCTGTCATAGGAAACATACGACGTTGCCAAATTTTATTTTATTTTAAACCACTACACTTTTGCTTCCTCGCAATATCGAAGATACGAGAAGCTATGTGATCGTTTCAGATTGAGACAAAAAAAAAGTTCTCCAATTTCAAAATTTTAAATTTATTTATCCGTTTCACGTCAAGACAAACACTTTTCGTTCCGTGTCTGTCTGTCTGTCCGTGTGTCCGTCCGTCCGTCTGTCCCCTGAATCCTTGTCACACGCATAACTCATGAACCACTGAACCGATATTATTGAAACTTAGTCGGATGGTTGGGTTTTTTATTTCAAAATCGTGTGTAAGGGGGAGGGGTGACACCCCAAAATGTTTATTTTTTCAAGATATCTCAAGAACGACACATGTTACGAGAAAATTTTATAGAATATTTTTTGTAGAGAATTAAATTTCCTATAATATGGGTCTACTACGTTTGTTGTAAAATATTCCCTTACAAAGATTTATCTAAATTAATTTTAAAAATTCGTGTTTTGTTTTTCTAAATTGATATTTGATTGGATATATTAAGTGTCATTTTGACGTTTTAAATGTCACTTTGGCGTTTTAAATGTCAGTTTGACGTTTTAAATGTCATTTTGACATTTGCATAAATTTAGATTGAAATTGTCAAAAAATAAAAAATATATGAAAAAATATTCAGGTGCGTTTTAAGAAAAAATTCGAACTAAGATTTTTTAGTAAAATTTGTATAAAAATTAAATGGTTAACCAATGCCAGGCAATTTATCTGAACACTATCGGTTTTAGTGAATTTAGCACGAGGAAGCACTGTGCATTTACTTGGCAGATGTTTTTTCTCCTTTTCTAGCACATAGCGCACCTTGTTTCTCCCCGAGAAATACCTTAAAAGCTACATCTCGATTTTTTTCAAATTTTTTATATTGATAGTTTAGAAAATAGAGGGAGGGGGACGCTTTGATAACGACTTTCAACGCAAATTACATCATGACTGAAGGGTTAAAATAAAAAGGTCATAAAACATTTTTTCTTGCATTTTAGAAGACCTATCTCCGTAATGGATTAAGTGAAAAATTTTTTTTTTCATTCCTAAAATAATAAAAACGGCAAAGTGATGAGCACGCACATGATAGGGTTCCGTAGTCATTCCCATTAGAGGTGCACCGGAACTGGAATTTTCAATTCCGGCCGGAACCGAAATTCAAGGATTTTTTTTTCAAAAAATATATGCATTCATGCATACTTTATACATATTTTATTATCTTAAATTAATATAACATTATTTCATATGCTATTTTTTAAATAGTTGAATGATAGAGTCCTACATGATATTTTAAAAAATAGTCTAATATCCTGTTACTTTAACAGCTTTGTAAGATCGATTGTTTTAAATTGTGTGTATATCACACTTTGAAATGTCAAATTATAAATGTGATAAATCGCAGACAAAAAATGAAGCTTACATAATATTTTAACATTTATTAATGCAGATATAGATTTATTAAACAAAAAAATGTGTATACCTATTAAAAGACCGTATAAAAAATATCATATATACAGGATGGAGCATTTAAAGTGTTACAGATTATTATCTCAGAGTCATCGCATATTAAAAAAAAATGTTTGATCCAAAAAATGTTTGGTTGTGAGGGGGTAATCGTATTGTAATATTTATTTGTTATTTTAACGTAGTCTTCAAGAATATTTGAAGGTCAACATCATTTTCTTGAATAGGAACCTATAGTTTTTATTAAGTAGTCTTATTCTACGTGAAAAAACATGAATCTTTCATTGAGAACTTTTTTTTGAACGACCTAAACTTTATAAGATATCTAACAAAATAATTTTGAATTTTGAAAACAATGATGACTGTATAATTATGTTCTTTTTCAGACAATACAATTTTCTTATGTCAAAAAATCCGCAACTAAAAATACTAATCGAAGTGTCCGAGCGTTTTTCCACAAAATAATTACCTGCATTGTAAACGAATTTGTTCCATTCATCATGTAGATGTTTTTTCTCAAAAAAATATAAAGAATTTAATAAAATCATTTTTAGCCACTAGAACGTTGATTGGTCGGTTAGTGTACTTGAAATAGCAGTAATCCGCTCGCCTATCAGTCACAATATATTTGCTTTTAAATGTCGTTATCAGAGCGTCTCTGCTTTTCAATCTTTTTATTAGTACTTTCAATGAAAATTATAACGAATACTGTAGCTAGCATAAATAGTAAATAATTTATGAACAATTTTGAAATAACTCTTTTTTATAAATCGTGGTGAGAATGACTACGAAACCCTATGATGTGCATGCCCAGCACGCACTTGGCCGTTTTTTTTTTAAATTTGAATCTATATTTTTTAGTTAATAATAGTATTTTACGTGAAAAACACGACTCTTTCATTGAAAACTTTTTTTTGAACAACCTAAACGTTCTAAGATATCAAACAATTTTTTTTACTCTCAAACCATCACCTTTAAGGAAAATTTTTATTTTATTTTAAAACATTTAAAACTTTTTCTAATTTTTTTTCTACTCACGCAAAAACAAAAACAAAAAATGTTAAAAATAGTTCTAGAATAATAAAAGTTTTATTAGACCAAAATAAACATTTTTTATATCTTGTACTTTTTCCTTAAAGTTGATGATTTCTTAGTTAAAAAATTCTTGAAAGTCTAAAATCTCGAAATATTTTGTTTATTTGTTTAGTTTGTTCAAAAATTTTTTTTAATAAAAGATACGTGTTTTTTTTTACACAGAATAAGATTATTAAATAAAAACTAGATTCCAATTTTAAAAAAATTCTAAAAATAATAAATAAAATAAATACAGCTATTCGATTACCCCCAAAAAACCAAACATTTTTTGGTCCATTTTTTTTAACTATGCGATGGTTCTGAAATAAAAAACACTTTAAATGCCTCACACTGTATAAAAATGAATTGACCAACTAATCACAAGCTATGTTAAATACCCAGCAAATAAGTGAATAGCTATCAAAGTTGCTATGTCATCTGTCAGACTCGAACTCATACTAGTTAAATAATATTGTTATCTAATCTAGTAGTACTCGAAAATACGGTGTTTTTTAGATTGTCATTTATCATAATACATATATAGAAGCTACCAATATATTATTCACTTAGTTAGTGCTTTGAATAAAACAAGTGTAAGTAATATTTTAATAATTGCTTTATATAATATAGGTACTTATACATTTACAGGAACAGGGCCATAGCTGCCCTCAGGCCCCCAAACAATTTTTTTTTTTATCAACTTCCCAACTGGAAGTTTTTGTAATCGGTCCGAAAATCAAAATCAAAAATTTCAACATATTTGTATGTTTTAAGGTCACTTAGTATATTTACACTATTTTTAGAAAGATGTCTATGTACGTAGTACGTATATGCGTGTCATTTTTTTACGTTCACGAAATCTCGCAAATGAAAAAAACTATTGACTTCGTTGGGGTGTTAATCAAAGCGTATTGACGTAAATATGATCTGAAAGAAAGGATTTTTCGAAATTCAACCCCTAAGGGGGTAAGAAGGGGTATAGTTTTTTTTTGATCGGATTTACTAGAAACTTAGCATAAATCTTCTACAATACAAATAATGAAAAATGTATTTTAATATTTTTTTTTATTATACGTACCTAAACGACCATAGAAGGGGTGAAAGGTGAAAACCACCCTCAAAATTTGAATTTTAAATACTAATAAATAAGTCTACAATTCATATTGCCTTGGAAACAAACGCAATTAAATTTAAATTGTCAAACTAGTTACGTTTTATAAAACAAATGGGTCAATCCATATGAACTGGTCCAGCACTGGTTGCTCAATCATTCTAAAAAAAATTGATTTTTTGTGTGTAATTACCCTAACATGTTGGTAGTTCGAAACGACCATTAATTTAATTTTATTGTTTTTTGTTGTCGCGTGACGGCCATATTTGTTCTACAGGTCGCAGTATTTTTTGTACTTTAAAGGGTTTGCGGAAACCAAAATATCTCAGCTTCTATCAAACCTTTTAACATCGGAGTAAAAGCAAATTATTCAGAATAAAACAGGCTACAAGATTACTTCTAGATATTTTTACCTAAATGTTATCCTAAAGGGTGAAATTTCAGCCTTAATTCTTAGTTCTATTTTTGAAAAAATCCCATTTTCAAGGGGATGTTTTTGCAAGAAGGGGAAAAGTTAACAAGTCAAATTATTTTTTACAAATAGGTGGGTACTAGTTGTATTCACACACCAAAGTTCAACTCTGAGACTTGCCCCCCTTTATTTCAAAAAATTCTCAAAATTTGAAAATTTGAGAAAATGGCACTTTTCAAAAAATCTGAAATTTTAGCCCATAATAGTACTATATAATGGTATTATGTACCAAAAATTTTGAGATTGAGATTTGATTACAAGCAGTGATATTGCAACCACAAAAATGTATGTTTCAATGAGCGTATACATGTTGTGATTTTGTTTCAATAATAATTAAAACATTTTATTCTTTGTTATGAGTTACTTTAAGTTATTATATGTGTTATAAATTTTTAAAGCTGACCTAATTTTCTATCTAAAAATAAAATATATATAGGGTGTAACCTTTAAAAAACAAAAGTTGACATCATTTCCGGTTCAACTGGAAGTGACAGAAAATAAAAAATTAGATTTTAAAAACATTCAGAAAAAATACAATTTTTTTCTTCATTCAAGCATTCTTCTATTTCCAAGAAGAAAAAAGATGGTAATAGATATTATATTAATGTTGACACTCTGTATTAACATATGAACTCCTATTGAATATTGTGGTTGCAATACCACTGCCTGTAGTTAAATCTCAATCTCAAAATTTTTGGTACATAATACCATTATGTAGTACTATTATGGGCTAAAATTTCAGATTTTTATCTGGTCCCCCACCAGAGTTATTTAGCTTTGAAAAGTGCCATTTTCTCAAATTTTCAAATTTTGAGAATTTTTTGAAATAAAGGGGGGCAAGTCTCAGAGTTGAACTTTGGTGTGTGAATACAACTAGTACCCACCTATTTGTAAAAAATAATTTGACTTGTTAACTTTTCCCCTTCTTGCAAAAACATCCCCTTGAAAATGGGATTTTTTCAAAAATAGAACTAAGAATTAAGGCTGAAATTTCACCCTTTAGGATAACATTTAGGTAAAAATATCTAGAAGTAATCTTGTAGCCTGTTTTATTCTGAATAATTTGCTTTTACTCCGATGTTAAAAGGTTTGATAGAAGCTGAGATATTTTGGTTTCCGCAAACCCTTTAAAGTACAAAAAATACTGCGACCTGTAGAACAAATATGGCCGTCACGCGACAACAAAAAACAATAAAATTAAATTAATGGTCGTTTCGAACTACCAACATGTTAGGGTAATTACACACAAAAAATCAGTTTTTTTTAGAATGGCCAAGCAACCATTTAATTTAATTTTGGACCATTTCATATGGATTGACCCAAATGCAATTTAATTCTAATTGTCAAATTAGTTATTCTAAAAATATGTGTTATATTATTGACATTAAGATATTAGAAAACTAATATTCATAATATAAAGGTGAGTTTTATTTCTAACCAATTCCATTTAAATTTTTCCTATACATATTAAAAAAATATTCACATAAACTATATGGAAACAATCATACTGTGTTGGGAAGTTGATTGTGTGGACCTTAAGGGTCTCACCCCACCTCAAACTTCTTTTTTAATGAAATCGGATTTAAAAAAGTTTTGAATCAAATTAATTTTGTTTCAACATGGAGAAAATTAAATAGGACTTTTTACTAGAATATTTTTGTGAAATGAAAACGTTATATTTCAGAAGTCACGTAATGTGTATTTTGTTTTATTAATAAATATTTTAATATATATTTTTTTATCTATAAATGAATTCTATTATTATTTCCATCAACGCTTTTAAGATAAATCTCGCAATTTTGCTTCCTCGCAATATCGAAGATATGAGAAGCTTTGTGATCATTTCAGATTGAGACAAAAAAATGTTCTCCGATTTCAAAATGTTAAATTGATCTATGCGTTTCACGTCAAGGCAAACACTTTTCATTCCGTGTCTGTCTGTCTGTCAGTACGTCCGTCCGTCCGTCCGTCCCCTGAATCCTTGTCACCCGCATAACTCATGAACTACTGAACCGATATTATTGAAACTTAGTCGGATGGTTGGGTCTGGCTTAAGGACGGTTCCATTTCAAAATCGTGTGTAAGGAGGAGGGGTGACATCCCAAAATATTTATTTTTTAAAATATCTCAAGAACGACACATGTTACGTGACAATTTTATAGAATATTTTTTGTAGAGCATTAAATTTCCTATAATATGGGTCTACAAGGTTTGTTGTAAAATATTCCCTTAAAAAGATTTATCTCAATTTGCATTTAAAAATCGTGTTTTATTTTTCTAAATTGATATTTGCTTGGACATATTAAATGTTATTTTGACGTTTTAAATGTCATTTTAACGTTATTCAATTATTTAGATTTAAATTGTCAAAAAATTAAAAATAAACATAAAAATAATCAAGTGCGTTTTAAGAAAAATGTCTAACTAATATTTTTTAGTAAAATTATATAAAAATTAAATGGTTAACCAATTCCAGGCAATTTATATAAACACTATCGGTTTTTATTTAAATTGTTCAATAGTTAATTACTTTTGGTGAATTTAGCACGAGGAAGCACTGTGGATTTACTTGGCAGATGTTTTCATGTAAATTATAGATTTATACAGTGAAATGCATAAGTCTACCAGTTCAAATTTGCTTATCACTTTATCACAACCGTAGTAGGCTCCTCTCTTTTGATTATTATATAATTTAAATCATTATTTCTCCATGTGCCAAACAAAAAATATTTTGACTCATTTTCTAGATAAAGAAGTACTCTTCATTTATAATAGGTACTCATATATATATTTGTGCAATTAAATTATTATGTAATCTATTGAAAATTGTATAGGTAAAGTTTGTGACAATAAATATTTGATATTCCGAATTTTAATATTTAAATATATTAAACTTGATATAAAATTTATTAATGAAATGGACGTATATTTCTGTTTTTATTTAAAATGTTATAACTTTATAAGCTACGCCCTAGAAAAAGATGATGTTTGTCTTTAAATTTGAAATATGTTGTAAGCGATTCTGGGCTTTAAAGTGGCAGACGAATTTTGAAGGCGATTGTACGTGATTATATTTGAATATTATAAGGTAGTAGCACCAGTCTTGGTAAGGACCCAAGTAATGGCAAATTTTTAATTAAATGTACTGAATTAGAATTATGTGTTGATATTTGATTACTACAATTTCTGAATATTAATCTATATACATTTAACTGTCTTACAGCGTGATTTAATGACAATCGGCCAATAATAGGTGTCAAAATGGTGGACATTTAAACTAATTATTAGTATAATTTATTTATTAATTATTATATTATCATAGCAACTGCTTTACATTGTTTCAAATTTGACGATTCTTTCTTTTATATCTTTTGTATCGTGAATAATTATTATCTTATTATTATGGTGCTTTATATGTAGTGCTTTCATTTACTTAAATTTTATATTTTGTTTTGATGTATTGTTTTTAAACTTTTGAAGTATGTATGTAATTAATTGTTATTATTTTAAAAAACAAAAATTTGACTATGAAATATATTCTGAATATAAAATTCCCCCAAACATTTATTTTCTAAATAATTTTCATTAATCAGATGCGTTGTTATAATTCTAATAAATGTATTGGTTAACTTAAAATTTATTACATTCACAAGCAGCAGTAGTTTCTTTATTGAATGGAAATTGACTTATTAAATACATTGTCTTCACTTGCCAGCAACTCATATGACACTATAATTAGAAATATGATATAACCTGTACTCTGGCCTAAACTATAATTCATATTGTTTTTAAATTTTTTTTGTTTGCATTGTATTTTTTAATTTAAAATTTTTGTTATATTTACCTATATGATTATTTGAATAATATCTATATAATAATAGGTAAATATAAATATAGTGAAATTAATTAAGTATGAGAAAATGATTATAAAATAATCGATAATACAGCATTTGCAGTAAATGTTGAACGCTCCAACACAGTCGCGCAGTGATACGTCCAAGCAAGCGCGCTAAGATTCGCGCGTCGTTACCTAAAAAAATTAATATTTTATAAAGTTTTCATATGTTCATAAATTTTCAAAGTGCTACATACTCAGGAATGATTAAGCTACAACATATATTTTTATTTTTAAAATTCAGAGTTGACATGTGCCCCAAATTTTCAGTTAAATTTTATAAATAAAAAAAATATATTTAAACAAAAGTTTTGTGCAGCAAAATATTTTTTAAATAAATTATATACATTTTCCTACAAAATTGATCCCTTGTATTTTTACGCTATCTTTGATAGTTTTTGAGATATTTCATTTAAAAAAAAGTCAAATTTTCAAAAGTCGACATTTTGGGGGTTAATTTTTTTTTCGATTTTTAACCTACCGTTAAAAATCTTCTTTTAACTAGTACTAAAACATATGTAAAAATTAAAAAAAATCAGTAACAACAACAACAAAAGTGTGTAGTTATTTATGGAATGACCGAAATAATTAGTTAGGAACCTTATAAAAATTTCAAATTTCCATTACTACCAAAAGTGCTCAGTCTCCCTACAAACGTTTCCAAAGTTAAAACAGCTTACTAAACGAAAGAGATCCCAGAGCCTGTTTTGTGTAGATTGCATCAGAATACATATATCACGAAATATTTTTGATCGATAAATGTTTAATTTTTAGCAAAATGGTGTCGACAGCTACAGAAATCAAACTAACTTATTTCAACGTACCAGGACTCGCTGAACATATCAGGATTCTCTTACATTATGGCGGTAAAGAATTCGAAGATTGCAGATTGGAAAAAGAAGACTGGCCAAAAATAAAGCCAACAATGCCTATGGGTGTATTACCAGTATTAGATATCGATGGTAAACGCGTTCACCAAAGTATCGCAATCACTCGTTATTTGGCACGTGAGTTTGGTTTGTACGGAAAGAACAGCTGGGAAGCTTTACAGATCGATATGGCTTTTGATACCATTAATGACTTAAGACAAAGTAAGTTAAAACAACAGTTTACTTAAGGGGGAAAGTCACTGTAATGGTTAAAAAAATTGCTGCATTTTTTTATTCAAAAATATGTATAAAAAAAAGTTAAAATCCCGAAAATTGCTTAATTGTAAGTACAGTCAATTTTAGTCCAAGCAATCTAGAATTTTAGTACGGAATCGGAGAGGGCAGGATGAAACTTTGAGGGTAATTGGGATCCATTAAAAGAAGTTTAAATCCAAGTTTTAGACTTCATCCCCCGGGAGGTTTTCCCGCCATCTTGGTGCATTCGTTTTTCGCGATTTGCTGCTAAACAACGCACTTTTTCAAAAAGTATCACTGATTATTATTTATTGTATATAATAAAATTCCCTATCGAACCATGTATATTAGGGTGGCGCAAAAAAACCGACTATTTTTTTTTTTTAGTCTCACGTGAAAAAATATCGGTTTTCGACGTTTTATGAGCTGTCTCCAAAGGACAGCTTAAAAAATTTTTTTTAAAAGGTCGCTCAGAATTTTTTAAAATTTCAAAAATCATCAAAAATCGAATTTTTTTTTTTTTTTTTAATTTTTTTCTCGTTACGGTATATTTTTATAGACAAAAAAAAAATAAGTTCCTGAAAGTTTCATTTAAAAATTCAAATTTTAAAAGGTCGCTCAGAATTTTTTTAAATTTGCAAGTGCGTTACTTTGGATTTTGTCGAGCGACCTTTTAATATTCAAATTGAAATTCTATACATTTTTTTCCTTTTATTTAATGAAGTTATCGACAAAAATTCACTACAAGATGAACTATAAATCAAATATGACAAAAAATATAATTTTCATTTTTAACTTTATAATTTTATTCAATTAACTACAACATTTGAATAGTATCTAAATAAACTTTGTTGTTAATTTTGATAACACTGATAACAAATTTCAAATTTTAAAGGTTTTAACTTTGCTTATGGACTTATAAAATTTATTGTTCTGTTAAAGTACGTATTAAATTTGCTTTATTTGCATTAGGATATAATTTACGATTTTCTTCGACGACTTGTAGTACTCTCTGCAACTCATCTTCTTTTTTTACAAATCGCACATACTCTTGCATCAATGAAACACCACGCTCTGCAGTATCATTAACTATACGTAATGCACGAACTGTATGTAAACTTTTCAAGTAGGACTGATTTGAATTCCAGGTGGCAGGATGTGTTTCTAAAAATTCGTCATTCAAGTTCAAAGCTTCAAAAAAATATCGTGTATTATGATTTACGAAGTGGTGAATTTCTTTATTCACTATATCACATTGTTTCACTTGAATACGATTTAATGGTGGCTGTCTAGATTGTGTTTTTAAAGCTGTCACCATTTGAATCTTTGTTTCGATTGAAATTTCAGAATCAAAAAATGCCAATCCAATTAAGTAGTCACTAATGTACCACAAATGTCGGGAAAAACTTTTTAATGCCACTGACCCTAATTTTTCATTTTGTTTTTTGTATGTGACCAGATCTTTAAGTAGTTGTAAATCGATTCTCGGGGCTATCGTAGGAATTTGGCAAAGAAACCAGGCTTTTAGATAAATTGTAATTACAAATTCATTAAATTCTTCGAGTTCTTTTAAGACTACTTTAGATAATTTAAATTGACTGCGAAAAAGATATATTTTCAAACAGTAGATTATTTTGGACATCCACCTAGCTCGATGGTACGCCCCAGGTTTATTTATTGAAAAATTGGTAGGCTCACCAAGATAGATCAGGGATAATGTTAATAATTCCCTATAATCATGGATGTTGAATTTTTAATTGATTAATGATAAATTGTTTAATTCTGACTTTATCTTGGATGTTTCCACATTCGATTTTTTTTTTATTAAGATTTGGCCATTCTTTTTTGAAACGCTCAAACAATTTTATTTGGGGACCACTAGTGACGGGTTCTAATTGTGAAGAAAATATAGCTGTTAGAATCAATTCAAATATATGGTGCCTACAAGCAAAATTAAGCAATTTCCTCTTCAACATTCTTTCTAAGTGAACAGTAGCTCCTTCTTGTAGTCCTGTGTTACTTGCAGTCGTGTCAAAACACAGACAATGAACGCAATCAGCAATATCCCACTGCAAAAGTGAATTAGTGGAGAAAAAAAATTCCTCCAAATCTAGTTTCAAGTTTTCTCTACTCAAACTCGTATAAGACAAACCTAGCGAGTTACAAGAATTACCCAATATACGATTACAACCTCGAAATATTTTACCAAGAAATAGAGGTACATTTGAATTTATATCCCAGAAATTACACAGAGGACATCAATTACGCAATTTTTTTGGAAGAAATTCAAACGAGATGGCCAAATGAGCTACTAGTATACACCGATGGATCTAAGTCACAAAGTCCCAACTTGTGTGGATGCGCATTTTATATTCCCCAATTAAATCTATCTTCACTTTTTAATCTTCCGTCAGAAACTTCCATTTATACCGCTGAAGCAATAGCAATCAGGGAAGCATTATTAGAGGCCAGAGAAAGAACATCCTCACAAATATTGATCATATCCGACTCAAGAAGCATACTTGAAAAACTAAAAAGCCCGCACAAACACACTTTAAACAATGTCGTCCTAGACATTCTAAATATTATTAATGAGTGCACTAAGAAAAATCAAGCTATAATTTTCGTTTGGACAAAAGGTCATGTAAACAATGTTTACAACCAACATGTAGACCAACTTGCCAAAGACGCCTCAACAGAGGGAAATATACTAAACACAAAATTACCAGCATCAGACCTAAAAGGCGCAATAGAAAAAAGAAACAAAATGAAATGGCAAGAAGCATACTATCTGTCAAGTAAGTCCAAGGGGACGCATTATTATAGTAAACAACCTGAACTACAATCGAAACCATGGTTCAAATTAGTCAAAATGGAAAAAAAATGGATTTCGACCATCAGTCGAATTAGATTCAATCACTGCTGTTCTCCGGCCCATTTAAATCGCATTGGATGTAAAGACACCCCCTACTGTGACTGCGATAACAGTACTATAGGGGATTTGAATCATATCATATTTAATTGTGCAAAATATGATAAATCAAGAGCAGACATGATGAAAGGATTCATGAAAAACAACACGGAACTCCCTGCCAACATTAACACCATCTTCCATAAAATTAAAAATATACGAGTGCTGGCAAATTTCTTAAAAGAAAACGAGTTAACACTCTAAAATCACATCGTCGTTAGAGAGATTCGGCTAGACATCCTAATGTGTGAAACCCAGCAGAAAACCCATGAACCTGGCTGTCATGTTCGTGTAAACCCAAATGCTTTGATTGGCCCAAAGCTAATCCCATTCCTTCTATGTGTCCCTGTCTATGTGTATAGGGTAGCATAGGTAGAATAAGCAATAATAATTAAAAATAAAAAAATCACAACAATAAAATAAAAAATAAAAATAATAATAATAAATAAATATTTGAAAAACAAATAAATGAACAAGTAAATAAACAAGCAAATAAACAAATAACCAAATAACTAAAATCAAACAATTAACAAAAACATAAAATAAAATAACATAAAAATAAACTAAAACAGAACATAAAACAGCTGTCTAAATGAACGAACAGTTCGATAGACAAAATTAAAATTAAAAAAAAAAAAAGTGAATTATAAACAGCTGTGGCTTGATTCTTACCAGATGAACTATCAATTGTAGGAATACTCAAAAGTTTTGATATGCCTTCCCCTGTAACTAATACTGCTAGCCTGTCCTCAGCTTCGGAAGAGTTTGACGTTCTCATTAATTTCGAATCCCAGTGCACCGTGAGGCATGTATCTGGTTTAAATGACTCTTTTATATGATTGTAGGCTTCTGCTCGATGTTTTTGGCGTGTACGACGGACAGTGTCTTTACTGACGATAACATTTGACAAATCTTGTTTTAAAGATACAGATGCTGCAGCTATGATGAGTGTTGCGCTACGGTGTGAAGTTTTCGTTCGATCTAACATACTTGATAACGCTGGAGTTATAATATTTTTTTTGCGTGGTTCACTTATTTTCCTTTTTTTAAGCGGAGAATGATAGAGTTCGTGTGACGACACTGATGACACACTATGACCTGATGCATCACTTTTTTGAGACAATAGTACAGTTGGTTCTGAATTATTTAACGGCAAATTGTTTCTGCTAAGTGTAAAAGATTTCGTTGTTGAGTTATTTCTTTCCTGTTGAAGTGTACACTGAAACATATCGTCTAAAGAGTTTAGAAACGTATTTTCGTTTTCTCGTTGGGATTGTGTAACCCTCAAACGATTCTTTTTTAGCTTCTGCCAAGTGATGAATATTTTTTCAATTTTTTCTCTAATATGAAAGTCCTTGATAGTCACCGTTGGTTCCCAGCATTGTTGAATTTTTTGAGTGGTCAATTTTAAACTTTCTGCAATTGTCAATTTATTTTCACAGTGTTGGAATAAGAAAAAGCTGAGTACTGCACGGCGAGACGGAACTTTAGTAATTATCAACTCTTTATGGTATTCCCCAATTAACCATTCACCAGAACCAGATGGTGTTGATGATCTCAGTTGAGGTTTAGAGCACATTTTTAATCTATAAAGAAATAACATATGAAAAACATTCAAAAACTAAAATCAAGTTATAGTTCAGATGCGAATTCTGAATAAAAAATTAAATTATTACCAAACAACTAGATACATTAGACTATTTTAAGGTTAGAACGAAAAAATTGAAAAATCACAATAGAGCATACCTTTTTGTTCAATGAAAATATCAAACATTGTTATGTAGAAAATGTCATGAACTGAGAAATTAAAATGTTATATGTAAATATTATTATCTTCAAGATCCGTTAATCTACATAGAAATCAAACAGAAAATCAGCAAGTAATTGTTTACTAACGAGTTCTGTATTTGGAAATAAAATGAAGGTAGCGCTGGCCTAATATGGTGTTCGAATAATGAACTCATAACTTCGATGCGTCGGTAAAAAAAATTTTCGTTTAAATGAAACAAAACGCGGTAATTTTGGAAAATTCTCTATTAAACTAATCATAATTAAATGAAATATTAAGAACTTAGAATAAAAATTATTTGTTGTAATATTACTTTTGACTTGTGAAATTATTAAATTTAAAGAAAATTATATTTTTTGTCATGTTTGATTTATAGTTCATCTCGTAGTAAATTTTTGTCGATAACTTCATTAAATAAAAGGAAAAAAATGTATAGAATTCCAATTTGAATATTAGAAGGTCGCTCGACAAAATCCAAAGTAACGCACTTGCAAACTTAAAAAAATTCTGAGCGACCTTTTAAAATTTGAATTTTTAAATGAAATTTTCAGGAACTTATTTTTTTTTTGTCTATAAAAATATACCGTAACGAGAAAAAAATTTAAAAAAAAAAAAAAATTCGATTTTTGATGATTTTTGAAATTTTAAAAAATTCTGAGCGACCTTTTAAAAAATTTTTTTTGAGCTGTCCTTTGGAGACAGCTCATGACACGTCGAAAACCGATATTTTTTCACGTGAGACTAAAAAAAAAAAAAAAATAATCGGTTTTTTTGCGCCACCCTAATGTATATTGAACAACTAATTAATCCATTATTTAAATAATTACGAGCATTTTAGTGAAAAATTTGGGGGCTGAAATAAAGTTTTTTAACTTTTTCAGCTTCCTTGACATTTATCAGGGGATTATGTTAATGATCTGCCACTCACTAAGAAAGGGTTTTATGAAATTCAACCCCTAAGGGGGTAAAAGGGGTATAATATTTTGTATGAGAAAAATATTTTTTGGTCAGATTTATTTGAAACTTAAAATAAATACTCTACAATACAAACAAAAAACTGGTATTTCAGCCTCCAAATTTTTCATTAAAATGCTCGTAATAATAACACATGATCCAATAGGAAATTTTATTATCTATAATAAATAACTGATGATACTTTTTGACAAAGTGCGTTCTAAGCCGCAAATCGTGAAAAATAAATGTACCCCTAAATCTAACAAAAATCTCCTAGGGGGATGAAGTATAAAACTTAGATTTAAACTTCTTCTAATGGGCCCTAACTACCCTCAAAGTTTCATCCTGCCCTCTCCAATTCCGAACTAAAGCATTGGAACTTGGATAGATTGCTTGGACTATTTAATGAGACCAGATATCACGGACCCTCAATAAACTTTTAACGTGTTTTTCTCGAAACGACTTTTTTATACCTTGTCCCAACGATTTACCATAGACTAATGAACCGATTAAAGATTTATTTTTCTAAATTTTCGCAATTGTTTTTTGAAATTTTGATAGTTCAAAAAATCAAGCCATAAGATATTTTTCCAATAACCCTTCCCGTTTCGATGGGACAATGGAGAAAAATTTGGTCGTCACATTGAGGCTCATAACTTTGTTTTAGGTGGTAATTGAATACTAATATTTATTTGCTATTTTAACGTGGCCTTCAAGGATATTTGAAGGTCAACATCATTTTTTTAAATAGGAACCTAAAGTTTTTATTTAGTAATCTTATTCTACGTGAAAAAACACGAATCTTTCATTGAAAACTTTTTTTTGAACAACCCAAGCTTTTGAAGGTATCTAACAAAATAATTCGAGATTTTGAACTTTCAAGAATTTTTTACTCAGAAACCACAAACTTTAGAAAAAAAGTACAGGATACACAAAATATTTATTTTGGTTTAATAAAGTGTGGAGAATTATTTAAAAAACTTTTAAAAACTTTTTCTATGTATTTTATTTTAGCAAAAACAAAAAAAAGTACGAAATGTTAAAAAAATCTAGAATATACTCCAAGTTTCATTAGACCAAAAAAAACATTTTTTGTAGCTCGTACTTTTTTTTTAAAGTTTATGGTTTCTGAATAAAAAATTCTTGAAAGTTCAAAATCTCGAATTATTTTTTTAGATACCTTGGAAAGCTTGGGTTGTTCAAAAAAATGTTTCCAATGAAAGATTCGTATTTTTTCACGTAAAATAAGATTACTAAATAAAAACTATAGGTTCCTATTTAAAAAAAGGATGTTGACCTTCAAATATCCTTGAAGGCCACGTTACAATAGCAAATAAATATTCAATTGGGGATAATTCAAAATTTTTTAATGGAATGGTATATCAATTAGTACTTTATATTAAAAAATATATTTAAATTAACAACTTTTGTTAAGAAAATTTTTAATTTAAAATTATAATTTTTTTTTTTTTTAAATAAAATTTATAATTTTCTTAACAAAAGTTGTTAATTTAAATATATTTTTTAAGATAAAGTACTAATTGATATACCATTCCATTTCAAATTTTTGAGTTATCCCCAATTGAAGTTTTGAATTTTTGACATGTCACGTATGATACTTTAAATTATCCAAAAATAATCATACATCATTAGAAAGTTCGTTATTTCTACTTTCAAAACAAATTTTAAAAATAAAATTTCATTAATATTTAACGAAACTAGAGCAATTTTAGTAAAAGCCTAAAATTTAGGATCAAGTTGCCATATTTTCTAAACAATTGAATGTATGAAAAAGTTTTTTTTACAAAAGTTTCTTACTTTTTTATGATCTTCAAAATTATCTACTTTTGTATATACCGTTCTATTTGATTTTGCTGAGAAACGGGCATGTACCCCTCAAACTACCCCCCAAGGAGGAGTTTTAGGGGGTTGAAAACATTTTCCTTAATTTTTTTAGGGTTGATATAAAATTCTTGAAAGTTCAAAATTTCGAATTATTTTTTTAAATAGGAGCCTATAATTTTCATTTAGTTATCTTATTCTACGTGAAAAAACACGAATCTTTCATTGAAAACTTTTTTTTGAACGACCTAAACTTTATAAGACATCTAACAAAATAATTTTGAGATTTTGAACATTCAAGATTTTTTTAACTCAGAAATCATCAATTTTAGAGAAAAAGTACAAGATATAAAAAATGTTTATTTTGATCTAATGAAACTTGGAGAATTATTCTAGAATTTTTTTTAACATTTCATATTTTTTTTGTTTTTGCAAAAATAAAATAAATAGAAAAAGTTTTTTAAATTTTTAAAATAATTCTCCAAGCTTTATTAGACCAAAATAAACATTTATTGTCTCTCGTACTTTTTTTCTAAAGTTTACGGTTTCTGAGTAAAAAAATTTGAAACTTCAAAATCTCGAATTATTTTGTTAGATATCTTGGAAAGCTTAAGTTGTTCAAAAAAAAGTTTTCAATAAAAGATTCGTGTGTTTTCACACAGAATAAGATTACTAAATAAAAACTATAGGTTCCATTTAAAAAAAATGATGTTGACCTTCAAATATCCTTGAAGTTAAAATAACAAATAAATATTAAAATTCGATTACCCCCTTACAACCAAATATTTTTTGGATGAAACATTTTTTTCAAATATGCGATGGCTCTGATATGAGATAATAATCTGTAACACTTTAATTGCCCCACCCTGCATAAATAAATAAATGAATTTTATTTTCTCAGAATTATCGATGGCTTGGTATGAACCCGATGAAGAACTAAAGAAGAAGAAGATGGAAACTGCTTTGAAAGAACACGTCCCATACTACTTGCAGAAACTCGATGAATTAGCCAAACAAAATAATGGATACTTAGCAAACAAATCACTTTCAATGGCTGACGTTTTCTTCATTGGAATTTTGGAATCCTCAAATATGCTGTATGGTAAAACTATTACCGATGAATATGAAAACTTGAAACAACTCGTTAAGAATGTTATGTCAGTACCCAAAATTAAGGAATGGTTCGAAATCAGACCGAAAATTGAAATGTAAATTAAATTTTGTAATTACATATATTGTATAATGTTTTTATTATTGCTGCATTATTTATAAGTATTCAAATTCATTTATTTGTTTACCATAAATCAAAATACATATTTTAAAGTTGTAAAATTTTTTTTATTATTTATTTTATTATAAAGTAATTCATTATGAAATATTAATTAACTTTGATAATTTTTATGGATAGTATACAAGCGCACGTTATTTAATACACTTTGAGCATTAAATATATGTAGGTACATTTCTTTTTGTACATTTTCAAAACAAAAACTCTTAATTTACACTGTTTTTGAATACAATTGTGATAGTTATAATTTAAAGCCAACAAAAACAACCTGGTATTGCAAAAAAAGAAAAGAAAAAGAAAAAAGAAAAAAAAGTTCAGGATGTCTTTGTTAGCTTTTAAAAAATGTTCAAGGTGTATTTGTTCAATTTAAACATTTTATTTGACTTGTGTGTATTTCAAAATGTCAATTTTCAATAGTCATTATTCCGAAAACCGCTGATTTTAGAGATATGATATGTTATACAAAAAGTATTCAGAATATACCGTACAATTCAAAAATGGCATAATATATAGGGTGTTCCATTTAAAAAAATCAATGATCTTCTTGAGACAACCTGTATACAATTTTCTTATGTCAAAAAATCCGCAACTAAAAATACTAATCGACGTGTCCGAGCGATTTTGCACAAAATAATAACCTGAATTTTAAACGAATTTGTTCCTTTCATCAATAAAACTTTATAACGTAATGAATTTGAACAAAAAAACCCAGTGTAAAATTTAACAATAATAATTTATTATAAGCACGCGTATTTAAATACAAAAATTACCTTAACTACATTGATGTATTATACAATCACTAGGTGAACTTAACGTAATCCAAAACAACAACAAACGAACCGTACACAATTGTAACAAATGTAAAAACAAAAATACAGTGATATAAGTAATGTAATATCAAAACACTATTTAAAAAATTAATAAGACGATTTATGAACTAATAAAACTCAATCACTGGAAGGATAGGTTAAAAGGAACGCCCGTGCAGTTAATATTGACTTGATATTAAGAACTCCGTAAACTACATCTTGCTTCGGAAGTCAAAATTGTACTGTCGTCTGTTACTTACGTTTTCAAAATTGTTCAATTCCCTCCTCTACGGGGTTACGTGCGCATTTATTGTACGCGGAACTTCTAGTTAGATAATATTGTTATAACTTGACCAATTTAAAAGTAATCACAGTCGGCTGAAAACTATTATTTAGGGCATTAACTGTTCTATGGATCCCTAGCAGGATTTTATTTTATTCGGTGTAGAAGGTCTTCTTTTTGGTTGTCGAAAAACATGAATAATTTTACTTAAATTTTTGTAATACTTAGAATTTTGAGTGCTTATAACTCAAACATTTTTCGAGATTTCGACATTGGATGCAAAGCATTATTTAGGGCAATCGTTTCTCTATTACAACTTAAAATTTCATTTTGAAATTCAATTAAAGACATATTAAATACAGCGGTTGAATGGAACTCTACCGATAGCCCCAGTGTTATTCCCAAAGAACTGATTTTAGACAGCTTTGTAAGCCCCTAGAAAGTTATGCACCCCCCTTCGGAGGGGGGAAAAGTTATCGCCATGTTCTATACATCAAAATCTACCAATTTCTTGAAAAAAAATATACTCCGTCATTTTTTCTAGCGCTACCTCTATACGAAATTGTCTGATGACTGGACTATAGTTAAAAAAAGTACATTTAAATTTTGTATTGTATTAAATTATGTTATTGACACTTATTGTTTGATACGTTTTTCTATGAAAATATACGACGGTAATAAACATTTGGATATTGTTCTGTGTTCTGAATTTCATACGTTTCATTGTTGGTATGGTATGTTTTTTTTAAATTTTGAATTGTTTGTTGAAATTCGAAAAATTATAACTGTAGGATTAACGTATTATGATAAATTAAAATGTGTTATTTATTATTTGTGGAGAATGTTTTTCAGGTTCTGTATTTATTTATTCTTTTATGACAAATTGTTTAAGAAAATATAGTAACTGAAAGTAAGGTTATATCATTTCATTTATTTATTTTTTTTGAAATGAACTTATAAAACCACTATTATTACTATAAATATCAATTTTGACAAGAAATGAGAGTAAAGATAAGAAAATTATCATTTTTTTTAAACATTCTTCAAAAAACTAGTTTCAAAAGTCTAAGGGGTGTGCATTTTATGGCCAAGCCGTATTATTTATCTTTATTGATTTTGGTAACCATAAAGACATTGATAATGAAAATCATATAATATGCAAATATAATTACAAATAGAACCATATTAAGACCCCTCCCCCATGCAGAAGCGTCGCAAGTCGTGGGTGACGTGGGTCACCGCCCACGGCCTCGCGGCTCGAGGAAGGATGCAATATTGTGTATATTATTGTTTAAAAATGATAAATAATTAAGTAATGATTGTTGACCGGTCGGGTATATTAAATTGAAATAAAGAATTGGTTTATGTTTAGAAGTTTTGTTTGTGGAAAAACCAACGGTGTACTTATTTATTAAAAATAAGGTAAGAAGTTATATGTATAATATATTTTGTTATTGATAGATTTTCTGACTTTTCTTTTATGTAAGAAATGAGCTGTTTTTAATTAAAAATACCTTCTTTCTTATTTACTTTCTACTATTTTATTATTATTAAAGACTTGAACAAATAAAACATTACAACAAAATTCTTTTTCACAAAAATCGACAATACTTTTTTATTATACAACAACCAATCTTGCTTCTAACAGTTATTTTTATAACTTATTCTTTCAATGCCTTCGATTTGCGGATTACTGGTACGTTTGATACGAAAAGGCGTGTGTGTATGTGTGTGTGAGTGAGAGAGAGACAGAGAGATGAGTTTCATTGTTTATTTTTATTTAAAACAATAACAATGTGAATATACAATAATATTTGTTATGTTATATTGTATATTATAGTGTAGTGATTAAAGGGTTGGCGGCATCTTGAGTTTGGCGGGATTTAGGACTGACGTGTTGGGCGGCGTCGACGTCCAAGATGCGGTTGAGATGGCGACGTCGGGGCGTCGTGTAGAGGGGTCACGCTGGAGGTGACCGCGAAAGCCTGGGCGGCGTGCGCGACGGCGAGGGCGTCTACGTGGTGAGCGGGTCAGGACGCGACGTCCGAGGGTAGACCTGGAGGTAGCGTCCGTGGCGAACTGGGCTGGCGACGTGTCCGGGACAGACCGAGCAGGCGGCGTCCGTGGGTGGATCGTCGGTGGGTGCGACGGCGAAGGCGTCGACCTGTTGAGCGTCCGTGAGCAGGCCTGGAGGCGATGTCCGAGGGCGGACCTGGAGATGGCGTCCGAGAGCGGCGAAGCGGGCGTCGTTGTCGTAGTCGATCGAGTCCTCCCGAGGGAGTACTGACTTTTGTTCAAAATACGTCCAGTTTTTATATCAATTGTGCATGGTGACTCAGGGGCGCGCGGAGTGCGGGCGGTAGTGCTGCATCAGCCAGGGTGAGCGCGTTCTCACGATTTTGGCGCAATTTCTGGATACTGTCACAAATGGAATTTTCGACTTGACAGCCCACACAGCAATATAGTATATAGGGCACTATACTTTGTGTGTGTTTATAGTAAAACAGACACGCGTCTATTTGGCGCCCCTTGAGCCATGTGTTAAAACGCTACCTGCTTAAAGTCCCTTTGCGTAAAGATTCGTACACAAAATGCATTTTATGATATTTTTACAACTGTGTATTATTGGTTTCTTTGTGTACAAAAATGCATTCTTCACAAAATAATATTTACTTTATTCAGGAGCGTATCACGTTAATAAAACCAAGAGGTTTGATTAGTTGTTTTGTATAAGATTGAAAATATACATTTATTTTCTGTAACTCAATTCCTAAATCCAGTATCTCGAATATTTGTTTTGATATAATTTAAACTGGACTTCCTGTACACATTCAAATGTACATTTCTTGTTTTTAAGTGTTACTTCTATATTAAATTTAGGTTCATACACAGAGTTTGTTGTTTCTGAGAAGACGTCGATTATCTTATTGATTGCATAATCTTCTGTATCTACTTCATCTTGTATGTTTTGTACATTCTGGCTTTTATTATTTAATAAACTTGTAATGCATACCTTTGATATGTGCCCATTCTTCTTACAATTGTTATTGTTCAATTTTCTTATTATTTTACATTCATGTGTACAATGATTATCACGGCCACAATGTAAACATTTTCCGTATAAACCCAACTTTTGCAAATCTAATGATCGAAGATGCTTCTTTTCTCGATCTTGTGATTGATTTCTGTTTACGTGTGGGCTGTTGTTTTTTGTATTTCTCTCTCTGTTATTTGACTTGGATCGTGACTGACGTATTTTAATGTTGTTTACCATATTTGTCGATGAAGATTTGTATACTTCACGATTTTGATTTTTGGAAGCTTCGATTGCGAAAGTTATTTCCATAGCATTTTCTAAAATGATATCCCCATGTTGTAATATTTTCTCTCTTATTTCCGTTTCGTAAAGACCACGAATAAATTGTGCTCGCATCACTAAATTAATGACTGATTTTGACCATGTTGCTTCTCTACACTCAGATTTAAATTCACAACTTTTCATTAATTCATTTAAAGAAACTATAAATGTTGTTATGGATTCTCTGGCGGCTTGAATTCTTGATAAAAATGTATGCTGTTTTGCAAGGACATTTTTCTTCGGTGCTAAGTGTTTCTTCAATAATACTATTAGTTCTTGATACGACTTTGTGGCGGGCAGGTCCGGTGCAGTTAGACTTGATAATAATTTATAATATTTACTTCCAAGGCAATTTATTAATACCATTACTTTTGCTTCGTTTGTTTCTTTTTCATCATTGTCTAATCCTTTCAATTTTAAATAGTTTTCTAATCGTTGACAATAGCTTTCAAAATTTTCCGTTGATTTTTCATACGATTCGAATGTCACTATTTGCGATTGTAGCTTTTGTTTAATATTTCCACTTTGATTTTGTTGTTCTTGAAATGTGTTCACTAATAATTGGCTTAATGTACTAATTAAACACGTGAAATTTTCAGATTTCGCTATTTTGTCCTCTTGTTATTTCACTGGTTCACTCCACGTGCACTCATTTATTAATTTACTGGTTGTTTTTTCTCTTCTTCTGATGCTTCTGGTACTTCTTTTTTCACTCGTCACCAAATTGTTGTGTATTTGTTAAATAAAACACGCTTTACTTTAAATTATTATTTATTTGATTAATAGATTTCTATAAAATTTTCAAGTGGTGTCTATCTTACACAATGTCTTCTTGATATCTGTTGATTGGCGATATATACTATCTCTTCTTCTTCATCCTTACAGGTTTACCAACCTAACTTATATTAATTAACTAGCAGTGCCCACGCGGCTTCGCTCGCGTAGACTACGGAATTATTATTTAGGATTTTTGAAAAATATAGTTTAATTATTAGGTACAAACACGGTTAGTTATTATTGTAATAATAATTTAGCAATAAGTTAAGTGTCGGTTCCCGGAAAAGGTCTTTTTAAAAACAATTACACTGTTTTGACAAATATATTAACTATACAGCATAAGCTTCACTACATGTGCAAGCCAATATAAAAGTGGCTTCTTAATATGAATACATTTCATTTTATACTTAAGATAATATTTTATGTTCTACAATTAAGTCTAGTGATTACTGAAACAACGGTGTCAGTATATTGTGTCCGGTTGTGTGGTCTTAACTCCTCCATGCTTATCGTAGAGTTCTGGGGTTAAGCACAGGACTCGATAATTCCAAGTTGATGTGTGCTGAGTCATCCATTTCTTGTGGTTTTCTTTGTTTTGGTTTGGTTTTAATATAGCGATATAGAATATACACAATTATGATTATTATAAGTATATATATTATTATAGTCCATATGCTAATATTATTAAAATGTATTGGAGTTTCAGATTTTAAATTTATTTGATTTTTCTGTGTTTCCAATGCACTTTGTAAATTGTCAAGTTCTTTGAGATTCACTGTGTTTAATTTGATAGGTGTATAGTTAATACTTTCATTATTATATTTAATGTTTTCAAAATTTAACTTTGGAAGTTCTATATTTCTGAATTTACTTTTACTGTTTTGATATGTTTTAATTTTAATATTATTTATAATTACTTCACAGTGTGGGTCAAGTTCTAGTATGTATGTTCCTTGGATCGGTATATTGTCTTTATTATTTCTGCATTTTTGCACTATTGTTATTAACTTTGGTGATATTACAATCCACTTATTGTTTTCTAATTTTTTCACTTTAACATTATTAATTTTGGTTTTAATTTGTACACAATTCGTAATTTGGTTAGAATATTTTATTAATTGTATTTCACAAGGGGCTTCTTCTTCTGCAATTGTTGTCGGGTTGTCTTCACGGCAGATAAATTCTTCTGTAGTTACTTCTTGACATCTTGAGTCGAAGAACGAGTATTTTTGTTCGTTCAAGATAAGGAATTTTGAATGAGGAAGGATAGTTTTGTAATTATTATCTTTTGGAATAGGCAACGGATATAAATGGTAGTAATTGTAATTTTCATTTTCTACTATCGGTACTTCTATAATAAATATGATTTGATTATTTTTACCGTAACTTTTGATTTCAATTATTTTTTCAAATAACAATATATTTTCTTGTATTGGGTCAAATGGTAATTTATTTTGCGATATTTGTTTTGTGATTAATTGAATTTCGTTTAGAAGCTCAGTTGGTTCAATAATAGAGTTATGAAAAGTATTTAGTTTTGCAAAGGTGATTGCTATTTCTATTTTTTCTAATACATCATATATAATTTGAAATGTTGTGATTATTTGAGATATGATCATATGTATTGAGAAATATTGTTGTACGTCAATGTCTTTAAGTTGTATGGTTTTTAACGTATGTTCAATCCGTATAATGTGAGATTCTAATGTTTTTTGATTATGTGTCAAGGTCTGTGTGGTTTCATTAAATTTTTGAATAGATTTTTGGAGTAGTGTTATTTGTTCATTTACTAATGTTTTTATTTTATTTTGATTACTTGATAGATCTGATATTAATTTATTATATTTTTCAGCGTCACTTTGATCTAAATTACCTGTTATAGTTTTAATTATTGTTCCTAGACCGTTTATGAGTCCGCGTTTATTTCTTTTATTAATTGATGGGTTTAATTGATTTATTTGTGTTATTATTTTACTTTCAAGGGTATCTATTAAGCGATAAGAATTAAAGAATTATCTTTTATAAAGGGGATCTTTTGTTTTATTATTAAATGCGATTTTTATGTTATTAGTGTGTTTTTGTATTATTTTAAATTCTGTTATAATATTAGTTATATCAAATATTTGAATGAATGACCATTGGTCTATTTTATTTTGCGCGTTTCCAAGTTTTAAAGGGAGTATCCCAGGATTACTATTTATTTTATGGAAAGTAGGATTTCCTATTCCGATGTGAAGGCGGGTGATGAATCTGTAAAAAGAGGTGGTTTACGTAATTCTTTTATATGGATTATTTCTTTTTTATTATTTTGAACGTCGATTATTTCTGCTTTATTATATTCTAATAATTCAGTTATTTTATATGGTCCTATAAATTTGTTTAACTTTTTATTTTTTGTTTTAGGGTTTTGTTTAAAAACAATTTGATTAATGTAAAATTCTTTATTTGTATCACCTAGTGTGTTTGATTTAGAAATTACTTTTTCTTTTTTCTTTATTAAATTTTCATTTACGTGTTTATATATATGTTCTAATTTTGTCTTATGATTTTCCGCGTAATCTGTATAAAATGCGTCTGGTATGAATATTTCGTTGGGGTTTCGGGAATTTGTATGACCGAAGGTTAGTTCAAAAGGTGTATAGTTCGTCGCGCTATGTATAGAGTTATTGTAACCTATAATGGCGTAATTCATTAAGTTGTCTTCTTTAGGATATTTTTCCTTTAATATTCGTAAATGTTCTATGATTGAAGAATGGAAACGTTCTACTATACTGTTAGATTCATGGTGTTTAGGGGTTGTGAAATGTATTTTAATTTTATGCAAGTTTAAAATTTCTTTTACCGTTTCGTTATTAAATTCTGTTCCGTTATCTATTATTAATTTTTCGGGTATTCCGAACGAAGTATTTTATTAACGCGTCGCTAATATGTATTGCTGTTTTTCCTGTGATATATATTGCTTGTGCGAATTTCGAAAAAGAGTCTACTAATGTTAGGTAGTTTTTATTATTATATGTAAAAATATCTATATTCACAATTTGGAAGGGTTTTGATGCGGTTTCTGTTAACATTAAAGGTGTATACGGAAGTTTTCTAGAGTATTTTGCGCGTTGACAATTGTCGCAAGAATTTATGTAATTAGTAATTGTTAGTTTCATGTTTTTCCAGTAATAATTTCTTTGTAGTTGTTCTAATGTTTCATTTATGCCTCGGTGATTGGTTTTACCTTCGTGATGATTTTTTATTAACATTAATTGTTCTTCTTTATCGGTAATGGTATTTAGTAATTTTAAACATCTTATTAGTTTTGGTCCTTTTTCCGAGAAATGTTTAAGATAAGTTTTATTAAATGTTTTATATAGGTTATCTGTACGAAAGTACATAAAATATGTTTTATTTAAAAAGGTGTATTCTTTTAGGAATTTTAATATTAAATGTTCATTATTTATTTCCGGTAATTCTACTGTTATGATTTTATGATTTTCTATGTTTTGTTGTTTAACAATTAATTTATCGTATAAACGGGGATATATTAAAATTTGGTTAATTTTATTATTTATTATTTCGTCTAATATTTTTATACCTTTATTTGTTGTTTCGTTAAATGTCGAGTGTTGTGTTGACATTCCAGTGTCATAGTTTGTTTGAGTATTGGGTGGTCTAATCTGTATGTCAGAGAGTATTTCAATTTTTGGTTTACGTTTTTTGTTTGTGAAACTTGTTGATGGGATAGGATTAAGATGTGCAGCATTTTCTGCAAGGTTTCGCAAATATTCTAGCGTTTCTTGGTTAATTTCGCCAGGGTTATTTATTAATGATTCGTTTTCGAGTGCATTTATTTTTATTCGGGAAAGTGCGTCTGCGTTGGTGTTTAATTTTCCTTTTTTATATACAATATTATAGTCAAACTCTTCGAGTTTCAAACGCCAGCGTACTAATTTTGAATTGGGTTCTTTTAATTTATATAACCATACTAAGGGTCGTGAGTCAGTATAAATTGTAAATTTTCTTCCAAATAAATACGGTCTAAAGTATTTACAAGCCCATACAATGGCGAGTAATTCTTTTTCTATGGTACTATACCTTTGTTCTGATTCATTAAGGGTTCTAGACGCGTATGCTATTGGTTTATCTGATCCTATAGATCCTTGGGAAAGCACTGAACCTAGTGCCACGTTTGAGGCGTCCGTTGTTAGGATAAATTCCTTTGTAAAATCGGGGTATTGTAATATAGGGGAATTTATTAACAAATTTTTACAAGTATTAACAGCATTTATGAAATTTTCGTTATGAACTATTTTCTGATTTTTCTTAAGACATTGTGTTAATGGTTTCGTGATTTTGGCAAAATCTTTTATGAATTTCCTATAGTAACCTACTAATCCTAAAAATCCTTTTATTTCTTTACTTGAGTTTGGAATGGGGAAATTTTTGACTGCATGTATTTTGTCTGGGTTCGGTTTTACTCCGTCGGGGGTAATTACGTGTCCTAAATAATTTGTTTCCTTTCTTAAAAATTCTGATTTATCTAGTTGGATTTTAAAGTTAGCTTGTCTTAATCTTTCGAAAACTGATTTTAGTCTTTCTATGTGTTCTTGAAGAGATGTGCTAAAAATCACTATATCGTCTAAGTAAACAAGGCATGTTTCATTATGGAGTCCTCTAAGAACATTATCCATGACTCTTTGAAACGTAGACGGGCTATTTTTTAAACCGAAGGGCATTCTTTTAAATTCATAATGACCGTTTTCTGTAGAAAAAGCTGTTTTCTGAATATCGTTGGGATCCATTTCAATTTGGTGAAAACCGTTAGCTAAATCTAATGTCGTAAAATATTGGCTTTTGCCTAGTTTGTCTAGTATGTCATTAATGTTAGGTAGGGGATATTTGTCATCTACTGTTTTGTCATTTAGTTTTCGATAGTCTATTACTATGCGCCATTTCTGTTTATTAGAAGCGTCAATTTTTTTTGGTACTATCCAAATGGGACTTGACCATGGGGATGTCGAATGTTGTATTATATTCTGTTTTAATAATTTTTGAATTTGCTCTTTTACTTCTCCTTTATGAATTTCAGGGTATCTATAAGTTTTTGTGAATACTGGGGTATCGTCTGTTAATTTAATCTTATGTGTTATTTTATTTATAAATGTTAATGGTAAATTTTCGTTATAGAGTATGTCTCTATATTCGTAACATAATTTTCGTATTGAATTTTTTTCTTCAATATTGCAATGATCTAAACGCAAGTTTTTTAAGTTAGATTTCTGAATATTGTCTTCAGACTGTGTAATTTCATTAGAATATTTAATACAATTTATGTTGTTCATGTTCAAAGGTTCTACGTCGATTGGTTTATCAATAATTATTCTAGCTATATTCATTCCTGAATTAATTATGGTGGTGATTGTCGAATAATTTCGTATACTAACTAAAGATTGAGGAATTTCTATATTATTTCCTAGATTTATGTAGTTTAAGACTACAGTTCCATCTTTTATATTTACGGGTAATTTTATAACTTGTTCCGTTCTAGGTGGAATAGTAATAACAATATTATTTTCTTTTAATTGATTTCGTAATTCTGTAAGTTCTTCAGCTTCATAAATTATTGGAATTTGAGCATTTGGGGAAATTAATAGTTTTTTATTTAAATCTACTGATATTTGTAATTGTCTTAATAAATCTATGCCTATAAGACCGTCGTATTTGTTGCTAAATTTGAATAAATGAAATTTATGTATCTCGTTACTTCATCATGATAACTTATACCATGTGCTGTTTGAATATTGAAATTTTCTTTACAAATATAATTTTTATAGAATTGATAAGCTAGTTCTGGGTTAATCATACTTCTTGTACTTCCAGTGTCAATTAAAAAGTTCGCGTTAAGTTGTGGTATGAAAATATGGGGTAGATTGATTTTGGTAAAATTAAAATTAATTACGGTGGGGGTTTTGATTTCTTGTCCTGTTGAAAATTTGTTTCAGGATTATTGTCTACATAATTTTCATATGAATGATCAATATCGTATTGTTCTGGATTAGAATAATACTCTGGTTCTTGGTTTTGTTCAATTTCAGGTGAAAAGTTATAATCATTTATGTTATAATTTATTTGTTCTTCACAGTTATTATATTCATGGTTTAAATCTTCTGGATTTTCGAAAGGGTTTTGAAACTCGTAATTTACGTCTTGTAAATATAATTGATTAAATCTGTTAGTGTTAGCGGATGATGTGTCCATTGGTACAGGTGTATATGGGTTTTGTTGAATGTATGGTTTTTGTGGGTAATTCAAATTTCTAGTTTGTGTTGATTGGGGGTTATAAAAATTTCTAGCTTGATTTGGACGCATGAATCGCTGTTCGTTACGTCTAATCTGACTTTGACTTTGATTAAAATAAGGATGTTTTTGTTGTAAGAAATTGTTTGGTCTAAATTGATTTGTATTATTAGGTGTTTGATTATAAAATGGAGGTCTTTGAGTTTGATTAAAATAATTAGGTTGATTAAAATTAAACTGTGGTTTTTGATAAGTTGGTTGATTGAAACTTAGTTGTGGTGTTTGATAGGTTGGTTTATTGTAACTTAATTGTGGTGTTTGATATGTTGGTTTAAAATTGTTATATGTGTGTGTGTTTTTAGGTGCGATTGGTTGTATTCTTTGCATTGGTTTAAATGAGTTCTGATTATTTAAAAAATTCGATCTATTTTGACTGTACATGAAATTTTCTTCTTCAATAACTAAAGACATTGCCATCTCTAGACTATTAGGGTTTCTTAATCTGATATTGTTCTGAACTTGGCCAGTAAGACCTTTAATATATGTTTTAAGTGCTAAATTGTCGTAATTTTTTAAATGTATGGTTTTTTCAGAGTTGGGAATTTCTGATGTATTCAGTTTTGATATTATAAGACTTCTAGCGTCTTGACATCGCATACCAAAATTGTATGGTGTCTCGTTTTTATATGGATGTAATGCTATGAGATCTTGAATCAGGCAATCAATATTACGTTGGTCACCGAAACTTAATCTTAGGGCTGCTTTTATTTCAGTCCATGTTCTTAATTCTAGTCTTGAACCAATTAAACTTAAGGCTCTACCTGTCAGTTTACCTATTATAGCTCTAATTATAAAAGAATCTAGTGAATGATCTACGCTTGAGAAATTACTAATTAAAGTTTCGCAGTTTTCTATAAAAATATTAAGTGTGTGAGGATTTCCTTCATAATTTGGAATCGTATCTACATATAAACGCAATAATTGGTAATTAACGGGGATTGGATTTGCTGTTGCCATTTTCTTTGTTGGTTTTGAAGAAATAGATGTATCAATAAGTTTGCTGATTATCTCGTCAATATCACTTTGATAATCTGACATTCAGTATTTAAATTATTTTACTTAAATTATATTTTTAAAATTGTTAAAATTATATACATATATTGTTTGTTTACGTTTGAAAATGAAAATTATTTTTTTCTTGGATATGGTTAGGATAATTAATTTTTGGACTTACATTAATATCTCGTTTTTCATTCTTGTTTCTTTGTTTCCTTAATTCTATGTTTTCTTACTTCTATGCTGGTTTCGGCTATGTGTGTCTTCCACCAGGTTTCTCTCGAACGTCGGCGATTTTGTCCTAGTTCTGGAGTGTGTAGAACTTCGGCGATGCTGTCCTCTGTTCTGCGGGGTGTCAAGCTTTGGCGATGCTGTCCTCGGCTCTGACGGTGTATAATTGTTTCTACTCAGGAACCACTTTGTTTTAGGTTGTTGTTTATAAACTGTTGGTACAGACCGAAATTCGCGATTTTTGTCGATTTTCGTTAAACAATCCTACCGACTGCGCCAGTTAAGTGTCGGTTCCCGGAAAAGGTCTTTTTAAAAACAATTACACTGTTTTGACAAATATATTAACTATACAGCATAAGCTTCACTACATGTGCAAGCCAATATAAGTGTTGCCGCCGCATTTTAAAATAGTGTAGTTTGGTAAATGACCGAACGTAGCGCTGCAACACCACCGTCTTAGTTTTAAACAAGTTGAGACAACAATCATAATATCCATTTTTAACGTGCAACGCGTCAAAAAATATAGTGATATAAAACAGGTCAATCCGCGGACTTTTCTATAGTTAAAAGTACCAAAAAGGGTTTGTGACCACCGCAACTTAAAGCCGTACATATAGGTGTACATATTTATAGTTTTTTTTGTTTAATCAGACATTGGTTTGCAAAATTGTTTGTGTAATTGTGAAGGTGTAGACTTTGTGACTGGTGCGTGCCTAGATGCCACATATATTCCTCCTTAACCATATATCCTATCCCTAATATATGCAGGAGCCACCATCTATTAAAGGTAAGTGCCATTTTAACAATTTTACCTGTCAACAACTCAACTTGAACCAGCAAAAAATTAGTTCGTTTCGCAATGCCGCTGATGATATAATTTTTAAGGACAAAAATTATCTCGGCGCTGAAAGTTATGGTCCTTCGTACCGCAGATATATTTGGAATTATAATTATAGTATTATAATAAAAATTTTTGAAAAAATTATTCAATTTAAGGCTAAATTTGAATGCATTGTGGAAGCCATTCAGTGCAGCGTTCTGTCATTTATCAAGCAAGGTCGTGTGACGTCACGTCACGTGATAAACTTACAGTAGCGCTTCGTTGTTTTGATTTGTGAATTAGTGTATTAGTTTTCGTCGTTTTATTTACGGATTTGGTTATATTTGTATTTGTTTTCTATTATCAGAATATAGTTGTAATAGATTTTCGGTATATTTAATAGTATAAAATGGCGGAGGAAAAGAAAAAATTGGAAAAGCAATTGAAGGGTTTGAATAAGAAAAAAGAGTCGTATTTTCTTAGACTGCAACGTCTTTATGACGATTCAAAAAATATTAAAGATAAAACCGTTCTCAAAAATTTTCTTGTTCGATATGAGAGTCTTGAGGAAACAAAACGATTGTTAATAGAAATAGTTGAGTCTATTAATAATTTAAATTTAGAAATAGAGGACGATTTTGAACCAAATTATCAATTGTTAGATAGTATCGACGAACTTTATTGTCTTATACAAGCTGCCGCAAAAACAGCCTTGAAGTCCGAAAAAATGGACGATATGTCAGCGCAAATGCCTCAGCAGCCACTGAAAGCGGTACCGCGATTACCTAAAATAGAAATAATGGAATTTTCGGGTGAACCAAAAAAATGGCCTATTTTTTATGAAACTTTCAAAAGTTTAATTCATGATAATACAGATTTAGATGATATGTCGAAAATGCATTATTTATTAGGACGATTGAAAGGTAGGGCTTTAGCGGTCTGTTCTGGAGTAATGCCCACAGCCAATAATTATTTGATTATTTGGAATGCCTTGATCGAGAAATATCAAGACAAACGCGCGCTAGCCAGTAACTATTTAACGCAAGTATTAGATTTTAAAGCGATTCAAAAGGAATCTGCCAATTCTTTAAACCTTTTCATAGAAAATTTTGATACCGCAATCAACGCACTAAAACAATTAGATTTAGGGAATTTATCGGATTTTATTATTTTGTCAATTGCGCTCAAAAAATTAGATCCTCAAACACATCGTTTATTTGAAATGTCTCTCAAAGGCTCTAGTATACCGTCATATAGGGAGTTAATTGATTTTGTCAAAAATCAAGCAAAAATTTTAGGTAGAACTGAAACTAATAGTAGTCATTCAAGTTCTCAAAAATCGAAATTAACTCAATCATTTGTGGCTAACAGTAATATAAATAAGCAACATAATAATTGTATTATGTGTGATGATTTTAATCACGTGATTTACAAATGTCCACAATTTTTGAAATTGAAACCGAAAGATAGATATAAATTCGCCAAAGATAAACATTTGTGTTTAAACTGTCTAAGTCCGAAACATACCGCCTTGAGTTGCAAATCAACGTTTAATTGTTTTGTATGTAGGGGTAGACACAATTCTCTACTACATTTTGAAAATGAAGCACAATTGGGGGAAAATTCGGGTGACAGTTCTTCACAAACTATTGTTGAAAAATTAGATAGTGATCAAAAACCACTCAGTCTTTGTTCAACGTCAAAAAGTTTTATTTCGCAAACTAACTCTACCACTCTACTTTCCACCGCTCTGGTTAACGTAGCAATGCCCACTGGTGAAATGCAAGAGGTTCGTTTATTGTTGGATTCGGCCAGCCAGTCGAACTTTTTCACTTCCAGGTGTTGTAATAAATTAAAATTGCCTATTCGCAAACTACATACTTCAGTATTAGGTATTGGGGCGAGTATACGACCAGTAAAGGGTCAAATTCAAGCCGTGTTGATTTCTCGTTTTGATACTAATATTAGGTTGAACATTAGCGCATTAGTAATAGACAAAATTACTGACGAACTACCTACTGCGACTGTGCATACAGGGGCCCTTAATTATTTATTTCAGTTACCTTTAGCGGACAACAGGTTTCACATACCTGGAGAAATAGATGGAATACTTGGAGCTGAATTAGTTGCGCAGTTATTAGGTACTGTCAAGGTAACTAGTTCACCGCATTTACCAATAGCACTCGAAACTAGGCTAGGATTCGTCGTAATGGGTAAAGCACCGACTTTAGCACCCCCTGAAAGATCTCAGACCTTTTGTAGTATAGTAGAACCGCCAATAGAAAAATTGATACAAAATTTTTGGGAAATTGAAGAATTACCCACACCGCAAAATTTAAATGAGGATGATGTCATTTGTGAACAACTTTTTAATTCTAACGCCGAACGCGATTCTTCAGGTCGCTATACAGTCGTACTTCCGTTTAAAGAAGACCCTAAAAATTTAGGTAATTCATACGATATGGCACGGCAGAGATTTTTTAGTTTGGAAAAAAGGCTGTTGTCCTCACCTCCGCTTAGAGAAAAATATAGTGAGGTAATTAGGGATTATTTAAATCAAGGGCACATGTCGTTGGTGAATAAAAATAAACACGATTTGCCGTCTTATTTTATCCCTCATCATGCTATTTTTAAGGACAGTTCTAGTACCCCCATTCGCGTAGTGTTTGATGCAAGTGCTAAAACCGATAATTCTTTATCGCTCAATGATATTTTACACACTGGACCGAAGTTACAAGCTGATGTAGTTACCATGCTTTTAAATTTTCGGTTATTTGAAATCGCAATCACTGCAGATATCAAGCAAATGTATAGGCAAATACTTTTGCGCCCAGAGCACCGCAAATTTCAACGCATTTTATGGCGATTTTCTCCTGACGATTCACTAAACATTTATGAATTAAATACGGTGTCTTTTGGAGTAAAATCCTCTCCCTATTTAGCACTTCGCACCATACGACAATTGGCTACCGACGAGACTAAAACATTCCCCACTGGATCCCAAATCGCCCTCCGAGATACATATATGGATGATGTAGTAAGTAGTGTGGCTGATTTGGATCAAGCCAAAATTATTCAACAAGAATTAATTGGGCTACTTAAATCGGGCGGCTTTGATTTGGTCAAGTGGTCTTCTAATTCGATTGAACTTTTGCAACAAATTCCCGAAAATATTCGTCAAACACAACCAATTGATTTTAGTGATAGTATTTCTAAAGTTTTAGGGTTGCAGTGGCAGCCGCAAAATGATATTTTGTCGTTTAATATTAATTTTGAAACTAAACTTTGCACCAAAAGAAATATTTTATCTACAATTGCACGAATTTGGGATCCATTAGGCATTTTAGCGCCCATTACCCTTTTCGCAAAGTCATTAATCAAAGAATTGTGGGTTCAAAAGGTAGATTGGGATGTTCCGGTACCGCAAAGTCTGGAGAATTCCTGGCGGAAATTTCAAGAAGAATTACCGTTATTATCTACTTTTCAAATTCCGCGACATTTAGGGATTGTAAATCACTCCACCGTTTGGTGTGTAGGATTTTCTGATGCAAGTGAAAAAGGGTATGGGGCTGTAGTGTACATTCGAGTACTTACGCCTAGTAAAAAAATTAATATATCAATAGCCTGCGCAAAATCAAAGGTCGCACCTTTAAAAATAGTTTCAATCCCAAGGTTGGAGCTTTGTGCAGCTCTATTGTTAGCGAAACTAATCAGTTTCACAATTAGTAGTTTCCAATCACGTTACACAGTAGACAGAGTTTTTGCTTTTAGTGATTCTACGGTAGTGATCGACTGGATCAATGCCTCACCGCACCGATGGAAAACATTCGTAGCCAATCGGGTGGCAAAAATTCAAAATTTAGTACCAGTATCGAATTGGTATCACGTAGATGGAAATGACAACCCAGCAGATAGTCTGTCGCGAGGTTTAACTCCAGCCCGGTTTCTTGAACAGTCGGATTGGGTATCAGGCCCCGCATGGATACATTTTGACATAGAAGAATGGCCGCTGCCACATAGAAATATTCAAAATGTCACATCTCTCGAAGAAAAAACAATCGCGTTTACTATTGTGAGTAATGAGAGCCACCCGTTGCGTTCTCTCATAAATAGAATCTCATCCTATTCGAAATTACTTAACATCACTGTGTACGTACTTAGATTTTTAAAATTATTATCTCTTAGCAACTCCATAGTCGTAAGTGATTTGGAAAAGGCCGAACAAACCCTCCTACGTTTTGTTCAACAAACTCATTTCCTGGCTGAATTAAAGTCCTTAGAAAAGGGACAGTTGTGTTCCCCTACTTACCGACAGTTATCCCCGTTCATACATGAGGGACTTATTAGAGTAGGAGGTAGACTCCGGAACGCGAACCTCGAGTTTGATCGAAAATTTCCCATTCTACTCCCGAAGAACGACCATTTTGTGCATTTATGGATAGACCACTATCACCGCAAAAATTTGCATACAGGTCCGCATTTATTACTATCATTGTTGCGCCAGAAATACTGGATATTAGCTGGGAGGGGGGTGGTCCGTAACAGAATTGGCAAATGCAATTATTGTTTTCAATTTAATCCGAAGTCCACGTTTCCAATGATGGCTGATCTACCCGCACACAGAGTGACTGGAGCCTTCCGTCATTGCGGCGTAGATTACGGGAAGGGGTATAACACACTTCTTTTGGATCGCTGGCATAAAGAGTATTTAAATACTCTTCAAATCCGCCAAAAATGGAACTCGCCTAGTTGCCCGATTACAGTTGGCACAGTAGTATTATTAAAAATCGACAATTGTCCACCGTTTCAGTGGCCACTAGGCATAATTGAGGAAGTATTTCCAGGGACAGACGGAATTATCCGCGTTTGTACCGTAAAAACAAAAACGGGTAGCTACAAAAGGCCAGTAGTCCGCCTCTGTCCTCTACCCAACCAATAGCATTAGTTAGCTAGTTTATTTAAGTATAGTCTTAGTAAATAGTTAGAAAACATTTTTTTTTGGTTGTAACTTAAGAATTTTTCTTTGTTTTTTCGTTTTCTCCGTGTTTTGAAAATGGTTTTTCAAGGCCGGGGGAATGTTGCCGCCGCATTTTAAAATAGTGTAGTTTGGTAAATGACCGAACGTAGCGCTGCAACACCACCGTCTTAGTTTTAAACAAGTTGAGACAACAATCATAATATCCATTTTTAACGTGCAACGCGTCAAAAAATATAGTGATATAAAACAGGTCAATCCGCGGACTTTTCTATAGTTAAAAGTACCAAAAAGGGTTTGTGACCACCGCAACTTAAAGCCGTACATATAGGTGTACATATTTATAGTTTTTTTTGTTTAATCAGACATTGGTTTGCAAAATTGTTTGTGTAATTGTGAAGGTGTAGACTTTGTGACTGGTGCGTGCCTAGATGCCACATATATTCCTCCTTAACCATATATCCTATCCCTAATATATGCAGGAGCCACCATCTATTAAAGGTAAGTGCCATTTTAACAATTTTACCTGTCAACAACTCAACTTGAACCAGCAAAAAATTAGTTCGTTTCGCAATGCCGCTGATGATATAATTTTTAAGGACAAAAATTATCTCGGCGCTAACAATAAGAGTGGCTTCTTAATATGAATACATTTCATTTTATACTTAAGATAATATTTTATGTTCTACAATTAAGATAATACATTCCTAAGTCTAGTGATTACTGAAACAACGGTGTCAGTATATTGTGTCCGGTTGTGTGGTCTTAACTAATACCTAAATTACCTAACAAAAACGAATCAGAAGAAAAAAAATACAACTAATTTGTGTTCTGTTTAAATTTAAATGTTAATTATTGAAAACAAAATAAACTCAAACGATCAACTGAGGGAATCCGAATATCTACCAAGCGTAAGCGAATCCAGTCTGTTGTACATCGCTTCGATGCGGCACGACACCATACATTTAAAATGTTACCTTTATAAATATACACTCACGGAAAAAATTAAAGGACCACTTTTATTTTTCGAAAACATTGCTCATTTTCAAAGTAATGCTGATAGGTCAAATAAGATCCTCTTTTTACTTATAGGATATGAAAATTGAAGGAAATTTTATCATCTTTTCGAATTTAGGAGTATTTTTGTGTTATTAAAATTATTTTTGTGACCAAATCGCTGTTTAATAAAAAATAAAAAAAATGATTTTTTTTGCAATTTTGAAAGTTACCCACGGAGATGTTAAATTTTTTTTCGAAAAGGTAACCATTTTGTAGGAAATTTATTCAGCTTTAACACGCTTTTTCAAATTTGTTTTATAATTTTTTGGTGTTGCGATATTCGAGTTTGAATGAAAAAAATACCAAAAAGTTTTAAACGACCATAAAGGGCCTAATGTTGGTCGCACAGAAAAGAAAAAAAAGAATATTAAAGCTTAAATTATCACCTATTGTCTAGTAGCATTTAAAAATGTTTAATTTTAACTTAACCCTTAAAATACGAAAAACAAAACAATGTTCGAATTGAAATAATCCTGTAAAAATAACCTTTTTTTAATCATAGATCTAATGTTTAAAATGTATCCAGAAATTAAGTTCTATCAAAGAATATGAAAATTAGACTTATTACCTTCTATGTGAACAAAGGTTCCAGTAAAAATCTTTTAATTTGGCTGAGAAATTGCATTTTGAAATTTTTGTATACGTTTAGGACTTGACAGTATTTTTTATAACAAGTTTTTCTTTGGTATTTTTTTTTTCGAAAAACAATCAATTTTTAAGAAAAATTGTGAGAGGGAAAAGTGTTTCTTTCTTGTTAAAGAATATTAAAAAAAAAATTCAGATGTCTTATATCAATATTGTGGGATCAAGATTATTTTTAATAGGGTATTTTGTCATTCAAACTTGAATATCTCAGCATCAAAAAATGTGACAATCATTTAAAAAAAAAGCTTTTTGAAGCTGAGAAAATTTACTAAATGGTGAATATCATGGAATTTTGAAAAAAAATCATACATTCCCGTGTGAAACTTCCATAACTGCAAAAAATTTCAATTTTTAGTCAACTGCGTGTGGTCATGAAAAAACGTTCATCAACATATGAAAGACTTTTGATTTCGACACTTAAATTAATTTTCATTGAATTTTCACCGCTTATTCGTTCAAAGTAACTGAATTTTTTTTTGTCCACACGTAGTTGACTAAAAAAAATAAATTATTTATTTGCAGTTATAGAAATTTCACACGGGCATGTATGATTCTTTTTTTCAAAATTCCATGATATTCATCATTTAGTAAATTTTCTGTTTCAAAATGCTTTTTAAAAAATGATTGTCACATTTTTTTAAGCCGAGATAAGTTTGAATGACAAAATACCCTATTAAAAATAATCTTGATCCCACAATATTGATATAAAACATCTGAATTTTTTTTTTGAATATTCTTTATCAAGAAAGAAAAACTTTTTCCCTCTTACAATTTTTCTTAAAAATTGATTGTTTTTCGAAAAAAAATACCAAAGAAAAACTTGTTATAAAAAATACTGTCAAGTCCTAAACGTATACAAAAATTTCAAAATGCAATTTCTCAACCAAATTAAAATTTTTTTACTGGAAACTTTTTCACATAGAAGGTAATAAGTCTAATTTTGATATTCTTTGATAGAACTTAATTTCTGGATACATTTTAAACATTAGATCTATGATTAAAAAAAGGTTATTTTTACAGGATTATTTCAATTCGAACATAATCCTGTAAAAATAACATAAACAAAACAATTTCAATTCGAACATTGTTTTGTTTTTCGTATTTGAAGGGTTAAGTTAAAATTAAACATTTTTAAATACTACTAGACAATAGGTGATTATTTAAGCTTTAATATTCTTTTTTTTCATTTCTGTGCGACCAACATTAGGCCCTTTATGGTCGTTTAAAACTTTTTGGTACTTTTTTCATTCAAACTCGAATATCGCGACATCAAAAAATTATAAAACAAATTTGAAAAAGCGTTTTAAAGCTGAATAAATTTCCTAAAAATGGTTACCTTGAAATTTTCGAAAAATAATTTAACATCCCCGTGGGTAACTTTCAAAATTCCAAAAAAAAACATTTTTTTTATTTTTTATTAAACAGCGATTTGGTCACAAAAATAATTTTAATAACACAAAAATACTCCTAAATTCGAAAAGATGATAAAATTTTCTTCAATTTTCATATCCTATAAGTAAAAAGAGGATCTTATTTGACCTATCAGCATTACTTTGAAAATGAGCAATTTTTTCGAAAAATAAAAGTGGTCCTTTAATTTTTTCCGTGAGTGTATTTTAAGATATTTTCTAAACTATACGACCAAATTGGATGCTGTAAAGGGCAAATTATATCTACATTAAGTGCTTATGACGATGAAATCATTTATTTCGATATGGATTAATGTTTTGCAGGTCATAAGTCCATGTAAACAGAACCCAAATATTTTATGTTTTCTTTGTAACATAAAAGCAGTCATTGTGGCATAAATATAAAAGTTAGACATATCGTGTCGCGGACTTTATTGTAGAACTTTTGATTCTACACAATTTTTTAATACATTATTTTGTTCTATATCGAACGGTATTACAAAACAGCGCGCCGACGGCAAAAATTGTCACTGCTTAGTTGTTATGTTACCTAACCTAACAAAATATAGCCTATAACCTGGCCAGATAACGTACCTATGAATTAAAAAAAAAACACGTAAATCGGATAAGTGGTTTTCGAGTGATAAGGTAACTAACGGACAGACAGACAGATAGACAGACAGAGAGACGTTGAGCTTTATATATATTAAGGACTAGGGGCTTTGCCCCTGGGCGCTACGCGCCCCAACCCCAAATCGTGCCACATTTAATAAAATATTGATTGATAAAATAAAAATTATTATTTTATATTAACTTTTGTCATATCAAATTTTCATAAAATATTTCACTGTAATTGTTTTAAATGTTAATAAATAAATAATTCTTGAAATTGGCGGGGGTAATCATTTATCATTATTACTTTTCAAGTAATATTACAATTTACATGTAAAAATCCCCCTAACCTCAAACGTACTCGGGTCTCAGTCTTCGGCTGCGACCCTCGTATCCATCGTAATTTATACCTTTACCATTAATATTAATAATGCCTTTGAGAAATTACCAAAAAATCATTGTGAATATCATTTTCCACATTTTTTGGCATACAACATATTCAAAGAATGCGTTGAAGCATTTTCGATGTTATTTATTAGGTTAAATTATCTTATTACGATTTTTGTTTTATGTTTACGCAATTTTATGAAAAAATAGCAAAAAAAAAATTTCAAGACCACGACCCTGACTTTAACATATTTATTATTTTTATAAATGTCTCAAGCTGTTAACTTTTGTTCAATTTCAATCAAATCAATTTTTTTCGTCACGATTAAAAAATAGCAATTTTAAATATTTTTTAATGCGGTGCCACTGACAATACTAAAGGAATTTATTAAATAAATTTAAAAAATCGCAAAAATCATTAATTTTTCAACATATCTGGTGTTTCCCTTTAATACTCCAGCCCTGTCTTTATTATTATTTAATATAAATTGTTCGATACATTACATATATCTTTGAACCACCAAATGATTTTCAAAAATGTGTATTATTAACTCTTAAAAATTAACAATTTAAAATATTTTTTACATTGCACACCTGACTTAATTGTTAATAAATATAAATTTTTGGGCAAATTACATCAATCCCCACAACAACCAAATCTCTAAAATAACCGTTTCATTTTAATACAATTATATCAGAAAAAATCAATAAAAAATATTCTTGTAACCACGCTCCTGACGTAATTCTTATTAAATATAAACGTTTTGATATTAAATATAAATTATTATACTAATTAGATCAATACATCAACCAATTTTGGTTAAAATTTTCATTTATATACAATTTAATTGGAATGTACCAATTTGACACATTTCTGTACACGCCCCTGACGTATTTCAAATAAAAACAGCTGTTTATGACAGGCAAATATCAAGTCCACGTGGAGTGTTTAAAATTCATATGAAATGTCAATTTTTGACCAATCACAGCGACGAAATTCTAAGAATTCCAAAAACAAAAGCCGAGTGTCGAAACTCTTAAATTTCAAACTAAACGTCAGATAGCAAAATTTCCTGTAAATTTTACATGTAGTGTCTCGCATAAAAATACATATCACGGAAAATAGAAATATTTTGAATAAAATAATTATCCATTACACTGCATAAACGACGAATCTAAAAACAGGCAAAGTATGAAAAAAATCCAGTGAAAGGTTTAACGGGCTATAAGTTGATTGTCGCCGGACAGACATACAAACAAATATATAAATATATATACGTTTTGGTTTATATTATAGTGTGATGATACATACATGCAGAGCCCACCTTTTATCTTTCCACCATGGTTTCCTAGCACATTATTTTTTGTTTCAACAAATTTTAATAATTCGATCGTACAGTCATAGCTTTCAGACGTGTTTGATCGCTATTGAATTTGTTATTGCGAGTGAAAAGTGATAAAGTTATTCTGTGAATAAAAATAATATTTAATAAGAATTTAGGTAAAATCTACATTTATTCGACCCTCAAAAATAATGGATGGGGATCCGGGGGGCGATCGCCCCCCTGAGAAAACAACAAGAGAACCGATACAGGAAGCGCTAAATTCACTGTCCTCAACCATGTATTCATTTCAGCATTGGCTAAATGACTCAAGACTAGACATCTGCCCAGATAAAAGCCAACTGATGATATTCACAAGAAAAAATCACGATCTAAATGAAATAAAACTACACAATTCTATGTTCAAAATCACAAGCCAAATAAAATACTTAGGGCTTATTATTGATAGAAAACTTCGGTGGTCTCAACATATCAACACACAGTCAAATCCTATGAAACTGCAATCAACATCCTTAGGGTTATTAATGGAATATCCTGGGGTGCTGATCCAAAAATATCATTGCAAGTTTACCGTTCCCTAATCAGATCGAAGATTGATTACGGAAGTATTTTTTACGGATCTGCCGCCAAAACTCACCTTATAAAACTAGATGTGATTCAGTTCAAATCAAACTCCCACAAACGTATTGCTAGTGCAAGCTAACGAGCCACAATTTCAAAACAAAATAACCGCTTTAGAGCGTTACCCAAGTTTTATCTACAAATATGAGTCATACTTTACGCAATTTCAAGTTTTTGACAACTTAGAGTACACGGACAACAGCCATGAAAACGAAATCACTTTCACGGAATTTCTAGTCATCCCAAGGGGTAGGGGCGACATTCTACATTTCCGAGGAAAATCATGCCACAAGATTTAGTCTGCCCTCCGAATCCAGCATTTTTACGGCAGAATCTTTTGCTATAATTGGGGCCTTGGAACATCTAGCCGAAAACCAAGTAAGGAAAAATCATATAATTATATGATCCGACTCTTTCAATTCTAAAGTCGTTAAAATCAAGGAAAACGCAAAGCAACGTCCTTATACATACAATTATAAACTTAGTATGCGATCTTCAACTCCAAGGAAAAATCATACATTTCCTATAGGTGAAAAGACGCTGCGGCATTCATGGTAACGAGAGGGCAGATTTGAAAGCCAAAGCTTCTATTGATAGCCCTCAAAAAATTTCAAAAATACCAGCGAGTGACTTCTCAATAATAGCAGTCAAAGAAGCTAGAGCCGAATGGAACCTGAGATGGACTGAAGCTTCAATACAAAAGAGTATAGTTATTCAAGAATTCACCCTATCATCCCAACAAAACAATGGTATGAAAAAGAATGGGTTTCTAAAAATATGATGTCAAAAATCGCAAGAATAAAATTTAACCACGCGAAAACTAGGAAGTACTTATACAAAATAAAAAAGTCCAGTCTGAAAAATGTACATGCAATGAGGACATAGATAAGTAAATACTATAGATAGGCAACTCTCATGTATTCAAAAATAAATCAGCGCCTCTTGTGAGTGGAGTCACGAACTAAAATTTAAATTTAATACCCAAGTTGACATGATTTTCACTAATCAAGTAGGCTACGTTTCTGGATGTTATGAAAGTATAACATCAGATCATAAACCGATTTTTTTTGTAATAAAGCAAATTATATACCCGATAGAACATTAAATAATTATAAAGAAACATCAAAAATAACAATTGCAATTCCAGCTTGCCAATAAAAAAAAAACATTCAAATTCAAATAATAATAAAAAACAAAATTATATACCCGATAAAACTTTAATTAATCAAGAATCATCAAAAAGAACAATTGCGATTCCAGCTTACTCTTTCAAAATAAGTCATTTAAATAACAATAAAGACGAAAATTTACTTCTCAGTCAGCAACCTTCCATAGCATCTGTAGAAGATATTTTGCAACAAGTTGGCGAAATAACAACCGTTACAGAAGTGCAAAATATTTGGCTACAACATGCTGATTTAATAGAAACAGTTTGTACTGAAATAAAGAACTCTGCAAATCAAAATTCAATAAGAAATCATCGTTGCTCATATAAATTACGAACAAACTTGCTAGATGTAAATAAAGCACATATTAATTATCTCCTTAATACTACTTTCCAAATGACTGAAAATAAAGAGCGTGGTGATTGTATGTTTCGAGCTTTGGCCGACCTAATTTTGTTTAATGAGGATAAGTATCTCGAAATCAAATTATTAATTAAAATTAAATATAAATATCTACAAATATGGACTATTAATATTTATGGGTGCCATTGAAGTTAGAAATGAAAATCAAACTGCGGTTATTTATCCGAAAGTAGTGGATTTAAAAAAAATGGTAGTTCGTAAAACAGTAGGGGGTAATGACGGTTCACTCTATGCTGTTACTTCGGCCTTAAACATTAATTTGGAAATAATCGGAGTAGATTTTAATAACGGTACAGTAGATAATATAAACTATAAATATATATCAGAAAATATACAAACTCAAACATCTTTAACTCTAGTGAATGAAATAAATCATCATTATGTAGCAGCTCATAAAAGTTCCTTATCTCGAAATTTTGATCAACAAATTTGGAAAAATAATCGTATTGTGCCTACCAATATCCACGAACTCTTCACGTACCAACGCATACGATATGAACAAAGAAATATAGATAGAACTTATGACTAGAACTCAATAAATTCTAGTATTGTGTTGTAAGAGGATAATATTTATTTATCGTCTCCAAATTAACCGTTTTGACGTGAATAATATAATGTCTAGTGTTTCACACTTAATTAACATGCAGAGATCAAATTGCGAACTAGCGTAAAATGAAAGATTTCTATTTTATAAAAGAAACCAAAAAGAAGGTGAAAATATAGCACAATTTATTGAAGAATTGAAAAAATTGGCTAATACATGTGGATTTTAACAACAAAATGAAAAAATGATAAGAGATAGAATAGTGTTAGGACTAGAAAAAACAGTTCAAAATTGTAAAAATAGTGAAATTATAAAAAGACAAGTAAAAGAAGTACAAGATAAAGAACAAAACGTATAAAAAAGAATAAAGACACTTGAAAGAAGAAAATAAGTACAAGAATAGGAAATGGAAATGTACAAGGTGTAAAACGATACATAGAAGAGAATGTCCAGCGTATGGAAAAAAGTGTGAAAATTGTGGAGGTATCAACCATTTTGCAGAAGCTTGTTGGATCAAAAATGTTAAAGCGATATAAAATGAAGATAGCGAAGATAGTGAGAGTCATTTTGCATTAAACAGTATTTTTATAGTCGATGAGTGTAATAAGCAGGATGTATGGTATGAAACAATATTATTATTATTATAATAATTATAAGCTAGATACAGGCGCTGAGGTAAATATACTTCTTTATAATATTTTAAAAAATATAGAAAATAAAAATAAAATAGAAAAAACAAGTTATTTTATAGTCGTATGGGGGTTTTAAATGTAAAGTCGATGATTTAGAAAGTATTCAAAAATTTATTATCGTGAACATAAATTCTAAAGGGTGGGCATGTTTTAATTAAATTAATATCCCCGTGTAACACCTGGTCCAATGCGCTAGTATAATATAAAAAAAAGCATTAATGTTTTATTTACCCAAACATAAGTTTATAGAATTCAATTTCTGTCAACCTCTTATCACAAAATTATATATGTATAACATATTTTTATCGCGTCAAGTTTTTTAAATATACCCACATAAAGTTTTGAAACAATCTTATTCGTAGCGTCTAGTTTATCACTCGTTATTGTTGTGTTTAGCTAATTGTTAAACATTGAACTTGTTTTAAAAATGTCGTCAAGAGAGTGTAAATTAAGTCCCAATAACTTTTTCTATGTTTGTGGTAAAATTATTCTAACAAAGACGAAGAGAACAATTACAGAAGCAGTAAAACGAGCGTATTTCCAATACTTTCAAATTTCAGTAATAAATCTTAATAAGAAATGGGTTCCTGGAGTAGTATGTGAAAATTATAGAAGTATATTAACTAACTAGGCTGCAGAAAATAAAAAATACTTGCAATTTGGAGTTCCAATGATGTGGAGAGAACCAACAAATCACGCTACGGACTGTTACTTGACAAAAATGGGTCTGCTTTTGAATATTAAAAAACCGTCTTTCCTAATCTCTCTCATGCTAACATTAAAGAAGGAATATTTGTGGGTCCCCAAATAAGAAAAATATTAAAGGATAACAATTTTGACCGTCATTTATCCAGTGCTAAAAAAGATGCTTAGTATTCTTTTTAAAAATATGTTAGCTGGAGTACCTTAATAGAAACTGACACATCAATATAAAAGAAAAAGTAATGTGTGACACTTGATTGTCTTAAGATTTAAATATGTAAAAAATGTGAAATATAATTAAGGATGAATGGCACGTACAGTCACCTGCAGATCTCGTCTGGCACCCTAAAGGCCATAATCGCTTACAAAAGATTTCAAATTTAAAGACAAACATCATCGGTTATCTTTTTCTAGGGCGGAGCTTACACTTACAGTTATAACATTTTAAATAAAAACAATAAATATACTTCCATTTCAAATAATGATTTATTATTACAAATTTTGCTTTTGTTACCTAATTTCTTATATTTATTATAGTTATTTACTTATGTATATTTTAAATCTAATATGTATGTATCTACAATTTATATTGGATTTGAATATTATTTTATACATTTTAACAATTAAATATTAATATATTATTTTTTGCTATTACATTTTACGTTTTACACATCATATTTTTCGAGATAAGCGGTAAAAGATACAAAAATAACCTAGGTAGAGTTAATTAATTAATTGTATAAACAATCAATTTTTATAAAAATTGTGTAGTGTGTAATATACAATAAAATAACTCTAAAACTACTGAACCAATTTTAATGCGGCTTTCACCAATAGATAAATAATTGTTCGGAGCAGTTTTTTGGCTATTATTTTTTTAATGTTGCTGGTTCTATAAAACAACTGTATTTGTTTATAATAAAAAAAAATCAACAATAATATTGTAAAATATTCCCTTAAAAAGATTTATCTCAATTTATTTTAAAAATTCGTGTTTTGTTTTTCTAAATTGATATTTGATTGGATATATTAAATGTCATTCTGACGTTTTAAATGTCATTCTGACGTTTTAAATGTCATTTTGGCGTTTTAAATGTCACTTTGACGTTTTAAATGTTATTTTGACATTTGCATAAATTTAGATTTAGATTGAAACTAAGATTTTTTAGTAAAATTTGTATAAAAATTAAATGGTTAACCAATGCCAGGCAATTTATCTGAACACTATCGGTTTTAGTGAATTTATCACGAGGAAGCACTGTGCATTTACTTGGCAGATGTTTTATTATAACTGTCATTAAATAGATGTATAAATAAATAAGAAGCCATTGACAAAACAACATTTTTTTAAGCATAAAAATTATTATACCGATTTATAATAAAAAAATAAAAACATTTGAAATAAAATCACATAATAGAATTAAAATATATCTCGAACATTAACAAAAACAACAATTAAAGTAATGTAGCTTATATTCAATTTCTTAGCAGAAAGTATTAACTAATGTAATTTAATTCATCTGTATCATGATGTATAAAAAAGTCTTGAGTCGACCAGGGTAGTTTATTTGCAATAATAATTTGCGTTTCTTGTAATATAAATATAAGCAATAAAATGACTACCTTTGCAATAACACATGCGTTAATTTTAACCCACTCGTAGGTATACATATAACAAATAAAAATATAAAAATTTCAAATTTTTAAATTACATTTAAAAAGGTGCAATGGCTATCACTGGACTTTCTTTGTCGTTTGTTAACGACTACAGATCGGCACATAGCCATCAAGTCGAAAATGATCAGAATGGGTTCAGAGAAGGTTAAAATGGATATTGCCATCAAAATCCGAAATTGAAAAAATTGGTTTAACAATACTAACTTCAAATTTGAGAGGGGGGTAGACAAAACAAGTTTTGAAGTTCGAAGCAAAATAATTGTAGTATATTAAATTAAGAAATTTTTATTTGATTTGCTATAGTTTTACATATGTTGTTTCTTATGGAGTATGACCCCTATGATCCCACCCCCTTTATTTAAATTACTTTAAATTTATAAGTTTTTTTAAGGGGAGCATAACATTAAACGAATATCATTCGCCGTTCAGTGGGGTGGGGCTTACATACTCCTACCCCCCTTCAAAACGTTTTAATCTTCACCTTATCCATATTAATGAGACATATAATTTTATATGAAGTTTAATATATTTAAATACTAAAATTTGGAATATCAAATATTTATTGCCACAAAATTTACTTATACAATTTTCAATAGATTACATAATAATTTATTGCACAAATATATATGAGTACTATAAACGAAGAGTAGTTCTTTATCTAGTAAATGAATTTCAAAATATCTGTCTTTGTTTGATTCATGGAGAAATGATTTAAATATTATAATAATCAAATGGGAGGAGCCTACTTAGTTTGTGATAAACGAAAATGAATACAAATTGCAAGACCATTAATGCAGGTGACTGTACAGTCTATGTCGAAAATAACGTAAATCTAGGTGAAATGGAACGATCTAAATCAAACTTTTAAATATTCATTTTAAGTGCATGTAGGAAAGTCAAATTTGTTTATAAACTACTTAAACCCTACTTAAACAATATAAATACTTATGTTTAAAGCTTATTTCTCATTCTTAACTATTATTTTAGAATTTTAGCCAATAAATGAATATTTTTGTTGATAATATGAAAACTTTTTACTCTGAATGTCATTTAAATTCATCTGTTAAAAATAAAAAACCCCAAGTATTTTATTATTTTAAATGACTTCAGAAATTAAAATATTATTAAATAACACTATTTAGAACATACATGAAACATATAAATACAATGAAAATAATAATATTAGTAGTATGTATATATGCTTACAA